>OY796891.1:6660918-7260918 GCA_963680785.1 Diplosoma virens
GTTTCAGACAAATTTTAGTAATCTAGCGTGGCGGCAGTGATTTATTTTTGAGTGCAATTATCAAAACCAAAAAGTGCTTTATACGTGATAGCTTTAACTACAAGTTTGTTTATCAAATATTCCATGGTTTTAGTAATGGTAGAAACTGTTGCCTTAGTGGTGCAAAGTAGAGCCAAAAGTATTTATTTCTACAGCTACATATCACTCACAGCAAAATTTTTACAAGATTTTGTAATCACTTTTGTGCTATCGTGATTTGGAGTTGCAAAAGTAACATAAAACAGTAAAAAACGATGTCCTACCATGTGATATAATTACTACTTAGGAGACTAAGGATCAGTTTTAGAGTGGATACTAATAATGAGTTTTTGAGTGATAAAGAGAAAGCAGTTCCCTAGTTATTATCTTCCATTTCATCTGCTGTAAGCTCAGTAATTATTGGCAGAGAGAGTAATGATCAAAATGAATTAAATGATAAAAGCATCAAAACACGCAAATACAACTGCTGATGGTAGATAGCAAACACGAAGCAATTTGGAAATCTTGCCAACCTGCACACTGCATTGCACATTTTGTCAACAAGTAAAACTCCTGCTAACATGATCTTTATTGCAACTCCATTGTTATTTTTCTGTGTTTCATCCAGTATCAGCACACCATACACAGATTAAATATTTTTTTATTTATGAGTCAATATTGAGATCGATAGCTTAGTTTGCAACAGAAGAAGCTGTACTTCATGAACTTCAACACTATTTTACAAGCTTATATGAACTTAAACGGTTCATCGCAGTGCAATTGCCAGGCAGCTATATTCTTTAAATTTTTAAAACATTTTCTTTCATCTCTATATTTATTGTTTTAACTCACAGGAAAGTGTCAGAGGAACGATACACAGAGAAACTCTCAAGCTTTACTCCGACCTGCTTTTTTGAAATGCCAAAATAATGCTCTCTTGTTGAAATTTTTATTTTGGTTTTTAATTTTTTATTTTTTTATTTAAAAATTACACCAAAAGAGCTGCTTGCCAAAACCATCGAGAAGCAATAATGCCGTAAAGTGTCTTTCTCAAGAGTACAACAAAATGCAGCAAATAGGTTTTGAACATTGATCATGTTGATTATGTTCGCCCTCAATTACGTTAACACTCGATCATCCTTCCGACATTTATCGAGAAAATCATCTTATAATGCTTTTGCGGAACAAAATTTATCAAATTTTTTTTTGTATAAAGCAATGGCACGAACAAATTTACAAAAATGTTGAAGCATCTGCAATTTGACAACTAAGCAATAGAAAAAGAAATGATGCTGAAATTGACAGTTTTGTACCAAGGCTTAGATGATATTAAGCAAATTTACATGCAATCGCTTCCAAACTTTGATACTTTATGTTTTTGAATAGCCGCAATATGTTCTGATACATTTCTCCTACATCTGCAGGCTGATCTAAAATTGCTAAATTGTGTGCCATAAAGCGCCTATTTTTATTTCTTGTCAGAGCGTTTTATTCAAAATTGTTTTTCTACAATTTTTAATAGAATAACAATTAGCAGTAAATGTGTTCTTTAAAACTGTCTTTATTAGAATGCATAATAACAGCCTTCAGGCCAAACCACAAGCATTCAGGCAAAAAAATTGATATATTATGGATGGTGTCCTCAATGACACCGTTCTGATTCTAAGTATAAAAAACATTGGTAATTCTAATGTGACTTGACTAAGAATCAAATTAAAATCTATCGCTTCATAGTCAGACGTTCTTTGTGCATATTTTAACGTCTAATGCAGTGGTTTACTCCGGTGTCGTGGCAAATTAATGTGCTGTTTGCTATTGTTAGGTGTGGGACAAACAGTTAAAATCTTATATTTGTTTTAACGTTCAAAACTTTTGTTGACTTTTAAGTTTTCATTTAAACGTAAAAATAGCTCAAAAATTTACTTTGGGGTACGGCGAAATATTTAACTTGATTGAGGAGTACCGAAAGTAAAAAAATTAAAAAACTTTTGATCTAATGCTTTGAAACTTCATTATTTTCTTCATCTTTAGTAACTATGCTGATGATTTAAGAGGACTTATTCCAGAAATGGGCACACACGAGACCAAAAAGAGTGACAATCGGGTTTCAATTATGATTTGAATTTAGATATCGATATCGAATGTAATAAAAGATATCAAAATTAAGTTTTTGACTGAGTTTGTCTATCAACTCTGTTTAAATAAAGTTAAAAATTAAAAAACTCTTTCTTTCAAACTTTATCATACATAGGTAAACATTGTGCCGTCCTGTCTAAATTGTTTAAATTAATAACCAGAAGGGTTTATAAGAAACCCACTTAAACGTGTTGTAAAATGCCATTTACAGCATTGTGCATCACAAGTGCCAAACTAAAGTTTATGGCTTGACCATGCTTTCAAACTTTAAACTTTCATCAGATGCAATTGTTTTGCTCTTGTTATGTTTTCAGAGCTGGTCAACAAAGGAGAGTAAAATCTAAAATTTTTTGTGCCCACAAATGATCCAAAATTTTACGTTTTCAATTATATTGGAAAGAGTAATAAACAATGCATTGATAAAATTCACCAACCTTAATTAATAAAAGAAAAGTTTGCCTTTTTTCCCTTCTTGAGTTATCGTCATAGTTATGATTGAGAATAAAAATAAATAGCTTAATAAATAAAGTATAATTTGTACATTAATTAAACTACATTAAAAAGTTTCGAAGTATTTTAAGTGTATCAATATTTTTATTGTTTATAATCAAGTAGAAAAGGCAACTAAAAAATGCATTATTGGTATATTTTACTTTACTTAATTTTACCACGAAATGGTAATGCAAACAATTTAGTTTGCAAGAAAATGCAAAAAGATTTGCAACAAACAATGTTCAATCAACAATGCAACAAATCTTTAATTGTCTTCAAGGAACAAAATGGGACAAAGAGTATGAGCGGAGAAAAAGGGACAAAAGGAGAGAAAGGGATTACAGGCGAACCTGGAGAAGTTAACCCTTATTTACCTAGGCTATTTTTTTCTGTTGACTACCTAAGGGGGGGTCCTCGGAGGACCCTAAGTTTACACCTCCAATACTCTTAACAGACAATAGCTGCGCAATTGATTTTTTGATATGTTGGAGAAAATTTATTCTAGTTTAGTCAAAAGTCTTTACTTTTAATATATTTGCTATTAGTCTTTTCTAATGTTGCATAAACCTGAAGGTCCTCAAATTTTTGTTAATTGCTTTGTTTTGCGACCTAGTCCGATTAGTCACAGTCTGCTGCAAAAATAAATAACTACTACGTGAGGCAGTAATCTTGACAAACACAGCAAGACGTTCAAAACGTTTTTTGACTTATCTCATAATTTTTGCACACAAAAAGTATACGAAAATCAAGAGGTAAGTCAAAAAAAATAGCCTGCCATACTAAAGTTACGCATCGGATTTGCTCAAGTAAAATACCAAAATATTCAGGAATAAATTTTAGGAAAAGTCATAAAATTTTAAGTTTTTATCATCCAAACTTTACGAGTTATATCGTTTTTTTTATAAGGGGGGGTCCTTTGAGGACCCCCCTTAGGTAAATTAGGGTTAAGTATTTTGTCAATAAAACTGTTTTAGGTAAGTTGTTGTATGTCATGTTTTTTAACTCGAGTTTTGAATTGTAAGAAATAAATAGTTTATTAACAAACTAGTCATACTGCGATTTCAAACCATTAAAATATACAATTATTGCTGATGTTAGCATAAATAAAAAATTCTTTTTTAATTCTCCTGGTAAAAAAAATTTATAGTATTTTCTATTGCTGAAAAAAGAAAGTACGATTATATTTTAACGAAAATTTTCAAATGTTTTTTTATTGCTTAAACTAATTTTGTTTATATTCTTTGTCAACAGTAACCGTAGATTGAATTTTAGATTACGTTGAATCTTATATTTTTTGCATCAATTCATTGGTAGGTTTTATAAAAGAAGTTTTTTAAATAATGCCGTTTTTATTTAGAATAAACTAAATTGTCAATCACTCAACAAATTAGTAAACTGCCGTTTGAAATTGATCAAGATATCATATTTGTAATGAAACAATATAGATAACTATTGTACATGCATAGAATAAATTTTAAATCAAATTTTGAAGCCCTGAACTATACAACATTATCTCTACTGCCTCGACAAAAAAATAAATTTCATCAAATCTACATTGATTTGTTTATACAGTAATAATGTACATCTATTCTTCTAAGATAAAATCAATATGATACTTTTAAGAATCTCTTTACGTACAATATTAGCTCTGATTTAATGTTTTTTTGTCTTAAAAATTTATATTTTGTATCTTGAATTTTATTGACAATCATAGTGTTAACAACTAAAATTTATGAAAAGAAACAATTGTAGTTATACGTAATTTAAAGTAAGAGTAATAATATTTGTTAAAAATTAATTTTCATTTTACAATTACCAAAATGTAGTCTAAAATA
The DNA here is from genome assembly GCA_963680785.1 of Diplosoma virens. Lineage (NCBI taxonomy): Eukaryota > Metazoa > Chordata > Ascidiacea > Aplousobranchia > Didemnidae > Diplosoma > Diplosoma virens. The sequence goes on from OY796891.1 coordinate 6,665,400, forward strand.
TTTTTTGATTTATCAATATTTTTAAAGAGCAACTGTCAATGCTGAACACTACTATCAATCAACACAAGCAATTGATATCAAATCTTACCAACTCCATGCAAGAAATCATTGTCCTCACCAGACGTTTCAATCATTTTCCAGTTTGTAAGTTCATTCATGATTTGTTTCCAAAAGCATAGCCAGCTATATGCAAAAAAATAGCTTTTTCAAATCCAAATATATTAATTTTCTTAACAAAAAAGAAAGCATGTTGGCATGCCCAACCAAAAAACTATTTTCTCGAAATTACCGACAACAAAATCGTTTTTTGCAAATCGCTGTAATAAATTATCAGGCAATTTAATTTGTCTCCAGTATACATAGAGGTACGCACTTGTGCAAAAGGGTTTAAGGATCAATCCTCAACCCGCGTGAAAAAAAGTGATCAGATATATGCACTTATACTTAAAACATATTAGCCACTAGTTGACCACCATAATTTAGTCCAAACTTTTATCGTTTTTGTGCTTTGTTCTTTTTAAACTTTTGTTTGTTTTATTAAAGATCGCTTTTTTTTGTGGTCCCAATTGCAACAAAGTTAGCTTCGTAAGTAAATCTTTCAATACTGAAAAATATTTTAACAAAAATTTAGCTCTTTTTTGCTTCACTTTCGATGCCTACTGTTTTATCGAAATGTTTTCGCGTGAGATGCAGGCCTATCTACTCCGCTATAAGATACATTGTTACGAAAACCAAAAAGTACTAAGCATCTAAGTAGGATTTGTAAAATAAACTCGATTATACTCTGTAAAGCACAATTAAAAAAAGTTAAAAATATAGGCAAATTTATCAAAAATATTTCTTCATTTTTATAAACATTATTTCAATATGCTTGTAGTTCTCAAAGTTTTAGTCGTATTCTTCCCTTTCAAGAATGAGCTACAGTCATTCCCCAAAACTAGACTATTTGAGAAAAGTTTCTTTTGGTTACTAAGTTAAAAAACTTCTTTTTATTTTTGCTATAAACTAGAGCACCATTGTCTTAACTGCAAACTGCTAAACTTTTGATCAGATAAGCACATGATTAAAATAATCAGCTTTTCCCGAACAGACGTTTTATTCATTCTACTTGACAGCAAGCAAAGAAAGCTTTGTAGTAAAAGAAATGGCGTTCCTCGGGGAATGGTATTGACTCCTCTTCTTTTTAATCTTTATACGTGTGATCTGCCTTCTACAATCTTCAGAAAGTTTGGTTTTGCAGCAGATCTATCATTATTGCTCTTATTTGGTTACTAAAAAGTCTTGCAAGTTAAGGCATTACTACAGTTTGTGCGTATTTTCAGACTTTGAAGTTGAAACTCTGTCTTTCAAAGACGGTGAGGACGGCCTTTTTTTAAATAACCGAGACGCTAAACGTGAGCTTAAAATAGAAAAACATTTTTACCATTTTTATTTTGTGTTAAAACTAGACAGATTGCTCACATTCTATTACTATTTTGTGGCATTGCGTAAAAAACTATCTTCTCGCGTTACACTGCAAAAATGGGATGCTGCGCCAAAACACCGTTCATAGTCGCCCCATCGCTGATCTACTTGACAGCTGAATACATTACGCCAGTCTGGTGTCGCCCGATGGACAAAGTATAGATGGAACACGGAGTACCGAGAATACATCCAAACTTTGTATTTTTATACCCATAACTACTACCAGGTCAGGTGGAATGGGCTTGCCCCAAACAGCTCGGGTTAACCTCAATCGCCTACAGATTGGTGTTAGGCGATTCCATTCGTCCATGCACAAATGGGGACTCGCTCCTTCAGCGAATTGGGAGTGCGGAGACATTGAAATCGGACAAATTGCAGACCACGTTATAATAGCGTACCCTGTACATCGGGGATCGGGTACTGTATTGATAGTCTGCATTGGGCTCCACATAGAGCACAAAGTCTGACAGTTTTGGATGACGAAACCCGATGCACGCTCAACACCATTGCTGCCAGCATCTGATCCGGGCAGTGCAGCATCCTGAGGTTGTAAAATGATAAATCTTGGCACCAATCCTGTTTGTGTTTGACCCAGAGTCGATGGCGTTCCATACTACAACAGCAACCATTTTTTCTTGGTCTTTACTTTAGTCAAACAATTTTTATAAACTGTCAAAGTAAAACTACAAAGGACGCGCTAGTTTATGTTTACATTTATAAGTTGGAATCAACTTACATTTTATTGAAATTTTTCCTTCAACGATTATTTTGTTCTATAAATTACTAATTCATTTCTATGGAGCCAAGTGGCTCACTTTGAGAAACACTGATCTAAATGTAGTTGATTTTAGTTGAATACAGAGTGCTCCATAAGGCAGTTAATCGTATAATAGCAGTTAGCTGAATATTTGTGAATTAAACTATCATGCAATTAGAATAAAATTTATTTAAAAACCCAATAGTCTGTTTCAACCAAGTGCTATCATCATCTTATTAAAATAAAGTTTGATATGTAGCTAAGATGAATTATCCTCACACTTTTGTAACAATGCCTTGTGATGGTAGCCATTATTCAAATTGAGTTTGATTTGAGCTGAATTAATTCAATTCATCAGTGAGCTAAACTCATGGAAAATTTTTCTGGTAATAGTTGCGTTTACGGTCAGGCAAAAAAACTAATGCAAATGCAAAGTGCTTTAAAAAGCAGAATAGGGTTAATCTTATTTGAAATGCGAATTTGGAAAAATTTTTGGCCTATGGCTTGTTTAGTAATCGTTTTCAACTTACAACCCCTTCTCCCGGACGAATTTCTGCGTACGTCACTGGAGAAATGTAAAAATTTTAACGAAAGCTTTGTTGAAAACGCAAAATTACAAAAGATCAATTCGTTCTTTACTCGTAGTCGCACGATGTTATTGTCCTTGCTGCAAAAATTTTGGCAAAAACGAATCGGAGCTGAGATATTAAGACCAACTTTTAGTGGTTTGTATTTAAGAAATTTTTTTCAGCAATGTTTGCAACGAGTCGCTTCAGCCCATAAAAGATTGTCTTTGTAGAAGTCATTTTGTTAAATTCATTTGAAAAATTCATTATCTTTTTTTGCCTGAAAAGCTTACATAGCTAATTTCTAGTTTCTAGTTTTTAGTTATTTCTAGTTAAGGCGCGTTTACAGCCGTTTACAGTACTTTTTTCTTTCAGCGCGATTTTGGTTTGTTTTATTGACGCTCAAATCCACTCATGTTTTCAAGAAAAAATGAGTAGATTTGAGCGTCAATAAAACAAACAAAGATCACGCTGAAAGAAAAAAGTACTGTAAACGGCTGTAAGTGCGCCTTTACTTGCAAGGGAATATTTACCGTTCAACCGTTGAACAAATTTTATTTTTCTCCTTGGTCTGATCACAAGCATTTTGATGAGTTTTATCTTTTAAGCATAGTTTTCACCGAGTAAATGAGCAACTAACACTTATCATAAAATTGAATCCATGCAAATTGTATGGAATTTAGAGAGTAAAAGTAGCAACTTTTTTTATCTCCATTTACTTTACTGACTATCAAACTGTTTTATGTCGATAGAAAGCTTTTAAGTTTGTGCCAAATTTAATTAAAAATAAAGTTAAGAATTTTAAAAAACTAATTTCGAAAGATTTTTCTGAGATGTTTTTTGTATAAAAAGATTGTTTATTTTTTGGTTTACGCAAGCTGCATGAGCAAAAATCAAGATTGCTTTTTTAACTTTTGACACAGCCCGATAGGACTTTTTCAATTTTCGAATGAAGAGTCCTAGTCCCAGCTTTGACTAACTGGACTCATCGCTTCTTAAATTTCTTCGAGATCAAATAACATGATGATATGACATACATGCACTGTGGTTATTGATATGTTTTCTATTTGAATTTTGAACATGTTTCAAATCAAAATTGCAAACACAATTGGAGTTATATGACATATAGACTATAATATAATCTTTTTAATCAAAGATAATATTGTCTTTTCAATAGTTGCTTAAACCAGCAGCAAACGGGGCAGTATTGGGTCGGTTACAGTGTCATTATTTTGCAAAGATTTTATGCTTCGTGCAGATGATAGGAAAGCCTGACATAAATATTTTTACACATGAAACTATACTGCTACCTGTTGTCACTACGTATGAGCTTGCTTGGAATAAATGCCCCAAGAAACAATCTATTAATCGGGGTCATTATTTTATTTACTTCTTTTCGGATGCACTTTTGTCTCTCTAAAAAAGTTATTTTTTTCTAAAAACAATAGCTCCTGGTTACAAATCTAATCTTATCTATATTGAGAAATAAAATGTTTTATTTATGCATTAAAAATCTCCATTTTTTAAAAAAAGGTTTGTATGAGTTAAATAGAAAGAAATTATTATGATGCAAACCTTAACATTAAATTTTAAAAAATTTTCATTAAAAAAAAACACAATATGCGGCTGTGTCAACACCAGCATAGTTCAGTTCAGTTCAGTCGTTTTTTATTTCCGCCACTTGTCGAACAAAATACTTACATCAACATAATTACACAACGGAAAAAGGGACATGCAACAAAACGAAGCAACGTTGAAACATTCAAAAACTCAATAAACTACACTAGCTAAGGTAACGGCTTGCATGGTTGCATCACCTAGAGAAAAAATATATTTATGAGTCTAAAAAAAAATACGCCTAAAAAAATAAAAAAAAGTAAAAAAAGAAATAAAAAAGATGCATAAAAACAACAAAGAAAAATTAAGACAGCCTTGTTTTTTATTATAATATTATTTGCTGGCATGTAACCCCAGCACAGGGAGGCTTTCAGGCACTACCCCTTGCCCAAGGGTGACCTGCAGGAAGTTGTAAATGGGTATCCTCATTCATCACGACTTATCAGTTAATAAGCTTACAACCGGATGCAGTTTACACTCATACCCAAGAGAAACATATTTATAGACAAGACTTATTTTTGTAATACATTTATTTAGCATATTGTGTATTTGTGTACATATATGACTCGATAAAAAAATAAAAGGATTGATATAACAAAAATTTAGAAATAAAAAGTATTAAAGATAAAGCGCTAGGTGATTGACATGAATTTTAATCAAAAATTGCCTTTTGAAAACATTTTAAAAAGCTAGTTAAAATATTGTGTAAATCTTTAATGAAATAAAAATTTAAAATTACAACTTTTTTCCAAGTTAAGAATTTTCTCAAAAGTTAGAAAAAAACCCATAAAAGCAATTATTTGAGTTTCTTATGGATAAGCTGTAAGTATCAAATATTTTTATGAAATAACCCAATTGCTTTATATATCACAGTATTTTCTTTAAATAATTTCAGACTTCCGGCAAACCACTGCTGTTAAGTAATAAGCTTGTGCATCAATATAAAAAGTGTATGCGATTTTAAAAGTTGTCAATTCGTTACGAAACAAAAAGTTTTTTTTAAATATTGACAATTTGCTTTAAAGTATGTATTTATTTTTTGTTTATTAATATTGATAAAGTCGTTGATGATTGTGAAATAAAATAAATGTGAATAGATAAACATATTGTGTATTATGCACGTATAGCTAAACCAATGTTTCAATATAAATAAAGCATTTTTTGAGTCTAACGTGAAAATCGATCTGTATGATTCTTAAAGATAACATTAATCAGAAACATATCTTTGTTGGACAAGTTAAAACAGTTTTGATTAACTTTATTGACTTGTCCTCAAAACAACAAGATGCTTGTATTGTAGTTGATTAAAGTGAGATCTTGACAAGCTTATGCAGCCACTTAATTGTAATAAGTGACTTAAGTTTCTAAAAGTAATAAAAAACAAATCATAAAAGATATTGTTTATTCTCCAATGTAAACAAGCAAATTTTATCAACAAACCGAACAAGTTTTCTTGAAGTATAATTACCAAACGAAATAATTCATTATTTTTTAAAATTTGCTTGACTTGTTCAACGTATATCTTGGTGCTTGCTTGGCTCTTTAACAACTTTTAACACTTTTGGCTAAGACTAATTGGATACAAGTACATGGTGGTATAAAGATCAAATTCTACTGACTTTATTCACAGTTTCGGTTAAATAGTATTTACAATCTATTTTGATGAAGTTAACCTAATCCTTAGCTCATCCTGCAATAGTTTTAAAGCAATTGCTTTAGTAGCAATGCTCAGTACCAGTTATTATGATACATACGACGTACTTGACTTTATTGCTTTTCTTGTGTTGCCACCTGATGCAGAGCATTAACACTAAAAAAATTGCTCTATAACAATACTTGGATAATTTTGGGTTAAGTTAACATTAGCAACAAACAAAGAAAATAAAATAATATAATGTTGGTTTTAACTTTTCAATTTTATTTTAAAGGTACTGCGACCAGGCAACAATGCTGTTGCGCGTGTAATAAACAATAGATCGTTTAGCCGCTGTTTTCTATTTCGCAATCACTTTGTCAATAGCAATTCAAAAAGCATAATACCTTGATTACAAATAGAACTAAATGAATTAATTAAAAAAAAGAACTTGTTTAGACGGGTATATCAAAACGACATTAAGGCCACGAGTGAGCATCAAACTTGCAAACAATTCGATACAATACTGTCACAGAAAATCAAACCAAGAAAGCACCAAATCCAAAGAAAACACAAGAAAAACTTTCGAACCTCAAACAAATAAAACAAGTGTTTTTGATAATAATAGATAAAAGTTAAAAGTTATAAGTATTAGGTTAAGATAAACAGTATATATGAAGAAGAAACTTTTATTATTCTGGAGAATGTCGGCAATAAAAAATTGTGATCGATATGAGAGTTATCGCGCGCTTATGGTAATTTTTTGTCGAAGATTGTATGGCAGCGTTTTTAGTATTTAAAGTATAAATTTTGATTCGAATTGCCAGTGAAGAAAATTAAGGTAAAAAATTTATTGTACTGTTGTTAAATATTTGTTTTAATAATTTGAGCTGGTTTTGAAATGCTGGTAATTAATTCTGTATAGATATGTAAAATTAATTGTAAATTTAAACTGTAGCTTTCACGAACTGTTCTATTTCTGTAAATAAGCTTAATGTTAAGCATCGGCATCAGTTATCGTTTAATATAGCTATAGGTATAAGCCTAAACAAATTAAACAGAACAAAAATATTAAAAAAAAAACATTTTATTGAAATAGTCCCAACAGACTGTTTCGCCTGTGCAAATTAGCAGGGAACACAACATGTTATTCAAGTAGAATCAAGTTATAGACCTACATATATTTGTTTAATTACATAATAATATCAATTGTTTATCTTTCACGAATATTTTTAATTAATTAATCAAATTTAAATTTATATTTTTAATCATTGTGGTCGTCATCGTTTGAAGAGGCATTCATTCCGGGTCAGACACTAACAGGATTGGAGCCGAAGGTTTATCTTTTTACTATCTAGGCTTCTGTACTGCACAGGTTGATGGTGTTGAGCCAACATTAGATTTTGTCATCTGAATAATCAAATCTCGTGCTCAATGTGTTATCCGATGTATGGGGCACGCTTTTAGGACGTGATCTGCGGTTTTCTTAGTAGCGCCGCACTGGCAATCAGGTGAAGGAGGGACCCCATTTATGCGCAACGCCAAACACCAGTTTGTAGGCGATTGAACTTAACCCAAGCTGTTAAAGGCAAGCCCATTCCAACAGACGTGGTACTAGTCATGAGTATATAAGTACAGAGCCTGGTTGTATTCTCACACTACTCCTTGCTCCATCTTCAATTTCTCCGGTGAGAAGCGCAGACGCTAAGTCCGGCAAGATTGCTTAATAGTTTCCGAGAAACCAGCACAGACGGGTATCTAGATCTTATCTTTTAGGATTATCTGAGGAGCTTTTTATGGTCATGCGACATGCAACTTATGGTCATGTTTTAGGTCTCTACGGTCAGCCACAAACAGTTTTGCTTCTAGTAAGCAAAGCTCAGCTGGATGGATGCCTGAACGTATTGATAAGTGGTCCGTTAAAGTAGGACGCAGGCATCCAATGACTATGCGCATGACGTCATTCCAGATACTGTCTATGAAGCGTAGATTACGTCACAAACTAAAGCCTTCCATCAAATACTTCCGCTGCAAGACGCGCAAGCTACAAAGCCTTCTATCAATTAGATTGTGAAATAAAATTTCATCACACTCCTTAATCTAGTTGATAAAAGCAGCAAAATTGTCATTGGCTGGTCGCGTCTTAAGCAGGAAGCATGCCAGCAGTCAGTTGCTATATATGATAAATCTATATTTTACATCACAGCGTTTTATTGTTTCTTTATTATAATTTTCCATGAGCTACCAAAAATCTGTAGGAGCTCATGCATTTATTTACTCAATTATTTCAGCTACATCTTTAATTGATAAAGATAAAGAAAAAAACACCTAACAATGGAATTATTTAATTAGGACCCAGTTAAGTTTTGAAAAATACTAGAAAAAGTCTCTGTCAAATTGTTATCAGTATTTACAAAATAGGATGGAAAATGCAAACAATATTATGTGGATAATGTACAGAGCTTTTAATTTCATCAACCGAATCAATGAATGTGATAAAATCTTATTTCACAAATTGATTGATAAAAGGCTTTGGAGCTTGCGCGTCTTGCAGCGCAAGGATTAGATTGAAAGCTTCTGTTTGTTGTTTTACAATTGGGAAAACAATTTTTAGTTTTTAGATCACTAATTTCATTAAATTCTTTACAGGATTTTATGATAATGTGTTTATCTTGTGATAAAATTTTGCAATAATAATTGTATTTAGCACATTTAATATTCTATTGGTAGTATTACGATACTTTTGGTATTCCATAGACTGTAGTTCTAAGAATTACAAAAAGGCTATGGAAAAAAATTACAAAAAAGCTACAGATCAATTGCTACCCGTATGGTCTATCCATCTAAACTAAAGCCATCTATAGTACGCAGAAACTGTTTGCCTATTACGCTCAAAAGCTTTGATCTAAATGAATATTTGTGACACTGTAATAGATAGGAAGAACATCAAATGGCTACAACAACAAGCAAAGAATTTTATGGAAACCTTTCTAGGAAGATCCGGTAAAAAAAGGACAGTGATCCAGATTGTCACTCTTTTTTTAAGGACAACACCTTCTGAAAAATTAGCAATGCACACTAAATGACAAGTAATTAAAAAATTTTGCGGTTGAATGCAATTGGTTCCATCTTTGTCTATTTAGGCAGCTGATATTAAATCCTGGCATGCTGTTCTACACAGACAAAAAAATATTTGCACTTTAAAACTTTTTAAGTAACCAACATTATACGTACAGTAGAACAACTGTTCACTTTTAACAGAGTTTCTTCCTCATAATTACGCAATAGTCCGTTTTTTCTTCAAAAAATACACGGTGCAGAATTCCTTTTTCTTAACTTGTTAAGACTATACAAATCTTGTTTTTTCAAGCTCGGCCAAATTGACGCTATAGCTGCTACTAAAAACGTCACGAAAAGTGCCAAGCTACTATGATATCGACTTCATACCCAATATTAATGCATTTAGAAATCTGACAAAAAAATTCGTCTCTTTATATTATTTTTCGCATTTAAAAAATTTTCGAAAAGCACTGGTAATTTTTTTATAACGTAGAGATATTGAAAAATACTTGTAACAATCTTTTGAACGGAGAAAAATTGTGCAATATATTTTAGTAGTACTGATATTGGTAAAAGTATACGATTATAGAATTTAAGATAAATTTATAGTCATCCAAATAAGCTATCCGCTCAATTAGCTGGCTGTAAAATCAACTTGACAACGGCAAAGCCTTAAATACTGAGAAACACCGCAAAGTAGCTTAAAAAAGTTAATTTAGATCATTACTAAAAGTATGAAATTATAGTTTGTTTCCAAGTGCAACTGTTCAAAAAGTCATAAATTTGCAAAAAATCTGTTTTTTAACCTTAAATCTAACGATATAATATTTGTTAGCTTACATTCTTATTCGAAATGTCCAATAAAAAATAATTAAAAATTTTCAGATTTTAACTAAAAAAATAAATAGAACAAAATACGGTAGAGTGGGCTTTCGAAGTCAGTCCGTTGTGGAGAATAGGAGTTAATTTTGATTCTCAGCATAGCTCTCAAATATAAAAATATAATCGTTTATAATAAAATGTTTGTTTAGTTTATGTGCAATACTGCTCAGTGGGAATGAAATATGGAGACAGTAGAGTTGACAACAGTCACATTACTGCATCTTCTTATTTCAATGATGCTTTTCTACCAGCGCATAGAAGATTGGATTACCCGGGGATGGAAAAAAAAAGGGCCGCTTGGGTAGCACGACCAAGTAAGCATTTGTTTCGTTTTTATGTTTTTCTGTAAATGTAACAAATATGAAATATTATAAAGTCAAATATTGCTCATCCAACCTACTTCATTTCATCCACGGCCTACTAAAGATATTAAGTAGGCCGTGCTTCATCAAGGTAATGTTAGTTTATTGAGTTCAGATTATGGAGATTGATAATTATTGTTAGCTGACTAATTTTTATTGTAATTTCAATTCACTTTACTGTAATTTACTATAAGCTAATGTTTAATACTCTGCAGTAATTAACTGAAACTTTGTTCTATGGTGTAGGACAATAAATTGAAAATAAATTATGACAAACGCTATTGTTTGCTAAATTTGCGACACAGGTTTGCTTATTTCCAAAGTACGATTTCATAAAAACAATTTATTGCTGATATGTTAAACTCGTGAACATATGCGGGTCGTATGGATAAAATTTTAGCTTATAAATATGCCGAGGGCCGCAATCCATGTAGAAAACAAAGTGATAATCTTTTTTTAGTATTTAGGTTTACTTTAAAGCCAAGAAATTAATTTAGATTTCCTTGACACTCATGGGCGTATGCAGTTAATATGGACCATAATATCTATCACTACAGAAGTTTCAATTAGTGATATCTGACTATGTTTTTTGTTTAGCTTTCAAACTTCACAATTATTATAATTCTGCTTGCTTCAGTTAAAAGCGTACTCTTTCCGAAACTTTATTATGTTACACTTATGGAGAAGAGAAAATATTTTTAACCACATTAATTATTTATGGAAAATTAAAATTTTCAACGTTACATCATATTTCAAACATAATATAAATATTTAACGAAATGTAATAAAAAATCCAGAAATTTTTTTGATAAATAAAAGACAATAAATAACATTGCTTGTGTCAAGGTCAAATTGGTGAGTGGATTCAAGTTGACCTTGAAGCAGCAACTTTTGTTACTGGAGTCATTACTCAAGGAAGAGGTGATACTGTCAACGGAATTCAATACGTTTCAACTTACAAAATTGCTTATGGCAACACTACCAACAACATCCAGCAAATAATTGGTGAAAATGGTGATCCGATTGTAAGTAAACAACTAATTTTTGTTAAAAACAACATAACAATTTTAAATTGTATTGGACAACTACAAATTTAATATTTTTAATGATATTTTTTCACTTTTGTACATTTTTCAGATTTTTTCTGGAAGCATGGACACCAACTCGTACGTGATGAATAGATTTTCTCAACCAATCACAGCCAGCTATTTTCGGCTGATTGTTTAATCTTGGTTCAGACACGCTGCATTATGAATGGATTATATTACTTGCTAATCAAACAATTTTCCAAATTGAAATTACAAAATGTTTTATGGACAGATTAATAAAATAAAACTTTAAATTAATTTAATCACAAAAGCAACAAACTTATATAAAAGAAGTTAATTTATATTTGCAGACTAGAAGCATATTTAATATTAAAATTTGCCAGTTCAGCATTGCAAAAGATTGCTTGCAAGCAAAAGAGAATAAATCATTTCACTAACAAAAACACAATATGAAGTTTAACAATATAGGTTATCCTAAGGTAAAAATTAATTATTAGTTAAACGAACCATAACAGTTGTTCACATTAACGTGTATTTGTCAATCTAATCACCGATTCATAGACTTTTAAAGAGACCGTGTTTTTTATCTGGCTGTTACGTAACGCAAATCGCTTCTTCGAAAAAAATTAGATTTTTTTTTTTTAACTGCAATAACTTGTATCCGTTCTAAATGACCTAAATGCATCGTCCTAATTAAATAATCTCAATATGACCTCGTTTTGGCAGTGATCTCTATAAGGGCATAAAATAGATTTTTATTGTTAAATTTGGCGTCTGAGCCACGTGGCCCAATTCGGTTTATAATAAATAAAGAGAGATCGCTCTTATTGGACAGTAACCAGAATTTCGGTCTGAGAACGGTGACCATTGTATTGTTTTATGCTGTATTGTGTTCAGTAGCTGCGCGTAAACAGCAGATAAAAAATAAATAAACTCCTCTCCTTCATATTAAACTTACAGCTATATTTTTTTGAATCGGGCGTAATAGAGTTACGCATAGTAAATAAGGGTAGGTTGTAACTGGGAGGGATTTCGCTGATCTTATTTAAACAAGTTCAGCACTAGACGGATATAGCTATTCAATTACGTAAATCGTCGAACACATCAGCATTCTCTCAACGAAGAGTGAACTTAAGAATCCCGAGTCTTTTCTTCATCAACAAAAATAGAATTTAATCTCTTTCTCTTCTCCAAAAATCAAATTTATAAGTATTCATTGTAACACTGACCCAAACTACTTGGTTACAGAGAACTGGGCAACTGTTTGTAATATTTGTTTTTTTATAATATTTTGGTGTAACCATTGTCCATTACATTTTTCTTTATATTTTTTTTATTTCCTGTCTTTGTATCTCTTATTTCATGTGTTTTCTAAAAGCAGGTATTGACGGGTCTTATAAACAAATTTTAATACAGCCTGGGACAAAAGTTTAAGACCACCTTTGGAAAAAGGCACATTTTAGAAAAAAGCTTCTTAATCACCTAATACTAAATATTTTTGTGTCAAAATGCATATTTAGTTTTTGGATATAAACCTTATCACACATTAATTTTTAATTTTTAATTTCGTTCAATTTTTTAAATGTTTAGCTTAAAAATACAAAATTTTGAACCACGAAAATTGGCAAAAAATCTAGCAGTTAACGTTGAAAAACGTTTTCAATTTACCGGTCGTTGCACAATGAAGGTCTCAGAACGTGAAATATCAAGGCAGATGAAAGTTAGAAAAACTGCTGTACCTAACACTATCAAAAAAATTTCAAAAAATAAGTACTTTCAAGGACAGCAAAAAACAGGCCGTCTGAGCATTTTTAGTAGTGGAAATAAACGTTTTATTAGGAAGAGAGTGAGTCAATTCCCTTAGAGTTCTGCTAAAAAAATACAAGCTAAAATGGCACAAGGAAGCTTCAAATTTCTTACAAAATTGTAATAAGTCTTAATTGCTTTAACATCTCATATCTTTTAATCATTATTTTTAAGATAAAGATTTGGCGGTCCGACTTTTCTTAAGTGTGATGTCTTAAAGACGCATTTATTATGTCTTCTAACTGTTTTTAATAGCAATCATTGAGATCTTTAGTGAAAAAACTTTTAATAGAATTAAACACATTTCTTTTTAAGTAATTTTGTTGGTTTTTACTCATCTTAATTCTAATCTATCGTTTTCCTTGTAGAGTTGAATTAAAAACCAACAAAAGAATAAAAAAATCGACACTCTCGCAAGCTATTTTACTTAACCTCTATGGCTGTTACTGTCAACGCTATTAATAACAACCGTAGTAATCAGTTTCAGTTTATTTTTGTTGCAAAGACAACTGGCAATAAACAGTCGCAAACACACACGTAAAAACAAATTTAGTTTTAACTTACAACAGGAAAATTGTGAAGGGATTGTGAAATAATAAACTTGTTTATGACACCCAAATCTAATTAAAAGAAAAACTTTAATAAATGACAAGCTGACGAAAAATAAAAAAGCAAGAAGGCCTTATAGATTAAGTAGGGTGGAAAAAAGTTTGATAAACAGAAAAAAAACATAATGAAAATCCAAGAAAATAAATTGCACAATGTAAAATATAAAAAAAGCAACAAAGAAACAACATTAAAAAAGACACGATGCATTAGATTCTAGGTTTCCAAGTATTTAATTTTAAAATGAAATCAATAAGAATGTTTTATATGATTTTTTTAATTTGAAAATTTAATTATTTGCATTCATTTGGAATAGAATTCAATAAAATTGGGCCTCTATATTTGATAGTGCGCTGTAATCTGCTAGTATAAAGGATGTAGTGTTGATCTGTAGTTGACGATCTGGTGGAACAATGGCGGACAGTTTTTAGAAATAAAAAGTTTTTTCAAAATTTTGAGGCACATGGTTATTGAATTAATCATTAAAAAAATCGCAGCGTGGTATCTAATTTGTTGTTTTAATGGAAGTATATTGCAATTAATGTAAAGTGAAATTACACATTATCTCATCAATTACTTTTATTTACGATTCTAACAGCTTTAATTTGTAGTTTTCTTGTTTTAAAAGATAAGAGGAAAAAGTATTACCCATACCAGGAAACCAAAGTTTGTATAAGAGTGTGCAATAGTGTAATAAAAATTAAACAAAAACGATTAATCTAAATAATTCAGTTTAAAAAAATTTTTAAATAAATTTAATAGAATAAAATTTACGTTGTCGCAAAATGTAGTTTTGCGTCTAAAATAAAGCCACGATAACTAAGCTTGCTCATTGATTTTATAATTTCAGTTGAACAATTTATGTTTATTTCTGGTGCAACTGAATTTAATTTGGGTGATATAATTAGCACATTTGCATTTAGAGTAAGTTATTTAGCTGTAACTCATTTATAGATAGCTGTTGTTTTAATATTCACTCTTGTTTGCAATTCGTCTGGCAAATTATCAACGCCTGAGGTGCTGATATTATCCCTCCTACCTTCGAAAAAACAAGGCAGTTTGTTGGTTAAAAATAAAAGGTTTTAGGAAAAAATTGAGTAATATTTTGATAAGTTGCAGATTAACAAAAAATAACGGAAAATCGTTATCTTGCAAAGAGAGGAAGATTAAGGACAAGGTATTAAGAGAAGTTAAAATTACTTCAACCCAAATTCCATTTCTCCCCTCAAGCATTTCCCCATTAGGTTCCAGAAGCAAATGTTAAAAACCTTATAATAGGAATTAGCGTCTAACATCAACACTTTAGTAAAACGTAATTCATGCAATCTCACTGTTCAAAATAGCAGTTGTTGCCCTATAGACAAAGTTAGATGCTTTAATATGCGCCCGATGAATATTTTACATTTTTCATTTGAAAACTTTTAGCCGACATTAAACAATTATGCCAGAAGTCTTGAATAACTGGACTCTCTACCTACAAGACAAAAAATAATTAGTAAATGTTTAGGAGATAAATTTTAGGCAAAATGTTATAAAAAAAACTTAAGTATCTTTAATGGAGATGTACCTTAATTTTTCTGTTCAAATAAACTTTTAATTTCAACCTGAGGCGTATTATTTTAAACAAAAAAACTTAATCAGAGTGACATCAGAGTCCCACAAATTAACGTTATTTTATTACTAGTTTGCTCAATTTCAAACGATATTTTTTTAAAAACTTTTGTTGATTATTTTTAAAGTGTTGGTAGTAGATATTCGGTGAAATCAGAAACGATATTCATATTGTCGGCCTGTTTGTTTGTATGTACCAATGTACTTGGTCAAACCAATCGAAATCAGGAATGTCGTTGTTCTTGTGCAACAACAGAACCATTTATAAGGATTGTTGAACAAGGAAGACCGGGTAAAGTGGGCCCGCCTGGCCCACCTGGTCCAATGGGTCTAGTAGGAGCTCCTGGATCATGCGGATGTGATCCGAACGAGATTGAACGACTAAACTCCACAATTCAAACTTTGTTGGGTGAGGATATTGTTGTTTGTAATTTTGATATAAAAACGTTTTTTCAGATATTTGTGTCATTTCTGTTAAAAAAAAACATGAGGAAAACCTACATATCGGCAAGAATATGATCAAGAAAACTTAATTTTATTTTTAATACTCTAGTTCTCAATCTAGATTGTATCAGAGTCGTAATCTAAGGTAATACAAAACAAGACTGTAGTTGAAAGAAACCTTTATTACTTTGTTGTGCTGTTTGTTTGAAATCAGATGTTGGTAGTAATGTTTTAGATTCAGTATTTAAGTTCCTTATTCAAAACCGTTTGTTGTTTTTAAGTTTCTTATTCAAGTTCAAAATCCTTGAGTGACTTCTCGGCCATCTGTATCTAATACACATTTATTGCATGTGATTTAGAATAACAAAAGCTAAACAAGAAACAATTTGATCATATAAAATGGAAAAGTTAATTAATGTAATGCATTTTTTTATATTTAGTCTTCGTAACAAAAAATAAAAAAGAAAATAAAAAATCTACAACTTTTTGTAAGAAAGACATGCAAAATCTAGATCTGGTTTGATGTCAGTGTTCCAGCGGCCGGAGTAAATACTGGCGGCGTCCTCGGCATTGTATTGGAGGGAAAGACAATTAATACTTGCCCAGCCAGCCAAGCACTCGTCGTCCGGACTTTTATTATAGTAACCTCAATCAGCATGACGGCAGTTGAAATCGCCAGCATAAAGACAGGGGTGAGTAATCACGGGGAGATCCAGGAATCGCAATTGTGTTGGTGAAGGTTTGTAGACGTTGATTATTTTATAACCATCAACGTCCACGCAGAGCCATTCGATCTCTGATGTCGGCGAAGATTGGTCCAAAAGCGTAAACTTTAGTCGCTCGTGTAAAAACGTGTCAGGGCCATGCTTCCTGCTAAAGAAGACCCATCTAGTTGGTAGTTTGGAAGTACCAACTTCTCTGCATCAGTGCAATGGGTCTCCTGTAGTAGGATGACGAGTGCCTCAGACTGCAGATCAAGGTAATGAAGAACTTTCATTTTGCTTGCAGTTAGGTCTTCAATGTTCAGCTGGAGAATAGTAGCTCTTCGGAACTTTTTGGCAATGTGCCCTGAAAAAGGCAGTGTTTTCCAGGTATTACTCTGTTTGAAAGGACGTTTGCCGATTAACAGACCCTTGATTAACATCGAAATACACTTCCGTTTCGGCAAATTTGGTTTCGATCTGTCATATTTAAAATCAGTAACAGATTTACTCACATTCCAGGCTGCTAGAAAGCACCTGCCACCTGAGAAGATTAATTTTTTCTTTTTATAATGTAAAAAAACATTTTGTACAATATAGAATATAAAAAATAATAATAAAAAAGAGATAAACATTTTTTCCCTTTTATACTTTACTGTTTTAATTACTTAATACAAACGTATTGATAACCGACGAAAAAGTATGCATTTTTAAATTCAAATTTTACTTGCTGCCTGTCAATTTTTGTTTATTGCTGATAAATTTTTTTACAAATTTTCAGGCTTCCTCTTAATTTTTTTTTAGCTACGCCTCTACAACAAACTTGTTTTTTTTTTAGCGGAAATCCAAAAATTGTCAACTAACTGCATCAAACATCAACATTTACCGCCAAATTGTAAGTAGCTTGTTGTAGTATTATTTTAAAAGTTATTCGCATTCAAGTCAAAAAATGCTTCAAGACCAAAATTTTTTAAAAAATCAAAAAGTATCACACTTGTAAATTTTATGAAAACCTTTTGTTTTTTTAAGTGATCTTTTTAAAAAAACTTTGTATAAGTTATAACGTATTTTTTTGTCGCTGCCTCCTCATTTAGTTTATTCATTTATATCTGCTCTATGAATAAATTTCAAGTTAATTGTGCGTTAAAATAAAAATGAATAATTAACAAACTTGAAACTCAGAAACCTATTAAAAAATCTGAATCAATGAGCCATAAAGTCTTCAAAATCGAATGTCTAGTCTAATTTTTTGTTTTCTGTTATTTCAAAATATTGTTCCCTATCTAAATAATAAATAATAAAAATTCGTTCAGTTAAAAGAAAATATTTCCGCAATTGGAGAAGGATTTTTGCTTAAACTAATATATCACTTTTTGGATTTTGTAAATTTTGTAAAACACAGTCAGTGCTTGGAAAATCCTGGTTCTCAAGCTTTAATTTTTTAGCTAACCCTAAAAAACTTTCAAAAGTAAAATCAATCACTTTTGGGATTTTGTAAAATCTTTTCAATTGTTAAATAGAGTTTTTTTGCAAGTTTTTTAGAGCATTGAAAAACATCATGCATTATGTCGTGTGATTCGTAAGAATTGTTTTGCTATTTTTTGTTAGACCAATAATTTTCAAAGTGGGGTCTGCGGACGCCATGAGGACCGTCAGCAATTTTTCAGGGTTTACGTAAAATCTTGTAGTTTACTATTCTAGATTAAATTTGTTTTGCTACAAATTTACCAATTTACCAATGTGATTACTTGAAATATTTTTAGAAGTTGAAAAAGATCAGTTATTACGCAAGATTTATAAACGATTCTACAATGTATTACTGGTTCTCAAGTAATTATGTAGTGACTGTTACTTGCGATAACCAAACTTATTTAAATGCGTTTTTAACATAAAAATCAGTCATTGTTTGTCCAGTTTTATATAACTAAGTTAAATTCAAATTGATAAGTAAAAACAACATGAAGTTAAAATTCATCTCAACTTATTTTGATTACTTAATTACGCTTATACAAAACACAATAATCTGTATTCAGTGTGTATTTACACGATTTAAAAAATGTGACTGGTTCTTAAAAAAACAAAAAAACAAACAGAGATGAATAGGCAATCTGGGTCATTGTTTAAATTGTGCTATTTTTTTGGTGAAATTAAATATTACAGTCAGTGATTAGAAAATCCTGGTTCTCAAGCTTTAATTTTTTAGCTAACCCTAAAAAAATTACAAAAGTAAAATCAATCTTCATATTTTTTCATTTCTACAAATTCCTACAACGAGTTAAAATAGCGAAGAAAGAAATTTTAATGCGCGATTTCAGATGAAGACCTCATAAAATAACTGTGATGAGTTGATATAACTAGAATGAAAGTACGCCGATCAAACTGCAGAATATTTTATCTTTATCTGCTAACTGCAGTTCGTACAGATCTCAACCGTACGGACTGCGTGTTTCAGTGTGTTGCAACTAAGCTAGACAGTTTATCCAGTGGCGTATCTAGGATATGGCAGCCATAGCTCGTGGCATGGGCGCAAAAAGGGCGAAAAGTTTTAATCATAAAATGTTTGAATAAAATAATTTCAACTTGGAAATAATTGAAACTCGTATTTTTACTTAAATAATAACGTACAAGTATCTCGATTCAACAATAGTTGTTAAAAATTGTCAGCCAACGATTAATGCCATTTATTCTGTCACTGAGCGCAAGTGACAGAGACGTTATAATTCAACATAAATGAAACTGTTAAATTAATACTGTATTGGACTAATTGTATCTCATATTTAATATTTGCTATGCTGTCGTACTGAAGTAAAAATTTATAAACATTTGTACCATGAAACGTACTATACTTAAGAAAAAAGAGAGTGGGACTGAAGGGAGAAAAAAACGAAAACAGGAGACAAAAGAAGCTGAAAAATTAAAGAAGTTCTTTGTACCTTTCTTTAAGAGATGTTCTTCTGCTAACACCGCTGATAATCCAATCTCAAAAGTGCAAAGTGATCAATCTGAGCAAGAACCTGAAAAATTTGACCAATCTAAGGAAGATAGTAAGAAAATTGGCCAATCTGAGAAAACAATTGAAAAAGTTTTGAACGTGAAGGAAGAACCTGAATCTGATGTACCGGACTTTATTTCAAAACACGATGTTCGACTAATGAACTTTGATAAAAATACTAAAAAACCTATTTTGTCAAATAGGATGAGAGCAAAAATTACCAAGCTTGGTTCAAAATATCGTGCAATGAGCAGTAACTGCTTCAAGAGAAAATTAGCAAATGGCGAAGAGGTAACGCGTTCTTGGCTAATGTATTCGCCTTCTAAAAAAGTTGCTTATTGCATTTGCTGTCTGCTCTATTGTCGATCAGATCACCAATCTTCATTGCAACAGGAAGCTGGATTTAGCCAGTGGAAAGCACCTGAAAGGATGATCGTTCACGAAAATGCTAAACATCACAGAGAATGTGTGAAGAAATGGAAAGAACTCAAAAGAAATTTGAGCAATAAAACCGGAATTATTGACGCCAAATTTCATGTACAAATTGAAAAAGAAAAGCAAAAATAGCGTGAGATTCTTAAAAGAATATTGCATGGAATAAAGTATCTGGCACAGGGAACACTACAAGCAGATAATGATTCAAATGTTGGTAATTTTCTTGGCTTAATGAAATTCCTTGCTGTCTTTGATCCTATGCTGCGAAAGCATCTGGGTTTTATTGAAAGCCATCCACATTCAATCTCTTACCTTTTCCCAGGTGTTAAAAATGAATTTATTTATCTCATGGTATCTCATGTTTGCAAAAACTTAAACAGAAAAAATTAAAAAAGCTAAGCACTATGGTCTTATATTTGACTCAACCCCTGACCAGGCGCATCGCAAGCAGGTTTCAGAAGTTGTAATATATGTTGATATTGACTTTGATAAGAAAACAGTCTATGTTAAAAAGTTCTTTGTGGGCTTCCTTCAACTTCATCAAAAAGATGCTCCAAACTTCGTTTAAGTTATTATGCAACAACTACAGAAGGATGAGATAAAGATAGAAAATTTTTGCTCGCAGTGTTATGACAATACTGCTGTAATGGCGAGACATCGGAACGGTGTACAGCAAAGAATATATTGTACAAAATAAACAAACAGGCACTGTTTATTAACTGTGACAATCATTCAATTAACCTGGTTGGTGTTCATGCCGCTAGACAAGACAGAGAAATGGTTTCTTTTTTTGGGACCATTAACTCGTTGTACAATTTCTTTTCCCGTTTTACGCAGCGTTGGGAAAAGCTAAAGGATGCCTTTCCGCTGGTTTTAAAAGCTAAGGCCGAAACTCGTTGGAGTTCTAGAACAGAAGCAGTAAAACCAATAGAGTAATATCTTGAAAAAATAGTTCTTTTGCTTGAGAAAATGGTAGAAGATGACAATCAAACAATCGACGCTTAGAGCAATGGACAACAAATGCCAAATCGTATTCTGACATACAACTTTATGACACTGATAGGGTTTTGGAAAAGGCTACTTATACCAACTGATAGAGTTCAAAAACGATTACAGAATAAAACAATAAATTTTCACAACGCAGTCCTCGATTTAACCCTATTCAGGATGGGCTTTTTGGAAACTTTGTACGACTGGGGGGGGGCTGAAAATCCCGAGCTCTTTGCTTGCTTATATCTCAGCAATTATTAGCGCTAGAATTGTCATTCAAATTTGTATAGAAAGGAAATTTTATACTCTTTTAATATAGATACATAAATGTTGTATTTAAACATCATTTGGGATTAAAAAAGCGAGTTTTCAAAGGTTAGTCAATTTTCGTAAATTGGCTTAAAACGAGAGAGCGATTTAAAAGAATTAACGACTTTGACTGTTTGTCGAACGTCATTAATCCGTAAAATTAGAAGTAAGAATGCTGACAACTGAAATCGACTTGGCAAGATTATTACTGTTTACAGAGAAAGAAATTCTACACAAGCAAATCTGCTAAAAGCTGGTTTTATTAATGTTTACAACGCTTCGATCTTTGCAACTGATCAAATAATTTTTTAAATTCACTCCCTTTTGTGAACATTTCGGCAAGAAATTTTATAACTGTTGTGATATTGTGCAATCGATGACGTAGTGTTTTCCTAAACGCTTAATCTTAATCAGCGCCTTCTGCTCAAACAATTATTGGACACGCGCATCTCCAAGCATAATTGTTACAAGTTAAATATGCGCCTTTATTGTGGTTCATCAGTCAGTTCAAAGCTATCAAGCTACTACAGCAAACGAACTAAAAGCATTCTTTTTCAATACGGTTGTTTTTTGGCTGAGTAAATTTTGTGAATATATATTATTGTTTTTTAATAAACCTGTGTATTCGTGCAAAGATACAACAGGCAAAAGTGGCGACGAGGATTCAAGGAACTCAACTGCGTCAAGAAAGAAAAAAAGAAAATTTGTTGAATTTGCATTAAAGCTTGAATTGTCGATATGAGTGAAATTTCTGAACTGATTTTGTTGTTAAATAAGCAACACCAAGAGCAGAACAAGCAACACCAAGAGCAAATGGCAGTTTTACGCGACGAGCATCGCGAGCAGATGACAATGCTTCAAGAGCAGCTGAAAATTCTACAAAGCAGCTTGAACAACCCCCGAGAAAATGTTCCAACACCGATGGCAAGTTTTCAACCATTCGATTCCACATCTGAGTTATGGACTGATTATTTGGCAAGGTTCCGAACATTCGTCACTGCTAACTCCATTCCCGACAACAAGCAAGCACAAATTTTTCTTACCAACCAATCTAACTCCGTTTACAAAATGCTTAGCAACTTAGCGGCTCAGCAACAACCTGTCAAAAGCATACATGAGCTAACGATGAATGATATTCAGACGTTTATGGCAGAGCAGTTTGACCCAAAACGATTTGTTGTCAGAGAACGTTTCAAATTCTGGTCTGACATGAAACGCAAACCTGGTGAAACTATTCCTGAACTGGCAAGCAGAATACGGCAAGATGCAGCTACATGTGATTTTCAATCCATTAAAGATCCTTTAGATGAAGCCTTGCGAACTAAATTCATCTGTTCAGTAGACAACGAAGCAGTTTTGAAGACACTCTTCAAGCTCAAGGACGATGAACTGAAGTTTAGCAACGCCATCAGAGTGGCTCAAGAAGTGGAAGAAGCAGCCAAGGTAGCAAAGGAAACCGTACACGGTCAACCTTCTACGTCGGTGCAGAAAGTTTATCACGCAAAGTCCAAAACTTCCAAAACGCAAGAAAAGAAAACCGCCTGCTTCAGGTGTGGAAATTCTGGACATTTTAGCAAAGCTTGTCCCCACATTAAAGCTATTTGCAGCTTCTGCAAGAAAACAGGTCATCTGCAATCTGTGTGCATGTCTCGACTAAGAGATAATAAGCTTGTGAAATTGGTGCACAAAGTCCAATGTTCTATTTCACCCATCTATCAAACTATTAGACTTAATGACCGCAGAATTAAGTTTGAAATTGATAGCGGAGCCAGTGACACATTTTGCTGTGAAGCGACGTGGCAAACGCTGGGTAAACCCATTCTACAACCTGTATCAGTTCAATATCAAGTTGCTGAAGGTAGCCCGCTACCCGTCGTGGGACAATTCCAATCAACCGCAAGTATTGATGGAAAATCACCTGACGTGACCTTTCCTGTAATTGTCACTAAGGTGCCCAATCTAAATTTACTAGGTCGTCTGGCGATGATGAAGTTGAAACTCACCAACTTAACTGATCACTTCAGAGAAAACCTAAGTTGTGCTGAATCTACTGCAACGATAGAGCACGTCACTACAAGTGGTCCAAAAAACTCTTTACATGCGGCATGTATTCAATTATGTGGAGAGTTTCCTACTTTATTTGAATCTACATTGGGTTGTCTAAAAGATTTTTCACTAGACATACGGTTTAAACCTGAAGCTAAACCTATTTTCAAGAAGCCAAGACCTGTTTCGTTCTCAATCCTACAAGATTTAAACGAAGCATACGAAGCAGGAATTAAGAGAGGTGTATGGGAGCTTACATATTTTAACTCATACGGCACCCCCGTGGTTCCTATTCGAAAGTCTCCTTTGCCAGGTCAAGCAAAAGCAAGCATCCGAGTTTGTGGAGATTATTCGGTGACTGTAAACTCGCAACTGGAAGACCATCGTCAACCAATCCCTCTCCCAGAAGATCTTATGCACAAGCTAGGACGTGGTTACTGCTTTAGTAAGATTGATCTAGCTAATGCATATAATCAAATCTGTCTTTCTCCTGAAAGCCAGAAGAAGCTGGCTCTCAGCACTCACAAAGGAGTTTTTCTGCAGAAAAGACTTTCTTTCGGAATTAAATCCGCACCAGAGTATTTCCAAGAAATCATGGAACAATTAACGCAAAATTTGCAAGGAGTTGCCGTGTATTTCAATGATATTTTGGTAAGTGGTGACAACGCAAAAGATCATTTGATGAACCTGCGAGCTTTGTTCAAAAGACTAGAAGAAAAAGGTCTTCGCTGCAACCGTGAAAAATGTGTTTTCGCCCAAGTATCAATTGATTACCTGGGTCACACTTTATCAAGTCGAGGAATTGCAAAAGGGTCCAAAGTTGATGCCATACTAGAAATGCCTACACCCAAGAACATTTCTACGTTAAAATCTTTTTTAGCATCTGTGCAGTTTTATTCTAAATTTTTACCTCCATATTTTTCGGAAATCACCGAGCCGTTGTACAAGCTTACACGCAAAGGACAACAATGGAAGTGGGGTGAAGTAGAAGCGACATCTTTCAAAAAGATCAAACGGTTACTATGCACAGAGACTGTACTTGCGCACTATGACCCATCTCTTCTGTTGGGTTTATCTTGTGACGCCTCAGAATGTTATCGGCAACACAAAGACGCTACAGCCAAATACAGAAAGAAGCACTATCCTTAGTGTACGCTTTGAAGAAATTTCATCAGTTTCTCTACGGTCGTAAGTTCATTGTGGTTACCGATCATAAACCTTTAGTGACCTTGTTTGCCCCTGATAAAGGTACTCCTGCAATGGCCGCGAATCGACTTGCACGATGGGCATTACTAGTCCATCAATATGACTACACGGTGGAATACCGTAGAAGCAAGGATCATGGCAATGTCGATGCTCTTAGTCGCTTGCCATTTTCAAATGACACAAGTTTTGATGGGGAGGAGATGGAAGATGATGTCGATAGCGTTTGTTTAGTTCGAACAATCAGTCGTCAAATCAATCCTGACAATCCATTACTTGTGGTCAGAGAGACTGCCAAGGATCCAATTCTTTCCCAACTAATGCGATTTGTGAAGGAAGGATGGCCGCATGCATTTTCGGAAGAGCTTAAAGACTTCAAAAAGTTGGAAAATTCGTTGTCAACAGAGAATGGTTGCGTTTTTTACGGCTTACGGGTAATAATTCCTTCAACCCTACGTAATCATATTCTTAAATTATTACACCTTGGACATTTCGGCATGCAACGGATGAAACAACTTGCCAGGTCAACTGTCTATTGGCCAAGAATTGACTTTGACATTGAGGATTTATGTCGCAAATGCACTTCCTGTGGCCAATTTCAAAATAAGCCGGATAAACCTTCAATCCATCCGTGGATGATGCCAGAAAAACCATGGTCAAGACTCCACTTGGACCATGCGATCAACTTTCTGGGAAGAAACTGGTTAGTCCTTGTAGACGCTTATTCAAAATATCCTTGTATTCATCCAACAACCTCAACGTCTTCGAAAAGTACTACTGCTATACTTGAACAAGAATTTGCTCATTTCGGATATCCCCACACGTTGGTGACCGATAATGCCACAACATTCATGTCTCAAGAGTTCCAAGCTTGGTGCAAACAACGAGGCATTGTACATCTCACCGGAGCACCTTATCATCCAGCAACAAACGGTGCTGCCGAGCGTTTGATACAATCGTTCAAACAGGCATTGAGAAAATCCTCGTTACCTCCAAAGGAAGCTTTGCAAGAATTTCTAATGCAATATAGAAGAATTCCTTTTGCATCGGGACTGTCACCAAGCGAATTGTTGAATGGAAGAAGAATTCGCACCAAAATTGACACTTTGGTTCCATCCATTCCGCATCTCCTGCAGGGAAGACAGTCAAGACAAGCGAGCAAGCATTCAAATGCTGAAGACTCGGAAGTGGTTTCGAAAGTCGAACATCATTACTCACTAGGAGACCCTTGTTACGCACTGCACTTCGGCCCTAGAAGAGATCGTGACCCACGATGGGTGCCTGCGATAGTTACGAAAGTCCATGGTACACGAAGCGTCAATGTACGAGTCATTCCTCGAGGACCAACTTGGAGAAGACATCTTGATCAACTTCGACCTCGATACGGTTCGGATCAAGATGATGATCCCTGTGAAATCCCAACGAGCGTTTTGTCTACAGAAACACTTCCAGCCGGGACTGACCACGCATCTAGTTCTTCTTCGATGAACCAACGCAACAATCCGAGACTACCAACCGGAGACGAGTACGGGCGACACAATCTACGACGATCAGCGAGAACAAAGAGACCTCCAAAAAAATATTGTTGCTAATATGTATATATATTTTTTTTGTCGTAGTTTATTTGGGGAGGTGTTGTGATATTGTGCAATCGATGACGTAGTGTTTTCTTAAACGCTTAATCTTAATCAGCGCCTTCTGCTCGAACAATTATTGGACACGCGCATCTCCAAGCATAATTGTTACAAGTTAAATATGCGCCTTTATTGTGGTTCATCAGTCAGTTCAAAGCTATCAAGCTACTACAGCAAACGAACTAAAAGCATTCTTTTTCAATACGGTTGTTTTTTGGCTGAGTAAATTTTGTGAATATATATTATTGTTTTTTAATAAACCTGTGTATTCGTGCAAAGATACAACAATAACATAAAAAGAAAACAAATTATTACACCAAAAAATTGTGTTTTAAACGAAACTCGATGCTGGCTTAATAACACTACTTCCAGCATCTGATTCAGGCAGTACAGAAGCCTGTGATAGTAAAAGGATAAACCCTCGGCCTCAGTGCTGTTTTTGTCTGACCTAGAGTGGATACCTCTCTAAACGACGACGATGACGAGTTCTCCAAGTAAGCTATTCGCTCAATTAGCTGGCTGAAAAATCAACTTGACAACGGCAAAGCCTGAAATACTGAGGAACACCGCTAGGTGGCTTGAAAAAAGCTAATTAAGATCATTCACTGAAAGCATAAAATTAAAGTGTGTTTTTAAGTGCAAGTATTGAAAAATTCACAAATTTGCAAAAAAAAAATCATTTTTTAACTCTTAAATCTAGCGATATAAAATTTGTTAGCTTACAATTTTGCTCGACATGTCCAAATAATTAAAAATTTGCAGATTTTTATCTAAAAATAAAAATAATAATAAATAAACTGATTAAAAGTATTTACGGTAGATTGGGCTTTCAAAGTCAGGCCCTTGAAGAGAATAGGAGTTAAGTTTGATTCCCGGCTTAGCTCTCAAATATAGAAGTATGATTGTTTATAATAAAATGTTTGTTTAGTTTTTGTGCAATACTGCTCAGTGGGAATGAAATACGGAGACAGTAGAGTTGACAACAGTGACATTACTGCATCTTCTTATTATGATGATGTTGTTCAACCAGCGCATGGAAGATTGGATTACCAGGGGGTGACAAACCCACACAGGTGGGCCGCTTGGGCGGCACAAACAAGTAAGCATTTGTTTGGTTTCCATGTCTTTCCGTAAATGTAACAAACAGAAAATATTGTAAAGTCCGATCTCGATCATTCAACCTACTTCAATTCATCAAATAATCTTAGTTTATTGAGTTCAGATCATGCGGATTGATAATTGTTAGCTGACCAAGTTTTATTACGGATCTAAAATCACTTTACTGTAATTTAGTATAAGTTAATGTTTAATACTCTGCAGTAATTGATTGAAACTTTGTGCTATTGTGTAGGATAACGATTTAAAATGAATTATGACAAATGCTATTGTTGCTAAATTTGCGAGACAGGTTTGCTTATTGCCAAAGTACGATTTGTTAAAAACAATTTACTGCTGATATGTGAAACTCGTAAATGTAGCGGTCCGCATGTGTGAAATTTTAGCTTATAAATATGCCGAGGACCGCAATCCTTATAGAAAACAAAGTGATAACCTTCTTTCAATATTCAGGTTTAACCAAGAAATTAATTTAGATTTCTTTGACACTCATAGGCTGCATGCAGCTAATATGGATGATAAAATGGCGGTCACTACAGAAGTTTCAATTAATGCGATCTGATTATACTTTTTGTTTAACTTTCAAACTTGACAACTATTATAATTCTGCTTGCTTTACTTAAAAACGTACTCTTTCCGAAACTTTATTATGTTACACTTTTAGAGAAGAGAAAATATTTTTAACCACATTAATGATTTATGGAAAATTAAAATTTTTAAAGTTACATCATATTTTAAACATAATATAAATATTTAAGAAAATGTAACAAAAAATTCAGAAATTTTTTGATAAATAAAAGACACTATTTTAATAAAAGATAATAGAAGACAATAATACATTATTTTAATAAAATTTGATAAACATTGCTTGTGTCAAGGTCGAATTAATGAATGGATTCAAGTTGACCTTGAAGCAGCAACTTTTGTTACTGGAGTCATTACTCAAGGAAGAGGTGATACCTCCAGCGGAGTTCAGTACGTTTCAAGTTACAAAATTGCTTATGGCAACACTACCAACAACATCCAAGAAATAATCGGTGAAAATGATGATCCGATTGTAAGTAAAAAACTAATTTTTGTTAAGAACAACATAACAATTTCAAATTGTATTGGACAACTACAAATTTAATATCTTTGAAGATATTTTTGCGCTTTTGTACATTTTTTAGATTTTTTCTGGAAACACGGACACCAACTCGTACGATTTTCTCAACCAATCACAGCCCGCTATTTTCGGCTGATTGTTCAATCTTGGCACGGACACGCTTCATTACGAATGGATTATATTACATGCTAATCAAACAATTTTCCAATTGAAATTACAGTACAAAATGTTTTGTAGACAGATTAATGAAATAAAACGTTAAATCAACTGAGACACAAAGACAAGAAACTTATATAAGAGAAATTAAGTTTATATTTGCAGACTAGAAGTATATTTAATATTAAAAGTCACCAGATCAACGCTTTGAAATGAGAAAGAACTCGCAAGCAAAAAAGAATAAATCATTTCACTAACAAAACATCCAAAATAAAGTTTGACAATATTGGTTATCCTAAGGTAAAAATTAGTTCTTTATTAACCGAACCATAACAGTTGTTCACATTAACGTGTATTTGTCAATCTAATCATTGATATTGAAACTGGCCCGAATTGTTACGTTACAGAGAACTGGGCAATTGTTCGTAATACCTGCTTTCTTATAACGGTTTTGGTGTAACCATTGTCCATTACAATTTTCTTGATGTTTTTTATCTCCTGTCTTTGCATACTTTGTTTCATGTTTTTTCTTAAAGCAGGTCTCGAGGAGTCTTATAAACAAATTTTAATATTTAACTTAGTTTTTAAATTGTTGGACTGATTGCGTTTTAGCAGATGTTTTCTCCTGTAAAAATAAACTAGTATCTATACACTTTCAATTCAAGGTTACATTTTATTTTCAATACTGATGTTAAGAAAAGACTGTAAATTAATTTTCCTATTTTAAATATAAACTTTTGCCATGAATGAAAATGATTCAATTACCTCGAGAAATTGCTTACTTCAGTTTCACCATAGAAAATTACAAAAGCAACATCAACCTGGCTAAAAACACTTGTCTTTTATTTTTCTGGAAAAAAATTTATGCTTTTAGAACCATGCCGAGTTGTGTAAATAAGCCATGTTTTTTGAGATTTCCTTCCACAAAAAAGTGTTTTTTTCTTACAGAATATGAACTGTTTCCAAAAAACTCAAGTGTCTCTCCTTGATAAACTATTTCGGAGAAAAATGCAAAGCATAGAGTAAAGATTTGATATCAATAATGTGCAGTAATTAATTGATTAAAATTAAATGCAAAATCAAAGCAATATTTATAAAAAAACAACAAAATCACCGGAATGTCAGTTATTAAACGCCGCTTTATAATAAAACAATAAATTTTAACCCAGACACTTTTTTTTTATCATATTTTGGTTCTTAATAATTGTCTATCTAAATAAATTCTTCGTTGTACAAAGTTTTAAAATAATCGATAATATTGACAAAACCATTTTAAATCTTAAATTAAATAGTCTTTAAAAAGACTGTTTTTTTTTATATTTTTTTGGACAGCACTATCTAAAAGAAGAATTGGTTGGCAATGACAAACTAGAAGGAATAACCGGTGCATATAGAAAAATTAAACATCGAAAACGACGGCTTCTCTGATTGGATGATAGAAAGAAAGCACATAATTGGTCGATAGCGTTCTCACTTGCGCGGTAATGGAGAAAAAATGCTTTAACCCATAGACAAATTCTTTTTATAATTAAATAACGCCAAGAATTTTTTGCCTTCATTTTAATTTTTACGTAAAATTAAAAAAATTACAAGTAATGAAACTTAGCAAGAACAATTTTAAAGTTTTTAAAATGAAATTCAAGTAAACCCTCCCCTAAAAAAGAAAAAGTCATCACCTTGTTTGCTGACCGGATTGCGGCCAGCGGCAAATTTTTTGGATAAAAATCTCACCTACGTGGTCCATACCACAGATCCACGGAAACTGTGGTCTAGTGGTATAGTAACCTGGGTGGAAGACTACAGGTCCCAGGTTCGATTCGCGGTGGGATAAGCATCACTGACGAGCTCTAATAAGAACGAAGCTCGAGTCTGGTGTTTCTTATCTTTAAGCAGCTTGTTTAAAATTAATTCTAAATTCCTCATAATGCTTCAAATATATTTTATTATTTGAATATACAACAAATACAGCAAATTGACATTAAACTTTATTGTAAAGCGTCGAAGCACAAAAAGAATGGCAATTAATAGGGACCAAGAAAACGAATAAAAAAAAAACATAAATTGGTTTCAACAAATTTGATAAAACGCTTTATATAACTGTAGAAAATTACCAACGCACGTGTTTTATTTTATTTCTCTTGAGTTTCTAATCATTATTTGCGCGAGCACTCGCTGCCAGCGCCTTTTTTGTTTTACGCTTTATTTTTAATTAATCTCACCTTGAAGCATAATTGTGTCTGCAGCGCGTTGATTTTAGAGCTGGCTTTATTGCGTTTGTTCACACTTCTCAATTTGTGAGGCGACCAGCTGCAGTGTTTGTGGGCAGCTGGTTGAAGTCTGAGTAGACTTAGTGTGCAGTTAAGATATTCCCGTTTTCCCCGTGAGTCAGCACCGAAGTGAACTGCTCGGTAAGACACCTATGCGTTTTCTTTTTGTGTTTAATTTTTAGTTTGTTTTTATTTATTTACAGATTACCGTTTCCGGTTTCGTTTCCGCTTTCGTTTTCGCTTTTATTTCCAAGTTTCAACGTTTCAGTTATAACTTATTTTATATTAAATTATTTCCTTGGTTATTTCCTTTTAATTTGACGAAGCCGGAAGCGCGTTGATCGACACTTCACTTTGCGGTAATCGGCAACTTCAGCGCCGTTTACCGTTATAATAACTATAAAAACAAAACGTTTAATAGACTATATTTAAACTAATTATAAATCAAAGTTAGTTGCATCAAACAAGAAATAAAATAGTTTGGACGCGACTAACATAAAAAGCAAGTCCTAGGACCAGTTGAAGAATGAACAAAAAGTCGCAGTTCACCAGTACAGAAACAATAAAGTTTGATTTTGACAAAATAAATGTAAAATAACCAAGTCAGGCGCTGACAAATTCACGTCCAGCCAAGAATGCGGCAAAGCTAATCTAGTAAATAATTTCTAGTTTTGAAAATTTGCTTGATTATTTTAACAACCAGGATTGTTGGCCTCACTACTAATTGATACCTAGTTGTTGTATAGCAAATAAGGGGATGTTGCTGTAAGCGTAACAGAAGATTACGGGTCAGACAAAGACGAACGCAAATTGGCAGTTGTCGTAATCAAATTCAACAAAAAAAAAAAAGAATGGAATCTGATTATAGGGATACCAAAGCAATACAAAAATATATTGAAAAAACTTTAATTTGCATGGACAAAAAACAATATCATGAAGTGCACTTTTTTGGAATCGAGTGACAAATGTGAAAGGAGTTAAACCTCGTTGTGATTTATCAAATAGCTTTAAGAAATTGCGTGATATTAAGTAGTTTTCAAGACTTAAA
The DNA here is from genome assembly GCA_963680785.1 of Diplosoma virens. Taxonomy (NCBI): domain Eukaryota; kingdom Metazoa; phylum Chordata; class Ascidiacea; order Aplousobranchia; family Didemnidae; genus Diplosoma; species Diplosoma virens. The sequence goes on from OY796891.1 coordinate 6,697,259, forward strand.
GGTCCATGTTATTGAAAGATGTCATAAGCTGACAGAATGCTGAGGCAATCATGTTTTGTAATTTTTACCGATTTATTTCTGGTAAAAAGTTTTTTTGACATTCTTAATTTACAATCAATCATTTGCTTGTCAAACTTCCGATATTTGATTTATTGCCTGACTACAATGTTTGCTTTAAATTGAAGGTTTTTATACTTTGTCTTAAATTGCAACATAAAGCTTATACCATTAACAGATGCTTTATTAGCAAGGTGGTTTGCAGTTGTTTTGAAATATATTAAAATTTTTGGTCCAGCAACGATGTGAAAAATGTTAGGCAGCAAAGACAGGCATAAATAGCCTGCTCACGATCTAGCATAAAAGAAGTTAAACCATTCAAAGTAGAGAGTTTATAATGTTCACACTGCATTATTGATAACCATTAGGAATTATTTTGCCAATATTTTGACAATTAATTTGAAGGCGATGAATTTAGGCGATGAATTTTTATTATCAATCGAACATAAAGAAAAAATTTTAAATTATAAGTTGTGGTTCTAGTTGATCTTAATAAAAGTCGATAAAGTTTTGTGCAAACTTTTTCAGAGCAAGAAGAATAAGAAAAACACTTTTTTTAGAGCAAGAAAATAAAGTTTTTATGTTTTAAATCTGATTAAATTCTAAATACTTAATTACTTTAATGTATGTCAGGGCTCAGTTAAAATTAAAACGTAAATGAAATTTTTACTTCTGATTTAAAAATGTTTTTTTTTTACTAAATGATGATAAAATCAGCCTTGTTATAGAATATTTGCATATAATCACAAACAAAGACTTATTAATTGTTGCTTAGCTAACACAGGCCGAATTTTTTAAGGACTTGTAATTACTGAATATAAGGAATATAGAGGAAAATTTGTTTGTGAATAGATAGTAATAACAATAAAAAAACACGCACAACATGCTTTTCAATAGGAATGTTTTAAAATATGCTTAAAACTTTCGTTTTGAAAAACATGTTTTAAAATATGGTTAAAATAAAGCTTGCATACATTTACTAATCCAAACACTTTCAAATACTTTTTCCAGTCAAAAAAACTTTTGTAATCACATAGATAATATAACAAAATTGTAATAGATCTTAGTTGCTTTAATATCACATATCTTAAAACTATAATTTTAATCATTATTTTCAAGATAAAGAATTGGCGGTCCAACTTATATAAAGTCTGATGTGTTAAAGGCGCAATTATTATGCCTTCCAACCGTTTTTATTAGCAATATTACAAATCTTTTGTGAAAAACTTTTAATAAAAGTAAATATAATTTGTTTTTTTTAAGTAATTTAGTTAGTTTCTACTGATTTTGATTCTAATCTATCGTCTGCCGTCCAGAGTTGAATCAAAAAACAACAAAAGAATAAAAAAAATCATAAAGTAAAATTGACACTCTTGCAAGATATTTCATTTAAGCTCTATGGCTATTGCTGTCAACGCAATTAATATTCATTCATTCATTCATTCATTCATTTTTATTCTCGATCATTATTAAACAGTTCAACACAAAAATTATAAATATTAAAAAAGATCAAGAAAAGGAAGAAGCAGCACAACGTCAGACGTTAAAACATGCATATGATAATCAGAAAGTAAAAGTACAAGATAGTAGAAAGCATGGGCGCAACACCTTAATCAGAAAAAAATATAAGAAGTGAAAAAAAAACAAAAAAACATAACAATAATATTATCAAACAAACCGAACGATTAAATAAGCAGTGCATGACTAGGCTGCGTATTGATGATGATTGGCACAGCTAGCCAACAAGGGAATTTAGCTCAACTGAGCAAGTAATAACAACAGTAGTGATCAGTTTCAGTTTCAGTTTATTTTTGTTGCAAAAACAAATGACAATAAACAGTCGCAAACACACTCATACAAACAAATTTGTTTTCAAATTACGACAGGGAGGTTGTGAAGGGATTGTAAAATAATCAACTTTCTTTATAACACCCAAAACTCATTAAAAAAAATTTACTAAATGGCAAAGCGACAAAAAGTAGAAAAAATAAAAAAACATTATACAGTAGATTAAGGTAGGGTGGAAAAAAATTTTAATAAACAGAAAAAAACACAAAATGAAAAGACAAAGAAAGATAAATTGCACAACGTAAATCATAGAAACAAAATAAAAAGAGAAAAAACAACAAAGAAACAATAATAAAAAATAGACACTGCATTACTGTAAATTTTAAGTTTCCAAGTGATTAATTCTAAATTGTAATCCATATGAATGTTTCATTAGCTTTTTTAAAATTTTCCGATTAATTTTTTTTTTATTTATTCGAAATACAATTCAATATAATTGGGCCTGTATATTTGATAGAGCATTGTAATCTGGTAGTATAGAGGATGTAGAGTTGATCTGTAGTTGAAAATCTGGTAGAACAATTGCGGAAGGTTTTTACAAATAAAAAGTTTTTTCCAAATTTTGAGGCACACGGTTATTAAATTAATTATGAAAAAATTTAGCAGGATTATATCTAATTTGTTATTTTAATGAAATTATATTATATATAATGTAAAGTGGAATTGCATTACCTTTCAATTACTTTTGCTTGCGATCTTAATAGCTATAATATGTAGTTTTGTTATTTTAAAAATAGGAGGGAAAAGTATTACCCCATTACAGGAGACCAAAATTAATATATGCGTGTAGGATAGCGTAATAAAAATTGAATAAAACCAACCAATTTAATTGATAGTTCAGTTTAGAAAAAATTCCAAGTAATCTTGGTACTTTTAATAGAATAAAATTTACGTTGTCGCAAAAATTTAGTTTTGTGCCTAAATAAAGCCAAGATATTTAATCTTGCTTATTGATTTTATAATTTTAGTTGAACAATTTTTGTTTATTTTTGGTGCAAGTGAATTTAATTTGGGAGATATGATTAGCACATTTGCATTTAGAGTACGTTTTTTAGCTGTAACCCATTCATAGATAGCTGTTGTTTCAATATTCACCCTTGTTTGCAATTCGTCTGGCGATTATTAACGCCTGAGTTACTGACATTATCCCTACTACCTTTGAAGAAACGGCAAGTTTGTTGGTAAGAAATAAAAGGTTTTAGAAAAAAATTGAGAAATATTTTAATAAGTTGCAGATTAACAAAAAAATAACAGAAAATCGTTATCCTGCAAAGAGAAGAGGATTAACGACAATGCATTTAAGAATAGTTGAAATTGCTTCAAATCAAATCTCATTTCTCCCCTCAGGCATTTCCCTATCAGGTTCTAGAAGCAAATGTTAAAAGCCTCACAATAGGAATAAGCGTCTAATATCAACACTTTAATGAAACTTAATTTATGCAATCTCACTGTTTACATACTACTTAATGTCCTGTAGATAAAGTTAGATGCTTTAATATGCACCTGATGAATATTTTACATTCTTCATTCAAAGATTTTTATCCAACATGAAGCAATTATGCTGGAAGTCTTGAATAACTTGACTCTGTATCTACAAGACAAAAAATAAGTAGTAAAAATCTTGGAAATAATTTTTAGAAAAAAATGTTATAAAAAAACTTAAGTACATTTAATTGAGATATCTCTTAATTTTTCTGTTCAAATAAATATTTAATTTCAACCTGAAATGTACTAATTTAAACAAAAAAAACTTAGTCAGAGTGACATCGGAGTCCCACAAATTAACGTTATTTTATTACTAGTTTGCTCAATTTCCAAAGATATTTCTTTAAAAACTTTTGTTGATAATTTTTAAAGTGTTGGTGGTAGATATTTGATGAAATCAGAAACGATATTCATATTGTTGGCCTGTTTGTTTGTATGTACCAATGTACTTGGTCAAACCAATCGAAATCAGGAATGTCGTTGTTCTTGTGCAACAACAGAGCCACTTATAAGGACCGTTGAACAAGGAAGACCGGGTAAAATAGGTCCACTCGGACCACCTGGTCCCATGGGTCTAGTAGGAGCTCCTGGATCGTGTGGGTGAAATCCGAACGGGATTGATCGTTGAAATTATTAATCGTTGAAAGTTTTTTGATGCATTCTTATTTTAGAAACAATCGTTTAATCAACAACCCTCTTATATTTGATTTATTGCGCGACAACATTATTTGCTTTAAATCAAAATTATTTTTATTTTGTTTTTAATCTCTACTTGAATATTGCTTTATTGAAAAAATGGTTTGCAGTTGTTTTGAAGTATGTTAAAAATTTTTAGTCCAGTAACGATGTGGAAATTGTAAGGCCGCAAGGACAGATATAGCGAGCCTGCTTAAGATTTGGCCTAAAAAAGCTAAACCATTCAAAGTGGAGAGCTTATTTTGTCATGTATGTTGAAAATTCATTTGTGTAGTTCAGGCAATGAATTTTCTTTAACAATGCAGTATAAAAAACAAATTTTAAACTATACGCTGTATGTGGTTCTTGTTTATGTTGGTAAAAATCGATTAAATTTTGTTCCGAAATTTTAAAAAGAAGATGACGAATAAAAAAAAGCATTTTTAGTAGATTTTAATGTCCTAAATTTAATTAAATGCTATACGCTTGTGGTAAGTTCATTTAGCACACAAGTTAACAAAGCTGATTATTTATTGCAAAGAGAGTCTCATAGAGTAATTTTCAGTAGAATAAAAATTATGGCAGGGGAAGGACGGAATTAAAAATTTTCAAATTAGTGCTTCGTTCTGACCGTCTCTAGTAGTCTCCACAAATCTGCGGGTCTTTCTCTTTCTTTGGTCTATCTGACTGATGATGAATGAGTTACAGCATTTAAAAGAACGGTTTAGTAAACATTTCTTGTTGTTGACGATTATCCTTTTTTTATACTAAGCAATCGACTGTTTCTTAGCAATATGCTTCCAGATAAGTCAAGCAATAATGGCGCCACAAATACGACTTTACCAACAGTCAATGTGTACAGAGAGAGCAAAAATAATAAATTAAATTGAGGAAAATAATAATTTTCGGTTAAAAGTCTTAGAAACTAAGTTTTGCGATTGCTTGCAAACACGAAATAGGTAATGCAACGAGCGAATATACCCTCGTAACTTTGTATGATATTTTGGACAATACACACGTCTGAATGCTTTAAGAAGTGCTTGTAGGAGATGAGTTCGCGACACCCTTAATCACTTTAAAGTGTGCCAGGGCAAAATTAAACTTAAAAAGTAAAGAAAAGTTTTGCTTCTAATTTAAAAACAATCTTTTATTAAATAATGATAAAATTAGCCTTTTTATAAAATATTTATTTATGTTGACAAAAAAAAACCTATTGATTGTTAATTAGTAAACTTTGGTCGTATCTTTAAAAGACCTCTCATATGATTAATGCAGAGTTAAATATGTTTGTGAATAGATTATAATAATAACACTTAAAAAAAATTGAACAAGATGCTTTTTAGTACGAATATTTTCAAATAAGGTTAAAACTGTTTACATATATTGACTGATCCAAATACGTTTTCCCGTTAAATAAATTCTGAAATCTCATAACAGTACTATTGTTATAGGTCTTCGTTGCTTTAATATCATATAACTTAAAAGTATAATTTTAATCATTATTTTCATAGCATACCAGCCCAAACAGTTTTAGGGAGCAATATATTTTGGCACAATTTTTTTGACAATTGCCCAAATCGTAATTTTGTAGCATTTTGCGGAGATATCCAAATGTAACACAGATTTATTGTAAAGAACTTTTTTTGATATTCATAACTTTTTAAGTCTGTTATAATAAGGTGTAATTATTATGTCTTTGAAGCGCTTTTAAAACTGACTTTAAAAGTTTTTAAACACAGCATGCTGGTGAAAAACGTCTAATAAAAGTAAACACAATTTGTTTTTTTCTAAAATATTTGTTAGTTTTTACTCATCTTTATTCTACGTAATTTATTGTTTGCCGTCCTGAGTTGAATTATAAACCAACTAAAGAACAAAAAAGTTTATAATGCTCATTTAACATTATCCCAAGCTATTTCATTTGCGCTTTATGCCGATTAATGTCAACTTAATTAATAACAAAATATTGACTAGAATCTCTTTGTTTTTGTTGCTAAAACATATGACACTAAACAGGCGCAAACACAACCATACACAAAATTTGGTTTTATTCAACAACAGGAAGTCTGTGAAGGGACAATGAGATTACCAAGTTTTTTTGCCATTCTATACTCATGAAAAAATAAAAGACAAAAATAAAAGGCAGGGCGGTAAAAAACATAAAAAAACAAGAAAACACATTATAAATAAAATAAGGTGAAAAAAAAGTCGTTAGAACGAACTGACAACAATGAAATCATGCATATATAGGAAAGAAAAAAGGAGTCTGGTTGGTTAAAAAGGCAACCAATCAGGAATAGAAAAGAAAAGAAAACGACAGTGCGTCTGATTGGTTAATATAGGCAACCACTCAGAAGCAAAAGTAAAAAAGCGTTAATGAATGAGTTTTAGACTGAAAACAATTCCTTGTGTTGACATAGATAAGGTTGTAAAGGTTTGATAAAAGTAGTTTGAAGAGCGGAAAGATGGAAAGAAGTTCGTCGACGAGCAAGAATAGAGAATTTGGTGTCACTGTATTGGCTTTCCAAAACATGTTGTCCAATAGTAGACTCATGGGCAATAATTTGAAAAGTTCTGTTTGTCTTTCAGGCACGGGAATAATTAGAGCAATCTTGGGAAGAATGATGGTTTCTGATCGACCTGCAAACCTGTTGCTTAATGCGTTCCTGCAACCTCTGGAATGTACCTCCCAGGTACGGACTATTGCAGCAACACAAAAATTGATAAATAATATTATTTTGGTCATAGGCAGGTAATATATCCTTCTTGGTTGCGGGAAGAAGAGGCCTGGTTGTAAAAACAACACGTGTTTTAACAGCAAAGTAGCAACACTGAATGTCTGCAATAAATTGCTTTTCATATTTGGTTGAAACATTTTCCAACCATAGAAGATGGAGGTAAACCGGGAATTTCTTGGGTCTATGTTGAAATGAATGTTTGAATTGTCTCATCTTCTAGGTAAATGTAGATGTAATAATATCGTTTGGGTAGCCATTAACTACCAAGATAGATCAAAGTTTTTCTGCTGCTAGAGTAGATGAACAAAGTTCGGTGAACCAGTGTACCCATAAGATTGATTTTTTGCTTCATCGGACTAAAACGCTCACATTAAGTAACACGTTCCCAGGTTGATCAAAAACCATCATTCTTCCCAAGCTTGCTATAATCTTTCCCGTGTTTTCAAGACAAATAGAACTTTTCAAAGCATTTCCCATGACTCTGCAATTTGACAACATCTTTTGGAAAACCCTTCTTGTGCCAGCCAATACAGTGACACCAAATTCTTTATTCTTGCCCAAGGACGTACTTTTTTCCACCTTTCCGCTTTTGAAGCAAATTTTATCAAATCTTTTCAACCCAATCTATGTCGACACAAGAAATTTTTTACAGTATAAAACTCATTTGTTGATGCTTTTTTTACTTTCGCTTCTGATTGGTTACTTTTCTTGACCAATCAGACGCACTGTTGCTTTCTCTTTTTTTCTATTCCTTATTGGTCGTCTTTTTTTAACCAATCAAAATCCTTCTTTCTTTCCTATATAACCACGATCAAATTGTTTTCAGTTCATTCTGAAAATTTTTTGCGATGAGTGTCAGATGAAAAATCTTCGAGGAATCAACACGCTTTTTAAAGCTATCTTAAAGTTTTGTACCGCCAATCGACTCTTCAAGAAAAATAAATCGCGCAACATAAATTATAAAAAAGGCAAGATAGGACAATAATAAAAAATAGACATTGCTCCACAATAACCAATTTTAAACTATATTCAAGAAGAATAGGATATTTTTTGTTTTTTAATTTATCAATTGAAAATTCTTTCGATTCATTGGAATAAAATTCAATACAGTAGGGCCTGAATATTTAATAAAGCGTTGTAATTTATTAATTGTACATAAAGGAATGTATACTTGATCTGTACTTTGAAATCAGGTAGTACGATTGTGGACGGTTTTTACAAATGAGAAAATTTTTTGAAAATACTTAGGTACACAGTTATTAAATTAATTATTAAGAAAAATAGTAATATTATATTTAATTAGTTGCTTTGAGGGAAGTATACTGCATTTGATGTAAAGTAGAATGGCATTATGTCTCCAATTACTTTCGTTTTCGATTCTAATATCTTTATTTTTATTTTATTATTTAAAAGATAGAATGGAAACATATTACCTCATAAAAGGAGATCATGGTTAACATGATAGTGTACGAGAACATAATCAAAGTTGAATAAAAACGACTAATCTAAACAATACTTCAGTTTAGAAAAATTTCTTAACCATCTTGCTACTTCAATTTAATAAAATTTATGTCGGTCGCAAAACCTAGTTTGTTGTCTAAAATAAAGCCAAGGTAAAGCCAAGATGTAAAATAAAGCCAAGTTGTCTAAAATAAACCACTCCTCAGGGAGACGACTCAAGTTTGGCTGCTACAGCTCTGCTTGCCAAGCTTGACAGAAAGCGAAGGGATCGATGGTCCGAGGCAGTTCGGAACATTGACTTCTCACACTCTAGTCGTAAAGCGTGGAGTATTTTGAACAACCTTACTGGTAGGTCACGACACTCTCTTCGTCATTGTCCCGTTTCAGCCGATGCTATTGCATCTCAGCTGGTTAGAAATGGGAAATACGAGGCTGTTAATCGCAAGTCATCTCGACTTGTCTTTCAAGAAGTGTCTGACCTTTGGAGGGCCATAACACCAGACGCAGTAAATATCTCTAACAGTTTTTTACAGAGAGAATTTGCTGCTGCCCTTCAACATTTAAAACCAGGTAAAGCTCCGGGACCTGATTCCATCTGATCCGAGCTTATACTCCATGCCGGAGCTGCTTTGAAGTCCTGGTTACGTGACTTCCTTTCTTCCTGTTTGCGCCGACTCAAAATTCCTAAGATCTGGAGAAGAGCGCTTGTGGTCGCGATCCCCAAACCAGCAAAGCCCGTGGGGGATGCAAAGAGCTATCGACCGATATCTCTGCTCTGTGTCCTCTACAAGATCCTCGAGAGGCTTATCTACGCCCGCGTTGAACCATTAATTGATCCACTGCTCCCTAAAGAGCAGGCTGGGTTCCGACGCGGGAAGTCAACCGTAGATCAAGTTGTTCTGCTAACCCAGAACATCGAGGGTTCTTTCGAGGCTAAAAAGAAGGCCGGTGCCGTATTTATCAATCTGACAGCTGCTTATGACACTGTCTGGCACCGTGGCCTTACCTGCAAGCTGCTGAGACTACTTCTGGATAAGCACATGGTCAAAATGATCATGGAGCTTGTCCGAAATCGAAGTTTCACCCTTACCACCGGTGACAGCAAGCAAAGCAGGCTACGCCGTCTTAAAAACGGCGTTCCTTAGGGATCGGTCTTGGCTCCCCTCCTATTTAACATCTATATGTACGATCTTCCTTCCATGATTTCCAGAAAGTTTGCTTATGCTGATGACTTTGCATTGCTGCATTCTTCTGGAAACTGGAAGGACTTGGAGGGGACTTTAAGCCAAGACATGTCCACACTGTCAGCGTATCTCCAGACTTGGAGGTTGAAACTCAGTCACACTAAGACGGTGACGGCAGCCTTTCATTTAAATAACCGAGAAGACAAACGTGAGCTAAAGGTCTACAACAACGGTGGACTTTTACCGTTCTGTCCAACCCCTACATACCTTGGGGTAAAACTGGACATATCGCTCACGTTTCATCACCATTTAGTGGCATTGCGCAAAAAAATATCCTCGCGCGTCACACTGCTGAGGCGACTCGTGGGCTCGGGATGGGGTGCTGGTGCTAAAACACTACGCATAGCCACCTTGTCTCTAGTCTACTCAACAGCTGAGTACTGTGCGCCAGTCTGGTGTCGCAGTGCTCACACTCGCCTCATTGACAGTGTCTTGAATGACGCCTTGCGCATAGTTACTGGATGCCTGCGTCCCACTCCAACAGACTACCTACCTGTACTCTCAGGCATCCAGCCAGCTGAGCTTCGCCGAATGGGAGCGACACTCTCCTTGGCTTACCGTGGATCTCTGGACCCCGATCATATCTTGTATGGTCTATTAAGTGGGTCCTCAGATACTCGCCAAGTGAGACTAAGATCCAGACGCCCGTTTGTGCCAGGTGCGCGGAATCTCTTGGACAACCTTGCCAGACTTGGCATCCGCGCTTCTGAATGGACAAATCACAAATGGAAAATGGAGTACTGTGAAAATGCTTCCAGGCTCCGTGATTTTGTGCCCGAGACCGGTGCCAGGCCTGTTGGGATGGGCTTACTCCGAGCAGCTTGTGTTAAGCTCAACCGCCTGCGGACTGGTGTTGGGCGATTCCATTCGTCCATGCACAAATGGGGTCTCGCTCCTTCACCGAATTGCGAGTGTGGCGCCTCAGAGCAAACCGCAGACCATGTACCAAGAGCGTGCCCTATACATCGAACACTACATGGAGCACGAGGTCTGACGGTTTTGGATGACGAAACTCGATGCTGGCTTAATGACATCACTGCCAGCATCTGATCCAGGTAGTGCAGCAGTCTGGGGTAGTAAAAGGATAAACCCTCGGCCCCAGTCCTGTTTGTGTCTGGCCTGGAGTGGATATCCTTCAAACGACGACGACGACGAAGCCAAGATGTTAAATCTTGCTCATTGATTTTATAATTTTAATCAAAAATTAATTTTTATTTCTGGTGCATTTTCTTTGGAGAATTTACTTTGTAGGATTTAGAGTTAATAGTTGTAACCCAATTCCAGAAATTCATTGTATCAGTAACCAGTCTTGCTTGCAATTCGTCTCGCGATTATCACCATCAGGTTCTGACATTATCCCTACTGTTTTCGAAGAAACAAGGCAGTTTCTTTGGTAAAAAATAGAAGGTTTTAGAAAAAATTGAGAAAAATTTTGATCAGTACAAGATCGAAAAATTAATAAAAGAACAATGGATAACTGTTAGCCTGCAAAGAAAAGAGGCATACGGTTAATGTTAAAGGCATTAAGATATTGTTACAGGCATTAGGATAACCTAAGAATCGTTTTAACACAAAATCCATTTTTCTCGTCAGGTATTTCCTCATTTGGTTTTTGAAACAACTGTTAAAAGCCTTACAATAAGTAAAGCGTTTGATATCAATACTTTAATGAAACGTAATTCATGCAATTTCACAATTTAAATTCCCGAATTTCATGCCCTGTAGACAATATGCGGACCAATAAACATTTTTTCTTCTTTATTCAAAGACTTTAATTCAACATTGAAGCAATTATGTCTGAAGTCTTGAATAACTCGGCTTTCTAATTACAAGAGAAAAAAGGGTTAGAAAATATCTTTGAGATAAATTTTAGAAATTGTCTCAAAGACATTTAATTTTTAGAAAAAAATGTTTTAATAAAACTTAAGTATCTTTAAATTGAGATGAATCTTAATTTTTCTGTGCTGAAATAAATTTTTATTGTCAACTTAAGGTATATCAATTTAAACAAAGAAACTCGATTAGAGTGACAGGTATCCCAGCAGTTTCGCAAATTTGCATTATTTTACCACTAGTTGGCTCAAAAATTTAACTATATTTGTTCAGAAACGTTAGGTAATTTTTTTAAAAGTGCTCTTGGTAGCTTTTCGATGAAATCAAAAATGTTTTTTTTAATGGCAACCTATTTGCTCGCTTGTGCCAGTGTACTTGGGCAAGCGAACCGAAATCAGGAATGTCGTTGTTCTTGTGCGACAACAGAACCATTTATAAGGAGCGCTGAACAAGGAAGACCGGGTAAAATAGGCCCACCCGGACCACCTGGTCCAATGGGTCTAGTAGGAGCTCCTGGATCATGCGGATGTGATCCAAACGAGATTGAACGACTAAACTCCACAATTCAAACTTTATTGGGTAAGGAATTGTTGTTCGTAATCTTGATATGAAAACGTTTTTCCAGATACCTTTGTCAGTTCTTGTTAAAAAAACAAAAATAGTAAAACTTAATTGCGTCAATTCTCTATTTCAGTTGAATTAGATTAAAAGTCACCAAACTGTTTTCATAAAGTGTCAAATAACTGTGGGGTCGGATACAAACGATCGTATTGTATCATATTTTATAAATCAATAATGTCAAGTATAACAAACAAAATCAATACAAAAAGTTAATTCGGTGAGATTTATGAAATTGGCGTTTATCTCCAAGTATGTGATCAAGGTTTGGTTTGGAATCACGGCATCCGACCGAGAGTATCGCCTTCAAATGTTTAACAGTCAATCTCGTTCAATGCTCTGACCTCACGTAGGCTACTTTATTTTTGAAAATGTTTGCTCATAAGCAAAGTTGTTTCAAACATTGTTGCCATACGAGACGGCAATTTTTTCAGCTTTGGAAACTTATCATCACATAGGCAGCCGTAAAAATCAACAAGCTGTTTTTCTCTTTCAACAACCTATTTGCTTGCAAATCAGTAAACTCCAACTGAGTTCGATCGACATATCAGGAGGATTACATTCAAACGAATTCTGGAACAGTTAGGTCGTTCTTAATTCTGTCTAGATTAAAAAATAAACGCTCAAACAAATTACTTCATGTAACCACTTGAAACCAGCGGCAACCTACTGTGAAAAATTATTAGCTAATTTTTCTGTAATTTATTGTGAAAAACTGTAGTTAGAAGCAGAAAAGATAAAATCGTGGGTATATTTTTTACAGCATGACAATGGAAATTTTGATATTTATTTATCGTCGTCGTCGTTTGTAAGGGCATCCACTCCAGGTCAGATACAAACATGACTGGGGCCAAAAGTTTATTCTTTTTCTACCCCAGGCTGCTGTACCGCCTGCGTCAGATGCTAGCAGTGATATTGTTAAGCTAGGATTGAGTTTTGTCATCCAAAACCGTCAGACCGCGTGCTCCATGTGGTGTCTGATGTAGGAGCACGGTATTAGAGCATGATCTGCAGTTTGTTCAGAAGCGCCGCAGGCGCAATTCGGTGAAGGTGTGAAACCCCATTTGTGGATGGACTAATGGAATCGCCAAAAACCAGTCCGCAGGCGATTGAGCTTAACCCAAGCTGCTCGGGGCAAGCTCATTTCAACAGGCCTGGCACTGGTCCTGGGTATGAAAACATAAAGCCTGGATATATTCTCGCAATACTCCGCTTTCTGTCAATAGTTTTTCCACTGAAAAGCGCGGATGCCAAGTCCGGCAAGGTTGTTTAAAAGAATCCGTGCAGCTGGCACAAACGAGTGTCTAGATCTTATTCTCTATTGGCAAGCATCTGAGAACCCACTTAAAAGACCATAAAGGATATGATCAAGGTGCAGGGATCCACGGTAAGCCAAGAAGAGTGTCGCTCCCAGTCGGCAAAGCTCAACTGGCTGGATGCCTGAAAATATGGGTAAGTGGTCCATTGGAGTGGGATGCAGGCATCCAGTGACCATGCGCAAGGCCTCATTTCTAGACACTATTTATAAAGTGAGTATGAGCCCTGCAACAAGAAACCGGTTTGCATTACACAGCTGTTAAGTAGAGTATTGCGCAACAGTCTGGTGTCTCAGTACTCTACACAATATTTGTTTTTGTATTACTATAAGCCACTATATTTGGATTCTTTGAGATAACATGCGGCGGGCCGGACGAAATTATGCTGTGGACCGCATCCAGCCCACGGGTCATAGTTTGGTAACCCCTGGATTAGATTCACAACCCGATGGAACGGTTCACAAATCAATGGAAACAGATGCTGCCAGTAATCCTCTAGCCTGGATTTAGTTTCAAGTTTCTTGATTCAAAATTGTCAATCATTGTTTTATTTTCTATTGCCTAAATATGTTTTATAAATTTAATGCATGGAATGTAGGGTAATCAGAGTATATAAGAAACAACTTGATGTAATAGAATGGAAAGATTAATGTAATGCTCTTTTTTTTCTTTATTAATCTTTCTAACAAAAAACAAAAATATGTGAGTTTTTAAAAAAAACTACAAAATAAATATCTTAAAAAAAATTTTTGCTTTTTTGTCTTATTTGAGATTTCTCCATTCTACAACAACTTATTTCAATGTTTTTTATAAGATTCTTGGAAAAAAAAACAAATTTGTTTTTATAGAATCACAGAAAAAATAATTCGTTAAATTTGATTTTAAATTCGTTACTTGTAGGAGTAGCAAAATGACAATTGTTATTAAACTTGGATTTTTGCATTTATTTAAAAAACAAGGCCCTATCAAATACAGATTGAACAAAAAATTGTTGTATCGAAAAATTTGTTGTAAAACGTTGATTTAAGAAAACGCTTATTAATTAAAAATTGTGATTTATCAATCAATGTAAAACAACAATCATTGTTTTATTTTATTTTAGGAGAAGTCAAAAAATTTTCTACAATATTTGTTCGGAATCAAAATTTATCTCCTAAATGTAAGTAGCCAAGAATAGTATTGCTTTCTAGTAGGAAAAGTTTCTTAAAAGTTTTTTTCAGTATTGAATTTTTTTCGATTACAAAGATTAAAATTTGAAAAGAAACGATTTTATAAAATTTATGTCTTGTTTTGGTTAACTTTCGCTTTTCAGTATTCAGTTTAAAAATTTTACGATAGCTTTAAAAAGCGTGTTCATTCCTCGAAGACTTTTCATTTGAAACTTATTGGGAAAAATTGTCAGAATAAATAGTAGCGATCCGATCGTGATTATATAGGAAAGAAAAAGGAGTCTGGTTGGTTAAAAAAGGCGACCAATCAGGAATAGAAAAGAAAAGAAATAACGACAGTGCGTCTGATTGGTCAAGAAAGACAACCAATCAAAAGTCAAACAAAAACGCGTTAATGAATAAGTTTTAGACTGTAAAAAAGTTCCTTGTGTTGACATAGATAAGGTTGTAAAGATTTGATAAAAGTAGCTTTAAGAGCAGAAAGTATGTCACTGCTACCTCGCTCTCCTTCTCAATTGGTCTCTGGGCTACCATTTACAGTGCCGTGACTTTCGCTATCCTACGTGCTCTTGAGTGGTGTATCTCTTACTCCATAACATGTTTCTTTGAATCCATCACTTTACTTTCTGATTCTTTATCTGTCTTATCCACCCTCTCTGCTCCATTACCATACTTTACTCCCTATCCGACACACAATCTCTCCTCAATTCTTTATCCAAATCCAAGGTAGTCCATTTTCAATGGATACCTGGTCACTCTTCCCTCCCAGGTAACGACTTAGCCGACTCTATAGATAAAGTCTTAGCTGACTCTCTCGATTCCTCCAAAATATCAGTGTCCTTCTCACCTCTTATTTTCTCACAAAGATTATCCCTCTACCCCAGTTGGAGATGAAGTGTCCAATCTGGTCTCTTTCAACAACAAATCCCTCCAGTATCTCCCGAGGAACTTACTCTCTCTCGCTCCGCTTGCTGTGTTTTCTCCCGTTTATGCTACAACAAGCACAGTACTCTCCTTAACACTTATCTCCACAGGGTTTGTCGAACCGAGACTCCTTCATGCAGCAACTGTGGTTCTAAATCACAAGACCTTTCACATCTCGTGCTAGACACGCCCTGTACTGGACCATCTGCGTCGGGCCATATTGGGCCATTCCTTATCACTTCTGGACCTCTGGTACCGTCCGTTGGGAGTCGCCGGATTACTGGGACTCCGCGGAGTTGATCCGCGCCCCCCTCCCCAGGAATGGGTCGGGTAAACCGCCACCACCACCAAAAGAAGCCTTTTTCTTGTCTTCACTAGCGTTTTGGGACAAAAATAAAAAATCAGAGGCAGTTTCAAAGTGATAACCTTTTTTTATTGGTTTTCACTTGATTTTCGAACGATCTTTTAAGCAGGGAGCCACGGGTATTGAGAGTGTCTGAAAAGGGGCCACAAACTACCAAAACCACTGATATAGACTTAACTCCCAGTTGTAGACTAAGGCAAGCAAATAAACATCAGCTTTGTTCAACGTTGAGCCAGTTTTACAGTGTTTCAAATTATTTCATTAAAAGTTCGCACTGAGAATTACCACGAGGGTTATATACAGAGGAAAATTTACTCGCGATTCTCTGTTCGTTTAAAAATTCCTTAATCTCTTTCGATACAAATGACTTTGCATTATCACTGTGCACAATAGCAGGAAAACCAAAAAAGCACAATATAACTGTGCGATAACTGGTATCTTTACAGGCAAAAACAAAGGGAAATCGTGAAAACTCATCGACAACAGTAAAAATGTAATAACTTTTGGTTTTTAAAAGCCGAGGACATTTAAAATCCATACTTAATCTTTCGAAATGTTGCGAACTTTTAATCAAATTCACAATAGGCCAGTGGTTCAACCGGGGGTCCGCGGATCCCTGGGATAAAAACTGCAATGCGTTTTATGTTGTTCTATTCTCAGCAACGAAGCAATAAAGCCATCAAAGCTTAAGCGTTACCTGCAGCAGAAGCACCCGGAGCATGTAGAAAAAGACTTAGACTTTTTTCAAGGACTAAAACTCTTGTTTAAACGGCAAAAATTAGATGCTAGTGGATATTTGAAGAACAGATCACTGCAAGCTGACGGCTTCTTTTGAAGTGGCATTACATATAGCTCAGAAAAAAAGCCCCATACCATCGGAGAAACCCTTGTAAAACCATGTGCGGTAGATATGGCGAAGTTGCTTTTAGAAGAAACAAGTGCCTTTATTCAACCACACAATTAAGAGGCGTATCTGCTTATGTCAACAGACGTCAAACAGCAAGTTATAGCAAAAATCAGATCTTCTCACACGTTCGCTGTGCAACTCGACGAATCAACAGATGTGGCATCATGCTCGCAGCTCTTGGTATTTGTTCGATACATACAAAAAGAGGATGTTAAAGAAGAGTTTTTGTATTGTAATTCTTCGAAAACTACAGCAACAGCTCAAGATGTGATGAACAACATCTCAAAGTTTTATGAAACGCAAGGTTTGCAGTGGGGAAAACTTTGTAGCGTATGTACGGATGGAGCCTTGGCAATGCTTGGGTGCAAATCTGGTTTCCAAATGTATGTCAAGGAAAGGAAATGTAATGGTATGGACGTTGGCACTGGGGGAGAGCAACAAGAGGCGTTGGTGCCTCTGGATTCTGAACTTTTCATATAAAATACAACTTTTGATAAGTTTTAACCATCTTGCCTCTTTCTAGATATACTTCACGCCTATCTTGCTCCTCTAAAATTGGTTCAGCCGGCGCCCATGGTCAAGCGGTCCGCGATTTCTTGAAAGATAA
This sequence comes from Diplosoma virens, assembly GCA_963680785.1. Classification (NCBI taxonomy): domain Eukaryota; kingdom Metazoa; phylum Chordata; class Ascidiacea; order Aplousobranchia; family Didemnidae; genus Diplosoma; species Diplosoma virens. The sequence continues at coordinate 6,714,505 of OY796891.1, forward strand.
TCAACGGGTCCGCGATAATAAAAAGATTGAGAACCACTGCAATAGGCGGTTTAAAAAACTTTGGCTTAATTTTATAACAAATTGCACAGGCACTAGTCATCTTTTTTTTGTCGTCAAGTAAATGTGGCAAATTTCTTTGTCGGATGTAGTGATACATTCTAGTTATCCCCGAGTGACATAAACCCGCATAAATTTTATAAATCCCATTTACAGTTGTAGCAGCACAATATACCCGAAACAATGCGTCAGAAAAAACATTAAATTTTCCTTAACGATAAACGATATCACAACAATATTGACTCAATTCTATTCTCCATCGCGTAATATTATCATTTTTAATTTTGTTACGTCGAGAATTACCGAACATAAAAGCCACAGAATTTTGATCTGTTATTATGGTAAATTTGCGAGGCAATAAATAGTTCGACCATCGCTGGACCGCTTCAACAATAGCTGCAGCTCCTTTTCAACGCTTGCACAACGTTTCTTGTTTGAATTGAGCGTTCTTGACCAAAAGGCGATAGGTCAACCATTTTGGTAAAGAACTGCAGATACAGCAACATCGGAAGCATCGATTTCCAATGTAAACGGTCCATTTTCATCTACACTTGGTAGTGTCGCATCAGCTAATTCACTTTTCAACTGATAAAAACAGCGTATAGCATTTTCGTTTAAAGGAAACGTTCGCGACTCTACTAGGGGTTTTACTTTACAAGAGAAGCGAGGCAACCATTTTGCATAATATGCGAAGAGGCCGATTGCCTGCTCAACTCTTTTTTTGATTTTGGCACCGGTATGTTCAACAAACTTTTCACACGCTCAGGGTCTGGGCGCAGTGCACAATTATGGATTTGGTATCCCGATACAAAATACAAAGGTAAGATTATGTTTCACTGCTGCTTCAAGAAATTGCTGAAGATTTGCATCGTGTTCTTTTTTAATCTCTTGCCACAAATAGTGATGTTATCGAGATATGCAACCTTTCTTTACAATTATTGCGTTCAATTATATCATTAATTATCCGTTGGAACCATGGAACTGCATTAGTCAGACCAAACAAAATTATTTTATTCTGATAAAGCTTTCCATTAGCCTCAAAAGCTGTATACGGTTGGTCTTTTATTGGAATTCCATCTGGTGGTAGGCACTTTTTAAATTTAAAGTGCTGAAATGGGAGTATTGTATTCTCATTTACCAAATTTTGCTATTTGGTAAATAATATTCCATAATACTCCATAAAGTAATTTATTTACCAAATTTTGCATGTTAGGCAGTGGATAGCCATCTGATAGCGTATATTTATTAATGGTCTCACTATGATTAATGTACATTTTTTTTATTATTGTCTCCAATCACGACAAGAACTTGTGCGCGTCAAGGGAAAGAGCTTGGTTCTATAATTCCTTTTTTTCAAGTCCTTTTTTATTGTTTCAGCAATAAACTTTTCGTTTCCCAAAGAATGTTTAAGCGATTTCATGATTACAGGTTTACAGTCACTTACTAAATGTTTGAACAATTGTGGCACAACATCAGGGGCGGATTAGCAAATCCAACCGGCCCAGGAATTTTGAAATAAAACCGACCCATTTTTGACAACTAATTGCAAATCTTACTAAAACGTTACACAGTTCATTTTACAAACTACATCATATTTAGGCCATTTCAAAAAAAATATTTCAAATTAACAAACATTATCAAACACTATATATTTATAGAGCAACAATCTTTGCACTTCTGCGTTCATTTTTGCTAATTCGTCGATGATCGTATGGTTCGAAATGTGTAACGAAACGTCTCGTTCGACGCACATCAAGAGAAGGGAATCCAAGCGATCTTCGCTTAGCTGATTTCTTAAACGGTTCTTTACATATCTCAGTTTGCTAAAGGTTCTTTCACAACCAACTTGTGTAACGGAAAGAGTAAAGATTACTTTGTATGCCTGATATACAGTAGAAGAGGATAAGTTCTACAGTAAATTCTACAGTATATCTCTGAATTGCAGTATATCAGCATAGAAAACAATTTTGGCATCGATATTTTCGAATGTTGGGGCTTTCGTCCGATCTCACATCTTCGTCATCTGTTTTTTAAAAACAAATTAAAATTTAAGTTGCATAAAAGAAAATATATTAGTATCAGCACAGTTGACCTGCGAAAAGTGCTGGATGATAATATCAGAACAAAATTTTGATCAAATAATAACATTTTCATCGGTATGGAAGATAGACATCAAGTAATTATAGGCTTGGATTGTATCATACAGTGAGATAAACGATCAAAACATTAACCTGTAAATAGTTTATCAATAATAAAATCAAAAAAATGATCACCTGCTTCATCCAATTCAGTGCAGTGCTTTAGTAAGATCTTTTTTAATTTTGGCGATTTTGATGCGAAATCCAAGACCTCTTGCCGAAGATCTTGCTAAACAGGAGAATCTGAACTTTTATTTGGCAAAAGGTTGCATATCATATTCACAGCTGAAATAGGGATCCCATGAAGAATTGTTTCAGAAAAACGTTTCGGATCGAAGTAGCTTAGGTCAGCATATAACTTTTTTGTGTAGCAAATCTTCTATGCAATCTTTGAACCACTTGATCTAGAATCTGTTATGTACAATACATCGACCTCAAACTTTTTTATTGAGTCTGAAAGACATTTATCCAAGGGGTCATTTTTACTTTTTCGAACCCGTTTAGCAGGAAAGCTGCTTTCAATCAAAACATCACATCTACGTTCTTCCAAAACTTCATTGGCACGTTGAACAAAATGGTCAGTTTTGGTTACAATCGTTGCAAAATTGCGATGAATCTGTTGAATATCCTTTTTCGTAGCTTCCACCATATTAAAAACATTAATGAAATCCAATCCAGAGGTTTGCAAGTACTTTGAAAGTGCAGAGGTTATCTCCATGATGCATAGATAAGTAATGGCTGTCAAAACATGTTGGTATCGAATCATATTATCTAACATGACACTGGGATCGAACCGCGCTTTAACACTTAGCTTTTCAGAAGTAGAAACACAATACAGAACTTTAATTACATCGCAGAACATGCCGCTGGAACCATCTTCAAATGTGCCAAAAATTTTTGGAAGGCATTCGTTCTTAGACCACCATCTAGTTGCTCCAATCAAGTTTAACCTACTCTGAATATCATGACCGTGTCGTTGGCTCATCTGCTCTTTTCACATGTTCATTCGCAAATATGATTCCCGAAAGAACATTCCAACCTTTTGAAATAATGCAAAAAGAGATATGGATGCATAATTAGTCGTAGTGACATCACAGAGAACCAAGTTGAGAACGTGGGCATAGCATCATGTGTGATGTGACCAGGAGATTCTTTTTCAAGAAAAGCTGTAAATGCATTATACTTATAAATACTGTATATAAATCCATAATTATTTTTAATAAGATTTTTCGAATGACACTTTAGAATGTTATCGTACTTCGCAAGAGTACAGTCTCCAAAAATGTTCCGTGATCAACTTTTTCATTACATAAAGTAGACACCGCTGCCGAACTCCCTGTTCCCCTATAGCTCGCTCCCCGTTATCCAATCATTTTCACAATGAAGACGACTCTGTCGAGAATTTGCTTTCTTTGCATGACCTCTTTTTTGTGTAATGATGTTTGAATGACAGTAAGTAGGTCTACCACTGTCTTATTACTGCTGAATCGTATGTGAGCTTCAACACGTGCCTTGTGTTTTTGAGAACTTTCGTGTTCATCAATTCGTTGGTAAATCTGTTTCCACGAATTGAAACCTGTTAGAAAGTCGGCAGCGTGGTCGAGTGCCGGGCTCGTGACCAACACGGTCTTGGTTCAAAACCCACTCGCGCCATTCTATTGTGTCCTTGGGAAAGGCATTTTACGGTACATTCCCCTGCTTGGTGGCTTTGGCAAGCAGTTCTAAATTACAATCATATCTCTATTAAATTATAAGTGGACAGCAATATCTTAGTATCTCCGGAAGCAGGTCGGGGTAATTGCCTACCCTATGTATTAGCGTCTCCGTCGCTTTCCTGTGAGTCAGGAGGATAAATATAGAGATAAAATAAAAAATAATAAAAATAAATAAGTTGTTGGGGTTCTGATTGCTACTAGTAGTAGTAGTACCATATGCAATGTAAAGATTGCAAAATAGAGCTTCTTTTTCTGCGCAATACGAGAGCCTCCTCCAGATTCATCAGGTCGGAAGTATACATTTGTAGCGTTGAATTTGGTTGTTTCTGGTTGATGTTGGTGAAACTCGAAATATTCGGTTAGTTTATCTCGCTTTGGTTTTATAAACCACGAGCGGTACGCTGTCACAGAAAGAATTACACACTAATCTCGTTGAATTTCTTGGGGAGCAGAATATACTTCAGGATTACCTTGGCTGAGGCTGTCTGGTCCTGGATTATCAGTATATACAGTCTAGACTTCGCTTTCTGATGCTGGTGGAGTAGATATGTCAGAGCAATTTTAATTTACTAAATCTGATGATCGTGCATGACGATAACTTGCAGACTGATGCTGATCTTGATGTTCTAATAGCAAAGCGGCTTTAAGGAAATAGAAATAAAATAACTTTTGATCTATTGGAAAAAAACAACTTTACTTGAAAACCTAACCTCGACTAAAATCGAGTCTTCATTAATACATATTTATTTCTAAAATTTAAAAATTTTTGACATAAGGAACTACCTTCTTATTGCTTTAGGAAATATAAAGTATTGCTGTCAAAATTGAAATACCCAGTACTTATTCGTTTCAAGAAGGCTATGTTTACAAGTGAACAAAACGGTAATTCAAGAACGATAAATTCATAAAATATTTTAAAAAGGCATTTGAAAAAGCAGTTTAATTGCTATTGTATGTTGCAGACTCGTTTGAAAAATATTTTTTAATTAGTTCCAGAGTAGAAGTTAAACGGAACAATTTTATTGCAATTAACATTAAAACCCTGTTTCAGACCAATACGCGATAAAAAAATTATTAAAAAGTAATTGTAAATTATGATTGTCTTATTTTAAATATTTTTTTAGTCTTCGTCGACTACTGTTCAGTGGGTGTTAAGGACAGGAGAGTGACTGATGCTCAGATGACTGCATCAAGTCAGTTTGATGCAAACCATGTAGCACATCAGGGAAGATTGGATTATCAAGGAAGTTCTAATCCTTTCCGTAGCGGTTCATGGAGTGCAGCACGTACGTTAAGTTTGTTGGTTGCTTGAAGCTTGATTAAATTATACCAGGAGTTTCTAAACTTTTCTTAGCACGACCCATTCAGAACTTTCAACTGTTTCATGCAACCTCAAGTCAATATATATGTATGTATATGTCATATTTGCCTGGCTATGATTACATACACGTATGCAGGGATGCATGTATGCCTACTATCTGTCAACAACTTAGGCCTACCTAATATTCTAAAAATAAATTACTTTTATAACTGTATCATTGTATTTAGAAACCAATAAAATTATAAAAATAAAATATTAATAAACCAAATGCTTATATACAGTCACCCTCGGACATGTTACAATTATTTATTACATCTACTATTAATCAACTTAATCAGCATCAAAATACATTTCATAATTCTTACCATAAAAATTCTAATTAAATTCTTGTACCGCGGTTGCTCATAAAAAACCACACAAGTCGCTGGTACATTAAGCTTGTTATTACGCGCTCTTCGCTCACAATGCAATGGGTCTATTACAACAGAGACCGTGCACAAAGCTAAACTAATTTATCTGCATACTGTATATTTACATCTACATAAATTGTATACATCAATCGCCTACAGCTCCATAGAGAATATATAATTATGTTTGACTATTTAAAATTGCAAAATGCACACAACGAAGTTCTAACTTACATGCGGTGTTGATTAAAAATCTATAAACAAATCTCTAAACAGTATACGCTATAGAAGTATAAATCGGTTTATATAGTATCGCCGCATGAGCGGGCGATTATAAAAATAATCTAAAATGTAAATTATTTTGACAAATACAATAACGTATGTATAATATAACGTAGAAACAAAAACTATCACTAATATATCATAAAAACTGACCACACTAACGAGACGAATCTGTTAATCGAAAGCCTAGAAGTCAACTGAGAGTGATCAACAAAGCTATATTGCAATAGCGCCGGTCAAATAACTGAACATATATTTTACGAGTATGGCTGTCGACTAATAAAAAGCGTCAAGTCTCCACCCGCAAGTACTGGTTTAGTAAGATAGCTGGTAATACTGGTAAAACAAGACAACAACTAAATTTAATGAGATTTTAAAAGTTACTAACATACAACTTGGAACAGGGATGGGGATGGCGAACCATTGACCCGCGGGTCACATAGTGACCTACTAGTTGAAATTCAGTGACCCAATTGATGTTCTGAAATTTTTGGCATTTTTAGTCCTCAATGAAGTTTAGGACGGATTGGACGGTGAAGAAGTTTTTTGTTTTTAAAGATTACCTTTATTTTAGATGAAGAAGTGAAAATTTGGAGACTGATTTCAAGTAAAGATCTTTTTTTTTTTTTAGAGATCACCTTGATTTTAGGGCGAAATTGGCTTTAGTACACCATGATAAAATAGACTTCAAATTTTTTTCAGGCAATGACCCAACTTGATGTAAGTTCCAAAAAACTGTCATTTTTAGACCCGCCCTATAACAATTGTTCGCCGTCCCTGACCTAGAAGACCTTTGCATACTACTAGTGGTACGTGTACCACAGGTTAGGAACCAATGCGCCGCAGACTGTCTTTATCAGAGGAACAACAAAATGACGACATTAATACGATGCTCTTCTACAGCAGATATGAGGAACCTAGTAGTTATCTTGGGCTGCTTTGTCAGTTCCAGTTGAGCACAAGTTTTTAGTCATTCTATAAAACCTTTTTTTTTCTATAATTTAAACATTAATAACTGGTCTAATTGGTTATGTCAAAGAAAGCAATGCAAACTCAAACTTGAAGAACTTAGTCTTTTTTGGTGGAACTTCCACTTGACTCGAAAAATAAAATCACTGAACAAAAAAAATATATGATCGAATTTGAGTTCGTTAAATGTAGATTGTAAAAATGAGAATAAATATCATTTCGATTTCACTTTTGATATTAAATTGTTAAATTTCAATTACAACTCAGTTGTTCATTTGCTTTTGATTGGACAACTAAGTTATCATTTAATATTCGTTCTTTGTTTAACTTGAACCCATTAACAAATTTGTTTTATTTCGTTTATGACAACCAGTTTCATTATTTCTTTTATTTTTGTTTATCTCTTTGTGGTAGGTACCCTTTCAATTGTTTAAAGAATTTTAAGTTATTTTGTAAATAGACTTAATCAAGCTTTCAATTTTTACATCATAGAATAGAACTCGTACTTTAATTTGAACAAAAATCTATCGAGTTTGCAGCACTGGTTAAAATTGATAAGGCATGATATGAAATAAAGTAGTTTTAATAAAAACTTTAGCAGAATGGTTCTCAAGTTTTTATGGTTCGTAGCCTCTTTCCAGAGACTCTCAACACCCGGATTGGTTTTATGACCCCTTTGTAACAAAAAATTATAAACCTTTTAGAAAAAAATTGTTCTTTTTCTTCATATGATGTAGATGTTACTTTTGGGAAGACTCTCCAGATGTTAGAGCAGTTATTCTTCAGCCAGGTCACTGTCTCGTAATCAATTGATTTCATACTACTCCTACTTCGATGATCAAAATTAGAGCAGGATGTTATGACGTGATCAGTGCTTTTATCCTCCTTGCAACACTCACAGGCTGCTGTGGGAGCCATAACCCATCTGTGCACTGCAGAGCAGAATAAACTAAAGCCAACGCGGAGGCGGTTAAGCCTGAACCAGGATGATCAATAGTTTGGGGTTGACGTCAGTGATGAAAGTACTTTTCTTTAGTTTTCATTACTTTTTTGGGAGAATATTCTAAACAGGAGGCCACGGGTGTTGAGACTCTCTGAAAAGGGCCATGTACCATAAAAGGTTGAGAACCACTGTGCTAAAGTTTTTATTACGCTTGTTTTTATTTTATTTTATGCCTTGTTAATTTTGACTGCGAACTCGATAGATTTTTATTCGAGTTTATGTTCGAGTCGTTGGTCTCTTCGCGTTGAGTCCTGGTAACTGAAGTAATAAAATTTCTCAAGTAAACCATGAAGATATAGGAGAGCTTCCGGGCTCGTAAAAAGACAGACCCTCTGCTCCGGAAACAAAAGAGAAGAAATTGTTCAACAACAGTAATAAACAAAAATAATAAAAAAAACAGTTTGCCACCTAAGGCCAGTTTCCACTACAAGCGTTGTTGTTAGTATTTTTTATTTATTTTATTGCTTCTCTTATAGCTTAAGCGCGAAAAAAAGTCAATAAACAAACCAAGTATAATCTGAGCAACGTTCGTGATAGAAACGAGCTTTTAAAGTGCCACTCTACAAAGGCTCTGGCATAATATGTTAAAAATTTTTTTAAATAAATGCAAGAAATCAAAATTACAAAAGTATACATGGAATAGTTGAAAAATCAATTAAATCAAACCATACAGTTGAAGTTATTTAACGCGGTGTTGAGGTATGAAATTTGATTAAAACGACATTTGATCGAAACCACGGTTGATCAAAACAACAGTTTATCAAAAGACATTTGATTGAAATGACACTTGCTCGAAAACACATTTGATCGAAACGAAACTTGATCCAAATGATAGTTAATCAAAAAATGTACTTTTATGTTTCTTTTTGTTATAGTATAAAATTTGTTATAGTATAAAATAACGACATTTGATTGAAACGACACTTGATCAAAACCACAGTTGATCGAAACGACATTTGATTGAAACGACACTTGATCAAAACCACAGTTGATCGAAACGACAGTTGATTGAAACGACATTTAATCAACCGACACTTGATCAAAACGACAGTTGTTCGAAATGACAGTTGCAGTTGATAAAAAAATTTATTTTTATGTTTTTTTGATTAAACTATCTCTTTGTTATTGTAAATTTGATTCATAAAAAGCAGAGGCCATTTATAAAAAGACAGTTTGTTTTTATTTTTTTTAACCAATTTCAATGTCAGTGTTTTTCAACAAGGGCCCTGGCAAACCATTTTTATGGAGGCAACAAGTAGATCTTTTCTCATGAATATGTTTCGTTAGATGCCTATTGCTGCCGTACATTAGTTAGTAGTGTATTTAGGAGAGGGGCATTGTGTCATGGCCGCACCTAGGAAACCCCTTGAAGAAATCAGAGACAAATTAAAAGGAAAGAACTTTTTTTGGCATTACTATGTTTTGGGGACAAAAATTAACAAAAATGGGACAGCTTCAAAGTAAAGATCTTTTTTTCTTCTTTTGCTATTACTTAAAAAAAAAATTTCTACTAAACATATTTGATTGTGGTCATATGCCCTCCCATTCAAAAGTCCTCGGTACGCCACTGATTGTAATTATAAAGATTTTAATGTTTTAAGAGTAGTATAAGATAAATCATATTTCTGTATAGCACATTAAGCAGTTTTTAATTAAACTTTTTCATTTTCTGGCTTTTTGTTGTTTTTTTTTTGGTTAACTTGCTTCATGTGTAAATTGTAAATTTTCATCCGTGCTATCGCTTTTTTGCTGGTCCGAGAAAGATTTAAATTTTCCAGTCGCAACTATTTATAAAAACTACAAAACGAAGATTCTTTTTTGCAAGAAAATCAAGACGGTTTTGCAATGTTTTGTTGTAAATTTTCTCTTTTATTATTTGATCAAGTTTCGTTTCAACCAAGTTTTGTTTTGAGCAAGTTTTGTTTTCATTAAATGTCGTTTAGATAAGTTTCGTTTTAATCAAATATCATTTCGATCAATTGTCGGGTCAAGTGTTCAGATACATTGCTTTCAGCGTGTCATCACTCTGCAGTTTTATGATTTCAAATTGAAGATCAGGGTAGCAGAAGTGGGTATAAAATTGAAAGGGATAAAAAAAGCATCAAGCTCCAGCTGCTTGCTTTTGATATCCGGAAATATAGGTGGTTGATTTTGTCAAAACGGCCGGCGGGCCGCATGTTCGTCACCTCTGTTCTACAGGGCACCATTTTCTTGATAAAAGTAATATTTTTATTAAACAGATTCAAATTTTTTTAGTGATAAAAAGCTAGATTTATTTGAAATAAAAATGAAAATTTTTTGGTAAGTAGCATTACATTACAACTATACTGCTTTCGCGTTCGCATTTTGTTTTAATTTGTGGATTGCTTCGTCATTGCACGATTTTGTTTGCAACTATTCTGATAATAACGGGTTAGGTTGGTGGATTTTACAAGTTTTTATGTGAGGATGCAAGATCAATAGATTCATTAATATAATGCTTTTCCCATTTTCCTAGAATATATTTTAAAAAATACATATACATAACCTTTTTTTGTATTATATTTTTCCGTAGGAATCAACGGCATTTTCCAAAGTCATAATTTTACAATACATAATTTCATAAACTTTATTTTAACTCGTTGGCGTTAAAATTCACTCAGTGATGCGGCCGGCAGAGATGTGCATTCCTGACTTAAAGCAATGTTTATTGCCTATTTCTTTAAAACTTTCAGAAAGACGCGGCGAATGGTTACAAGTTGATTTGCGTCAACCAACCTTCGTCACAGGAATCGTCACTCAAGGCAGATTTGATGATAGGTGGGGAGTTCAACTTGCGAGGAGCTACAAAATTACGTTTGCAAATCAAACCAACGCTTTTCAGTATGTCACTGACAAGATGGGGCAAGATCTGGTAAGAGCAATTCAAAACCAATAGTAAAATTATTTTTAAAATTATCTTTTTAACTTAAATTGCGTCTCATGGTTTCAAAAACGCTAAACTATGATGATAAACAGTACAATATCGCCCCTTAACTTACAAAATTATACAGTACAATAAAGTTGTCAGGTTTTTATGACTAACGTTATATCATATTGAAAATCAAATAAGAAATTTTGGGGAAAGAATAACACCGCGCTTAATCATATATTGCTTTTCCAGCAGCCTTAACTGTGTTTGAATTTGAAGAAGAAGGAAAAAATTTAATAGATTTGAAGTCTTACATAAAATATAAAAGTGTCTGGATGCAAGGCAGATTTTGGTATAATATTTAAAAACTTTAGCATTTTCTTGACTAAACAAAAATAAATGAAAAGGATTGTATTAAAATTTATAAATGAAGAGCTTATTTCCAAAACCCCGTATATCCACTTTGGCTACTTTTGAGAAAAACACGAAAAACTATTACAAGACTCTGGTTTGTTAAATGTCATCTTATTTTACTTTTTGAAGATTGTCTATTGTATACTCAATAAAATTAGTGTTTTTGATGAAATCTGCTGTTTACCAATAATTTTTTATTTCAGTTTTTGTAAACTTGAACTTGTGGATATACGGGTTTTTGAAAAAAAACTTGCGAAAATCATACATCCAACAAAATTTACTCTAATAATTTATTGTTTAACAATAAAAATACACAACAAAACCACACACGAATAGAAAAACAACACAATTTACAACAAAGACCTACCTAGAGAGGCAAAAATGGGAAATCCTTCTAAATATTTCAAAAAAATTACATTTTGCAAAAAATTTTGTCAAAAATCTGGCAATTTTGCAAAGGTATTTAAAAAAAGACTGTCTCCCGCCACGTAAGGTTTTTAAAAGTTTTAGCAAGAACTTATTTGCTATTCATCCAATGTTACAAATTATTTTGGTTCGAAACAGGCAAAAAAAATTTTTTTTCGTCGCAGAAATTAGAAAATTTTCAGTTTTTTTCTGTCAACAACTTTTTGATTCCACTTCGCCCCCCTCAAAAAAAGCTTTTCTTTTAAAAAGGAATGTTTTGAATTCTACCACGAATTTTCGTTTCTAATGATAAGAGCCTCATTATCATCGCATTCATCAACATTGCTTTCAGCTTTCTCGCAAATCGGTCTATAATAGTCCATGACTTCCGCTACTCCATTTCGCCCCATTGCTTGCAAAAGCTGCAAAACATCTCGTTTTTTCACAGCTTTTAAAGGCTTATTGGAAGAAGCTTTTTGGCAACTAACGAAGTTAACCGAGTTCCTCGTTTGAGGATTGCATGCTGACACCCAGCGGCAGCACAGAAGTTTCTCACAGTCATTGACTCAGGCACCACTTCCAACACTTTTGCATCAGTGATGCGAAATCCCGACTGTGTTTTAACAGCGATTTTGGACAATGCTTTGAAATCGTAGACTTTCCAGTCATCGCCGTATTGAAAAACATGGCCGACTTCATTAAAAGCTCAAAAAGTATTCATGTGGCGTTAAAATTGTTTCTTTCCTTCTCAGAAGTTTCTTTACTCTCCCAAGCGCTCAATCAGGAGGCACGTACGAGTGGCCTTGAACAGGAAAATAATGGAGAAACTTTACTTTATACTTTGCAGTTAGCATGTGCAAAGCAAGCAATATAGCAAAGTTTTTATTTTGCCCAATGCACAAATCGCTAAACAAAAAAATGATTTGAATTTGTTGATTAGAAGTAGCTAGTCGGCCTTCGATAAAGTGAGTGAGCGTGCTGGCAACCGAGTTTGCTCCTCTGCCTTGCTCGTGCTTACCCCAAGTATAAAACGCCTCATCATCTTTGTCCTGTTTTCCAGGGTGATGCACAAGCAAACCAAAAAAAAACTGCCACAACTGGTGAGAGTAGTAGCCTCGCCTATAGGTGACTTCGGCAGAGATTGACTTTGCATCATATCGACGCAAATAGTTAGCACGGAGTCATCATGCTCTTCCTTCAAGAGACTATAAAATTTCTTTGCACGCATTTTGTGCACCAGCAGCTCAATGACTCCTTTTTTCTCAGCTTTTTGGGTAGCAATTATGGTGAATATTGCTCCAAAAATGCATGGTACATTTTTAAAACATTCAGAGTATTTGGCAGGTATTTCTTGTGAAGTGTTTTATTTCTTCCATAGTGGCATAAAACACAGCGACAGCGACTAATGTGCTGCTTGATTTCTTTCTTCAGATCTTCATATCCGGCTTTAAGTCTCTTGCCTCCTCGTTGTTTACCTCTGGAATTATCTGTTTACCATTTATAAGCAGCAAGGGATCGAGCACATTCTGCAGTAACGCAATAAATGGATAAAAACGTTTTACTGCATACTTCATGCTGATTGCCATCTTCATCTTTAACCTGTTCAGTAATTAGTTTCAGAAATTTTAACAGTATGCTGTGATTCTGCAATAAGTTTGCATTGCTATAATTTCTATGCTGTGCACTATTACCGGGTGGTAAAATTTAAGCTATGTTTAATCAATAAAACTGCTGGGGCTCAGCGATTACGAGTTTAACTGGTGTTCAAAACATAACTGGTTTTTGCATTCAAACAATATCTCGCAAAGGTAATGGTACTTAAGTAGTAGTGTATATTGTAATAAACTTTTCTTTTGCTGCGTTCTCTTGAAACTCTTCTTCTTTTAATCGACGTCATCAACAATTGAATTTAGAAGAAATTGTTCCTGACGTTGCTTTTCAAAATCTGCATAAAACGTATCAAAACGTTGTCTTACGACATCTCGATGCAGTTTTGCTTGTTTTTAAAAACTACGCAGTTCGTGTCGGCAGCTTTTGGAAGAGCATTTTCCTGCAAGCAATTCAAAATTAGTTCGTTGTTTTACTAGAATATAGAATGATGAAGATTTTAACGTTATGCCTGAAGACTTGTGCAATCATTGGCGTACCAAACAGTTTCGTGAGAAAGGGGCTTGTAGGCAAAACAAGCCGGGGGGAAAATCACTCACTTTTTAAGCAAAAAGTGCATGTTTTCAAAGGATTTGGTAATATTTGAGGTCAAGGGGGGGATTCACACCATAAGCGTGCAAGTGCCCCTCCAGAGATAAGATTGTTTTTCAAGCAAAAAGAAGTTTTATTTACCACAAAAATATCATAATGACTAAAGAAACTACAAAATAAGAAAGATTTTTATTGCTGTTGTTCATACTTCAATCCGAAAAAGTAAGGGCTCCTTCGTACGGAAAGGGGCTTTGCCTAACTCACCATACACATTACACCCGCCATTGATTACAAGTAAAATTAACCAAAATTTATTTTACAGGAAAAACGTTTACTTTTTATTATTACAGAGCTTATCTTCGCCAGAATATCGGGCACGTTGGGCTCTATTTTTCTTCCGCGCAGCTTTATTCCTTTTCCTTTTTCTAGGATTTTGCAGATAAACAACTGCAAACTCATCAACTTCAATATTCGTTGCTTATAACTTATAAAAAGTTTGCTTTGTTCCAATAGCTAAACTCCTCTCCTCACCAACTAATCCAGCAACTGCTAGCTCTGCAAAAGTCCAGATTATCCGCTTCAACGATCAGCTCGTCGTCGTCGTCGTTGTCGTTTGAAGGGTATCCACTCCAGGTCAGAAACAAACAGGACTGGGGCCGAGGGTTTATCCTTTTACTACCCCAGACGGCTGTACTGCCTGGATCAGATGCTGGCAGTGATGTCATTAAGCCAGCATCGAGTTTCCTCATTCAAAACCGTCAGACCGCGTGCTCCATGTGGTGCCCGATGTATAGGGCACGCTGTTAGTACATGGTCTGCGGTTTGCTCTGAGGCGCCACACTCGCAATTCGGTGAAGGAGCGAGACCCCATTTGTGCATGGACGAATGGAATCGCCCAACACCAGTCCGCAGGCGGTTGAGCTTAACACAAGCTGCTCGGAGTAAGCCCATCCCAACAGGCCTGGCACCGGTCTCGGGCACAAAAGCACGGAGCCTGGAAGCACCTTCACAGTACTGTGCGTTCCATTTGTGATTTGTCCATTCAGAGGCGCGGATGCCAAGTCTGGCAAGGTTGTCCAAGAGATTCCGCGCACCTGGCACAAACGGGCGTCTGGATCTTAGTCTCACTTGGCAAGTATCTGAGGACCCACTGAAAAGACCATGCAAGATATAATCGGGGTCCAGAGATCCACGGTAAGCCAAAGAGAGTGTTGCTCCCATTCGGCGAAGCTCAGCTGGCTGGATGCCTGAGAGTACAGGTAGGTGGTCCGTTGAAGTGAAACGCAGGCATCCAGTAACTATGCGCAAGGCGTCATTCAAGATACTGTCAATGAGACGAGTGTGAGCACTGCGACACCAGACTGGCGCACAATACTCAGCTACTGAGTAGACTAGAGACAAGGTGGCTATGCGTAGTGTTTTAGCACCAGCACCCCATCCCGAGCCCACGAGTCGCCTCAGCAGTGTGACGCGCGAGGATATTTTTTTGCGCAATGCCACTAAATGGTGATGAAACGTGAGCGATATGTCCAGTTTTACCCCAAGGTATGTAGGGGTTGGACAGAACGGTAAAAGTCCACCGTTGTTGTAGACCTTTAGCTCACGTTTGTCTTCTCGGTTATTTAAATGAAAGGCTGCCGTCACCGTCTTAGTGTGACTGAGTTTCAACCTCCAAGTCTGGAGATACGCTGACAGTGTGGACATGTCTTGGCTTAAAGTCCCCTCCAAGTCCTTCCAGTTTCCAGAAGAATGCAGCAATGCAAAGTCATCAGCATAAGCAAACTTTCTGGAAATCATGGAAGGAAGATCGTACATATAGATGTTAAATAGGAGGGGAGCCAAGACCGATCCCTAAGGAACGCCGTTTTTAAGACGGCGTAGCCTGCTTTGCTTGCTGTCACCGGTGGTAAGGGTGAAACTTCGATTTCGGACAAGCTCCATGATCATTTTGACCATGTGCTTATCCGGAAGTAGTCTCAGCAGCTTGCAGGTAAGGCCATGGTGCCAGACAGTGTCATAGGCAGCTGTCAGATCGATAAATACGGCACCGGCCTTCTTTTTAGCCTCGAAAGAATCCTCGATGTTCTGGGTTAGCAGAACAACTTGATCTACGGTTGACTTCCCGTGTCGGAACCCAGCCTGCTCTTTAGGGAGCAGTGGATCGATTAATGGTTCAACACGGGCGTAGATAAGCCTCTCGAGGATCTTGTAGAGGACACAGAGCAGAGATATTGGTCGATAACTCTTTGGGTCCCCCACGGGCTTTCCTGGTTTTGGGATCGCGACCACAAGCGCTCTTCTCCAGATCTTGGAAATTTTAAGTCGGCGCAAACAGTAAGAAAGGAAGTCACGTAACCAGGACTTCAAAGCAGCTCCAGCATGGAGTATAAGCTCGGGACAGATGGAATCAGGTCCCCGAGCTTTACCTGGTTTTAAATGTTGAAGGGCAGCAGCAAATTCTCTCTGTGAAAAAGTGTCAGAGATATTTACTGCGTCTGGTGTTGTGGCCCTCCAAAGGTCAGACACTTCTTGAAAGACAAGTCGAGATGACTTGCGATCAACAGCCTCGTATTTCCCATTTCTAACCAGCTGAGATGCAATAGCATCGACTGAAACGGGACAGTGACGAGGAGAGTGTCGTGACCTACCAGTAAGGTTGTTTAAAATACTCCACGCTTTTCGACTAGAATGTGAGAATTCAATGCTCCGAACTGCTTCGGACCATCGATCCCTCCGCTTTCTGTCAAGCTTGGCAAGCAGAGCTGTAGCAGCCAAACTTGATTCGTCTCCCTGAGGGGACTGCAGAAAGGTTTTATAGAGGGATTCACACTCTGCATCTCAACACGGAATATAGTTATTTCGATACCCGCGTGGAATAGTCTTTTTGGCTGCTTTCTTAATGGTGTTACAGAATTCCTGGTAAGCCGCATCTATATCAAGTGAATCAGGCGGCAACAAAGTATTTGCGAATTTATTCGTCAAAGCAATGTAGTGACTCCATTTGGCCTTGCGGAAGTTCCATCGCTTAACAGGCATGCTTGGCACTGCCATAGCAAACCTTGTTGGTGTAATAAGCGAAGGTCGATGTTGTGACCTGGGGAACTTGTCAAGGACACGTTTATCCGGTAAGCGACTGTTTGGAGCTACGCTAGCGAAAGCTAGATATGGATTGGTGCCAGTGTTCCAGAGGCCGGAATAAAAACTGGCAGCGTTCTAGGCATTATATAGCAGGGCAAGACAATTAATACTTGCCCAACCAACCAAGCACTCACCGTCCGGACTGTTGTCATCGTAACGCCAGTCAGCATGACGACAGTTAAAATCGCCAGCGTACAGACAGGGGTGAGGAAACACTGGGAGATCCAGGGTTCGTAATCGCGTTGGCGGTGGTTTGTAGACGTTGACTATTTTATAGCCATCAACGTCCACACACAACCACTCGATCTCCGATGTTGGTGGAGATTGGTCCAAAAGCATATATCTCAGTCGCTCGTGGACAAACGTGGCAAGGCCATGCTTCCTGCTTAAAGAAGACCCAGCTAGTTGGTAGTTTGGAAGTACCAACTTCTCTGCATCAGTGCAGTGGGTCTCCTGCAGTAGGATGACGAGTGCCTAGACTGCATAGCGAGGTGATGAAAAACGTTCATCTTGCTTGCAGTGAGGCCTTCGATGTTCAGCTGAAGAATAGTGGGTCTTCGGAACTTGTTGGCAATGTGCCCTGAAAAGGGCAGTTTTATCTTAACATTGCCTCGTCCTGAAAAGGAAGAAAGAGAAGATTATCTCACGTTAACAACATTTTTTTGTTCCACGGACGATATTACAGTCGTAGCACTTATGTATGTCAATCAACATCTTGGAATGAAAATTCGACAAGTAAAATCTTAGTTGCTAACACCAAGTTAAATAGGCTGCAACAAACATTTTTAAATCAAACATGGCGCTTTGTAAAACAGGCCATGGCAACGGCGAGCACTTCGCTCTAACTGAAGGCTTATTGATATTGAATATTGCTCGCGTTTGAAAAAAAGAGCGAAAAAACGCAGATAAAACTAAATAAATTTAGTTTTACGCAATTGATAATGAAATAAAATATAATTCCGAAACGTCTTTAATAAAACAATGTTTTAAAATATATTAGCTATACTTTTTATTTTGAAAGCAGTATAAAAAGATAACATTTGATCAATTTCTTTATTTAATAAAAAGCCCTCAAGTAATAATATAGAATAGCAAACCGGATTAATTTACATTTTAAGGTGAATATTAAATTTATTAAATGATCATTGCGGTCACACAAAAAATAATGGAATTTTTGGCTTAACATTGAAAAAATTATTTGATCTTAATTATGTTATACTGCATAATATTTTATTCATTGCTTATTTCAGTTTTAAAACTCTAAAGATGATTTCTTATATTTAGGAGCGCTGGTTATAACTAAGCGTTACAAAAAACATTGGCGAAGGTATAAGCTTGCTCTACGACCGTATTCAGCTGTTATATCACCTATTTAAAGCTTTTCAATCCCTGTAAAACTTTTAGTGGCATCTTTTTCCATGTTAGAGTCTAAACAGCTTTATCACGTTTAATGGGAAGTTTATAAAGCCTACCATTAGGTAGTTTATGACATGAGATTGAATATTAAATATTATTATTGGTAGAAATAAAAAGTATTAAAAATATAATAGATTGAGTAGTAAGTTTTTGATGATGTAAATACAACTAAAAATAGCTTTTAAAAAATAGTAAGATTGATATCCCTTTAACTGTAGGATTGGTTACACCAATGCTTTTCATTTTTTTAACATCGCGAACAAAAAATATCACACAAAAAATTTAAAAAAATCAACTATAATGTTTTTTTCAAAATAAACCCGGTTAGATGCCCTAGATCAGTGTTTGTAAACTCTTTGAAACGTGTGGACCCCTAGGATAATTTTGTTAAAACTCTATGGACCCAAAATTTTAAATTTTTTCCGAAAGTCAAAAGAAAATAAAAAAAGTCTATTCTTTACGTTAAACGAATAACCGTAGCCGAATTTCAATCGATGACGTTTTTTAGGTCTTCATAAGTTTCGGAAAAAAATTAATGCTTCAACAACTATTATAGTAAAGATTTTTTTGGTTTAGGCGCTTATCATTGTCAAGTCCTTGCGATCATATAGATGTTTGGAGATAAAGTGAAATTTAGAGAATAAATTATTATTTTATAGAAAAATTCTGTGGACCCCTAGTATAAAAACCCTGTCCTAGATCTTGACTTCTTCTAAACCAAGTAGCTTATGAATTCGCTTTCAAGCGGAGAGTAAACTTTTGGTAAAAGCGGTATTACTTGGTAAAATAGTAATCAATCAGAAAAGTTTGTCTATTTCTCTAAATCCTGGTTGCAGATTCTTATTAAAATTTCTAATTTTAATAAAGGAGTAATATTTAGCTCTCGGTTATGCTTTTCAGCAAATTTATTGGATTGGTATTATTGCACAAAAGACTACAGTTTATGTTCGAAGAAAACGCAATAAAAAAAAACCTATTTGGTAACTCGGTTTATATTTTATATATTTAATGTGCCAAAATAAATAAAAAAAGTTAAGTTTTGAAAGCGACGAATTTATGTTGCTTGTAATACTATAAAATAATTTGGAAACATTAAAATATTGCAAAAATTGATTTTTGGTTTAATTTTGGTTTAGGTTTGCTAACAGTTATTATTTTTAGTTTTTTGATATAAGTTCTTCTTAAAAATGTTTTTTTTTATAATACTTTCAATTCTATTTCCACTAAACCACGTCTTTTAACCATTTAGCTAAATTATTATAGCCCAATAATTAAATGTCAGTACGAAATGAAAAGCTATTAAATTTTTACTGGGTTTCTATAAATTATTCTGTTATTTTGACGTTTAACCCGTAACTTCCAAAATTGTGTCTTTTCTTACAAAAAAGAGAAAGCCAGTGTGCTCTTCACGTCTTATCAGGTCACACTCTACGTTCAACGTTCAGTGGAGAAACCAAATAAAATAAATACGTTTTTCTTAAAAAAACGAAGCCGGACTTATCTGCTTGCGCCAAACCGGAGCTGAAAATTTTGAAATATCAAGACAAAGTCTATTGTTAGATCATAATTTTCTCGTTTAAAAATATAAAAAAAGATTTAATCTACTGAGCAAATAAAAATATTACATTGATTTAAAATTCAAGAAAATATTTTTTACACTTTGCCGTGAAAAATATTGACGGTGTGCGTTTCAAACCTTTACATGTCCTTGACAGTCCATGGAGCAACAGTTGATCCAACGACAGTTTATCAAAACTGATAATGAGTAATATGGTGACACGGCTTCTTAAAAACGTAACCTAATCTTAATACGTTTTATTTAAAATATTTAAAAGATCCTTAACTTATGAAAACTTGCATCAAGAAATCAACTGTTTTTCGATCAATTGCTAAGCACAAAAAGCAATATACTTTTATATTTTGCTTTCGAAATACTTTTTATAGAGATTACTGCAAATAGAGTGTTTGTTCATCTATTTTAAATACGATTGCTTACAACTAGGCGTTTTTAAACGCCCTCACACTTCAACTATTTAGCCTGGTCTTCAGAGCAAAACAGCTTTTACATTTAAGCTCCTGCTTCTTATATATGGGCAAAAATTTTCAGTTGTTTCATGTAAATTTGGCGGCGTCAAACATTTGTTTTTAGATAGAAGTAATCTTTTATACATATTAGGAAAATTACCATATGAAACAGTGCACTAAGTGCAGGGCTACTAGTAGTATTGCACTGGAACAGTTGCCACTGAAAATATTTCTATTGAAAAATTGTCAACGGAAATATTGCCTTGGAATTTATTAATTTTCAGAAATTAAAAAATTTTTTTTAAAAATTACACTTTCTTTAAAAGAAGATGATTATTAACTTTAAATAAAATCACATATGTTGAACAATATTATTTACTAAATACATATTGTTTGTAGGAACCAAACGTTTTGGTAAAATATCACCTTTAATATTAAAAAAAGAAAAAACTTACATTAAATTAGCTTTATGAATGTTCTACGGTAAAACCATTTTAAAAAAGCATAAAACTGAGTAAAACTAAAGTTTAGCCAAACCTTAGACCAGTGGCTCTCAACTTTCTCTCGGCTCAAAAAACTTGCAAAGCAAATGTTGCAGATCACTGTTGCTATAGGCAAAGTGAAGACCTTTTTTTAGTCTTCACATTCTCCAATTGTAGACCTTTTTGACTTTGCCTCTCTGGGTAGACTATTGTCACAAATCAGACTGTAAAATAACCAATAAATTGGACAAAACCATTAACTCTTCTAATTTTTTCGGTAGTCTTTAAAAAGACTGTTTACTTAAAAACTCTTTTGGCCGACTCTCGTCAGAAGAAATTGTTGGAAAATAAAGAACTGCGAGAAAACCGTAGTTTACATAGTAATAGAAGATACCGAAAGCAACGACGCCTCTGATTGGTTGGAGAAAGTAAGCACGCCATTGGTTACGCACTCACTTGAGCCGCAGGTAAGAAAGCTTCAATCCATAGACGAACTCTTTCTGGCGACAAAAAGAGGGTTCATGAGACTCTGTAAAAGGTGATTTTAAGTGTTTCCAGATGAAAAGATGATATTCTTTTAGCTATTAGGTTATACCATAATTAGTGTCCTTTTTTTTAAAACTAATTATATTGCAAATTTAAAAATTTACAAAATTTTTTTAAAATTTTCTAGACATTTATTACTAAAATTTTATGTGTGAGAATGTGTAAATAAATCATAAATATTTTTTTCCGCAAATTTAAACAATTTATAATAATGAAAAATCTCCCCAAAATTCATTGCCAACACCTGCTACTTTTCTTCTTCCACCAGTCTAAAGGAAAAATTTCCGCGTTCGCAGCCACGAAAAAAATTTGTGATGTTTATGGAAACGACACCATTACAGAAAAAACGTGCCAAAGATGACTCAAAAGATTTAAGGAAGGAAATTTTGATCTTGAAGATCAACAACGCACTAAAAAGGAAGAGAAGACTCAGTCTTCAAGATCTTGATTCAAGAATCTCGAAGAATCCAAAAACCAACACCAGAGAGTTGGCTTCTTCTCTCGAATGCTCACCAATGACAGTGTCTAGAGGTCTGAAAAAACTTGGAATGAAAAAAAAGTTAAGCCAATGGATTCCTCATAGTCTCAATTCTGCACAAAAAGAAAAAAGAGTGCAAATTTGCAACACTTTACTTGAAAGACACAAGATTAAATGTCATTTGAGTATTTTTACGTTTTTTTGAATCATAAATATATTGCACAAATTTTTAAATAAAAAATTTTTAAAAACGATTTTTGAGCACTATTTCTCATTGAGAATAATATTTAAAAAAAAATTTTTTAAGTTTTAAATTTGTAATATATTTAGTTTTAAAAAAAGGACATCAATTATGGTACAACCTAATAAAATAGAGAACCAGTTAGTATCAAATTTTTCTGCGAAAATTGTGTTGCCTAATTGGAAAACTTAACTCTCTACACTCAGCTTTAGTTTTTACTCACGGAAAAGAAATTAACAAGTCACTGTCGTTTCTTGATGTGTTGGTTGAAAAGTCTAACAAAAAGTTTATTACTTCAGTTTATAGAAAACCCATATTTACGAAATAATATACATGCTGGGATTCATTTGGACCAAGGAAGAGGAGAACTAATCTTATTGGTACTCTTGTTACCAGAGCTCTTAAAATTTCGATGCCGATAAAAATATATTTTCTTTAAGTATAAAAAAACTTACAATCTTAAAAAAACAATAGGCTTTGTATTCAGTGAAAATATTTCTCTCCCAATATACTAGGTTGCAATATTTCGACATCTGCAATGTACAAAAGGTTACAATATTTTCCTCCTTTAATTAAATTAATGTTTTTTAACCCAAATCAAGAAAACGATAAACAAAGCAAAAAAATTATTAACCAAAGTTTACTTTTCGATTGGAAATAACTTGTAAACTTGGCATTAAAAATCAATAAAAACAACAATGGGATTATTTAAAGCAATACTTAACATCAAATAAAAAAGCGTCATCTTTGTTTAAGTTTCGATGCCATTACATATCGTTGTCTAGCCTATTTCATCAAACCAATTGAAACTATGCTGTTAAATTTAATGATACCAGCTGTCGTGAATTTTTTTTATGCTTTTTTATTAAGTTGTTTGATTTTAACAAAATATTGAATTGAAATATCTTACTTTAGTTTGATTGCTATTGAAATGCCAGAAATCCTTCAAAGACACCTTTAAACTTAGTTAATTGAGAATAAAACCTTATCAAATGTAGGGATTAGATTTTTAGCATAATTTACAAAGTAGTTATGTGTGGCTGAGTTAAACATAATTTTGATCAATCTGGTGTTAGGAAACAGTTAAAGGTGATTTGATGAATAGAAAAAATTCAAAATTGAAAAATTTTAAAATTTGCGTTTGTCGATACTATCTTTCAATAAAAAATTGCTTTTTTACTAAATTTTATATACTTATTAACCCATATAGACCTAAAGTTGGAATTTTTTATTTATTTTTTTTAAATTGATAATTTGAAGTAAATATAAGTTAAATAACACAAAAAAAAGTGATTTTATTGAAAAACTCCATAATCTTCAAAAATAAAGGGCGTCCTATATATAGGTCGCTAGGACTATATAGTCACAAAAATGACAAATTCAAAATTTACATCACCGAATGTGATATTCTTTGAAGCATTTGACATGAAGGCCCCTATCGCATTTTTCACATCTAGTAGTTGTCTTTGTATGACAGTGAGCACATCTGGTCTGCTTCTCTTGAGGTATGACCCAATGTCCATGATTATCAAATCTTGTAGCTTCAATCTGCAACGAAGTCTGAGGTCTTCCACTTTGGCCTTGATGTGATGGTGTTCCAAATCGCTGCAAATAATACATCACCACACTTCTATGGAAACCAAGCAAATCCATTTTTTTCTCTTTATAATGCATTCTGTATAGCTGCCAGGCATTATTCACAGCAACATCAACCATATATGAAAATAAAGAAAAATACCATTTTTTACCCCTTATGCCTATTCTATACTTAGAAATGTTTTGATCCATTCGATCAACCCCACCCATGTGTTCATTATAAACTTTCACTAAACGGGGACACTGTATTGGCATGCGACTTTTTGCAGTGGATAAGTATCGTGACGCCTGGGAACAAGGTTCCACGCCAACAGCATTTGAACATGTATCCACAACATTGTTGTCATTCAATCTAACTAGAATAATTTCCTTTGAATCATCAGTCCTATAATCATATGACCCTCTTTGTTGCTTCTTCATCACTTCCTTCTTCTTCAGTGGGCACTTTTCTTGGCGGTTTTTACGAATTGTTCCTGTCGCTTTTATTGATTTTTCACTCAAAGCCTCCATTAGCTTGACACTGGTAAAAAAATTGTCAAAACATAAATGGAAGGGCTTTGGAGCATGTTCATGTAAGATGTCAGCAAACTTTAACACTAAGTTTTCTCCTAGTCCAAATTTTTTGTTCTCATTTCTGGGTTCTCTCGACTTCCCTTGATAGAATTCAAAGCATAATAAATACCCAAGAGTTGTTGTAGCACACCAGTTTTTATACCCAACTCTTATTGGTTTTCCACGCATGAATTGCTTGGAGGGATGCCGTCCAAAGTATTCACACATAGACTCATCAAAACTATAAAACTCTTCAATAGGTCCATATTTTTTAAACTTTTCATTTAAATGGTTTATAAGAGGGCGTAACTTTGCATACTTGTCATCTTGATCCAAATTTGTATTATCTGCAAAATGTAAATTAGACATAATATCAAAGAACCGATCTCGGCGCATTGCTTGAACAACAAGTTTGTTTTTTGTATCAGAAGAATTTTCCCAGTACATTCGCTTTCTAGGCACTGTAACATAGCCACTCAGCATCAAGATTCCTAAATAACACCTCATTTCCTTATCAGTTACCTGTAAATTCTTATTCTTTTGTGCTGCATATAAATTTGATTTATTAACAATTAGACTTATTAGTGCATCATCAAAAAATAATTCAAAATAGTCCTTGGGGTCAAGTTCTTTTTCTCGCAGCTGTTGTAGATGGCTATTTTCTGTTGGCTCCCAAGTTGGTATTTTAGATTCTATGTCCTTTTTGATCCATTTGCGAGAAGATTTAGATTTTTTGGTGGGGGGTTCATCGTCATCACATTCCAAAATAGGTACCTCAGAACGAAGCATACTTCCAAGCAAATTGTTTATTGTGCCACCACCATCTTCATCTCCAGAATCTTCATCTGTTACTTCCCCGCATGCATTGTCAGGTGGGACAATTGTAACAACAAAGTTATCTGAATTATCCGTACATCTATATGTACCATCTTCTGCTGAATCCAAGATTTCTGCCAATGAAGGGTTTTTTTTTTTACCATAAAAAGAAGGAGCATCCATTTTCTGAAAAAAAGTACATATTATACCTATATACTCACTGTCACAAAATACTTACACAGTATGTATGTACATTGTACATGTATGCTCACTTAGAAGCATGCTTACATAAATTATATCTATAAACACAATTCCAGTGTAAATATAATTATATCTAGGTACTAATGCCTACTAAAACTACTTGTATGAGTGTAAAGATATATGTACAGAATGTTGGTGCAAATGTGTACACTGTACATACCACATAAATATAAACATGCACATATTTTTATGCATGTGAATAACTATGTGCTTTCTTACATGTATACAACATTATACAAGCATGAGAGCAAAAGTAAACTAGGTAAGTCTTGCTTTATAAGTTTAAAATAAAGTTGAAGCAAAATTGGATACAAGATAATTTTGTGTCACTTTGATCCTAGCGTCCTATATGTAGGACGCCAAATTTTGCACACGTGCAACCGAACATGTAGCCACATGGAGAAGAAACTATATGTCTTATGATTTAGGTATTTTCCTTAGCTACACATGTAAGCAAAATAATATTTCAAATTATAAAAAATAAATTTATTAAAAATTACCTTTGTAATTGCTAGTAGTCAAAAATATTAAAACACAAAATTCTCTGTTTTGCAAGCTTTGCAATTCACATCCAATACTCAGAAAAAATAGAAAACTACTAAAATCACAAAATACAATCTATAATTTCTGAAATGCAAGTAATTTGAATTAGTTATACAAAAAATTCGATTTTCTATGAATTTTTTTAATGGTGGACTATATTTAGGTCGCTAGGACTATATGGGTTAATTCTGTTATTTGCTGTATGGCTCTTTTGAAAAACTTTTGGCGCCAGAAACTGGAAGGGTATCTTCATGCCCTGGAGCTTCTGACGTTTTTGCTTATATTATTTAATATTTTGTGTGATTTTGCTAAACAACTATCATTTATTGCAAAAAAAACGAAAAATATTTTCATAGGTAAGAAGTTGTCTAATTTACAGTGTTCTAAAAGTTGTATCTCATGGTCTCTGTCTCGGTTTTTGGTCGATTATTTTTGGTCTCTATCCCAAACCATAGGGATCGAAATTTGCTGGTTTCGGTCTTATCTTCAAACATGCCATCTACCTTATCTTCAATATTAAATCGGTCTTATTCTTAAAACTCTATCCTAATCACTAATACAATTATTATTTATAAATTGTTTCTTTCCATAATGTTTAAATCAATTTACTATGCTAGTAGAGCTGTGTAATTATTTGACACTTAAAAGCCAAAATAACCCATACTATTATTTTGTTTCTGAATAGATATTTTCTGGCAACTTTGATCAAAATACTTACGTCATGAATAGATTTCCTCAACCAATAACAGCACGATATTTTCGACTAGTTGTTGAAAGCTATCAAGTACACCCTTCAATTCGCTTGGAGTATATAACTTGTTAAGTATTCTTCGTTTGGCTGTTAATGTTTTATATTGTGTATATTTTTTTTGAAAATTAAAGTGTTTCAACAAACAAACTTTTGATTTTTTCGTAAAAAATATCTATAAACAAAATTTTTTTCAAACGTTTTTAAAATTATTTGTTGAATTTTTAAATACATATTTGTATAAATAACTATAATTATAATTATAACTGCTCTGACTTGGCGTCATTGAGCACTTTTCTGATAAACACCAAAGATAAAAGAAATTGCAAAAAACTTTTACGTGTATAAATACAGTATCTACATAATGCTTATGAATCTATAAACTGTAAATATACTTTAATTTTGGGTAATATTTTATAATTGATGTTTTATCAGTAAATTGGTTGAAAATCGAATTACTAATTTATAAATTGCTACAATTTTTTACTATCATGTTATGATAAAAAAGCTTTTGGAAACATTTTTTTGAAAATTGTTACTTTTGAAATGATATGATTTAGATATTGTAACTTTCTTGAATAAAAACATTGTTAAAAAACTTAGATAAAAGTTTCTATTTTATTCTAGTCTAAAATAGCCACGCTGCCATATTTAAAAACGAACTTTTCAAAATATGGTCAAAATGACCCCAGTCATGATTCTTATTTTAGTGTTGTTTTTGTTGCATTTTTTAAAAACTTTTGTCCACTTAACACATAATAAATGAAGATATCGATTATTCTAATAATAATAATAAAGCTTTCAAAACCAATAAAAAATGAAAACTATGGTTGTATAAGTTGCTGCTGCATCAAGCAAACACAAGTTTTGCCATTTGTTAGAAAATAGATTTGGGTGGCAATATTGTTTAACGCAAATCCAATATTGCACACAAAAAAGAACAGCAAGGAAAGACAAAGCTAACGGTACCATATAATAACAGTCCTAAGAGTAGCCTACTAATTTTGTTTTTCTTCTTCGTTTGGAGGAGATGGATGTGAGCTGGATGGTCCACTAAATGACAGGACGTGTTTCTATTAATCAGATTATCAGGTCCTTCTTGACATCCAAGAAACCACGGGCTCCATTTGGATAATGATAGATGGGGCAAGATGCTATTATGTGTTCAGTTGTCTGCTCCGTTACTCCACCTGATTTTATTTATGCGCCTCACATAAATATCCTCCTAGACAAACCATCAAACAATTTAGAAATAAACAGGAATAACAAAACAAACCTTAAACCTATTCTTCTCAACGGCCGCGCTTCTGAAGCCCAGCCCTTGCAAAAATGTTTGTAATTACTTCATCCTTGTAGATAAAATTCCGGAATTTTTTGGGTTTTCCTAATTTGAAATGCTGAATAAGATGGTACTATTTTTAGGTGCCCCCGAACAAGGGCTAACGGGTAAAATAGAGGTTTTTTAGCAAATTTGTGAATTTTCGCTGGTTTTCTCAAGCAAAGCGTGGAATTTCAATTTCATGCCATTATTAAGTGACATGAATTTTACCAAGAATTGTCTTTGCGTGACGAAGCGAATTACGTCCTTTGCCGACGTCGAAATGCCTCAGGCGATGCATAACTTATTTCATGTAAATCGCATTTTATTTTTTTGAGCTTAAGGCGATTGCTTGGAAACATTTTACACATATACATTGTTTGTGTAAAACAATTGCTGTTGAACTGCTTAAATACCCATCAAGCGGACAAAATTCAATCTTTGCACTAAGCA
The DNA here is from genome assembly GCA_963680785.1 of Diplosoma virens. NCBI lineage: Eukaryota > Metazoa > Chordata > Ascidiacea > Aplousobranchia > Didemnidae > Diplosoma > Diplosoma virens. Next base: position 6,742,918 of record OY796891.1, read on the forward strand.
TTTTTATAAAACTTCCTTATAACTATTTATTCGTGGGAAAAAAAAAAAAAAACTAGTTCACATTTTAGCTCTTATGCTGGCACCTTCAGACAATTAAACAACACCTGACTTTTTATAATTAACTTTTTATTTATATTTCACATTGCATTTGAAGTAAAAGGCCGTTTTTATGTTGAAACTTTCCTTGCAATGAAAAATCTGACGTATTTTTTATGTATAAATTTACTTATTTAAAAAAGTTTTGTAAAAATTTGTATAGCTTTTAGATGTGGGTTTGCAAACAGAAAACATAGAATAAAAACAAGATGTTCGATACGATTGAACTTCAATGAAACAGGAGTTTCCAACTTGTATAAATTCATGACAGTTCAAAAGTGTGAAATTTACACAAATGACTTTTTTCCTCCCAAAAATTATCGTGCCAAGGTTTAAAAAAGGTCCTTACTTATTGCAAACTGTTTCATAAATTTATTTCGAAAGTTAAATAAAGACCAAAAAAACTTCATTCTTGAAATTCGAAAAGAACTTTTTATGCAAACGTAAAAACCATTTATGGTCTTCATTTTCCTTTTGCAATAAATTTTATGTTTGAACTCAAAATATCATTTATAAAAAAATTGGATATGACTTCTGGTCTAATATGATTATTCTATTACAGGGTGGTCCAACTTCTGCACTCTTGGGGACCATTTTTAAAAATTATTTGAGTTTGCGGGCCTCAGCCGGCTAAAAACACCTATTTTTGTCCAAAATCATAGCGTTCTCCAATAAAAAAAAAATATCTTCACTTGGAATGCGCATGCGGCCCGCGGGTCCGTAATTATACCACGCTGTTATAAATAATAAAAAGATATTCTCAAGTTTATGTAAATTGAATGGATTATTAACAAAATGTAAAGATAATAGACATCGTGTTGAAGATAAAAATTTTAATATTCTGTTGAATGTTTGCAAAGAAGGAAAGGAAATAATTAACTGAAATATATTTCTGAACGATGATTGCAAAAAAGACCGGAAAGAATTAGTTTATGGACTTCGTCAGCAGAAAAAGAGTTAGATAAACCAATCATGTATCTTTGCTTCTGCGTATTGCTTATTTCAAAAATGCAGTTTGTTAATTGCACAGAGAATAGCTCAACTATGAAGCCGTCTTCTGAAGGTGATTTTGTGAAAAAGTGCATTACTGATGTCACAGAAAAAAATGTGTCCTAAAATGGTACAGAAGTTCGAGAAAATAAGTTTATTGCGTTGGACGATAGCAAGGCGCATTGATGAACTTGCTGGTGATATTTTTGACACTCTTAAAGAAAAAGTGAAAAACTTTGTATCATGGAGCTTCGCAATCAATAAAAGCACTGATGTGAAGGACGTGGCACAGTTGGCTATATTTATAAAAGGAGTGGACAAGGAGTTGAACAAAACCGAAAAATTTTTGTCACTACAGTGTATGAAGGAAACTGCAACTGGTGCTAATATCTTTTCTGAAGTTCTCAATGCTTTTCATAAGTTTGGTTTGGACCTATCCACTTTATGCGGAATCGCAAGTGATGGTGCTCGAGCCATGTCCGGAACCGGCATTGGATTTGTAAATCTCTTGAAATTTGCTTTGAAAGAGAAAAATATCAAAGCTTTTCATCTGACACTCCTCAGGGGAAATTGTCAGAATGAAGCAGAATTGAAACCGAATTGAGTTATAAAGGAGAAAGCAGAGTTATAAAGGAGAAAGGAGAAATAACAACATGCATCAAAAGGAATTCAGCTTCAATAACAACATGCATCGACAAATCGACGGCGTCGCTATGGGCTCACCGTTCGGTCCAGCTTTAGCTAACATTTTTGTTGGCTGGCAAGAAGCAAAACGTTTCAACATCGCCAAAGACCGTTAATGTACTTCCGGTACCTTGATGACACTTTCGCCGTATTCAACAATGAAGAAGACTACAACACTTTTTTCATCCACCTCAACTCTCTTCATCCCTCACTTCGCTTCACCTATAAAAAGAATCTAATCTCTTTATCCCCTTCCTTGACGTGTTGGTAGAAAGGCATGATTCGGAATTTTTAACTTCAGTATACAGGAAACCCACCTTCACCGGCCAGTATCTACGTTGGAACTCTTTTAGCCCCCAGAAACGGAAAATCAATCTAATTGGTACTCCTGTTCACAGAGATTTATGATTTGCTGTAAAAGCAAACTGGACCCAGAGCTTGGCAAAATTCATTCAATTCTTTTAAAAAATGGCTACCCGGAACATGCAATCAATTCGGCTTTCAAACGTAAACTTTAACAACTAAATTCTAACCCGGTTCACACAGTAGAAAAGTGCCCTGTCTACCTACACACCCATGAATTGGAAATGTCTCGATGTAATTTGAAAAGCAGGTTACGGCTGTTGTGAAACGCTGCTTTTTCTCCGTCGAACCACGTGTTATTTTTAACACCCGAGAGCTCTTACCAGCGACTAAGAAAGACGTGTTACCTTCCCATCATCACATTAATGTCATTTATCTGTTTGAGTGCCACTGCAATAGTCGGTACGTTGGTCGCACGTCTCAACTTCTAGAAGAGCGAATTAAACAACACGTTCCTAGATCCATCGCCAATCCTCCTGCCTCGCCCAACCGCCAAATTCTTTCCCGCTCTTGCAAGGCCAACACACGCCCAGAACAATTTCACGAATCCTCCATTGGTCAACATCTTCTTGACAACGTCCAATGTGCCCTTCACTACAGCAACGAAAAATTTTCTATTCTACGGACGGGCTAGGTTCGGGTGCGATGATACCATGCTCAACCAGAAATTGATAGGACAGCATTCCTTATGTTTTATTTTTGCTGTCTCATCAGTTTGAATGTCTATTAGTTCTTCTTGTTCTCCGGTCCCCACTGGTACATCAGCTGGATCAATGAAGAATGGGTTGATGGAGTAAGCACAGCATGCAACATCAGGAAAGTAATTCAATAGCTCTGTCCTAAGTTGTGAAAGACGGCCAATAATTTCTTTAGAAATGCCACCATCAGGATTTTTCTCTACAAAAATGAGGCATTTGAACATTCCGTAGCTTTGGTTGTTAACATTTTTTGCCCAGAGGTCCAGCTTACAAATGAGTGCTCTCAGCTTCGAAATGAACTCTGTTACAGTTAGATTGGGTCCTTGAAACGACAGGTTGAAGTTGTTTAGAGCTTCGAAAATGTCCAATAGATATGTCAATCTTGCAAAAAAATTTTTGCTCTCCAGGTCGTTTTAAAAATCATGATTTTTTTGTTGAAAAATTTGAGAAGCTCATCTCGCAGTTCAAACAGGCACCTTGTTGCATTACTTTGGACAGCCAGCGCACCTTTGTGTAGTAGAAAAGACAGATGAGGTCGGAACTGAGATCCTCACAAAGACATTTAAACAACCGGGTATTTAGGGCTGAAGTTTTTACCAAATTTGCCATTTTGATCACTCAGTTCAAACATGACATATTCTGTGGTAGCACTTTTGCGTAAAGGGCAAATCTATAAATGAAGCAATAAACGAAGGTCACGTTGGGTGCCACAACTGTCACATGGGCTTTGAATCCTGATTTATGTTCCAGCATAGATGGAGCTCAATCTGTTGTACAGACAATCAACCTTCCCCAGTCCAGTTCATTTAGTTTGAAAAAATTGTCCAATGCTTCGAACATATCCTTTCCTTTTGTTGTACCGGAAAGTTCCTTGCTCATCAGTAATTCATTTTTACAGAATTGTCTTGTGTATAACGAACGTACACAAGTAACTGTGCATTATTTGTTACGTCCGTCGACTCGTCCAATTGTATGGAAAAACCATACTTTGAATCTTTCACTCCCAAAATCACTTGGTCAGCAATATCGACTGACATCTTCTCTATTCGATTCTTAACCGTGTTGTTAAAGAGGGAAACACTTTCTAGCTTTGCAGCCGCTTCCTCTCCAATCAGATGTTTTGCCAACATCATTGCCACTGGTATTGTGAGGGACTCTTCAATGGTATGTGTTTTCATGTTTTCAGCTATCAGGAGAGAGACTTCATAGGATGCCTTGACAACCCCCTTCTTTCTCTGGTAAATTGTACCAATCTTGTCCAAGCGCTGCCGCTTGGCATTCTTGCCGAGTCGCTGAAAGTAACTCTCATTTCGGTCCTTCTTATCGGGATGATTTGTATCAAAATAACGTTGGAGTAAGCTTGGTTTCATAGCTGAATTCAAGGATCTTCATGCAAACTACATATTGCGGCAAAGCTTCTCCATTGTGTTCAATAGCTATGAACCCATACTTTATGTAAGCTGCACTGTAATTTCGCTTCGGCATGTTCCCGATAGATGAATTAAAGTAATTAAACTAAATTCAGTTGTCGCACTATTCCTGTTTTAAAAAGAAACTAGTTCAAAATGATTGGAATATCATTAAAAAACTAGTTTCAAAATTAAAGTAAGCTGAAGTTGCTCGCGTACCACCTGAAAGACTCTCGCGTAACATTAATGGTACACGTACCACAGTTTGGGAACCACTGCTTTACAGAATAATAAAGAACAGTTAATGCCATTTTTTGCCTAAACCATTTAACGTTTCCCATGCTTTGATTGCATAGGCAGAAGTAAAATATTGAAAACAATACATTGTTTTTCTGCTTTTTTTGGGAGGAGGATTATTATGTTACAGTATTTTGTTCTGTGCACGCTCTATACCCAGAAATAATACCCCATGCTAACTCTGCTTTGAAGCCCTGGTTAAACAAAGTTTTGTCTTTTTGCATACGCCAACTCAAACTTCCCAAAGTTTAGATGAGAGCATGAATGGTTGCCATTTCAAAGCTCGCTAAGCCATTAGAATACCCAAAGAGCTAGATATATCTTTTTCGTTTATGTTCCCTTCAAGGTATTAGAAGATTTACCTATGCCAGTGCCAAACCAAATATTAAACCACTGCTACCTAGAAAGCAAGCTGGGTTTTGGCAAAAAGATCGACCGTAAACCAAGTCACTCTTTTATCTCAAGAAATTGAGGATAGCTTTTCGGCCAAAAAGAAGCCGGCGGTGTGTTTACCAATCTCACAGCGTCCTTACGATACTTATGGCACTAAAGCCTTACCTGCAAACTCTCCGTCTTTTTCTGCACAGGCGCAGGGTCTCATTAATTATGGAACTTGTTCGTAATCAAAGTTTTACCTTCACCACCGGTGCCAAAAAGCAAAGCGGGTTACGACGCTTTAAAAATAGGGTCCCACAGAGATCATTTCTGGCTCCCTCCTTGTTCAATATCTATACATATGGCCTTCCAATGAAAGTCGACAGAAACTGTGCTTATTCTGATGACCTTGTTATCTTGCACAATGCAAGCAACTGGTAGGCGTTAGAGGAAAATCTTTCTCAGGATATGGCAACTCTGTCCTTCTACCTTTACAAATGTAAGCTCAAGCTTAATACAACAAAGACTGTGTTAGCAGCCTTCCATCTATACAACAATCATTAAAAACGGACAGGCCCTACCCTTTTGTGCTGAATCAATTTATTTTGTCAAAAAGCTGGATGAGGCACTAACGTTTCGCCGACATTTAGAGTCATTGTATAATATAATGTATTTATCCTTTATTGAATACCACTACATATGTGGCTTTATCTAACAAGAACAATAACACTCAAAACAAACGTTGCCAAGATTAACTAAGAGATTATCACAAAACATAAAATTTTAAAATCGAATATCCGGCTACCAGCATAAAACTTCTACAAAAAACTACTAATTATGATAATTAAATTTAGCGCTTTAAGACGAAAAGATATCAATTAGATTTTAAGCTCTGCACTTCAAAACTTGGCGTAAACGATTAACAAATTAATAAATTGTTACAATCTCCTCCGCGTAAACAATAATTAGCTTTTAAATCAATAATTAGTCGGATCGTAACGTTCAGCATGTGTACGAAAGCGTTGGGAGCAACGTAGTTTGGTTTCGCAGAAAGGACTATTCAAACTTTTGTTTTGAATGGATTCGGCGTCCACGTCTTCAGTTGTAAAGCTTTCATTTGCTGGCGCTGCGTCGTTAGCTAGATTTTCTGAGTCAACTTTCGCAACTCGATTTTTTTCTAAAATTTTATCGCTTGATGTTGGCTTTTGAGCCAAGTGCTTTGAAGTCAGGCTGTCTTCTTTTCCATCGGGGTATTGCATATGCGCGTATAAGGTTAGTTGATACAATTTACTTGGATCAATCGCACTTTATCTGTTAGAGGATTGAATTTCGAAGACCAAACATGACGCTTGATCAAAACTGGTCCAGGGATTACAAGCCAAGACGGAATCGAGAAGCCAGATGTAGACCTACACTGAAAGATAAAAATTCGTTTGTGAGGAGTTTGATTGGTTGCTGCGCAAAGTAAGCTCCGAACAGAATGTAAAGCATCGCTTAAGAACTCTAGCGAATGTTGAAGTGACAATTAATGCGTTGTCAATCCTTGTTTTATCGTTTGCCACAACTTTTGGTTTAAGTGCTCGACTTGTCCATTTCCGACAGAGTTGTAGGTTGTTATGCAGCTGCTTGCAATACTTCTATCAAGGAGATAACGTTTAAATTCAGCACTTTTAAAAGCACTTTCTCTATCTGAGTGTGTGTAATCGGACAAGCATAGTAAAAACTTGATCAAGACCGCTTAATATCAATTTAGCGCTTGTGTCTCTACAAGGAGACGCAAAAGGGAACCTATAATACTCATTAATGATGGTAATTTAAAAGTGATTCTGATTGGTCGATGGTAGAAGACCTTTAAAATTGAGACTTAATGGTTCAAACAAACAAGTGGCCTTAGTTAAATCCATAGTTTCCGGTTTAAAAAATTGGGGTTTAATTTCTGTACACACTGTGCACGCACGCACTACTTGTCGCACTTGATCAAATATTTATGATTATATTTTGTTCGTATATTAGTAAAAAGAGGTAAATTTTGTTGTTTGACAAAGTGCGCTAATCTTGTTACTCCTGGGTTGCATAAAGAATTATGAAAATTTTGTAGTTGTTTAAAATTCATTGTTGTACAATCCCAGCCAACAATGCTATGCAGGGCCCATGAGGGTCCTGCAAGAACGGCCCGTACGGTACCTGTACCGATTTGACCGCGGGCGCTGCAGTGGTCCCGCATGGGTTTACCGCACGAGTTTCATGTGGTTCAAACTATTTATGCAAAAAATTCCTTTTTAAAATTAATAAAAATGTTAGCTTATTAGCATGTTTTAATTTTTGATTACGGCTTAAAATTGAAAGCCAGATTAAACAAACCCGTGCGGTTAGCCCATGCGGGGCCACTACAGCGCCCGCGGCCAAATCGGTACAGTTCCCGTACGAGAAGCCCTCGCAGGGCCCGCATGGGCCCTGCATAGCATTGTTGGCTGGGATTTAGTTTAAATTGTTATACAAGTTAATCGAGATAAAGCATTTAATCGAAATAAATTGTTATACAATTTAATCGAAATAAAGCATTAGCAGAAATGTTTTCTTCACCACATCTGTAAATAATACCTAAGTCATAAGTGCTGAGTTTAATTCTCCAGCGCATAATTTTATCGTTTTTAATTTTTCTGTTGTGCTTTGTGTTAAACTTACAGATTTTTTATCAGTAATCAGGTAAAACCTTCGACCAGTTAAATAGTGCTTCCATTTCCGAACGGCTTCTATTATAGTGGCTGCTTTTTTTCAATCTCAGAATCTTTTAATTCAGACCTGTTTAATGTTCTGAAAATAAAGTCAACTGGTTTTTTAAGTTGACTTAAGGTTGCCGCTATTGCATAATCTCATGCGTCAGTTTCAACTAAAAACGGCAAAGACTCGTCAATTGAACGGAGAGTAGCATTGGCAATGTTACGCTTTAACAATTTAAGTGCGTTCAAAGTTTCACAATTTAAAAAATGGTAAATATTTCTAATTAGAGGACAAATTTTCGCTGAGAAGCTGTTTATCCATTGAGAGTAATAGGAAAATAACCTCAAAATTCGTTTTAATTCTTTTTTGGTTCGAGTTGAAGGCAAGTGGTACAGGGGTTTTATTTGTTCAGGACAGGTTTAATTTCTCCTTTCGCTAACCACAAGAATTGTAAGTTAAATTTCTTGATCTAGCAGCCTTAAGAAACCGTTCAAGATTATAATCGTGATGAGCTTGATTTTTACCACATATTGTTACATTGTCCAGATGTGCAATATCTAGAAAACCTTCGCTGGTAATAAAATCGTTCATTATTCGTTGAAAGGTAGCAACTCCGTTGGTGACTACAAAAAGCATTTTTCAAAATTTGTAGAGACAACCATTAGCTTCAAAGGCTCTAAACGTCTTATCACCTTACTTTACACGCAGATGGTAGGCACTTTTCAAGTCAATAATACTAAACACTCTGTATTGGGCAATTTGATTAGCCGTTTCATCTATTTTCGGCAATGGACAAGACAACCAAATTAGTAAATTTATTTATGGTTAAAGAATAATCAATTACCAACCTTTTTTTTGACGAAAGTTTTTGATGACAACAACTTGAATTCTCCAAGGTGAGTTACTGTGTTTGATGATATCTTAGCGCAGCAGGCATTCCGTTTCTTCTTTGATAAATGCTTGATTTCCTTTACTGAATCTCCTTGATTTTGATGCTGTTGTCTTTATATTAGGAGATGAGTAACTAAATAGGGGAGGAGGCGAGACATTCAAAGCCATTAGATTGCAAACTTTAACTTTGAGTTTGGACCCAACATATTTAAAAGTTACGCTTTTGTGAAGAGCCTGCCAATTTTGACGCAAAATAACATTAGCACAGAAATTGGGAAAGATGTGCAATTTAATTCTTGGATCAGTTTCTTTATTTACTTGTAACACAAAATCCGTTAACTTGAGCTTCTAAATCTTAAGTAGCCATCATTATAGTTTTGCAGCACTTTGTACTTTTTGGAGAACACACTTTAACTACGTGACAATGAACAAAATTATCGGTGCTTTCGGAATCGATTAAGGCTAGGACTTCGTTTCCGTTTTACTAATTTTTTTCAAGCTTTTTTAAGCCCTTCTGAAATATCGAGCAGACCTGTTGTCGCTAACGTAGGCGATGGCGTTTCTGGTGTTGTTGCAGCACTCTTGTTTGCGCGACAAACACTGTAAAAGCCTTCCTTCTTCTGACATTTATAGTAAGTAGCATTCCGGGCCGGACATCTATGGCGTGGGTGAAAAAAATTTCCACAATAAGAACAAAAATTTTCTAAACTTGCTAGTCTCGATTTTCTCATCTTTACGAAAAGAAACCTCTTTTTTGTACTTTGTCTGAGTTTGTGCTTGCTAAGATATGGGTCTGATAATGTTCTGCATTTTTTAAAGCGGTAACAATTGATCGTGCGTGATCAAAAGCAGTCTGCAAATCTAATTCTTTCTTTTCTAACAATCGTTGACGTATCTGATTGTTTAGTAGCACACTTATAAAAGCATCTCTTATAAACGGATCACGGTGCGCGGAAGCAGTTACTGGCTTAAGGTTACAATTCTTGCTTAAAATGTTGAGTACACGCAAATAGTCATCAAAACATTCTTGTAGCCTTTGTGGTCGTGATGATAAAGTATGTCTTGCAAATATTTCGTTGGGAGTTTTAGCGTTTGTTGCTTTTAGTTTAGCGATAGCTTTGTCATAATTATCAGAATCATAAAACAATTCTTAGATCTCGGGGGCGACAAAATTGGCAGCTTATCTAGGTTCTTGTTTGATGTTTGCAGCTTTCGATAAAATTTTCAAAAGTAGCTAGCCAGTGCCTCCATGCTCATTGTTCAAAGTGCATCATCTGTGTTTGGATTAACATCTAGTCTTTTTGGTCTCAGTACTTTTTCCCTTTCTTATTAATTAAATTGATATAAGATTTATCTTCATTGAATACCACTACATATGTGGCTTTAATTAACAAGAACAATAACACTCAAAACAAATGTTGCCAAGATTAACTAAAAGATTATCACAAAACAAAAAATTTAAAAATCGAATATCCGGCTACCAGCATAAAACTTCTACAAAAAACTACTAATTACGATAATTAAATTTAGCGCTTTAAGACGAAAAGAAATCAATTGGATTTTAAGCTCTGCACTTCAAAACTTGGTGTAACCGATCAACAAATTAATAAATCATTACATTGCGCAAAAAGTTAACAACTCGCATTGAATTTTTAAGGCCATTAGTTAGGTCAAGCTGAGGTGTGTTGCCACAGTACTCCGCACAGCCATCCTTGCCTCGGTCCATGCCACGGCTGAATACTGTGCGCCTATTTCGTGTTGCAGTGCCCATATTCGCCTTATTGACAAGCCAATTAACGATGCCTTGCCCACAGTGACCGGATGCCTGCGTCCAACACCAAAAGACAATCTTTTTATCTTATTAGGCGTCCATCCAACTGAGCTTCGCCGTCAAAAAGTTGTATTGCCTCTAGCTTACCGCAATCAGGGACAGAATACTTACTATATGAAAGGCTCCAGTCTCTATTTTGTGGACAGCTGCAGCAAATAAATCAAGACACACATTTGTGCCTACTGCACTGGAACTGTTAACAAACCTGCCTAGTCAGACACCAGTGTAGCAAGATGGGCTAAATAAAGATGAAGCTTGGAATGGCAAGAAAACGCCTCTCGACTCCATACATTTATTAAGGATGTTAGGTCAACGTCACTTGGAATTACTTTCCCAGATCTGCATGTTTCAAGCTTAACCGTCTCCAAACCCGCGTTGGTCTGCTCTACACAGAAATGCACAAACGAGGTATGGTTTCTACAGCGGCCTGTGAGTGTGGCGCAAAGGAGCAGACAGCTGATCACGTAAAACACATCTTAGCCATTTATCACTATCCAAATGGAGCCCGTGTTCTCTCAGATATCAATAAGAGCCTGGTGACCCGGTGATGGAAATATGTCTCGCCATTTAGTGAACCATCCAGTTCTCATTAATCTCTTCCAAACAAATTAAATTCAAATAAAATTATTACTCTTTCTAAGTTGTTATTGACCAAGTGATTGCTAAATAGGAGACAGCGGCTAAACGATATACGTTATCAAACGCAAAATGTCAATTGTGTGTGGTTGCTGTACTTTTAAAGGAAGTAGCTAAATTAATTTAAAGAAAAAAGAAAACAGAAACGATTAAGAAACATTTAAAAAAAGTGTATACATTTTGTTTACAAGAGCAAAAATTAATGATAATATAAGAATAAAATATACATATCCGAGTCATAGAAAAAAATTTTGCATAATTATGGATGGAAAAAACAAAAAACTCTGTTAACAAAAGGGTGAAGAACCAAAAGAGGTCTCGCGGGAAAAAATCCCACTAAAAAAATTCTGCTCAGTTCAAAAGGAACATTTAAAATGTACATGGCCGGCAAAAAAATATAACTAAATTTAAACAACAAAAGCAATAAAAGAATTTTGTGCACCTCTTAAAAATTAATTGAATTTTTATCGCAATCGACAATTTCTTCATTGATTTTTTGGCCTAATTGTCTTCTGAATTGTTTCAAGTTTGTACTTTGTTTTCTTTATCAAAGTACTCGTATTTGAAGTTTTTCAAAAAAAAAAGAACAACAACCAGCAGAAGTTTATTAAATGTTTGTTAAATTCTTTAATAAAATTAAAACCATATTTTTCTATAAAATAATTAAATAATTTGTTAGGAAAATATTCATAAAACTCAGACTCCGTTAAACTATGTGGGACAGTATTTCAAAAAAGGAAACACCTATATTTTAACAATAGCTTTGTCAAATTCAATTATGAATGATCCAATGTAAGCTCAAGATAAACGTTAAGGTATAAAAACCATAACAGTTTTTTTTTGCTTTTTTATTCGTAGTGATGGAGTTGTTTCTCAAGCGTCAATCATTTTGCTTTATTAAATTAAACCTTTATTTGCGCAATCATCTGTTGCTCGCTGCGCTCTAATTTTCTACAGCTGCTCGATCGTATCGCACCATTGCTCCTCTACAGTCTACATCAGGGATGTCTAACCTTTTTTTATAATGGCTCAATTTATTAATTTAAGTATATTCGGCGAGCCACACAGTACATGTATTTAAATTTTTCTTTCTTTAGTATTAAATGCCATTACGAAATTATAAGTATTAAAATATAATTTATAATTGATTAACTGATTTGAAATCTAAGTGAAGGGTAAAACTATTAAAATTATTATGTAATTAGTATTAAAAATATCTATTTTGGAGCTACTTTAAAGTCCCGATTATGTGAATTCTTTTTTCCTGCTTGCACTGACTCAAAATTTTTTAAATCTTAAGAAGCAGCAAAAAAATTCGGCAAAATATCGAGGTTCATATTGATAAAAAGCCTTCACAGTTAAGTTGGACTGGTAGAGTGTGAAGATGGGCAGATACAAAAGCATTGGGTTAAATTTGATGCTACAATCATAAAAAATCGACCCAAATATTAAATCGATTAAAAGTGAAGCCCTTTTTTTTAGTTTTCACCTTGAATGTGGGACAAAAATAGAGATTATACCTTTTTTAATATATCTTTTTACCTTGAAATTGGGATAAATGATAACCTCGTTTTGTTTTCATTCATCACTAGAGTTTTGCGTTGAAATGGTTGCGATACTATGTGGCAACTTGGTAAAAGATAGCTTTTTTTAAATGTTGCCCCTCTGCCAAAAAACTTTTTGGCACTCCTGCCTATGACTATGAACAATTTCTGTGAAGCTCTGTGAACAAGAATACCAATTAGGTTGATTTTCCGTTTTTGGGGGCTGAAGGAGTTCAACGTAGATACTGGCCGGTGAATGTGGGTTTCCAGTACACTGAGCTTAGAAATTCCGAATCGTATCTTTTTACCAACACGACCAGGAAGGGAGTAATTGGATTCCTTTTCTTAGGTGAAGCGTAGTGAGGTTTGTAGGGAGTTGGGGTGGGTGAGAAAATGTTGCAGTCTTCTTCATTGTTGAATACGGCGAAAGTGTCCTCACCGTACCGGAAGTACACTAACGGCCTTTCGGCGACGTTGAAAAGTTTTGCTTCTTGGCAGCCAAAAAAAATGTTTGCTAATACTGGACCGAGTGGTGAGCCCATAGTGACGCCGTCGATTTCTCGATGCTTGTTGTTGTTAAAATTGAATTCCACAGAGGAAGTGGCTAGCTTTATTAATTGGACAAAGATGTTGCGTGCTGCTGGCTCACGCTTATTGTGGAAGCCCCATAGACTTGGTGACTTCCTCATGACAAAAAGTGTTTTCAGGCCATCAAGTCTCTTTGGACAAATGAAGAGATTCTTATAACAAAGCTTGACCAAGGTGCTGGCGTTGTCATCCTCAACAAAAACGAATCGGCAGCGTGGTCGAGTGGTTAAAGTACCAGGGTGATGATCAACATGGTCTGGGTTTAAAACCCACTCCCGCCATTCTGTTGTGTTCTTGGAAAAGACACTTTATGGCACTTTCCCCTGCTTGGTGGTCTTGGCAAGCAGTTCTAAATTACATTCATATCTTTATTAAAATACTAGCGGACAGCAATATCTTGGCATCTCCGGAAACAGGTCGGGGTAATTGCTTACCCTATGTATAGCGCCTCGGTCGCTTTCCTGCGAGTCAGGAGGATAAATATGGAGATAAAAAAAAAGATTACAACGGCAAGATGAAGACAATTTTTAATAACACCACCAAATTTTTAGATTTTGGACCAGTCACCAACAAAGATAACACTGCTAAAATTAAATCGCGGATACAACAACGGTTACTACAGTTGAGAAAAAAGAGCCTAATTTCTAAACAAGTGTACAAAGCAATCCAACCCACTGGTTCTCAGCGACCACCCATGTATGGTCTTCCGAAGATACACAAAAAGGAAGTACCCTTACGTCCGATTTTGTCTATGACCGGATCGGCCCAACATCAGTTAGCTAAATGGATCACTTCTCTTCTTCAACTTGTTCTCCAAAACCTTTCTTCTAATTGTGTATCTGATTCTTTCACCTTTGTAAAAGAAGTCAGAAAATTTACTTTTCTCCTTCCTCTGTCTTTCTTTGTTCATGTCAAAGTTTCCTTGCTAAAACCATAGAAACCTGTGCTGACGCCCTTTACAATGATGACTCAATGGCGCCATATTTTCCATGAAACATCTTTATCGAATAAATGCAGCTAGCCACCTCCTCTGTGGAATTCAGCTTCAACTCGTACCACCGCCAAAGCCTTCCCGCTCTTGCAACGCCAACTTATGCCCACAATTTCACAAATCCGCCATTGGTCAACATCTTCTTGACAATGCCCAATGTGCCTTTCACTAGAACAAGGACAAATTTTTTATTCTCGCTCGAGGTCGCTCTTCTTTTCACCTTTCTGCTCTTGAAGCAACTTTTATTAAATATCTTAATCGCCTTCTGTGTATACAAAAAGAATTCGTGTACTCTTTAAAAAATTCTTAATCTTTTCTCTCATTGGCTAACTTCTTTCAGCCAATGAGAACTCTTCTTTCCTCTTTATAATCCAGTTCGGTTTTATTTCTGTTTTATTTTGACGATTTCTCCTGAAGAGTTTCTGATGAAAAACTTTGAGAAGAAAAATCTTTTACTTCACGCCTTTTTGATATTTCTTTATTTAAATAAATTCTTTGTTGTACAAAGCTTTGAAATAATCAATAGTATTGACAAAATCTTTATAAATTTTTATATTACTTACTATTTAAAAGGACTGTTTTTTTTAATATTTTTTTGGGCAGTACTACTTAAAATTAGAATTGGTTGGCAATTGCGAATGCGAAGGAATAACCAGTATGTATAGAGAAGTTGATTATCGAAAACCACGGTGTCTCTAATTGGTTGAGAGAAAGAGAGCACATGAATGGCCGATAGCGTGCCCACTTGCGGTTTAAGGAAAAATAAGTTTAGCCCATATAGCAATTTTTTTATTAATTAAAAAACAAGAAGATTTTTTTTCTTTGTTTTAATTTTAAGGTACAATTTTTAAATAATCACAAATTACGAAACCTAGTAAGTAAAATTTAACAATTTTACATTGAAATTCAAGTAAAAATCACCTTTTTTTTCCAAAAAAGAGTAATCACTTTGTTTCCCAACCGGATTGCGGCCAGCGGCAAATTTTTTTGGATGAAAATTTCACCTACCCGCTTACGCTCACGAGTTTGAAATTCCTGATTTAAGTAATAAAAGCTAATAAAGAAACAACTTAATATAATCAAGTGAAAGCGTGAATTTAATACTGTTTTTTTTTTAGTCTTAATAACAAAAAATTAAAAAAGCGAATAAAAAATCCGCGACTTTTTAAAAAAAAGACAATGCAAAATAACAGTCTTAAAATGTTTTATTTTTTTGTGCCTTTTAGAATTTTTCGACTTCGCTACAGCTTATTTCAAAGCTTTTGTAGAAATTTTGTGTAAAAACAAACCAAATTTTCCTTTGTCAAGTTAGGGAAAAAATTAACAGAAAAACTGGAGTAGCAAAATTACTGTTGCTTTTAAACGTGGATTTGGGCAAATTATTTAAAAAATGGGCCACTATCAAATTCAGATTTTTCCGTTAAAACAAAAAGTTTTTCGATAACAAAAAGCAAAATTTTTAAATGAAGTGATTGTTAAACTTAATTCTTATTTTATAACGTTTCGCTTTTATACTACCTGTATAAAAAGTTTTTTAAAGAAGGCATTACTTAATAAACCGCTAAACATAAATTGAATAGAATCAAAAAAGTGCACAAACAAAAACTAATTTGACTTATTAATAACAGTTCAACTTATTAATAACAAGTCAAATGTTGTTAGTTTAAAATTAAGTGTGTAAATTAATTTAAAATTAAGTTGATACAATGAAAGAGAAATCTAAAAAATCAAAAATACGTTCAATATTTTTCAAAGTACGGAAAAAAGTATTATGAAGGACTTTGAACTACAAAAAAAAACCAACTGTTAACAAAACGGCTATCCCAATGGAGAAGCATAATTAATTGCCAGAAAGTTGTTTTATCAACAGCAATATTGCAATTCATCAAAAATCGAAAAGTGGAAAACAAACTGAGAGAAAATCTGTTTGAAGTAAATAGTTAAATTCGGAATTGGGCGTATTATATCTGAAATCAACCATTGGATGCAAGGTAAAAAAATCTAACTTTATATATATAGACACCTTCGGCTAATTGCATACCTGGTTAAACGCATAAACCGCTTTATTGCATAGGATTCCAGAATCCTTAACGGAAACAAACAATATGAAAAGAAAATAGTATGATTAAGGTATTGCATAACGGTTATTCGCATGAACCGGGTATATAAATAGAATTTTTTTTTTATTTGTGAACTTGTATCGCGTAATCGCATAGCTATCTGCAAAAAAGTGTTAAGTACGCTCAAAAGATGTTGAAATCTGTTGCGCCATTAATCCAATAGAGCAGTGGTTTTTAACTTTTTTAAGCCTGCGGACCGGTAATATATCAAAAAAAATTTGGCAGACCGGTAATCTTATTAATGTCTGAAAAATTTGTAATAAACACAATAAATCGATAAAAAATTTTTTTACTAAAACAAAAGTAAACATTTAACATGGGAAGAATTTTATTTAATGAAAAATTTGCTGCTGCCTTTTTGATATAATACGTAGTACACGTGGCTTTATTAAAGTTTTTGAATGGCAAAGTCAGGGGCGCTAGAAACGGGGGAGAACACAATGGGGTACAACATTTACAAGGTACTTTTTGACATAATTTCTTCAAAATCAAGCTTTCGAAATTTTCTTTCTTGATTAGTACTGATTTCAGATTGTTTTTTTTATAACAATGGCTGTACTTTCCATCTTTACTACACTTATTTAAGTTTAAAATTGAAGATTTTTGGTTACAATTCCAAATTTAAAAAAACTTACTTCGTGGAATTCTTATCTTTTGCTGTTTAGTCTTTTCGGATGACTGTCTTAACTCAGTTGAAGGATAGTCTGGCACCATTCCTCTCAATAACTAGAAACCGATTTCTTAATTCATTTTCATACTTTTTCTTCACCACTTCTTTTCAAATTTTCTTTTGTTGAGCACTGTAAATATATTGATGCAATAACCTTGAAAAGAGCTCATTCAAGCGGCTGAATATATTTGCTAAATATGCAAGTTTGCTTATCCACATTTTTTCGGATAAAAATATTTTCAATGGGGAATGTTCAATCACGTAAAAATTGATTTGCTTCTTCCATCAACTTAAAAAGACGTGCAAGAACGCGTCCTCTCGATAGCTATATCACTTCTGCATGAAAGATGAGATGGCGATTTTGCGCAGCCATAATCACACACAGTGCCTCAAAAAGCCTTAAATACAATACTCTGTCACCCGTAATTGATAATAGTAACTGGTAGGATTATAATGTCATTTAATTCAGGTGACAGTGTCTGGGCAGCTATATGTTCACAGCAATATATGCAATATGTAGGCAGCAGATTTTTGTTTGCAACTTTTTTTATTTTTGCGAATGCACCCGAATGACAACCAGCCATGCTGGCAGCTCGGTCAGTACACAACCATACACGTTTTCCCCAATCTAAGCCTTGATCTTGCATTTAGTTATTAAGGAAAATTAATAATTACTGTTAATATTCTTCTGACATTGTTCTACTTCTGAACTTGTAGGGCCTCCTAAAAAAAGTAAAATTGAAATAAGTTGTTGCGGACCGGCAGAAAAGTTTATGTGGACTGGCACCGGTCCGCGGACTGACGGTTGAAAACCACTGCAATAAAGTAATTGTCGTGAAGTGACTAACTTCGCCTACACGACAAAATAATACCGCGCGTTTAACTTCCAGCTGTGCAAAATAAACTAAATTAGAAGTTGTAGCTGTTAAGCTTACAAATTGACCTTAAACTTTAAGTAAAACGTCGAAGTACATAAAAATGGCAATTTATGCCGACCAAAAGAACGAATATAAAAAGAACATAACTCAGTTTGAACAAATTTAATAAAACGCTTTATAAAACTATAAAAACAAAGCGTTTAATTGACTATATTTAAACCAAATACAAATCAAAGTTGATTGAACCAAACAATCAATTGAATAGTTGGGATGCAACTAACATAAAAAATAAATGCAATGACAAGTTGAAGAATGAAAAAAAGTCGCAGTTTACTAGGACAGAAACAATAAGATTGATTTTAAACGAAATAAAAGTAAAATAACCAAGACAGGTGTTGACAGGTTTTCACCCAGCCAAGAATGTGGCAAAAGCTAATAATTTTTGTTTCTGAAGATTTGCTTAAACTTTTTAACAACCAGGATTTTTGGCCTCACTGCTAATTAATAACTAGTTGTTGTATCGCAAACAAGCTGTTGCTGTAAGTGTATCAGAAGATTACGGGTCAGAGAAACACAAACGCAAATTGACCGTTATCGTAATCAAATTGAACAAAAAGAACTGGAATCTAATTAAAGGCGGTACCAAAGCAATACAAAAATAAATTGAAAAAACTTTAATTTGCATGGACAAAAACAATATTACAAAGTGCAATTTTTTTTGGAGTCAAGTGAAAAATGTGAAAGGAGTTAAACCTCGTTGTGATTTATCAAACAGCTTCAAGAAGTTGCGCGATACCAAGTAGTTTTCCAAACTTGAAAGATCTTTGTTATTGAAAGATTTCATAAGCTGGCAGAATGCCAATCCAATTATATTTTGTAACTTTTACCGATTTAATACACGTTGAAAATTTTTTCAGGTATTGTTGTTTTAGAATCAATCGTCTGATCTATAACCTTCTGATGTTTGATTTATTGCTTAACTAAAGTTTGCTTTGAATTAAAGGTTTTTTATACTTTGTCTTAAATTGCTACATGAAACTTATACCATTATTAGATGTTTTATTGTGGTTTGCAGTTGTTTCAAAATATGTTAAAAATTTTGGTCCAGCAACGATATAGAAAAAATTTGGCAGCAAAGGCAGGTGTAGCTTATTTTCTGAAAATCTACCGTAGCATAAAAGAAGCTAATCCATTCAAAGTAGAGAGCTTGTAATGTCAAAACAGATTTATTAATAACCGTTATGAAATATTTGGTCCAATAGTTTGACAATTTATTTGTGGCGTTTAGGCGATAAATTTTTATTATCGATCAAGTTTAAAGAAAAAAATTTTAAACTAAAATTTGTGCTCCTAGTTTATGTTGGTTAATGTCGATCAAGTTTTGTGCCGAAATTTTTCGGAGCAAGAAGATTAAGAAAAACACTTTTTGTAAATTTTTTATATTCTAAATTTGATTAAATGCTAAACGTTTAATTACAATAATGTATGACAATGCTAAGACAGACAGACAGACAGACCAATTTATTTACGAGGATTGTGGAAACAAAAAACGTAAAAAGAAACACAGTTAATATACTTATTCGACAAAACAACAGTGTACGACAATTGGTAACACAATTATAAATACGATAAAATAAGAAAAGAAAAAAAATAAAAAAATAAAATAACAATAATAACAATAATAATAATAATAAGATAAATAAATGAATATAAATAAATAGAATAAATAATAATGAAAAAAATGACAATCTCGACGGAGAATGCGAAGGGACCGGTTAAGGTCATCAAGTCAAGCAGTCACCGAAAAAACTAATGGGCTATTAGTGTACAGCAATTATTTGCAAGGATTGTAGGTTAGTAGGTTGTCAACAGTATGATTGTAATAAAAAGAATTTAAAATTAATCTTAAATTTATGAAATGATTGATTTTGTAGTTCAATAGGGATAGAGTTCCAAATTTTTGTTCCTTGAAATTTTATTGATCTTTGGTAACGGGACATAGAGAATTTAGGAAGATATAAAGTATTATTAGAGTGAGATCTGGTAGGGAGGTTATGAATTTGGCGGGTTGTAGTAAAGAAGGAAGAAAGATAATTGGGCAGTGCTTTTCGGGAGTGCTGGTGCATAATTTTAGCAATTTCATAAATATGTAAGTCAGCTAATTTTAAGATTTTTAGTATGTGATAATATGGCGAAACGGATGTTTTTGGTGAAATGTTGAAAATTATACGAATGGATTTATTTTGAAGACATTGAAGTTTTTTATAATAGGATGGAAACGTACTTCCCCAGATCGGTAAAGCATACAGTAGATGAGGGTGTATCAAAGAAAAGTAAAGAAGTCTAAGAGCAGATAACGGTAGAATATGTCGTAATTTGCTAAGGATTCCAACTGCCTTAGCTAACTTGGTTTCAAGTTGGAGAATGTGAGGTTTAAAATTTAATTTGTCATCTAATAATACTCCGAGGTATTTGCATATTTGGGTAGAATTTATTTTGGAATTTCCGTAAGGAAGATTTAGATTTAAACTACGTACGTTAAGTTTGGGAGATATTGGCAGTATAAACGATTTTTGTGAGTTAATTTGAATTTTGTTTGCATTACACCAGTCTTTTAGGCGAGACACTTCGATTGCACAGATGTGTTCCAGTGATGTAAAGGAAGAGTGATTTAAAAACAAGCAAGTATCATCAGCGAATAAACGAGGGTTGGTATGAAGAGCATTGGGGAGGTCATTGATATAGATTAAAAAGAGAAGTGGTCCAAGAATTGAGCCTTGAGGAACGCCAATATTAATAGCTTTATATGAAGAAGATGCATTGTTTATAGTTACGAATTGTTGTCTTCTATAGAGATAATTTTCGATTAGTGAATGAGCTGGGCCTCTTATGCCATAGTGATACAATTTGTCTAGTAAAATTTTGTGACAGACTGTGTCAAAAGCTTTACGAAAATCCATAAATATTAAAGCGGTGTAATGTTTGTTGTTTATGGCATCATAGGCATTAGTTAATATGTCCATCAAGGCGTGGATTACACTGTGGTTTTCTCTAAAGCCGTACTGATTAGGATGTAAAATCTTGTTTTTACAAAAAAATTTAGTAAAGCGATTTTTTATTAATTTTTCCAAAATTTTTGATAAGTTAGGAAGTAAGGCAATTGGGCGATAATTTCCTATATTATCTTTATTACCTGATTTAAAAATAGGAATCACTTTGGCAGTTTTAAAGATATGGGGAAAAATACCAAGTTCAAGAGCTTTTTCAAAATAGACAGCTAATATGGGTGATAGAACAAATGCTCCTATACGTAAAATAAATTACTAATGTTATCACATCCACAAGCTTTAGACGGGTTTGTTGAAAGCAACATGTAAAAAATTTCGTTAGCCGTTGGAGGTTCTAGGACAATGGAGTGTAAAACTGGATTTTTGAGATAAGCAGAGTAATTGGTGTTGTTTTGATTTTCCATATTTTTATCTAAACTATTCCTGATTTCCACAAAATATTTATTAAATTCTTCTGCTATATCAGATGGATGATCAATAAATTTATTATCGACGTTAATATTTTTAACGAAAGAGTTAACGGTTTTACGAGGAATAAGTGAATTAATTATTTGCCACACTTTTTTCGGATTGGTGTTATGTTTATGAATATATTCCGTGTAATACATTTTTTTCGACAATTTTTTAACTCTTGTTAATTTGTTAGCGTATTTTTAAAAAAATTGTTTTTCAAAGGCATTACCCGTTAAAAAGTAAGTGCGGTATAACTTTTGTTTATGTTTGATGGAAGTAATTATACCTCTTGTCAGCCAAGGCTTTCGACTGAAACGCCTCCATTTTCTAGAAACAGTTTTCATTGGTGCATGTTTATCGATAACTGTTTCTATATTTGCTATTAAGTTATTAAAATGCGTATCAAAATTTGTTGATGTTATTAATAGATTAGTGAATTCATAAACTATTGGTTCTAAAGTATGGCGTAGGTCATGGCGAAATGCATCTTCTTCAACATTATTAATATTGCGGTATGTTGTGTTGGTTTTTATGATTGGAGGGGTATACAAGAAGGAGGAGATAGAGCAAAAGATAGGTAGGTGGTCAGAGATGTAAAACTTTAATATTCCAGGGGTAATTTCCTCCTTAACTATGTTGGTTATTATATGGTCGATTGCTGTTTGAGACGAGCTCGCAATGCGAGTGGGTTTATTTACGCAGCACGTAAATCCGTTACTGTAAAGTGTATCTAAATATTGGTGCAATAAAGGGCTATACTGATTGCTGCACATGTTTATGTTGACATCACCCATAATAATAACGTTCTTATTACAACGGTTTAGCATCTGAAGTGATTCATCAAGCGCATCATAGAATTGAGAATGATTGTTGTGAGGATGACGATAGATTACAGCAAAAATATACGGGGATTTTATGTTTGGAAAACTAATGTTCAACCACAGATCTTCACAACCGTTGACTCCAAGTTTAAGGGTTTCATTAACTGTGAAGTTTAAATGATCAGAAATATATGCACCAACACCACCAGCTTTTGTTGGGGAAGGACAATGAATAAAGGTTTAACCAGGAATAGTAATGTTTGTATAAGGTTCAACATTTATACGGGTTTCCGAAATAAACACAATACTGGGAGGCTGGTCTAATTGTGAAAGAAAATCAAATAAATTATCAAAATGTGCTTGAAGCGAAGATATATTTAGATGAAGAAATAGATGACAGGGATCTTTTTTAGTAATATTATTCAATCTACTTAAGTCAAAATAGTCGCAGGGATTAACATTGGAACTAAGAGAGTTAGAAATAAAATCAGTTAAGTTTTGTTGGTTCAAGTCGATGGTGACTGCTTGACTATCAGAATCACAGCAATTAGTAGCTGCACACATGACGCCATCGCGCAAAAAAACTCAGCAGTTGCCAGCTAACAGTGACCAGAGTGAGAAAACAACAAATATATTGATGTGAGGCAGACAATGCAATCAAGTTGTAATATTAACTAGCACAAAAAAAACTGGTTCGAGACTCAGGGAGGACAACCACTAATTCAGATTTGCACAGTCGAATGTAAGCTATTCATTAGGAAAACGAGATTTATGATTTTAACGATACAGAAGCAGCTTATTTTTGAGTAAATTAGTAAAAATGGTAATCTACAAGCTAAAATAATTGTTCAGTGAATGAGCGAGATAAATATCCAAATAAGTACAAAGGCTATAGTAATTATTACAGAAATTTATTAGCGTCAGGCTACCGTTTATCTTAAACAATTGAAAGTACTCGTACATAATTAAAGAGCGGCAGTTTTGTATATAAACGAAACATAAAAATATGTAAGCATATTGTATATGAAATACGTAAAAATTCAACAGTGATAATCACTTTCTGCAGATACTTTAACGTTATCTATATATAAGCAGTAGTGGCCATTTTCTGGTCTCCAGCTTGTTTTTTTTTTTAGAGCTTTGGCCTCTTTAAAAGCAGGTAATAAAGCTTTACGCTCAAGTTGAAATTGCTTGGGCAAATGTTCTGTAATATACACAGAGTTTTGCTGGTTCAACTTTCTTGCATTGTTAAATTGCTTCAAGTTTTTCAAGCTACCAAATATTAAACGCTTGTCGTTCGAATTAGTTAACTTAATAATTATAGGTCGGTTTACCTTTATGCCATTCTTGAGGACTGGATGTTGGGGCAAGCGATGACAATCAGTAAGCATTATAGCAGAAGGATCTTTTATTTGCAAACCACGTTTCATAAAATCTTGCACTAGCTGTAAGGTAGTTTCACGCTTTTCCCAAACAGTCGTGTCGGTTTCTTCAATTCCATTAATTAATAAGTTAAATCGCTTTTCATACGACTCCTGCATAACATCTTTAGCACGCTGATTAACTTGTTGCTGTTCAATTTTATGTATTTTTAAATGCAGTTCGTTCAGAGCGTTGTCATCTGCTTTTGTTTTAAGTTCCTGTTGAAATTTAGAGATTTTATTTTCAACTAGATATTCCAATTTAGTTATGCGCCGATCAAAGTTTTCTAGTTTTTCATTTAGCTTGTCAATTCTTTCTGAGATATTGCCAACTACTTTAAGTACTTCATTCAATTTTCTTTCAATATTACTATTCATAGTTTTTTTTGCTTATTACCTCTGTTGAAATTAGAAATTTTCTGGTAAACTGCTATTTTTACAACTCAAAGATTACGCGCGTCCATCCACTACGCTGCAAATTTTTGAGTTAAAATTAAAAAGTAAATAAAATTTTTGCTTCTGATTTTAAAATATTTTTTTGCGAAATAATGATAAAATCAGCCTTATTATAATATATTTGTTTATCTTGACATACAAAGACCTATTAATTGTTTTTTAGCTAACACAGAACGTATTTTTTGAAGACTGGTAATGACTGTATGCGAATAATGTAGAGGCAAATTTGTTTGTGAATAAATAGTAAGAGCAATAAAAAAAAACACGCAAAAAATGCTTTGCAATACGAATGTTTTAAAATATGGTTAAAATTCGTTACATACATACATTTACTGATCCCAACACTTTCAGATATTTTTTCCAGTAAAAAAACTTTTTAATTCACATGAATAGTATTACATAATTGTAATAGGTCTTAGTTGCTTTAATATCTCATATCTTAAAATTATGTAGTTTTAATCATTATTTTTAAGATAAAGATTTAGAGGTCCAACTTTTTTGATGTGTTTGATGTGTTAAACGCGCAATTATTATGTCTTCAAATTGTTTTTAATAGCGATTATTGAGATCTTTTGTGAAAAACTTTTAATAAAATTAAATACATTTCTTTTTAAGTAATTTTGTTAGTTTTTACTCATCTTGATTCTAATCTATTGTTTTCGGTGTAGGGTTGAATTAGAAACCAATAAAAGATTAAAAAATTTATAAAACGAAATCGACATTCTCGCAAGCTATTTTATTTATACTATATGGCTATTACTGTCAACGCAATTACTAACAACCATAGTGATCAGTTTCAGTTTATTTTTGTTGCAAAGACAAAAGGCAATAAACAATCTCAAACACACCCATACAAACAAATTTGATTGTAACTTACAACAGAGAAATTGTGAAGGGATTGTAAAATAATAAAATTTTTTATGATACCCAAAACTAATTAAAAAATAACTTTACTAAATGGCAAGGCTACGAAAAATAAAACAACAAGAAGGTCTTATAGTTAAATTAGGGTGGAAAAAATTTTGACAAACAGAGAAAAACACATAATGAAAATCCAAGAAAAATAAATTGCACAACGTAAAGTATAAAAAAAGCAACATAGAAACAATATTAAAAGAGAGACTATGCATTAAATTCTAGGTTTCCAAGTAATTAATTTTAAAATGAAATTAATAAGAATTTATATGACTTTTTTTTAATTTGAGAATTTAATTTTTTCTATTTATTTGAATAGAATTCCATATAATTGGGCCTGTATATTTGATAGAGCATATTTTGATAGGGCCTGTATGTTTGATAAGACCTGTATATTTGATAACTGGTTTCACTTTTTTAATACCCTATTGAGTACAAGACAAAATTTTTCATATACGTATTTTTGCTTTTAAATTTTTTATGACAAAATCTTTCTATATCGAGATGTATGATTGATGGAGCAAGGTAAAAACTGCAATCTATAGAATATAATAAATAAAATCGGTTTTGAAACTAAAAAATTGTAATTTTTTTTAAAAATGTCAGTTTAACCTATTCTGTTTTTGACCGTTTTTTGTATTTTTGACCGTTTTTTTATGTAATTATTTTCTAAATAATCTTTCTTCTTAAATCACTTACTTCTCGAGTAATTAATAAAAAATAATCGTAGCAATAAACTTACAGAACACGAACTGTTTCCAAAGAGATCAAGTGTCTTTCCTTCAAAAACTGCTTTGGAGAAAAATACAAAGTACAGAGTAAAGATTTGATATCAATGATGTGCAGTGATTAATTGATTAAAATTAAATGCAAAATCAAAGCAATATTTATAAAAAACAACAGAATGACAGGAATGTCAGTTATTAAGGGCCGCTTTGTAATAGAACAATACGGAAAGATGACTCCAATTCCAAAACATTTAAAAAAATAACTCCTAATGACCAACGACATGTCTAAGAAAACGACTCCAACTTCATACTAAAACGTGCGACTCTGGTGACTTCGATTCCACAAGACAAGACAAAACAGACTTTTTATTTGTCAAAGTAAAAAAAAAGAGCTTAAATAACACGGAAAGAATACAAACATTATAATCTCGTTGATTGAAAATGACAGAGAAAGCACAAATGGACTATTAAGTCTTCTTGTCAAGCGGCCTCCCTTAGAATACCAATGAGGTATATACGCGTCGAAATACCAACAAGTTTAAATTAAATTATTTTTACATACTAAATTACAACAACGAACAAAGAAAAAACAAACAAAAACAAGTGAAACAAAAATAGCAAATTTGACTACTATAAGACTATAAGCAATAGGTAATATTTTTTTATAAATTCAGTAAAAAGTTTTTATTATTTTTTGAATTTATTTAAAATTATGATCTTAGTTCGCGAGGAATAGAATTCCAAATCAAAAGGCATGTGTATTTAACAGAAGTTTGAGTTTCACTGGTTTTGAAAAAAGGCATATCCAATAGATTGTAGTTTGCAAATCTGGTTAGATGAAAATGTGTTTTTTTTGCTAAAATAAAATAGTTGAAATGAGGATGATGAGCGGTTTTTCTAAAAGATTGTAAAAATTTAGCTATTTCAAATTTTATTTGTTGTGATAGATATAGTGAATTACTTTTTTGATATAATGGAAATGCGTTGGCGGCTACAATTGTTTACAATCCTAATTGCTTTATTTTGTAAACTGGTTAATTTTGTCAGATAAGATGAATAGGTATTTCCCCAGATAATTTAATCAAATCATAAGTAATGTGTAAATGAATTAGAGCATAGTAAAGTTTAAGTAAAAATGTGTGGTGTAATTAATATTTGAGTTAGGCCAAAATACCAACGAATCTGAAGATTTTAGTTTCTACAAGATTTTTGCGGTCTTTAAAGTTTAGTTTATTATCAATTTTGACATCGAGATATTTTACTTTTGTTGCAAATTTAATTGACCCAGCAGAACAAGTAACATTTGATTGAGGCGTTGATGAATTTAACAACCATTAGAATAATTGGATCTAAAACCATACTGTGTAGGAATTAATATGTATTGTGCATTTAAATAGTTAATTGTTTGGGAAGTTACAATTTTTTCAACTATTTTAGAAAAGATTGACTGTAAGGAAATAGGTCTGTGGTTAAGAAGGTTGTTTTTATCGCCGGTTTTAAAAATAGGAGTTACCTTTGCTATCTTAGACCAGCTTGGAAACAAACTAAAACTGCATAATACAGTTAGATAAGGTACTATACCATATAGGCTTCAAAAATGAAAAATTTAACATTTATTTCGTTCAATCCACAACTTTTGTGCAAAACAAATGGATTAATGATATTGATTATTTTGCTGTCGGAAATAGGGCAATTGAATCACTTATTTTAGTTTTGCTTATTTTAGTTTAGTCAGCAATTGAATCACTTATTTTGAATCACTTTATTTTAGTTCACTATTTCAATTCAATTGAATCACTTATTTTGGAACTATTAATATTCCGACCCTCTGGCGGAAGAAAGTGTCGTAAAACGTCTTTACCAAATACAAAGATGACGAACGTGATGGAAAAGTCGCTTCCGAACCGCGACTGTGTTCGCTTTCAACCACGGCGCTCTTAACTACTCGAGCAAGCTTCCAATTATCAATCAGCTATTTTTGTTTGTCAAAATCATAAGAATTAAAGCTTTGGCAAGTGGATAAATTTCGTTTGCTTGTTGAATTGATTTTGTTTATCAATAATAATTAAGTGTTTTGTTGTTGCAAACGCATCTGGAATCAAAGTTCAAATTACTTGGATTGAAACACTTCATCATTCTTGGTACATAACTTTACAAAATTTTTTGTGACCAAAAAGGGATTTACTAAAGTAGATAGAGAGAATTAAGCACAGCGTTGCATTCGTAATTGGCAAAAAGCAAGCAAATAAAAGTCATTAGAAACAAAAAAGCAAGATTAAGCAAGTTGATCGAATAGTTAAAAATACTGTTTAATTTGGAACACAATTAAAACGGTTTCGGTTTAACGTTTATTCCCTTGATTTTGTTTTGCTTTGGAAAAGCATTTTACTGCTCTACTTTCTGCTTGATATTTTTAGCAAGCAGCTTAACTTCGTATTTACGCGTCATATATCCAGTAATCGTTGTATGATCAATTCGGGATCTTACTTTACGGCGTGAATTTAAGGACACTCCGTTTGGCTCTCTCTACTGTCTGGGTTATGTAAATCCAGACTAGCAAATTAAATTCAGAGTTCTAATTTGAAGCAGTTTGCTAAAATAAAAACAAATACAAAATTAAAAGAATACAATACATTCATTAAAACAACTAGGCCTACTTACGATTTGTGCGAACTCCAGGCAAAAGACCAGAGTTGAATTTTAAATTATTTTCAGAAATACCACGTTTTATTACATTTTATGAACTCTTTGTTTTATCTTATAGCATTTGCGCCAAGAGTGTGTAACGATTCGACTAATTTGAATTATTAGGGCTATTAATTATTTTTTTTTATTAACCCGTTACATTCCGAATTAAGACGCAGTAATATTTTTTATGATTTAAACGCCTTTTTCTGTCTCTCTTACACTAATTAAGATGTATTGAAAAGGAAAAATTAATGCTGTCACCCAAAAGGTGTTTTCCATGTAGGTCCCAAATGGGGATCATGGAATGTGCTGCTAGCAAATTCAAGCATGTAGAAGATATGAAGCCATGGCGATGACAATAACGAGTTTCTACTAATATTCGTAAATGAACGTTTTACTTCTGAAAAATAATACGGTTTTCTGAAATAACTGGCATAATGAGCTAAATAGACCAACCACTAAGGATACATAATATGGTTCTTTCCCATTTCGGGGCAGCAATTTAGCGACGCGCCGAAAATTGCGTTTTTTTTGCGAGTTGCGAAGCAATGAGCCATGAAAAAACGCAATTTTCGGCGCGTCGCTAAATTGCTGCCCCGAAATGGGAAAGAACCAAGTATTATATTTTCACCAGATTTTGTTAGAGTACGTGAAGACATTTAGTTTTTCCAGAACAAAATAGAGCACTGAAGATGAGGTAAAAGCAAATAAACTTTGAAGGCACGGTTAGACGTGTTTTGTTTTCAAAAACTTTGGTTTTGAGATTTGAATGAAAATACATTTTGAAAATACACTTGTCGAAAAGTAACAGTGTTAGTGAATAGTCGATACAAAGCTAAGATTGCTTGTGGAATGCATTGAAGCAATCTACATGAAATCCGGCATTGCAGGTGGGGCATTGCTTCCGCGCATTTGCTTTGCAAACTCTGCATTTCCTTTGCTTTCCTCCCGGTGTTCTTTCGATATGATGCTCTCCTGCAAGCATCAGGACCCGTTGAGGTAAATGCACAACTTTGCGCCCTCTTCCAGCCGGCTTGGACGGAGTATCCATTTTTAGGAGGGACAAAGTTACTTCTGCTCGAAAATTGAGTAAATCAACTTGCTCATGCCTTTCACGCATTAGGTTGTAAATGGTGTGAGCATTGACGAGAGCAACATCCAAAGCATGCGTACATATTGAAAAATACCACTTTTTGCTTTTGATCCCTACACGATACTTCTGGGTCTTCCAATCAGCCAAGTCCACCCCAAGCATACCCTCATTGTACTTTGCTATGCAATCTGGCATCATCACAGACCTTGCTCCTCTCTGAGCAGGTTTCAATGGCTCAACTCCATGCACATTGGATGCAACCGTCACAATGTTGTTGTCCTTCCACGAACAAATAGCAACACCAGTGTTTTCGTCAGTAGCGGCCGCCATAAAACCACGAGGTTTCTTCATCAACTCCTTCTTTTCCCCAAACGGGCGATTTGGAACTCGGTTCAGTCGGATTGTGCCAGTAGCTCTAAACTGTTTGTTGGTAAGCTCTTTCATGAGGGAGATTGATGTGAAGAAGTTATCAAAGTAGACAGCTATCCCAACAGGCGCATCCCGCAGAAGATCAAGCACTACATGGCAGCCGAGGGGGTGTTCTCTGGGAGTTGAAGACGCACCCTGATAGACGGAAAACTTGTAGGTATAGCCACTGCTGCTACATAAGGCCCATTCCTTGAAGCCAAAGCGAATTGGTTTACCTCGAATAAACTGCTTTATTGGGTGGCGGCCATAATATCCAACAATTTTTTCATCTATGGAGTAATCAGAGTGTAAGTAACCACACTGCATGAAATTTTTGTTGAGACAAGAAATCAACGTACGTATTTTGTAGCATCTGTCAGTGCAATTTTCTGGAATTTTGGAGTTGTCATTGAAATGAAGATGTTGCTTCAATGCCATGAATCTCTTTTTGGGCATAGCTTCTCTTACTAATGGGCACTCAAAGTTGGGGTCTAAGCTCCAATATAATTCTTGCCTTGGCTGCCTACGATGGCCCGATAGCATCAAAATTCCCGTGAAGGCCATATAGTCTTCCACACTGCAATTGAAGTCCAAGTAGTTGTTTTGTTGAGCGTATGTCAGACTTTGTTCTGCCATTATGTCATAAACTCCTTTTGTCATCAGAGAGAATATCTCAAATTTAGTTTTATCACCATGAAGAGCTATCAAATTTTCTCGAGCTGGAGACGGATCGTACACGTTGCTTGTGATAGAGCAGTCTGGTTTATTCTTGGTTACATTCCAAGCTACTTGAGTTGTGGCATTTTTGCTCCTCTGCTTTGCAGAAACACTCGTTTTCCTCTTTTTGGAAAGTTGCTGTTCAGTAGGATCAACAACACCTGACTCAGCTCCGTCAACAATATTCTGCAGGGTGTTTTCTTGAGCAGTTGGTGAGTCTTCTGAAGCAGTTGGTACTAGGTCAAGAGCATTGCATGAAACTTCAACAAACCCTGGAACAGACACAACTTGGCTTTCACCAAACCCCAGCTCCTCCTCATCAGCAAACTCTTCTTCATCGCTGACAGAATCAACTTTTTCAGGAGGAAGTTCAACCACATCGATCGTATCCACATCTTCCAGCAATTGGACATCAAGTTCCTCAATATACTCCAGCGCATCGTTAACGGAGAAAAGTTGTTTTGACATCTGAAAAATACAATACATTGTATATGGTACATTCCATGATCCCCAAATGGGACGTTGTTTACATTTGTTACTATAGCAACTGCATGAAATATCATTCGCACAAAATAAGTATTCTTACCTTAAATAGAGGTTCTTTGACAGGTAATGGGTGACTTTCAGTTCACAAAACTAACTATTGTTGCTATGGCTACTAATAATGTCTGCAATGAAAGCATGACGTCATTTCGCTAATAAACAACTTATAAAAAACAAACTAAATAATATCGTTAGCATACAATTCTTGCCTGTACACATAATTTTGAGTCAAATACTGCATTTTAAGCACAAGTTTTCATCAGACACAAGATAGCTTTCAGTCGAAAATCACCTTCGGAAAGTGATCCCCATTTGGGGATTATGGAATGAAACGGGTTAAGGGAGTGCGCTTGCGTTGCGTTTAAAATTGCGCTTGCGTTTAAAGTTGCGCTTGCGTTTAAAGGTTCAGCTTCCTTTCTATTAATCACATCATCATATCATGTCTTTATATTATCGACTTACAGGAATACTTTTGCTTGTTAAACTATGACAATTACCCATACCTGCTTTTGTAAACACAAAGATATTGCTGTACTCGTAGCTGTTTCATTTAAGAACTTTTATTTTGTTTTTTAGTTTTTTTTTGTACAGTGATATGACAGAAATTTAAAGCTTCTGGTGCAATTGCCAAATAAAAAGTCCCGTAAAATGTCTTTCAAAAACTACCACAGAATTACAGAAATAAGACTTGAGCCATGTTGATTAAAGTTGCCCTTAATTTGCTGCTCTCAGCTTCTCTGCTATGCTGCCTGTATAAACCTTAGAAAGAAAACCAAACAGGTGGTATTTAATTCGCTCAGAAACCTGAAACAAAAATGGATAAAAGTAACAAATAATTCACCCGTGAAAGGAATATGCTTCTTCCAAAACAACTGACAATGAAGTGAAAGTGAAACAACCATCAAAAGCCTTCAATCATTTGCTCGCGCTGCAATTAAAGGCGCGTGAGCTACAAGACGTTCTATCAATCAGATTACGAAATAAGATTTCATCCCTTATTTCAACACCTTCAAGAGGTCTTGTGAGGTAAGAGTATAGCTAAAGGTAGTGATGATAAGATGATGACGTTAACTATTGAGTTCTTCCATCGTATTTAGTCGTAATAAAAATATAATTGTAAAAAATTTTGTTCTACGAGCATCTTCGTCCTTTTTTTCACCAATAGTTAAGAGTTTTCTCACCAATGCCCGAGGGAATACGATCGCTCGAGCAGGCGACAGAAATGTTAATGCTACTATGTTTGCCAAAGCTTGCAACTCTACGATTCAAATCTGACTAAATATGGGTATTTATTTTATTGATTTGAGAGGTATTAGCATGGATAGTGCAGCCATGTAATCAGAAAGGGCTAGAAAGGCCCTTTCAAACAAGGTAATTTAACCTCTTTCCTACGGCACCAAGATTTAAGAAATCGCCTAAATAAGAAAATGTCTATATAAAGACCTTCTCGCAAATTGTTATAGGTTTATTTAAAAATTGCCAAATGCTTTTTTTAAACATATTCAAAAGACTTTATTTATAAACGCTGCGGCAAAATTACATTAGCGCAATTTGAAAAAGTATCTATATATAGATGCTCCGCAAAATCCGACCTATTTTCGGATCGTCTACGTACAGTATAAACTCGCCCGTGAATGATTGATCATAAACATCAGGAATGTAGGAGTTGTCGCGCTTTTCAAAATAATGTACGCAAGATTCTGAATTACGAAAGACAAAGCAGTTTATGTTTTGTTAAATTGTAATAATTTATTTTGTCATTAGTCGTTGAAAGATTTTTTGAGATCTTTTGTTTAGAATCAATCATCTGATCAATTAATCAATTGTCCGATTTCTGATATTTCGTGCATCTCGCTACTCTCTTCTCCAACGACAAACGTTTTGCTTTCAATTAGAAATTTTTTCACTTTGCTTTAACGGGACATAGAGTTTAAATTCATTATGAATGTTTTATAGGGGGAGGAGTTAGTAATTGCTTCAAAATATAATCAAATTCTTAGTCAAATAACGTTGTCAAAAATATTGAAAAGGGAATGTAGCAAAGCTATCGTGCTTAAGATCTGGCCTAAAAAATCTGAATTTTTAAAATAAAAAGCTTCTGCAGCCAAACCGGATTATTAAAAATTCTTACGAAATATTTGGAAAATTTATTGGCGCAAGTTGGACGATGATTCTTTATCTTCAGTCACTTATAAAGAGAAAAAATTCAAACAATATGTTGCTATTTAGGTCTGTTTTGTAACAGTCTATTAAGTTTAGAAAAAAATTTTTAAATAATAAAAAGATCAAATAAAAAACTGAACTCATTGATAAAAGGATAAAAGTTTTATCGCGTTAATATATACTAATGCTAAAATTTTTGAAAAGGTGTAAACAGTGAAAATATTTCTGCGCACGACTTAGAAACATTTTTTTACTGCCATTTTAGAAAACTGTCTGTTTATGTTCACAAATAAAAATTGATTACTTTTTATAGGTTAGTTTAGATAGGCCAAATTTTTAAAAACAGATAATATTACTTTAAGGCAGTAGTTTTGTAGGCAAAAGTTTGTTTATCGATTGATGAACAACAAAAAAAAGCACGCAGGCAAACTTCTTTTAAATACTAATAAGTTAACATTAGGTAAAAACTGCTTATACAATATATGCTATATTAACAAAATCAAGTATTTTTTTTAATTAAAGAAATTTTGAAACTTCATAAATATCCATAATAGTTGTTATTCATATAGTAAGAATGGTTAAGTCAATCAACAAGCAAGTGTCGACAAACAGGTCTGTCGACACTTGCTTGTTGATTGACTTGACCATTCTTACTATATGTTTGTAATGGGAACTGCAGGGTTTTGCTTGTCATAACCCGTCTCCGTGTTAGCTAACTCGATGTAGTTAGCATATCGGAACCGCCGCCAGTATACCCTTGCGGTTTAGCGGTGTCTTTTGCAGTTGCGCTGGTGGAACATTGTTTTCATTGTAGTTGTTATTCATGTTATAACTCTTTTGAGCTTTGTTTTTCTTAAAAAAGACTTAAAAAGCCGAAAACGTTTAAAAAATAAACACTTTTTATAAATTTCTTTTGCTGCTTACTTAAGTGTCACAAAATTACAGCTATGGATAATAAATTCTGGATAAAAAAATTTTTTTCTTTCCAAAATTGTATTGCATTCTTAGATATCATAAAATTGTAGTAAGTTGCATAAACATCAAAATTTTAATGCTTTAATAATTGTTATTTTCAAAATAATTTTAAACTGTCAAACTCTTTAATTCAAAAGAAGTAAAAGTAAAACCTTAATAAGAAATCGTTTTAAAGGTAATCTTTAAAACAACATTAATTAGTAAAGCCTTTTAATCAAATTAAGAATTATTATTATTTTGAATTTTTTTCATTTTTAATTTTATTTAATCTTATCGGTTGATGTATTTTAAAATTGTTATTTGATTGAATTTTTTTTTATTTAATCTTTATTGAACTATGGAATCTTATTCAGTTGAATTTTTTTTATTTAATCTTTATTGAACTATAGAAAGTGCATGAAATTTTTTGAAAATAGCCTTCGTTAAAAATTTTTGCATTGAAAATAGTTATGACTCTGAAACTGATCCATGAATAAAAAAAATGTTATCATGCAAAATTAAGTACTGCTTATATAATTGAAGCAGTAGGTCTACTATTATTAACGGAACTAATAACAAAAAGAGAATTGTTTATTTGAGAAACGGACACCATGGCTCATGAGAAATAGTAGACTCCAAAGAAAGTCGAGAAATGTTTTAAAGACAAAAAGTCTTAGATTAACAACAGGCTAACAGAAAATTTCCATCTTACAGAAGGAAAGATACAAATTTCAAGACCTAAACCAACCCCTATCACCCACAAGAAAGCTTTGGTAAAATTTTACTTCAATTTGTTTGATTTGAAGCAGTAAATGATCAAATCAGGTTTTGTTTTGATTGAAAATTTTTTATTTTTTTTACAGTATTTTAAAAAAAGTACATTAGGCGGGTACATGTAAACCAATTTGGTCAACACATAAAAACAGGCAAAGAACATTTAATTGCTTTTTTTTAGCGTTTTTACATTATTCTTTTAAGGCATTTCCCCATCAGGTCTATTGAAACAAACAATAAAAGCCATACATTTCAAACAAGGGTTTAGTATTAACCTTTAAATAAATGAAATTCATGTAATTTTTCTTTTTGCATGCGGGAAATTTGCGACCATTGTTCAAATTTCGTTATTAAAATATGCGCTTGATAAAAATTTTTATCTTTCATTTTGTTATACAGTATTTATTAAACATTCAGTAATTATTCTAAATTTCTTAAATAAATCTTTTTTATGCGAGTTATATTATACAATTAATAATGCCTTTGCGAGAATTTATTTAAAATGAAGTGGTATTAAAAAATTTAATAATTCTTTAATTCTATAATCAAAAATATATGGCTCATCTTTAATAAAAATGAACCATATATTTTTGATAACAAACATTTAAATTAAAATCTAAATGCATTTATTTGCACAGATAAAGCTGACTATAGTGACAACTATTACAAATACTTCCCATATTTTCATAAATTTTTAACCAGTTTTTTCAATTTCTAAACTGCAGTTTTCTACTGCTGCAACTTTTTAGGAACCTATTGGTATTGTGGTATATATTCAATGAAATCCATAACAATATTCATTTTGTCTGCCTGTTTGTTTGCATGTATCAATGCACTTGGTCAAACAAATCGAAATCAGGAATGTCGTTGTTCTTGTGCGACAACAGAACCATTTATAAGGACCGCTGAATAAGGAAGACCGGGTAAAATAGGCCCACCCGGACCACCTGGTCCAATGGGTCTAGTAGGAGCTCCTGGATCGTGCGGATGTGATCCTAACGAGATTGAACGACTAAACTCCACAATTCAAACTTTATTGGGTAAGGAATTGTTGTTTGTTTGTGTAATCTTGATTTTGTGCCTGCAGCTTGCATCTTGATATAATCATGTTTTTCAGAAAAATCTGTCAGTTTCTTTTAAAGAAGAATAGATAAAAAAAATTTATTTATAAAGATAAGAAATTATTGATTCGTCGGCCAAATATTTTTGCATTGTTTTAGGAGAAATAAAAGTATTGTCTACAACTTGTGTTCGAAATCAACATTTAATTCCTCAATGTAAGTAGCTATACATAACTCGTACTTCTATTTTCAAAGTTTTTTTTATTAAATTTTTTTCATACTGAAACAAATAGTTTGTGGACGATAAATGAAAAAACTAAGAAATAGAAATTTTATAAAAACTTGATTTTTTATAAGCTTTGGGTTTAAACTTTTCTAGAAGCCATTAGATAATAAATGTTTTAAATTGATAAATATTCAATAAACAATAAAATAGTTCCATAAATAATTCAAATGTACGTCTATTCAATTAATCTTAAAACAATTGGATTTTATTATTTACAACAGTTAAGCGCAAAAAACATGGAAATGAAAAAGTTTTATTGTTTCATTTATTTTATTTTTTTATTCTCGATCGCTATTAAATAGGTCACACAAAAATCCTAAATAATAGGAAAGAGCAAGCAGGTCACACAAAAATCCTAAATGATAGGAAAGAGCAAGAAAGGAAGAAGTACCGTAAGAGAAGGAATATAATTAACTGTGGTCATAAAAGATTACTATTATGCACTGGTTGGTTTTGATTAAGTTTTAATCCGGTTTATTACCTGTTTTCAGAGATGGCCTGATTAACTCACAACTCAACTTCAGTGATCCTTTGTAAAAAATTTATCATTATATTCAATCGGTAGCATTATCCTATGATTAACTTCTTCTTTCCATAACTTTTTTTAGCTGTATACTTTATCTCTTTTTGGGAGTCGCTTTTCTTCTACCATGTATCATAAATTTAAATTTTTTTTTGTAAGATGTATCGAAAACATCACACTCGATTTGGTTTTTTAAAAATAATTAAAGATTTATTTAAGCAAGTTGTTGTTTACTCGCTAAGGAACAAGTATGATGTCTATTTCGGCCAACCTGTTTCGTTATTACGCATTACTGAGCCAATGGTGTCCACTTAAAAGGGCTAGTTGCACAAGAGATAGCCACAAAAGAGTTAGTTTAAACAAAAAAGTGCCACAAAAGAGCTATTAATAGTTACAAAAGAGTTCGCCCCAAAGGGGTAGTACCAAAAAAGAGCAAGTGCCACAAAATAGCTAGCCATAAAAGGACTGGACATAAAAGAGTATAGGGTTATGGTTATGGTTATGGTTATGGTTATAATTAAGTTAGGATTAGGGTTAGGGTTTCTTTTATGGCTAGCTATTTTGTAGCCCGAGCTCTTTTTTGGTACTAGCTCTTTTGTGGCTAGCTTTTTTGTAACTAACTTTTTGTGGCACTAGCTCTTTTGTACTAGCTCTTTTGTAGGTAGCTTTTTTGTAATTAGCTCTTTTGTGGTTTAATCGAGCCAGCATTACTATACAGGGCCTGCGAGGCCATGGTAAAGGTTTTGGTACGGTACCTGTACCGATTTGGCCGCGGGCACTGTCTGTGCCCAAAATTCTAGTTTCAACCCAAATTTAAGGAAAAGACTAAAAACAAATAAGGTGAGCATTTTTAATCAGTCTTCAAATTTAAAGTAAAAACTATTTAAAAAAATAATCTTCACTTTTAATCAATCAAATGTTTTCTTCAAGTTATCATGATTTTAGTGGTAAATCTAACCTAATGCTTCTGTGTTACGAATTTCAAAGGCACTATCTACCACCTCTACTCTATTGTTTTGAAAAGGTAGGGGGTTATTTGAAGAGAAAAAAAGCAGGGTTAAAAGTTACCCCTGCTCATCGCTTCCTGCACCCGTGCATCTTATTCATTGCACAATATACTCTTTCCGAATTTTTATTATTGCAGTGTAGGTCTTCTTCTTCTTCTTCTTCTCCTTTCGGCCTTTCCCATTAGTCAGGGGTGGCCACAGCGTATCATCATTCTCCATATCTTTCTGTCTTCAATGTCCATCTCCTTCACACCAACTTTCTTCATATCTTCTTTTACCACATCTAAAAATCTTTTCTTTAATATCCCTCTTTTCCTCTTTCCTGGTAACTCCATTTCCATCATCTTTCTTCCTACATACTCTTGGTCTCTCCTCATGACATGTCCATACCACCTCAGCCTGCCCTCCCTCATCTTCATTCCTAACCGTTCTACCTTAACAGTACTCCTGATGTGCTCGTTTCTAATCTTGTCTTTTTTCGTCACTCCCATAGTAAACCTCAGCATTTTCATCTCTGCGACTTCCATCTCTTTCACTTGTTTCTTTGTGACTGCTACTGTCTCAAATCCATACACCATTGCTGGTCTTACCACTGAACTGTACACTTTTCCTTTTACTCTAGCTGGTAACCTCTTGTCGCAGATTACTCCTGATACTCTTCTCCAAACATTCCATCCTGCCTGTACTCTCTTCTTTACCTCCCTCTCACAACCAACACTTTCTTGCACCGTTGATCCCAAATACTTAAATTCCCTTACTCTTGGCACTTTTGTATCCTCCATCTTCACTGTTTCGTTATCATTTCCTCCATTTATGCAAAGATATTCGGTCTTCGACCTACTTACTTTCATCCTTCTTCTTTCCAATGCATACTTCCAGGATTCTAATCTCCGCTCCACTTCTTCCCTGGTCTCTTTGCAAATCACAATATCATCAGCAAACAGCATCGTCCACGGTGTTTCTCTCCTTACTTCATCCGTTAGTCTGTCCATTATCACTGCAAACAGGAATGGACTTAACGCTGATCCCTGGTGCAGTCCAACCTTGACCTTGAAACTTTCTGTAGTTCCTACTGCACACCTCACCATTGTTTCGCTTCCCTCATACATATCCTGTACTAGTTGTACATACTTTTCCACTATTCCGGATTTTCTCATGCAATACCACAGCTCTTCTCGTGGAACCCTGTCGTAAGCTTTTCTAGGTCCACGAATACACAATGTAGCTCTCTTTGACCTTCCCTGTATTTTTCCATTAACATTCTTAAAGCAAACATTGCATCGGTGGTTCCCTTTCCTGGCATAAATCCATATTGCTGTTTGCTGATCTCCACTCTATCCCTTAACCTGGTTTCAATAATTCTTTCCCATACTTTCATTGTGTGGCTCATTAGCTTTATTCCTCTGTAGTTTCCACAGCACTGTGCGTCCCCTTTGTTTTTATAGATTGGGATAAGCACACTCCTTCTCCATTCTTCTGGCATCCGTTCACCCATTAATAGTCTGTTGAACAGTCTGGTCAAAAACTCTATCCCCATCTCTCCCATGCATTTCCAAGCTTCTACTGGCAACTCATCTGGCCCAACTGCTTTACCTTTTTTCATCCTTCTTAGTGCGTTCTTTACTTCTTCTCTACTGACACAATTTACCTCTTCGTTAACCACTTCTGGAATTTTGAAATATTAAATTACAACATTGATTATGATAAAAGAAAATTTTTAGAATCATTATATATCAATAATACAAAAAATTCAATAAATGATAAAGATTGGAATGTTTTTTCAAAAATATATAGTAATATAAAAATCTCACAATGAATGTGGGTTGTCAACCCGTTAAATTTGTTTCTGTTGCACGAAGTAGTTATTAAATTGTTATGTATATTTGCCTCTCACTTTGTGTTTATTAGTTTGTTTTTTTTTAACTTCTTGGTTTTTAAATACGTTGTGCATTGTGTTTAGTTTTTACCTGATGAAGTTCGCCCGATGTAACGGACGAAACGTCGTGTTGAGTTTTTCTTTGATAAATATATTACGCATTCTGTTATTTGTTGAAGTTTAACTTGCCTCTGATTCTACCAGAAGAACAAATGAATTTTAAACTAAGTAATATCCCTGGTAACAGTGTTTATAGTAATTAAAATGCTTTTTAGTTTTTGTACAATACTGCTCAGTGGGAATGAAATATGGAGACAGTAAAGTTGACAACAGTCACATTACTGCATCTTCTTATTACAGTGGTAATTATTTACCAGCAAATGGAAGATTGGATTACCCGGGGGTGGAAAACCCTCACAGGTGGGCCGCTTGGGCAGCACAAACAAGTAAGCATTTATTTTGTTTCCATATTATTTTGTAAATGTAACAAACAGAAAATATTTTAAAGTCAGATATTGCTCATTCAACCTACTTCACTTTATCAAATAATGTTAGTTTATTGAGTTTCTTAGAATATGGATATTTGCAATTGTAAATTGATTTCAACTTATTTCACTGTAATCTAGTAGAAGCTAATTTTTAACACTCTGCAGACCAAAGATTTGCTGGTTTATTCAAAATTGATTGGAACTTTTTTCTATCGTGTTGGGGAACGAAGTAAAATCAATTAAAAAATGTTATTGCTGCTAAATTTACGAGAAAGAGTTTGCTTACTCATAAAGTACGGTTTGATAAAAATAATTTACACCTGGCATGTTCA
This sequence comes from Diplosoma virens, assembly GCA_963680785.1. Classification (NCBI taxonomy): domain Eukaryota; kingdom Metazoa; phylum Chordata; class Ascidiacea; order Aplousobranchia; family Didemnidae; genus Diplosoma; species Diplosoma virens. The sequence goes on from OY796891.1 coordinate 6,783,475, forward strand.
ACTTGTGACTGCATGCAAGTCGCATGGGTGAAATTTAAGGTTTTAAAATTTGTCTTGGCCCGCTTATCACTTTAAAGCACAAAGCAATAATTTTTTTTTATGTTTAGGTTTACTTGAATACTAATTAAATAATTTAATTTACTTGAAGAATCGCGCCCGCATGCAACTATTATGGACAATAAAATTGCAGTCACTACTGAAGTTTTAATTAACGCGATCTGACTATGTCTATTATTAAGATTTCAAATGCAATGATTGTAATAATTCTGCTTACTTTAGTTAAAAGCGTGCTCTTTCCAAAAGTTAAAACTTTACACTTTCGCAATAGAGGAAATATTTTCAAACAAATTAAATGTAATAAAAAATCCAAACATTTTTTTAATAAGTAAAAGGCAATAGATAATATTGCTTGTGTCAAGGTCAAATTGGTGAATGGATTCAAGTTGACCTTGAAGCAGCAACTTTTGTTACTGGAGTCATTACTCAAGGAAGAGGTGATACCTTGAACCAAGTTCAATACGTTTCAAGTTACAAAATTGCTTATGGCAACACTACAAATAACATCCAGGAAATAATCGGTGAAAATGGTGATCCAATCGTAAGTAACAAAACTCATTTTTGTTGAGAACAAAAAAACCATTTTAAATTGGATTGAACAATTAAAATGTTGGTATTTTTAAACATACTTTTTACTTTTGTATGTTTTTCAGATTTTTTCTGGAAACACTGACACCAACTCGTACGTGATGAATAGATTTCCTCAACCAATCACAGCCCGTTATTTTCGGCTGATTGTTCAATCTTGGCAAAGACACGCTTCATTACGAATGGATTATATTACTTGCTAATCAAACCATTTTCTAATTAAAATTACATTATATTTTATGAAATGATAATGTAATTATAATGAAATAAAAATTATATAAATACTTTAGTTGTAACAAAAGCCTAATTTATTGTAAATATTTGTAATTACTTTATTTCTATTTAGATAAAAATTTTTGATTTCTTTCACTGGACAATAAGATTGTAGGCTAACAAATTTTATATTGCTAGATTTAAGGGTTAAAAAAATGTTTTTTTCACTTTAAAAAAAAGTGAATTTTTTAACTGTCGCACTTGCAAACAAATTTTAATTTTATGCTTTTTTTCATTAAACGATCTCAATTGGCTTGTTTTAAGCCACCTAGCGGTATTGAGGAGTATTTCAAGTTTTGACGTTGTTAAATTAATTTTGCAGCCAGCCAATAGAGCGGATAGCTTACTTTAACGACTATAAAGTTATCTTAAATTTTACATTCAGATACTTTTGCAAATATCAATATTGTCTAAATTTATTGGAAAATTATAAATAGTAATCACTTTTGTGGCGATTGCGTTGAAACACGAATCAAAAAATAAAATTGAGTTTGCAGCGAACTCATTTCATTTACAGCATTTAGTCGTGTTAATTGTGCAAAATATTACAAATTTACCTTTGCGCGCTGCATTACGTATTTTCTTCTTAGTTTGCAAACAATCGCAAGCTTGGTTTCATGAACTGTCACAAACTTTACTCTGGATGCTAAAGAACCAGTTGAACTATGCAACCCAAATACTTGCGCTGAAATAAAACTGTGTCAAGTTTTTTATCATCTATTCCGGCTAAAGAAGTAGTTTACCGTGAGACTGAAGTTCTTTATACAGTTAGTTCCGGCTAAGTGTGAATTGATGATTCCTTTAAAACTTCCCTCCTAATAGTAGTTTTAACAGTTCGTCCGCCACAAAATCTTTAAAAAAAATTTATCTTTCTATAGAAGTACTTGCGGTCACACAGTCACAAAAGCAACACGAACAATTCAGCTGCAATGCATTAACTCAAGTCGAACTGAAATGATTGGCTGGAATCTTTAAACTTGACTGGAATAAAATAAAAATGAAGCGCGCTTATATAACGTCACGTCACCTGACCCTAGATTATTATAGAACATATGCAAATGTGAACTACTTCCCAAATTAAGGATTAAAATTGAGTTTAGATGTCATTGTTTTTTATTATGGTCGATTATGTTCTTGATTTTACAATCATCCAACTGTTGTTTAGGAAGATCAAAGAAAAATAAAAAATTAAAAATTAAGCTTGAATACAATAATTTTAGTCAGTTTTGTTTCAAAACATTTGTCATAAATATTCAATAAAATCAAAAACAATGTTAATATTGTCGGCCTGTTTGTTTGCATGTACAAATGTAATTGATCAAACCAATCGAAATCAGCAATGTTGTTGTTCTTGCGCGACAAAAAACAATATTTACGGACCGGTAAACAAGGAAGACCACGTAAGATGGCTCACCTGACCCCACAGGTGTATTAGGAGCTTTTTGATCATGTGGATGTAATCCAAACAAGATTAAACGACTAAACTCAATAATTTGAATTTTAATTGGTAAAATTATTTTAATTGTCCATTGTAATCTTGATTTCGATTATGCATTTTGCATCTCGAATATAGCTCCGTTTTCCATAAAGTTTTATAAGTTTTTTGTAAACTGTCAAAAAAGAAAAAAATTTTTTTTGTAAAATAAGATCAATAAAATTTCAATATCTTTTCATTGCGGTAATATCTATTGCCTTTGTTCCCTCCTTTTTCTGTTTTGCACGGCTTGTATGAAAACGTTTATTTTAACCGCCAGGAAAAACAAACTAAATTTATCTATACCATCAAAAAGCTAATCTTTACTTTTTAAACTCTTTCAACGCTCCGTTGAAGAGTTGTGGCTTTGTTGTAGGTCTTAACAATAAACATCGCTGCTTGAGTTTTTCGGTTTGAATAACATGCACTTTAATTGTCGTAAGTGCTCTAAATCTATCAGCGTTTTCTTGGCAAATCATAAGCGTTTCACTAACTGCAGTCGATATACGTGTAATCGCGTTTTTAAATTTTAATTTGTCACCAATCTTAGGCAACACGGTGAAGTAGATTTTTCTTTGTCTCGATTAGAGCATGGACTGGAGTCGGAGTCGGACTGGAGCTGGAGTTGGTTTTTGCTAATTTGTAATGGAGTCGGACTGGATTTGGAGTCTATCTAGAAGAAACATTTTTATATCATAAAATGTTTTTTTGATCTTTAAAACGTTTTATTCCTGGCATTTATTTTGAGTCTATTGCTCATACCCGACACTTGCGGCTAGTTCTTTATTTATTATTTAAAATTGACATGTAAAATAATCGCTATTGTTCAAGTAAATCACGGCCTAACCTAACCTTAACCGTAACGCTTGCCTTTACATGAGTTCCTTTAAATGAGTCCGTATCAGCCTGTCTACTGGTGGCTGGTATTATATTAGTTTTTATTGTCTTATAGCCTGAATAAAGATTGTCTTGTTACCAAAATGATGGGATAAATGCACAGATTTTTTTCCCTTGATCATGACCCATCTATATGATTTTTTTTAATGTTAAGTTTAACCTCGTGCAAATTTAATTGTATATTTGCGTGAAATTTGCCAATGTCAAGTTTAAGCTGCTAAGTTTGATTGAAGATAAAATATTATTGCATTTAGTTAAAATAGATTTGATATATCTAGGGTATTTATTTTGAGCAGCCTTGATTAATTTTAACAAAAACATGAATTTTTCTTCTAATGAAGTTTGCAAACTTCTTGAAGATAAAAAAAATGGCATATTTTATATTTGATTCGCTCGGCTATTTGTGTTGGCGTACTGCAGTTGTTGGATTTTTTCGCTATCATTGCCTTACATAAAATAGAATTTGTCTAATTAATCACCTCAAAAAATTTAAAATAATGACATAATATACAAGTAAAATCTTTTTAACAGCTCGCTTTTTTTTGGTATTATATTTTTTTATTTTTTGTGCATTATTTGGGAAGGTTATTCGGAGCATTAATAGTTTTTAGGACGTCGTCCTTTCTACATTGTATTATCACTGTTTTGGTTTATTTTTAAAGGAATTTTGTATTCTGTTTTAAGTTTTATTTAGATTCATACAGTGGCGTTTGCAAAAATTTGTTGTTGGGTGGCGGTTAAGAACCAAAACACATAATCACAATCAGCAATGTCTTTTACAAAAAGAAGGCCTGATGTAGCAAAAAAAGAAGGCCACTTTAAAAGATTTATTAAAAAATATTAAAATTATTTATTTATTTTTGATATTAATTATTTTAACTTTATTTTTATCCTCTTAAATCTCTGAATCATAGGAAATTGTCGGATCAGCTATACATGTGTCAAGACTATTACATTGATCTGCTTCCGAAGAAACCAAGATATTGTTGTTTGGTCAAAATTTTTTATTTTTTTTTTAGTTTATATCTAAAGTATGATAAAATTTAAAACTTTTGCTAAGACCGCCAAACAAAGAAAAATGCCGTAAAGTGATTTTCCAAGGACACAAAAGAATAGCGAGAAAAAGCTTTGAACCGCGATAGTGTCGATTATGTTTGCCATCAATCACGGCGCTCGTAACCAGTCAACAACGCTGACGACGATTGTAAAATTAAAGTGAAGACCGTTTACGCTTTCTACATTTTTTAAGTCTAATTTTCTTCTAATTATCAATTACATTATTTTAACAGTTTTTAACCTGTTATAGTGCTACTATAAACCTTTGACCATCAATCGTCATGAAAGTTTTTTAACTCCAAATCCTTACCTCTACGTGCATACGCGTGTGGAACCCATTTCCTGCGTATTTCAAACTCGACAGAAAGCTCGAGAGAACATTGACTATAAAAGTTTCGAGCCACCAAATCTTAATCCGTTCCGAGTTACTTAGCGGCTTTACAAACAAAGCAACTCGGGAAACTTTCGAATTGTGTCTGTGAAGCTGTTAACAACTTTTTAACAGGTGGTTAAAAGGGCTGTCGGAAGTGTGGTTGAGCGCCATGATTGTGATCAAAAGAACAGAGGTTCCAAACCTACTTGCGTCATATTGCTCTGTCCTTGGGGAAGACATTTTACGGAACATTTCCCTTATTTGACCGTCTTGGCAAGCAGTTCTAAATTTCAGTCTTATCTCTTTAAAAAGCTAAAAAATTAAAATAAAACATTTTAACCAGTCAACAATATCTTGGCATCTTTGAAAGCAGGATAGGGTAATTGCTTGTCTTAAGCATAACGCCTCCAACGCTTTTCTGCGAGGCAGATGAATAAATATAAAGATAAAAATATAAAAATACAATTAACAAATTGAAGGGTTGGGAAAACGTTTTGACTGAGAGGGCCACCAACTCTACATTTTATAAAAAACCGCGGGCAAAAGTTGATAGATATTTAAATTTAATGTTCAAATTATCGTTTACATAAATTTGGTTAAAATAAGAACTTGTTCGCTTTATTTAAGAAAAAAAAATGCATAGAGCTAAAGTAATCACTTTTTTGGGAGGAAAAGGTTCAACCAAGTTCACATGGAAAATAATTTGAAATAAACAATAAAATCAAAGAAAGAACAAAAAGAATTTTTATCAATGTAATACTGTACCGATTGTGGGTACGGGTTTGAGTATAAAGATTCAAAGCATTACCAGACTTGTTTGTTGCCAAAAGAAAAACTAAAAAAATTTTTGATTGGATTATATTGTTACAGATGGCCTTGATGACAACAAAAATCTTTATTTGCAAAACTATAGATTACCAATAGTTTGACTCCAAGCTTTTTGCCCTTCAAATTGTGGCAAAGCTGTCAATGTGTCGTTCTTTACCGTCTCGAGGCCAATTTAAAAAACAGACCGAAACCACCAACATAAGGTTGAGACTGAAACAAGAAAAAATCGGTCTACAGACCTTCATCACTGATATACACCAAAGTGCGTAACAAGTTGGCAATGCTTTTCTCCGCAACATGCGCCGGAGCAACACAATTATTTACTTAAAATTGTCACCGAGGTAGGAGGATAGCATGGTAGAAACAAGCAATTAATGCTACTCTGCTTGAGCAAAGAAGCTTTTAGTTGAAGGCTGTATATTTTAACCAAATGCCATAGTGTTTTATCTCAGATGAAAGTCATTTAAAAAATTTAGTTTAGTTTAGTGCTAGTTTTGGTTACAAATGCAAAAAAGTTACGCTGAAAAAGAAGCTAGCAGTATTATTGCGACATTATCTTTTGTGACGCAGTATTAAACAGTAGTTGGTTTATTATATTATTTGCCTGCATTCTTAAAGCAAGCGGATATTTTACGTATGAATTTCATAACAACAATGCGAATCGTTTAACCAGAAAATTTCAAATTAAACCGACGTCAGATATTATCACATCTCTACATTTTATTTGAAATAAAACATCTTTCTCATTAAATTAAAAAAACACACTAAAAACAGTTGTTGTATCACAAACTCTGCCAGATATTTTAGTTTTCAATTATTCAGTAATATTTTAAATAGGTGCTAGTTAGACAAATCGGCGCAAAAAAAAAACAAGTCACAAAAAAAAACGATTGTTTAACAGTTAATATTAACACAAATACCGAAAACAACAGCTTTTTTACAATTAATAAAATAAATCCGGAGAAAAAGGGAAAAATATGTTATGAATTTATTCCGTAAAAGCATACCAAACTGTTTATTATTTTAGCCAAACTAATTTGTTTAAGTTGTTATAGTACAATTTTTTATACTTTTTATACCAATTATTTAAAAAGTTTTTCAGGTTTAATCAATGAGTTTTTAAAAACCAAATTAAAAAACAGAAGCTTACACAATTTCAACACAAACTTTAAACCAAATAGGCTTTTGTATCCGCTTGTTGTATTTGAAATACAGAGTGTCCAAAAAAGATGTGCCCTGTACACACTTTAATTAATTGCAAACCAGATTTTTATTCTTATTTATTTAATTTTCTACATGTAAAGGAATTTATAGACATCATTCTTTCATTTTGTCACTGCCAGTTTTTAAACTAATCTCCGTTTTGGCCCAGACACCGCTAGTAATTTTGTAGGACTTGTCAATGTACATAGTTTTCCAGAATGCTTTTTGGAGACGCTATGAACAGTTTCTTCGGCTTCAAACTTATCTCTAAATCGAGTGATGGTTACTCGTATGAGTAGTTCTTTTTAAAAGATCCTTCTAAATTATTTTTGCACTTCAACTGCTTTTTCATGCTCCCAGTAGAATTTTAAAACAATTTTTTTCAAAGTTTAATCTGGCTGCCATCATTTAGATCAATGGGTTAAATCCGTAAAGAAAAACAAATGTTTGTGTTTTTAGCTCGCAAAACGTGTATTTATGATAGCTTTACCTTAAAATAGTTGAAAGCAAACCAAATAGCAATATACAATTATTTGTAAATAAAGAACACACGTTTGAGTTATCAGCTGCTTAAAAGTGTACACATCTCTTTTCGATACAAAAGTCTAACGCACTTTTGCATTGGCCAATTGCATTTCGAATGATTGTCTTTTGAGAAATAGCGGGCGGAAATTTGTCCCAATAAAAAATTGCAAATTTTTAAAAAACAAAAGAAAAAATGGGCATGGGATAGTTATCGCTTTAATATTTATCTAATATGAAGTGGTGGTCAGGGGCGCCGCAGTTTTTTGCCAAGAAGGGATTTAACAAAGGCGCTTCCAAAAACAGCAAATTTTGGAAAACATACTGCAAATTGAAATTTTGATTGACTAATAGAATTTCAGTTGGCGCAAAATAGGCCGGTATCCCGGAAAATTTTTATTTTGCTTATCTGTTATTTTGGTTTGCGATCAATTTTTCGGCCAATATGAATCCTTTTTAAAACTCAAAACGTAGAGATGTACGCTACTATATCTTGTAAAAGCCTTTGAGTTGACTCTGTCATGATCACTTACTGCGATAGCCACGGTGATAACCAATTTTACACAAGTTTTTAAAATTAGCCTACACATTAAAAAAACGTAAAACCGTTAACTAGTTATTAAAACTATAACTACTCAACATACCCACAACTAAACTTTTAACAAAATCAGAAAAGTTAGTTTTGAAAGCACTCAAAAGTTGCAACGTCCATGCAGGGCAGCCAAAAGCTGATATACACAGATCGAATGCATAATGCTTTATAATGCAAATAAATGTTTCTCTACATTCTAATCCGTGAATACGAGTCTCGTAGTTTGGGTGAAACTTCTTCTTCTTTCAATTTTTCCCTTCAATCAGACGTAGTCACATCGTATCATCTTTCTCCAAACCTTCCCGTTTTCAACGTCCTTTTCCTTCGCACCAACTTTTCCCATATCTTCTTTCACTACATCTACAAATCTTTTATTTGGCCTCTATCTTTTCCTCTTTCCCGATAACTCTATTTCCATCATCTTTCTTCCTACATACTCTTGGTCTCTCTTCATGACATGTCCATACCACCTCAGCCTGCCCTCCCTCATCTTCATTCCTAACCGTTCTACCTTAACTGTACCCCTGATGTACTCGCTTATAATCTTGTCTTTTCTCGTCACTCCCATAGCAAACCTCAACATTTTTATCCATACAACTACCATCTCTTTCACTTGTTTCTTTGTGACCACCACGGTCTCAAATCCATACACCATTGCTGAACTCACCACTGAACTGTACCTTTTTCCTTTTACTCTAGCTGGTAACCTCCTGTCACAGATTATTTCCGATACTTTTCTCCATTCGTTTCATACTGCCTGCACTCTCCTCTTGATCTCCCTCTCACAACTACGACTTTCTTGCACCGTTGATCACAAATACTTAAATTCCTTTACTCTTGGCATTTTTTTATCCTCCATCTTCACTGTTTCGTCGTCATTTCCTCCATTTATGCACAGATATTTGGTCTTTGATCTACTTACTTTCATCCCTCTTCTTTTCAATGCATACCTCCAGAATTCTAGTCTCCCCTCCACTTCTTCCCTGGCCTTTTGGCAAATCACAATGTCATCAGCAAACAGCATCGTCCACGGTAGTTCTCTCCTTACTTTATTCGTTATCCTTTCCATTATCACTGTAAACAGGAACGGACTTAACGTTGGTTTCTGGTGCAGTCCAACCTTAACCTTGAAACTTTCTGTAGTTCCTACTGCACACCTAACCACTGTTTCGCTTTCCTCGTACATATCCTGTACAAGCCGCACATACTTTTCCACTATTCCTGATTTTTTCATACAGTACCCCAGCTCTTCCCGTGGGATCCTGTCGTAAGCTTTCTCTAGATCAACAAATATACAATGTAGCTTTTTTTGACCTTCCCTTTACTTTTCCATCAACATTTTTAAGGCAAACAGGCAAACATTGCATCGTTAGTTTCCTTTCCTGGCATATATCCATATTGCTGTTTCCTGATCTCTACTCTATCCCTTAGCCTGGCTTCAATAGCTTTTTCCCATACCTTCATTGTGTGGCTCATTAGCTTTATTCCTTTGTAGTTTCGACAGCACTGTGCATCCCCTTTGTTCTTATAGATTGGGATAAGCAACACTTCTTCGCCATTCTTCTGGCATCCATTCACCCACTTATAGTCTGTTGAATAGTCTGGTCAAAAACTTTATCCCCATCTCTCCCATGCACTTCCAAACTTCTACTGGCGACTCATCTGGCCCAACCGCTGTACCTTTTTTTATCCTTTTCAGTGCATTCTTCACTTCTTCTCTACTGACGCAATTTACCTCTTCGTTAACCACTTCTGCTTCCTCTATTTAAGGGTCTCTGTTATTTTCCTCGTTCATCAGTTTCTCAAAGTACTCCTTCCATCTCTTTAACACTGTCTCCGAATTTACCATAACATTACCGTTTTCATCCTTTATAACCCTCACGTGCTGTACATCTTTTCTTGCTCTGTCTCTCTTTAGAATGGCTTCTTTTCAGTTCAATGAAGCCTTAGTTTGATATTTATAAAATAAATCTTATAACACTTTGTTACTTTTATCAGAGCATCTTACTTTCTTTGTTAAATAGCTTATTATAAACATCTAGGTCTGCAAGCTCCTCTGCAAGCAGATCAAAACAGACTTCCAGCCAACAATGCTGCCGGCACGGTACCCGTACCGACTTGGCGCGGGCGCTGCAGTGGGCCCGCACCGGCTTACCGCACGAGTTTTATGTGTTTCAAACTATTTATAATCCGTGTGCAATTTAAAGCTTCATAACTTTATAAGTGTTTGTCATAAAAAGAGTCTGCGAAAAGTGATATAAATTTTCCTTTCTCTTGTTTTGGGAAACTGAAAAGTCAAATGAAACTGTCAAACATGGAAGAGATTAAGCCAAAGTTAATGTGTGGTGTGCTTCAGAAAAAAATTATACCATAGGGCCATTTTTTTAAAGGTCGTTTATAACAATGATAGCTGCTTAGATATGCTGCAGAATTAGTTTATTCAACACTAGCTTGAACAGTTAAACCTGAAACATGATGCAGTTTTTCAACAAGATAGAGCTCCTTGCCACTTTGCTCTACAAGTTAGACAGTTTCTAAATTGAGAATTTTACAACAGATGGATTGGAAGAAGTATCTGTTGTATTGCTGATGATGGAGGAGATGTGGAAACTTAAATAAAATTTCAATAAAGCCGTAAAAAATATAAATTTACTTCTTTCTAATCCTTTTTACAGATTATTTTTATCGCAAATACAAATAAAGTTTTAAATTTTTTAAAGTGCACACGGACTTTATGGACACCCTGTTATATAATACGAAAAAGCTGTTTAATAGTGTTTCAAGTTATTCAGGGATTTTATTGTTATAATTTTTCAAATTGTCTATTTTTTAGTTTTTAATTTTATTTCTCGTTAATATATTTATATTCATCTTTGTTTTTTGTTTTTTTGTTGCTTTATTTCAGAGAATTGCCGTTTTTTTGGAGAAACAGACTGACGCGGTTTTTTAAAATTTTTTATGTGTAGTGTTTTAACATAAATTAATCAATAAACATGTATATAATTTATGCCATTGGTTTAATTTGAAACTTCCTTATTTAAAAAGAATCAAATTTTAATTATAAATACTTTTTCTTCTGAAACCTGTTGCATGCTTTTTTAAAAATTTTTTAAATTGTTTCCAATGTATGTTCAATATTCCAGATTTTTGTTCTTGTTTTGTTACGTTTAAAAAAATTGTAAAGAAAATGCTTTTAAATGATTTCTAATTACTATAATGAAAATTAAAAAAGTAAAAATTGAGGGCAAGCAAATCTTAATGCAAAATGAACACTTTTATCCAATTAATTTTTGTTGAAAAGTTTCAAGCTAATCCAGCGTAACATTTTTGTCACAACAGTACGTTTTATTTAAAACAATAAAAATACTTTACTTATCTCTTAGAGTTCTAAGAACAATAATCTCTGCTATATAATTTAAACTTACGTACTAATATATACTAGGTTTTCTTTTTTGTTTTCAATTCTCTTGAAGACTTATTATAGAAAAAATGATAAAATCCCAGTTAGATAAATGGCAGAACCAAAAGATGGGTGAAAAAAACAAAAAAAAAACAAATTGTTTCGCAATCGTTACAATATGATTCAGTAACAAGATTATTCGAAAGAAACACGAAACCCAAGCAACATTTCATTAAAAGTTGAAAAATGGCAGACAAGAGAGAGAGAGAGAGAGAGAGAGAGAGAGAGAGAGAGAGAGAGAGGGAGAGATTCAAGAGCAAAAAATAGAGCTTACGGATAAGCCACGATGACACGTTATCAAGACTCCAGTTCAAAACCTATAAAATTGTGTCTTTATATAAAATTAACATGAGCGAGGGGCATTCATAGTTGATTGTACATGGGCCATACTCAATTTGCTAAATTTAATCTTTGCCTAGCTGCGCAAGCCTTCGATTACCTACGTACGGTTAACTATTGCTAATTATTTTTTGGACTTGATTTACATTTTATATCTTACATTTATTCTATTTGTATGTTTAAAAAATGTTGCATTTTTGTTTTCTATTTCAATATTTTTTGTAGAAAAGTCTATTGGAGAAAATTGTGGGAAAAGAAGTCATAGTTGCTTTATTATGACAATGCTCCTGCTCACAATAACTTGGGCATAGATCAATTTTTGCAGAAAATAATATTGCGATGCTGGATCAAGCACTCTACTCATCAGTTCTGGTTCCCTGTGAAATTTTCTCTTTCTTAAACTCAAAGGAGTTATTTAAGGAACTGTTTTCGGGATTCGATATCCATTTAAACAGCCGTAACAAAGGAGAGCCGAGCAATTGCTGTGGAACTTTTCCAGGAGTGCTTAGAAGCATGGCAGAGGAATTTGTAAAATTTTACGTGGGGTCAATAATATTACTTCAAAGGAGACGGTTTACGACTATTCAAAATTGTTTATATAAATTATCGTTACCCGTTTCCACTCTTTTTATATCTAGATAGATAGTTGAAAAATATTGTTTTAAGCACCGGTTGTCGTCGTCGTTGTCATCGTTTAAAGGGCATCCACTCCAGGCCAGACACAAACAGAACTGGGGCCGAGGGTTTATCCTTTTACTACCCCAGACTGCTGCACTGCCTGGATCAGATGCTGGCAGTGATGTTATTGAGCCAGCATCGAGTTTCGTCATCCAAAACCGTCAGACCGCGTGCTCCATGTGGTGCCCGATGTATGGGGCACATTGTTAGTACATGGTCTGCGGTTTGCTCTGAGGCGCTACATTCGCAATTCGGTGAAGGAGCGAGACCCCATTTGTGCATGGACGAATGGAATCGCCCAACACCAGTCCGCAGGCGGTTGAGCTTAACCCAAGCTGCTCGGGGTAAGCCCATGCCAACAGGCCTGACATTGGTCCCGGGCACAAAAGCACGGAGCCTGGAAGCATTTTCACAGTACTCCGCGTTCCATTTGTGATTTGTCCATTCAGAGGCGCGGATGCCAAGTCTGGCAAGATTGTCCAAGAGATTCCGCGCACCTGGCACAAACGGGCGTCTGGATCTTAGTCTCACTTGGCCAGTATCTGAGGACCCATTTAACAGACCATGCAAAATATGATCGGGGTCCAGAGATCCACGGTAAGCCAAGGAGAGTGTCGCTCCCAGTCGGCGAAGCTCAGCTGGCTGGATGCCTGAAAGTACAGGTAGGTGGTCCGTTGGAGTGGGACGCAGGCATCCAGTAACTATGCGCAAGGCGTCATTCAAGACACTGTCGATGAGGCGAGTGTGAGCACTGCGACACCAGACTGGCGCACAGTACTCAGCTGTTGAGTAGACTAGAGACAAGGTGGCTATGCGTAGTGTTTTAGCACCAGCACCCCATCCCGAGCCCACGAGTCGCCTCAACAGTGTGACGCGCGATGATAGTTTTTTGCGCAATGCCACTAAATGGTGACGAAACGTGAGCGATCTGTCCAATTTTACCCCAAGGTATGTAAGGGTTGGACAGAACGGTAAAAGTCTACTATTGTTGTAGACCTTTAGCTCACGTTTGGTCTCTCGGTTGTTTAAGTGAAAGGCTGTCGTCACCGTCTTAGTGTGACTGAGCTGCAACCTCCAAGTCTGGAGATACGCTGACAGTGTGGACATGTCTTGGCTTAATGTCCCCTCCAAGTCCTTCCAGTTTCCAGAAGAGTGCAACAATGCTAAATCATCAGCATAAGCAAACTTTCTGGAAATCATGGAAGGAAGATCGTACGTATAGATGTTAAATAGGAGGGGAGCCAAGACCGATCCCTGAGGAACGCCGTTTTTAAGACGGCGTAACCTGCTTTGCTTGCTGTCACCGGTGGTAAGGGTGAAACTTCGATTTCGGACAAGCTCCATGATCATTTTGACCATGTGCTTATCCGGAAGTAGTCTCAGCAGCTTGCAGGTAAGGCCACAGTGCCAGACAGTGTCATAAGCAGCTGTCAGATCGATAAATACGGCACCGGCCTTCTTTTTAGCCTCGAAAGAATCCTCGATGTTCTGGGTTAGCAGAACAACTTGATCTACGGTTGACTTCCCGCGTCGGAACCCAGCCTGCTCTTTAGGGAGCAGTGGATCGATTAATGGTTCAACACGGGCGTAGATAAGCCTCTCGAGGATCTTGTAGGGGACACAGACCAGAGATATCGGTCGATAACTCTTTGGGTCCCCCACGGGCTTTGCTGGTTTTGGGATCGCGACCACAAGCGCTCTTCTCCAGATCTTGGGAATTTTGATTCGGCGCAAACAGGAAGAAAGGAAGTCACGTAACCAGGACTTCAAAGCAGCTCCAGCATGGAGTATAAGCTCGGGGCAGATGGAATCAGGTCCCGGAGCTTTACCTGGTATTAAATGTTGAAGGGCAGCAGCAAATTCTCTCTGTGAAAAATTGTCAGAGATATTTACTGCGTCTGGTGTTGTGGCCCTCCAAAGGTCAGACACTTCTTGAAAGACGAGTCGAGATGACTTGCGGTCAACAGCCTCGTATTTCCCATTTCTAACCAGCTGAGATGCAATAGCATCAGCTGAAACGGGACAGTGACGAGGAGAGTGTCGTGACCTACCAGTAAGGTTGTTCAAAATACTCCACGCTTTTCGACTAGAGTGTGAGAAGTCAATGCTCCGAACTGCTTCGGACCATCGATCCCTCCGTTTTCTGTCAAGCTTGGCAAGCAGAGTTGTAGCAGCCAAACTTGAGTCGTCTCCCTGAGGGGACTGCAGAAAGGTTTTATAGAGAGATTCACACTCTGCATCCCAACACGGAATATAGTTGTTTCGATACCCGCGTGGGATAGTCTTCTTGGCTGCTTTCTTAATGATGTTACAGAAGTCCTGGTAAGCCGCATCCACATCAAGTGAATCAGGCGGCAACAAAGTATTTGCGAATTTATTCGTCAAAGCAATGTAGTGACTCCATTTGGCCTTGCGGAAGTTCCATCGCTTAACAGGTATGCTTGGCACTGCCATAGCAAACCTTGGTGGTGTAATAAGCGAGGGTCGATGTTGTGACCTGGGAAACTTCTCAAGGACACGTCTATCCGGTAAGCGACTGTTTGGACCTACGCTAGCGAAAGCTAGATCTGGATTGGTGCCAGTGTTCCAGCGGCCGGAATAAAAACTGGCAGCGTCCTTGGCATTATATAGGAGGGCAAGACAATTAATACTTGCCCAGCCAGCCAAGCACTCACCATCCGGACTGTTGTCATCATAACCCCAGTCAGCATGACGACAGTTAAAATCGCCAGCGTACAGACAGGGGTGAGGAAACACTGGGAGACCCAGGGTTCGCAATCGCGTTGGTGGTGGTTTGTAGACGTTGACTATTTTATAGCCATCAACGTCCACACACAGCCACTCGATCTCCGATGTCGGTGGAGATTGGTCCAAAAGCGTGTATCTCAGTCGCTCGTGGACAAACGTGGCAAGGCCATGCTTCCTGCTTAAAGAAGACCCAGTTAGTTGGTAGTGTGGTAGCACCAACTTCTCTGCATCAGTGCAGTGGGTCTCCTGCAGTAGGATGACGAGTGCCTCAGACTGCATAGCGAGGTGATGAAGAACATTCATCTTGCTTGCAGTGAGGCCTTCGATGTTCAGCTGAAGAATAGTGGGTCTTCGGAACTTGTTGGCAATGTGCCCTGAAAAGGGCAGTTTTATCCTGACATTGCCCCGTCCTGAAAAGGACGTTTGCCGATTAACAGACCCACACTGAACATCGGAATGGGTGGATACCCTTCCGTTTTGGTAGGTTCGGTTTCGGTCTGTCATTTTAAAATCAATGAACAGACTTACTCACGGCCCAGGCTGCGTGAAAGCACCTACCATCTGGGCCACACCGGTTGTCAATTGATAGCCTGTAAACATACGAAGAATGTTAGAAAAGTAACGGGACTGTAAAAATAAGTATTTATTTCAAATGCCACGTAAAAATTACAACTAAGTTAAATTTATCCAAATATTTAAACAAATTTTAGAACTTGTGTTTTCCATTTGAAAAGAAGCCCACACAATACCGAAATAAATAAATTTAAAGCTGCAAAAGCGATTGCTTAGTTCTAATTTATGTGCATCTTTACCCGGTATAAAGAAGATGGATTTTGTAATTTTTATTGTTTCAGCCAATCTGTAGTAATCTCAATGATACCCTTGCATAGATATTTTAATTTGATATAGAATGTCGAAAGGAAATGATATAGTCATTGCAAGAGAGGACCAGATGTCATCATATTCCAAATAAGATTTGTATGTGTCAAAAAGCTTTTATGGTATCAAGGTAAAAACAAATTAGTGAAAACGAATGTTTGTTTACTTAGTTTTGGAGTAACCTACACCAGAAAACAAGTTATTTGTTAGTTTAGTTTTTAATTAATACACAGAAAAATAAACATTTTTGTTATGGTGTGAAAGCAAATTTTATTGAAGAGATTTGTTTAAGAAATTATTTGGAGTTTAGGATATAATCAAAGACAAAACCTTTAGCCATATACAACTAATAAAAAAAAAATATGGAAGTACAAGATAGGTTGTCGGTGGTTTTCAATTTGCTGTTACATCATTGTATAAAATGACAAATTATAAGGTTAATTACAAGATTTTTTTGTAAAGTTTTGACAAAGATGTTATTTTTTCAACCACACAAAAATTGTAAAAAGCAACCAGACTGGGTTCAACATCATTTATTTTTTTAACTTAGGAAGAGTGGTATTTTTTAAAATGACTTTGTAAATTATATATTTATTTGTAAGTTTATTACAAAGCGATTTATTTTTTATTAAACTAACATTTAAAAACATACTCAATTTTAAGAAACGAATATTTTTAATTTACTTCAAGTGCTCATTAGCAGATTAACACAATTTTTGGCATTATCAAATTTTTTCATTGTCCAATTTGCTTTTTTTTTCTTAAATTGATACGAGTAGTTGCAAGTTTACTGACTTCCTTTCCGAGTTTTACTAAAATTTGATTAACATTGTACAGGTTAAAATTTTTTTAGCGACTTACATAAAAACCAATAAATTTTATTTTCCTCTCTTTAAAATTTTTTTTTTCTCCTGCAACTTTTTACCGAGATATTTTAAAGAAAGAACTCAAACAAGCTTGTGATGGTGAATAAATTATTTTGCTTTTCGTTTGCGAATAATTATTGCTTGGATGTTGAAAAAATGCTTTCCTTTAAGTAAAAAGAGTAAAGTAAGTTCAATATTTGCAATCAAACACTGGAAAATTCTTCTTTGATAAAAGAATTTCAATTAAGTCAACAATATATTGAGGTACTTGCTATAGAATGGCTGCTCGTTTAACTTCTTGTGACCGCCTTATCGACACGAAAATCAATTATCTGTTTACAATTTAGAAAAAGAAGAGTGCTAACCACTTTGTCGTCTTATTTTGCAATGTATATGTTACGTCGTTCGCGTAATGTATTTGAGAAGTAGATGTTAGGTGCGGGATTCGAGCCAGCGCGCCTTTAGTATCGGCGCTGAATAATCAGCGCTACCTTTTAGTTGCGTTCTTGCGCGGCTGTTGGGCATAAAGTGATGCCACGTTGTATTGGTGAGCCTTTCGACTTGAGCTGGCTGTGACTTCGCTTTTGCACAGTCTTGAGATTGATTTGGCTGCTGTATTGGACATTGGCTACAGTTGGTAGCAGTTTGGTATTCATATTGTTGATTCTTTCATTTGCTCGTCCGCCCAACATCGTTGGTAAGTTTGTAAGTATCTTTACGCATTGAAACATATTGAAATTTGTGTTTATTTATTCAGAAAACCGTTTCCGACTAGTGCCGCAATTATCGTTTTGTTCTTAAAAAAATAAAACCGTAAAGTCTGGTGCTGGTCGTGAAGCGCGTTTGTGCGGAGCGGGAAGGACGAGGCAATTTTGCGACTCCGTCACAGTATAAATATAAATTATTGTTATCCGTTTAATTTTTTTCGCCTGTGAAGGAAAATAAACTCAATGGTAAGATTAACCTTAATAGAATAGCAAATATTTGGAATAATGTAACAAAGCGAGTCTCCAAAGCAATATATAAAAGCTTATCAAATCAAACTTAAAAATGTTGATCAATGATGAATGGTAGTTAAACAAGTCGCAAAATATTTGATAAAATATTGCTATATTGCCTGTAGTTGGAATGCATTACAACTATATCAAACAAAATCCATTTATGGTTTTGTTCATATTTTTTCTTGTTGAAAAAATTTTTTCACCGTTATTTTCAACACTTACAATCAGGTATCGAACCGAACCCAAACAGGATTCGTAAACCCGTACTAAACCCCAAAAAAATATTAACACTAACTGCTAAAAAAATTGTATAGTCAACAACTTATAGTTGAATCGAAGCAGCACGTAATAATATAATTGAATCGAAACATCTAAAGGTGAATCGAAGCAGCACGGTCCTAATTGTTTTGAAAATAAGAGGAATTTAAGTTAAATTTTTACAGGAATGATGCAATTAGATTTTAAACCGCAATTGTGTGAATCTAATTCGTCATCAATACGGTGCTCTTTAACTACTTAGCCATCGCGTCGATTTTTTATAATAAACATGGATTTAGACACAGATAATATTTTCATCTACATCAAAATAACACTTTATTTTTATCATATACAGCAAAAATTTTTAATCTAAAAATTGCTCACCCTCATTGGTGGTGCTAAAAGTTTTAGAAAAGGTTCGAAGTCCGTGGAAAATTGTAAAATTTGTATCTTAAACTTATATTCATGCTTCAAAACTTATAGAAAAGGCAAAAAGATTAACGCTAAGGGTTTGCTTTTCCCAAAAGTTTTAAAATACCTACTATAAAACTGTTTACAGCTGCTTGAAAACTTAAAAAAATAAGTGAAAAATGATTTTTACCTTGTAAAATTTAATTTTTTAAAATTCTAAAAAATTTCGACTTTATTTTGACTTATAAAACTCAGTGAAAAGACTCCAGGACAACCTAAATGATAAGATTGTTTAAGCTTGCTGACGAAATAAAACTTTTAGAGCTTCTTTGTGGTACAGAATTTTAATATCGCTTTAAACAAAATCGATTTTATTGGAGCCATAAGCTTGTTGTGACGCTCTCATCAGTGGCAATCGCGTCAAAATGGGACGAACCAGAGAAAATCAAGATATTTATAGCTTCAAAACAGTTGGGAGAAAGGTGCTGCAGTCTCGGAAAGGAGAAAGGCACAATTGCACAAAATCAAAGAAGTGTGGTGCAATACAGTGTAATCTCGGAAAGGAGAAACCTACTGTGACAGTAGGTATGTAGGACGAACATCACATCGTGCCACTGTCACATCGTGCCACTGTCACATAAGACGAACATCACAGCGACTACAAGATAGAATCAAGCAGCATGTTCCTAAATGGCTACAACAGCAAGCGAAGCGTCCTACACGATCTCAACCTGGTAGATCCTGTAAGGTAAAACGTAACAATCCAGATTGTGACTCTGCCATAGGACAACACTTGCTTGATAACGAGCAATGTGCTGCAAACTATAACGACAAACGTTTTAAAATTCTTGCTGTGGCACGCAACTCGTTCCATCTGTGTCTACTCGAGGCAACTTTTATCAAAACCAAACATCCGGTTTTATGTAAACAAAAGGAATTTGTTTACATATTAAAACTTTTCAAATAACCTAAGTTGCGAGTAACAGTGTTTCTCCTGGGTAATTGCACACAGTGCGTTTCTCCTTTCCGAGATTACACTGTATTGCACCACACTGTGCAATTGTGCCTTTCTCCTTTCCGAGACTGCAGCACCTTTCTTCCAACTGTTGAGACTATAAATACCTTGATTTTCTCTGGTTCGTCCCATTTTGACGCGATTGCCACTGATGAGAGCGTCACGAAAAGCTTATGGCTCCGATAAAATCGACTTTGTTTAAAGCGATATTAAAATAAAACTTTGAAATGATTTAGACTTAATTGACTTCAGTGAGCACAAGTCCTAACGTTTTAGCATGCACAGTAGTAGAATGAAAAACTTAATAAAAAAACTTGATTATTGCAAGTGCTATACCTTCTTTGTCATACGAAATATTTGCGAGTAAGATGTCAGTTCAAACTGGATCTAAAAAATGCATATACATACCAGTATAAAAAGTTTTAAGACCTTATCACGAACCTAAAATAGTTCTAAAAACTTAATATAAAAAATAAAAGTACAAAAAATTTTTTCTTTCACCTTTGGAACTCACAAAATCATTATTATACATTCATTCAACTTTGCTGAAACATAAGTTACAAAGTTGGTTTAACAGTTTACACGCAAATACCTTGGCGGTGAATGGATGGAATGTTTAATTTTTGAAACCTATAGACCTACCAAAAATACCTCTATATGTTTTTCAAAACATATAATCCACCTGCAAAATGTTACTTGGAAAAAAATCTTATTTTACAACCAAATAATTTATTTCACTGTGTTGCACGCCGAATTCAATCATATAATCTTTTTTGGAGTAAAGTTTATTATTTGAATACACAACATTTCAAAATTGATATTTTTGGGCGCCAAAAAGATTTTGAATACATTACAAAGCTAATATTTTCTACTTAGATTTATTTGTTACGTTTGGGTTTCACTGTACAAACGTGAAAAACCATAATATTGGCAAAATTTTTTGCTAACCTGTCACTAACTCTTCTGGTCTGCTATGGCTAAGGTCATGCTTTTAGTATATACTCTGGCAAAAATGGACAAAAAAGATATCTAATAAAATTTGAAATTGAACAAAATTCGAATAAAAAAATCCCTCTTAACCGCTTTCGTTGAACTAAAATTGCATCTGAACCGGAGCTAAACCTCTAAAAGTGAAACTTCTAAACCTGAACCCTAAGAAAAAACTTCGCCAAACCTGAACCTGAACCGAAACATTATTTTAAATAATTTAAAGCCCTATTTACATTTTCAGAAGAAATTAGTTTGCAACATTCAAAGAAATTCATTTACAATAGACAAGAAAAATGGAATAAAACAAAATCACTCTCTCTGCAGTGACAATTGAAATTATAATAGATATAAAAATTTTTTTGGCATAAGTTGGCGTATATTCTATACAATTTTAATCTTCAAATCGATTTAACTAAATTTTTTTTTTAGTTTTCAGCCATCCTGTATTATTATTTTTTAGTAAAGTCAATATGTATTTTTCTTTATTTTTTTTAATTTTTTTGCTGCCTTTTTCTTCACACTCTCAAAAATTTTCTATTTGCAAACAAATAAAATTAAGCAATAATAACTTTGATGACGTAAAAAAACAATGCGTTGGACAAACATTATTTATTGAAGAAACAGAGAAACCGCGAGAAAACCCCAAAGAAAACGGAAAACCTGGAGTTCAAGGTCCTAAAGGCGACAAAGGAGAAAGCGGATCAATGAACGAAACTAAGATCCAAGCGATTGTCGACAAAAGTTTTCAAAATTATATCAATTCAACCAAAAACGCTTCTACAATTTTTCAAAGTAAATACAAAAAGAAATTAAAAACTTATAACTTAAGTAAAAAAAGCTATATTATGAATAAGATCATTAATGTTATTCAAGTACGATATGTTTGATGCAGCTATTACAGTACATTGTCGGCAGCGTGATTGAATGGTTTAGAATACTGTGATTTTGATCAACACGATTGCGGTTCAAAAGCAATTTACACCATTCTGTTGTATCATTGGTAAAGAAACTTCACGGCGCTTTTCCCTGTTTGGCCATTCGGCAAGCAGTTGCAAATTTCAATCATATATCTACTTAACATCTTAACTTATCTATTTATTATCTACTTAACATCTTAACATTATCTACTTAAAATGAAAAACTAATAAGAAGTTTCATCGAGATATCAAAACTTTGGGATCTTCAGAAGCAGTAAGGGGTAATTGCTTGACAATTATCCTATGTACGTATAAAGTTTTCGACTCGTTTTTCAAATCAGGAGGATAAATATAGAAATAAAATAAAAAACAAACTGAACAAAATACAAAACTGCTGTTTTGAAACTATTAAATCTTAATCATTTCCAATTGCCGTTAGATCCTTTTGATGAAATATTGCGTATTTTTCAAAAAAATAGTTAATTGGGATTAGAAAAGAGATATTAACTTACTTTTTTTTTTAAATAATTAATTTTTTCCTATTTTCCTTTGTCTTGTTTTTAACTTCTATAAGATGCATATAAAGTGGCCGTTATTGGACCCTGTAAAAACTGTTTTTTCTATTGTAAGTGTTTATTCAAACCTCTTTTGTATATTCTCTAAGAAATACTGTATTTAAGTTTTGTTGGGAACAATTTACATAAAAGTTTCGTTTGACACATTTACTCAATGACAGCTAAACTTTAATTACCCCAAGAATGTCTATGCTGGGTTTTATAGGATCCTGTTCTTCTGTATAATGTTTTGTTTAGTAAACAAATACAATTCTGTCTTTTTCAGTAAAATAATCCTGATAAAAAATTATTAATTCCTATTTACAATTATTATATTATTCAACAATTAGAATTGAGAAAGAGTAAATTATAGCAATATAATATGTCAAAAATTTAGATCGTCTAGATGTATATCGCCAAACAATATTGAGCGCAGAAAATACTGTGCCCTCTGTCTCACAAGCTTAATTGAAAAGCACAAAATAGTTACTCAGAATGCCAAAAACAATTTTCGTATCACCGCACTGCTTTGTTGTAGATGAAGAGTTAACACCGTAACTTGAAATACTTTTAAAAAGCTATAAGCCACATAAAGTAAGAAGCATAAGACTTGAGTTTGCTCTTGTTAGAGCTCGTCAGTGATGCATATCTCAGGAAAATTCAAACTGACTATATTGTCTATGGAGTGTCTGTATATGTAATCTTAACCACAGGAGACAACACCACTATAACACACGAGCCAGACAATAACTCCACTCTAAGCAGCTTAACAACTAAATATTTTTTTCATTTGATAAACTGACTTAGAAACAAATTTTTAATGATCTTCCAAGTTACCAATTCAATAAATCCGAAAAATTTATTTCTAATTTCTATCAATTATTATTCCTTTGAATTTTAATTTCACCTTTGAGGACTGCTATTTATTACAAAAACCATAGCCTGATTTAATATGGCTCGATTAAAAATTTAACACTCCAAAATTGTAGCGTCAGTAAAGACCCAATAAAATACGTGAGGAACACGAAGGTATTTTTAGTGTCTTTTACATCATTTTAAGGTTATTCTAATCAAAAAATACCAATTTTCCGTTTCAAAACAAATGAAAACTTTTAAACGGAAATTTTAATTTTTTTTAAGCAAATAAAAAAGGTTTCATGCAGATATCAAGATTTTTTAGCTAAAATAAAATGAAATTACAGGCTGTTTCATTTATTCAAAATAGGTAACTGGATACTTTAAACTAGCCATGAATGTTGCTTTTCCATTTGCAATAACATTTAAAACATTAAGAAAAGCAGGATATTACATGAGTGAGATGTTGATTAAAATTCATAGAAAAAGTCTGTTTTAATCTAAACAACGCTAAAATAAAACAAGAAATTAAATGTTATCAAATGACGTCACGAGATGACATGTAATAGATTTGTTTGAGATGTAGTCATGTTAACTTTACTTGGTCAAAAGTTTGCAACTTTTAAGTGGCCTACATTCTCAGCGTCAAAATAAACTCTGTGTATGTGTGTAAATAAGGTATTGTGTATCTAAGGGTTGAAGAAGGAACATTGGTAGCTTTTCGGACTCTAAAATTATAATTTTTTTTTGTTTTGCCTTCAATAAAAAAAATTTCGCTACAAAAACGGCAAAAAGTTGAAGCAAATTTACTCTTTAAAATTAAATTCTTTAGACAGCAATTTGAAGAAATTTCGTTGCAAAAATGATGAAAACTTCTTATAGTAACTGGGCTACCATACCGTTTTTATTAACACAAAATGGCTTTATTTTAGAGGAAAGTCCAATGTTTTAAAAATAATTCGTTTGTTTGTTTGTAAAAAATATACTTATATTGGATTTTTGTGTTTAATTCATTCTAGTTTGAGCAATAATGTCCGTTTACCAGCAAAGTTACCAAAAGACAGACCAAAGTGAAAAGACGGTTAATTACCCAAATTATTAAAACGCAAAGTGTAAACAAAAAAAGTCTTCACTTTACGTTCAACTAAAAATACTTTTTCAAACTTTAAACAAAGACTTTTTTATGCCAAAAAAATTTTTTTTGTCCATATTTTTTCAATCAAAATCAATGCTAGCCCTGACTTAAAACAACGCTGACCTCATTATTTTAATAAAAAATTGTAATATTATACTTTAGTATAGAACCATAAACGCATGTTGGGTGCATTTATTGAGTGCAACATTCATCACAGCAAAATTTGTGTAAAGATAGTTGCCACTGTTTGCAAGCGTGCCAAATATTTATCAATGTTTGACCTTTTGCTTCCTGTAAGTAATTTCTTCATTATATCTGACAGATGGATTGAATGTGTATTGTTTAGCTTCGTAAGTCTAAATTCACTGCTTTCCTTTCTGATCAAAATAAATTAAATGCTAGTTCTTTTCAAAAGTACAGACGCATGACTTTAAGCTTATATACAAAGTTGTTAAATCAAAATAAAACAACTGATACATTTTGATAAAAACTATTCAGCTGCAGGGTCGGCAGCGTGGTCGAGTGGTTAAAGCACCGGACTGATGATCAGCATGGTTTCGGTTCAAAACCCACTTACGCCATACTGTTGTGTCCTTGGAAAGGACACTTTACGGTACTTTCCCCTGCTTGATGGTCTTGACAAGCAGTACTAAATTGCAGTTATATCTCCTCTAACTTACTAGCGGACAGCAATATCTTGGCATCTCCGGAAGCAGGTCGGGGTAATTGCTTACCCTATGTATAGCGCCTCCGTCGCTTTCCTGCGAGTCAGGAGGATAAATATAGAGATTAAAATAAAAAAAATAAAAATAAAATATTCGGTTAAAGTAAAGTAATGGTACGTGAAATATTTGGAAAACCTGTTTTCTATATTTTAGTTTTATAATTATTAGAACTTACAAAGATTTTTTTACCTATCCTTCAATGCTCACTTGTAGATCAGCTTTTACGATTGAACAAAAAAATTCATCAACAAGAGCTATTAATAACAAACATCACCAAACAGCTTCAAGATGTTGCATTGCTAACAAAATGTCCAAGTTTGCCTAAGGAATGTAAGTTGGTCAATAATGAAATTTGTACTTAAGATACAAAAATTAGACAAAAAACATCTTATTAAAATTGTCCCAACTAACTGTTTTGCCTGTATGGTTCGTCAGGAACACAGCATCTTATTTTACTACAATCTTACTCCTGATGAGACCAAGAGTCAAAACAGTCTGTTGGGACAATTTCAATAAAATATTTTATTGGTGTTTTAATAACTATTTTTATACTTTTATGTATTTTATACTCTAATCTATAAGTAACCCCAAACATAATTTACACAAGTAAAGCATTTCTTTGTTCGTCGGCGTAAGCCAAGATTGGAATTTTTTACAACATGCAATTGGTTTTTTAAGTAGTTTATCAGTATTTGAAACAAACCTTCAAAATTTCAGTTTACGTTACATGAGCTCACTAATCACTATTTGAATACAGCGTATGTAGCAGAAGATGGTTGGCAGGTGCTTTTTGCAGCTCTGGCCGTAAGTACGTCTGATCTTGCTATTAAATATAACAGACAGAAACCAAATCTGCCAAAACAGAAAGGTCCCATCCTAATGTTTGGTAAGGGTCTGCTAATTGAAAAACTTTCTTTTTAGGACGGGGCAATGTCTGGAAAAAAATGACTTCTGTAGGACACATTGCCAATAAGTTTTGAGAACCACTATACTCCAGTTGAACATCAAAAGCCTCCCTGCGAGCAAAATTTACATTTTGCATTATCTTGTTCTGCAGTTTGAAGAACTTGTCATTGTACTACATGAGACCCACTGCTCTGACGCAGATTGAGGTACTTATATCCTACTACAGGAAACCCAATGTACTAATGCAGAGATTTTATACTTTCAGACTTCCAACTAGCTGGGTCTTTCCTGGGCAGGAAGCATGGACTTGCCACGTTTATCAACCAGTGACTAAGGTATACGCTTTTGGACTAATCTCTAACGACGTCGGAGATTGAGTAGTTGTGCGTTGACGTAAATGGTTATAAAATAGTCAACGTCTACAAATTTTCACTAATGAGTCTTGAATCCCTGAATCTCCCAGTGTTTCCTCACCCCTTTTTTAATTCTGGCGATTTCCATTGTCGCAACGTTGATCAGGGTTTCAATAATAAAAGCTTGGGCGAAAAGTGCTTGGCTGGTTGGACAAGTAATAATGATTTTGCCCTTCTATACAACATCAAAAACGCCTCCAATTTTTACTCCGGCCGCTGGAACACTAACTCCAATCCAGATCTAGCTTTTGCTAGCGTAGGTCCTAACAGTCTCTTACCGGATAGACAAGTTTTTAAAAAGTTTCCCAGGTTATAATATTGATCTTCGCTTATCACACAAGCAAGGTTTGCTCTGTTAGTGCCAAGCAAATCTGTTAAGCGATAAAACTTCCGCAGGGCCAAATGGAGTCACTACATTGCTTTGACGAATAAATTTGCAAAGACTTTGTTGCCGTCTGATTCAATTGATGTGGACGCGGCTTACCAGGACTTTTGTAACATCATCAAGACCGCAGCCAAAAAAAATATCACACGCAATTATGGAAATAATTGTATTCCGTGTGGGGATGCGGAGTGTAAATCCCTCTATAAAACGGTTTTGCGGTTTTCTTTA
This sequence comes from Diplosoma virens, assembly GCA_963680785.1. NCBI lineage: Eukaryota > Metazoa > Chordata > Ascidiacea > Aplousobranchia > Didemnidae > Diplosoma > Diplosoma virens. The sequence continues at coordinate 6,810,101 of OY796891.1, forward strand.
CTCGAGTTCGGCTGCTACAAGCTTTACTTGCCAAACTTGACAGGAAGCGGAGGAATCAATGATCCGAAGCCGTTCAAAGCATCGAGTTTATTCACTCTAGTTGAAAAGCATGGAATGTTTTAAACAACCTTACCACTAGTAGGTCACGACACTCTCCTCGTCACAGTCCAGCTTTAGTTGATGCTATTGTATCTCATTTATTCAGAAATAGATGATACGATGTTGTTGACTGCAATTAGTCTTGAATTGTTTCTGAAGAAGTGTTTGACCTTGAAGGGTCATAACACCAAACCCAGTAAATATATCTGAAACATCTCGCAGAGAAAAAATTAACTGCTTTCCTTCAACACTTAACTGTGATCGATATGAGAGTTATCGCGCGCTTGTGGTAATTTTTTGTTGAAGATTTTATAGCAGCGTTTTTAGTATTTAAAGTATAATTTTTGATTTCAATTGCCAATGAAGAAAATTCAGGTAAAAAATTTATTGTAATGTTGTTAAATATTTGTTTTAATAATTTTAGCTGGTTTTAGAATGCTGGTAATTAATTCTGTAAGGATATATAAAATTAAATCGTAAATTTAAACTGTAGCTTTCAGCAGTTGTTCTATTTCTGTAAATAAGCTTAATGTTGAGCATCGGTTGGTTTATTGTTTAATATCGCTATAGGTATAAGCCCAAAACAATTTAACAGTAAACAAATATTAAAAAAAAAACATTTTATTAAAATAGTCCGTTTCGCCTGTGCGACTTAGCAGGGAACACAACATGTTATTCAAATAGATCAAGTTATAGACTTACATATATTTGTTTAATTACATAGTAATTTCAATTGTTTATCTTTCACAAATAGTTTTAATTAGTTAATCAAATTTAAATTTATATTTTTAATCATTGTGGTCGTCATCGTTTGGAAAGGCATTCATTCCGGGTCAGACACTAACAGGATTGGACCCGAAAGTTTATGTTTTTACTATCTAGGGCGCTGTATTGCCCGAGTTGATGGTGTTGAGCCAACATTAGATTTCGTGATCTGAGCCATCAAATCTCGTGCTCAATGTGGTGCTCAATAAATGGGGCACGCTATTAGGACATGATCTGCGGTTTTCTCAGTAGCGTCGCACTGGAAATCAACCTGAGGAGTGACCCCATTTGTGCATAAGCAAATAGAGTTGCCAAACACCAGTTTGCAGGCCATTGACTTTAACCCAAGCTGTTTGGGGTAAGCCCATTCCAACAGGCGTGGTACTGTTTATGAGTATATAAGCACAGCCTGGTTGTAGTCTCACACTACTCCTTTCTCCATCTAAAATTTTTTCTGTGAGAAGCGTGGATGCTAAGTCCGGCAAGGTTGTTTAATAGTTTCCGCGCAGCCAGCACAAACGGTTTTCTAAATCTTATTCTTTATTAGGATTATCTGAGGAGTAACTTAAGCGACCATGCAACTTATGGTCATGTTTTAGGTCTCTACGATCAGCCACAAACAGTTTTGCTTTTTGTAGGCAAAGCTCAGCTGGTTGGATGCCTGAACGTATTGATAAGTGGTCTGTTGGTGTAGGAAGCAGACATCGAGTGACTATGCGCATGACGTCATTTAAAGCACTGTCTATAAAGTTTAGGTTACATCACAAACAGAAGCCTTCAATCAAATGCTTGCGATGCAAGGCGCGCAAGCTACAAAGCCTTCTATCAATCAGATTGTGAAATAAAATTTCATCACACTCCTTAATCTAATTGATGATAGCAGTAAAATTGCCACTGGATTGTCGGGTCTTAAGCAGGAAGCATGGTAGCAGCCAGTTATTATATTTAATAAATCTACATTTTTCATCACTACGTTTTATTGTTTCTTTATTATAATTTTCCATAAGCTACCAAAGATCTGTAGGAGCTCATGAATTTACTTGATTAATTATTTCAGCAACATCTTTAATTGATAAAGATAACAGAAAAAAAGACCTAACAATGGGATTATTTAATTAGGACGCAGTAAAGTTTTGAAAATTACTTGAAAAAATCTTTGTCAAATTTTTACAGTATTTACAAAATAGAATGGAAAATGCGAACAATGGTAGTGAATTATGTACAGAGCTTTCAGTTTCATCAACCAAATCAATGAATGTGATGAAATCTTATTTCACAATTTGATTGATAGAAGACTTTGTAGTTTGCTCGTCTTGCAGCGCAAGGATTAGATTGAAAGCTTCTGTTTGTTGTTTTACAATGGGAAAACAATCTTTAGTTTACAAATAACGAATTTCATTAAATTTTTCACAGAATTTGATGATAAAGTGTTTATCTTGAGATAAAATTTTGCAATAATAATTGCGTTTAGCACATTTAATATTCTATTGGGAGTATTACGATACTTTTGGTATTCCATAGAGTCTAATTGTAAGAATTACAAAAAGCCTATCGAAAAAAATTACAAAAAGGCTACAGATCAATTGCTACCCGTATGGTTTATCCATCTAAACTAAAGCCACCTATAGTACGCAGAAACTGTTTGCCTACTCATCTCAAAAGCTTTGATCTATATGAATATTAGTGACACTGTAATAGGTAGGACAAACATCAAATGGCTACAGCAGAAAGCAAAGTGTCCTGAGGGAACCTTTTCAGGAGGATCCGTTAAAAAAAGCACAGTAATCCAGATTGTCACTTTTTGTTATAGACAACATCTGCTAAAAAATCAGCGATGTACACTAAATCACAAGCAATTAAAAAACTTTGCGGCTGAATGCAATTGGTCCCATCTTTGTCTATTTAGGCATCTTTTCTTAAATCGTGGCATGCTGTCCTATGCAGACAAAAAAAGATATTTGCACGTTAAAACTTTTTAAGTAACCAACATTATACAGTAGACCGACTGTTCATTTTTAACAATGTTTTTCCTTAAGACTACGCAATAGTCCGTTTTTCTTCAAAGATTACACCGTACAGAATTTCTTTTTTATACTTGTTAACCCTTTCAAGTCAGCTATTAGATCCTATTAAAATTTTAAATTTATTTTGTTATTGTGGTAGCTATTGGCTTTCTATTAAGGCATTTTTCAAAAATTTTTCATTTTCCTCCGCAACAAACATGATTTTTGAGGTGATGCAATAATGTTGGAACTTGATCTGAGTGGTCCCAAAGCGAAAAAATTACAATAAAGAAAATCTATAATTTTTAATTGCTGTCACTTGAAAAGTGAAAATAGTTTTTTAAACAGAAACATTTAACACTCTGTCTATAGGCTACCACAAAATAAGGTTTTGAAAAATCAACTAATATATGACTTCCAAACACATAAACACAATTTTATTTTCATAAAAACAAGACAAAAAATTATAAAATAATCATTCTTTATGAAAAGCTAAAAAGCAATTTCGATTCCCACTAAGACATAACGGCACTTCACAAACTTCACATTTCCACTGTGTCTGGTGAGGCTCAGCTTTAGTACTGCAAAAATGACATCGTCATCTTTGTGAAGCAAAAATCGGAAGGTGTGCCGATTAATCTTGTCGGATTTCCTTGGGAAATTTATCTTTGAAATTTTTTTTCATTTTCGGACATGAGGTTTTCAAGGCACTTGTACTTTTCCTTTTTATAAGACTTCTGCATCCGATGAGTCCATAAACTAACTTACATCGAGAATCAAAAACAATTATTTTTCAATTGATAGCTCTTTGTAGATTAGGAAGCTATTCACAACAGAAACATCTAAAAGATGCAAAAATATTTGCATCCACCACTTTTTTGATTTTCAATCAATGTCATACAATCCTTTTAGCATATCAGAGAGATGCACATAACCCATATGTTTATTGTAATCAACAACTGGCATAGGACAAACAAAAAGTTTTTTAGACCCATCTTTTTGTTTTCTTCAAACATCCAATTTTTGTGTTGGATTATGAATGGAAGAAATAATCAAAGCTGCTTTTTTATCCATCCATTTGCAGCATGAAATTTCAAATGAAGCCATTCGATAATCCATATCTCCTTGGCTCATGGAAGTGTCTTCTTTCATCTGTGGGAGATTTTTTCTATTGCATCTTATAGTTCCACAGTATAGTATCTAATAAATTTTTGGCTAAATTCAAAGATGAAAAGTAATTATCAGCATAATTTTAAAAGATTTTCCCTGGATTGTTTCACAAAAGTCTTTTACAACTCTTTCTCCAAAACCAATTTCTGGTTGACTTTTTTCCTTTCCAGTGTAATTTTCAAATTGCAATACATGTTCATTAGTACATGCCCTGACCCACATTTTATAACCTCTCTTAGTAGGTTTCAATGGCATATATTGCTTTAGGAATGAGCGGCCTTTGAATTTGATCATGCTTTCAACAATGGATTGATGCTCTGTAGGGTTATAATTTTTTATACATTGATTGCACAATGATGTGATGAAGGGCCTTACTTTATACAATTTATCAAAGTTAATATTATCTCGATTTGACGCTTTGCTATTATCATTCAAATGAAGATTTGACAAAATCCAATCATATCGTACTCGCGACATAGCATTGGCTAAAAAGTCAATTCGGAGAAGTGAATCAGAAGACCAAAAATGTCTATAAGACGGCATTTTGTGAATCCCATTCAATATTTAAATTCCTAAAAAGCATTTTAATTCTGTCACATCAAGAGCTTTGTACGGTTTTAATTTTTGTGCAGCATATAAATTGTTTGATATCATACAATATCATACAACAAATATTTAGTAAAAAACTCTAAAAATACATTTGTAGGACCAATGCTAGTTGTATTGAATGTTATGTTTGGGTCACTTAAACCATTAAAAGGTGGCAGTTTAGATGTAATAACCTTTTTTCTCCATTTTGAAACCCAATCATAATCATTTCTTGTTTCTAACATTATATTGTCTTCATTAGTAGGATTTGATTTAAGCTATTGATGCACTCATTACCATTGATAGATTTATAATTATTAGTGCAGTCGTCATCAGTGAAATATTCATTTTCACTGCTGGGTTCATCCTCACTGATGTTTTCATCTGGAGGAAGATCAATATAAACTTTATCAGCAATTTCTTTTAGTGTAAGTTTTCTTTCAGCCATATCTAAAATACAAAAATAATGAATTTTATGATAAGCCTGAAACTTTGAAAGTGCAAAGAAAAATACAAGCTGTTTCTACCGTAGCAAATAGCAATACAACGTCCATTATATAATTTATTGAAAATATTACAAACATTATTAAAAAATATTTATAACTTCACTTACCACAGTTAATTCAATTTCAAAAATATTCTGCAGCAACTTTTAAAATATTGTTTGATAAATACGAGGGTCAGTCAATAAGTAATGAGACTTTCTCAATTACTTTGGTGTTCTTGGAGTTATGCAACTGAAATTTTATGTGATGATTATGAATGGAGTTGTCATCTTATTTACAACAAAACTTGTTTATTTTCAGATTACTGTAGGTGTGACGATAAATTGAAATGACTACTAGGCTAGGAAACAGCTCATGCTTGGAACAAAGAGGAGTCATCAGATTTCTGTTGACAGAGAGTGTAAAATCATGTGAGATTCTGTCTAGAATGCAAAGACAATATGATCCTTCCTGTATGTCTAGAGCAAACTTCTACAAATGGGTGCAAGCATTCAAAGATGGACGCGAAAGCATTACTGATGATCTGAGAAGTGGAAGACCTGTGGATGTCTCTACCCCAGAAGCAGTACAGGCAGTTGAAGACCTGATCAAATCTGATAGAAGGGTCACTTTAGATGAAATTGCTACAAACTTGGACATCTCCCATGGCACAGTGTACGCAATTGTGCGTGAGAAGCTGCGTTTTTCAAAAGTCAGCTGTCGCTGGGTTCCAAAGATGTTAACGGATGATCACAAAATGCAGCGCCTGATGGCTTCCAGAGCATCACTACGCAGATACAGAAAGGAGGGAGATGTATTTCTATCGAGAATAGTGACAACTGATGAGACCTGGGTCTTTCATTATGAACCTGAATCGAAACGACGATCAATGGAGTGGAAGCATGTTTCTTCCCCAGTGAAGAAAAAATTCAAATCTCAGAAAAGTTTAAGGAAAGTCATGCTCACTGTGTTCTGGGACAGAAATGGGCCGATCACTATCAGTTTCTTGGAAAGGGGCAATACTGTGAACTCAGAGAACTACTGTGAGCTGCTAACTCAAGTGAAAAAAGACATTAAGAAACAAACGGAGAGGACTTCAATCAAGAGGTGTGATTCTCCTTCAGGATAATGCAAGGCCCCACACAGCAGCAAGAACCCTAGCCAAAATTGAAGATTTAGGCTGGAAACTTCTAACACACCCACCCTACAGCCCAGACCTTGCACCATCTGATTTTCACCTCTTCGGCCCACTCAAAGAGAGTATGAGGGGAATTCACTTCCAGACTGATGAAGAAGTGAAGGCTGCTGTGAGCAACTGGCTAAGGACCCAGTCCACGGAATTCTATGCCAAAGGAATAGACAATCTAATATCAAGATGGAACAAGTGTGTTGCAAAGGAGGGAGACTATGTTGAAAAATAAAAAAGCATTTTTTGATTACCAGTCATTGCAAACTTGAGTTATTAAAAAAGTCTCATTACTTATTGACTGACCCTCGTACAATTTGTAAATGCTTTTTCAAGTTTACTACACTACTAAATAATAATATTTGCTAAATAAAAATTTTTTCTATTTTACCAAAATATTGTAAGAAAATAAAACGACAAATTAAAATTGCAAATGTAAAAGCAATTTAGAAAGTGCAAAATAAAATAAAAATACCATTTATGAACAATAGCAATTATAATATAAGTTTAGCAAAAAACTACTTGAAGGAAGTGATGCAAAAAAGTATCACATTTAAAACGCTTATTCAAGCTTATCCATTCAATTTTTTACATATTTTTACAATTCATTACGTCTAACAACACAAAAATAAGCTAAAATAAAAAAAAATTTTAAATTATGTTTTGATAAAATAAAAAGAATAAGCTAATTCTGAAGAAGCCCAAAAAGTAATAATAGTTGAGTTAAAATCTTTTCACGTGTCAATATGCTTTAAATTCTGACATATCTGCCAATTCTATTTAAATGAAATTCTCTGAAAAAAAGCTAAAAAAAAGCAATGCATTCGATACAAGTCTCCACTAAGTTACACCAAGTAAATTTATAGGTAATGCAAAAATGCACGTCTTTACTTGAAAGGGTTAAGACGATACGAACTTTGTTTTTTCAAATTCGGCCAAATTGACGCCATAGCTACTACTAAAAGCGTCACGAAAGTGCCAAGCTACTATGATATCGACTTTATACGCAATATTAATGCATTTAAGAACATTTTGAAAATCATTGGTAATTTTTTGCTAACGTAGAGGTATTGAACAATCTCTTGAACGGAGAAAAATTGTGAAATAAATTTTAAGACTAGAACGACCAAGCGCGTCAATTGACGCATTTCAAGTATTCTATTTCCCGCATCTCCGCCGGATATCACTCTTTTCTGCTGAAACTTCTTGACAATTATTTTTTTGTACAAGCCTTAGTTTTGTGTGACGTTTGAAGTTTTTACTAATAAAACGACGAATTTAGTTATATATCTACCTAGAACGACCAAGCGCGTCAATTGATGCACACACCTGAAAATTTCTCATAGAGTCTACAGAAAGTGTGATTACAGCCTTGAGAACCACTACAACGTGAAAAATAAAACAAGGTGATATTCTGCTTTGTCTGAGTGGTAATTAAGCATTGTGATGTGACAGTAGGATATGATATTTTCTCTCCAAATCCTAATGCGCTGTAGAAATTCGGGCTTACTTAGTGATTTTATTCGAGACTAGCACGTGCTTGTGAACAGTAAACATTTAGAAGGACAAAAAGCATGTACTAGCTTTGTCTAGTGACTTTACTGCTATTAGCAATAAAAGCGTTCAACTCCTTGCATATGCGAGCTTTTAATATACGTTTCCGGTGTTGACTTACCTCTGTTTTTTCATTTTTTGATTTTGAAATGTGTTTTGCTGGTCATAATGTATAGTATAAACATAACTTTTGCTGAGCAACGAAGTTGCGAGTTTGATTCTCATCCAGAGCGACGCAGTTGCGTTTAATTACAAATTTGTTTTAAGCTTAGAAACAAAGTTGCGAGTTTGATTCTCACCTAGAGCGACGAAGTCGCGTTGAAACATAACTTATGCTGAGCAACAAAGTTGCGCTTTCAATTCTTGTGCTGATATATGTCGGTAATCTTGTCAAAGTTGTTGTTTTAAACTTTCAATTGTCTTTCTATTGCAAGGATACGCCAGTAGTCTTTCAGCTGTTCGTAACAAGGTTTGAGCAGCTGTCCTTCTATTACAAGGACATGTCAGTAGTCTTTCAGCTGTCAGTAACGAGGTTTGAGCAGCTTTGCTTCTATTGCAAGAACACGTCATCTTGTCAAAAATGCACATGATGTTTTGCTGGACCTGTATACAAGACATCTATTCTTGTTGGTTTGCACTCAAAGCTTGTCCGAAACAATCCGCGTCAAACAATGGTAATTGGACAAGAGCTTAAGACACGCTTTTGTTCTTCGAGTAAGAAACATCAAAGTAGTAGAATAATCTCAGGTAAGCTGTTTCTAATGAAACCAGAATCATTAGAAGTGTTATGGTTCTATTTTTAAAAATGTTTTGACTGCATAAAATAAAGTACATTAAAAATTGACAATGAATATATGTTTACACATTTTTCACACCTGAATTTGCTAAGTTCTTAAAACTGCGGTGTAAAAGGTTTAAATAGTATCTATTTGACAATCAAAGTCTGACATTCTGCATAGCTTTTAATTGGGAAGCTGCAAAATATCCAAACAAAAAACCATGAACGCGTTTCTACTGTAAAACGTCAACTGTGGATAGAGCTTGCAAGAAAATTTTTATATTACATATACTTTCAAAAACTTTTGAATAGTCTGCAATTGTGAACTTACCGTTTCATATTTTAAAACTTTTAGATAAAAAATATACATTAGTTTAAATTCTTTAAACACAAAAAACCGACAGAATTGTACAAAATTGTGGTTTATTTGAGATTTTTTGCTGTTCTTTAATGTTTTTTAATGCTTATTTGCATAACAGCAACAGAACGTCAGCTGCAGATTTTTGTGGAAAAGCAATATAGATTTAATTTTTTAAATTTGACTCGAATCTTTAAAGTTTTTCGTGAATATTATAATTTTTCAAACCTCGAAGCTTGATAGTATGAATTGTTTAAAGCAAAAACGGTGTTGTTAAACAAGGACAAAAAACGTTTAAACCTTATTTTGCACGGTTTGAGATTTCTTTGTTTGCTCTTCACTCAATTTTTCTTTTAAAAGTGATACAATAGATTAGTTGTTTGAAAACAACGCGGTTTTTCTTAATATCGGTTAATCTGTTTTTAAACTATCTCTTCGCCAAACAAAGTAAAGGCGTTTTTTATTTCAAGATTATTTTTGAAAACTACCTCCAGAAAAATAAGGAACTATTTAGGCTCGTCTCATAAAAATTATTGCGTCTGTCACAATTTTTTAAACCGCCTGACCTGTTGATAAAAAAACTTGCAATTTTTTATGTTGCAGAATGATTGACGCAAATACTTCAAGTTTTTCTAACCTCAAAGCGGTTTGATTGTGGCTTTTTTCAAGTAAAAATTTTGATAAAAGTCAAAAAGTTGCTCTTTAGCAAAACTTTTATAATTTTTTTCGACTTTGAAAACAAGAAAATAGTGGTTCAAACTTTTAATAAAAAAACTGTTTGTTAAGAAAATATTTTGATCCTTTCAAAACCTATTTTGCAAAGTTGAATTATGTCTAAGATTGCACTTGTTCAATATGTAATTTCACGGTTAATTGTGCGTTTCGTTGCAAAAAAAGCAGTCAGCATTACAAATATTGCAAAGATTTCTTAAAGTTGTAATCTTCTTGATCGAATAATGACAAAAAATCAATCAATTTGCAAAACAATATTGTTTTTTTAACACCTTTTTCAGCTTGTGACCTTTTGAATTAATTTCGTGATAAAAATTAGCATCTAAATTTTATAGTTCAACGCTACTTCGTCGCTCTAGGTGAGAATCAAACTCGCAACTTCGTTGCTCAGCACAAGTTATGTTTCAACGCAACTTTGCCGCTCTGGATGAGAATCAAACTTGCAACTCCGTTGCGCGGCATAAGTTATGTTTCAACGCAACTTCGTCGCTTTTACTGGGAATCGAACTCGTGGTTTTAGCTAGAGCTAGGGTTAGGTTAGGGTTAGAGCTAGAGTTAGGATCCCCGCAAGATCCACCACAGATCTACCACAGATCCATTTCAGATCTACCGCAGATGCACCTCAGATCCACTTCAAATCCACCTGAGATCCACCTTAGATCCATCTCAGATCCACCTCAGATCCACCTCAGATCCGGGACAATTTACTTCAAATCAAGCATCCCTAACCACTAATGAGCACATCATATCCTGATGTAGAGATTTCTTCTCACAACAATCCTAAGGAAAAACCAGACACAGTTTTATTTTATAATAAAATAAAGCTAGGGTTGACGTCATTGATCAGATGGCCAGGAAATACTCTGTAAAGGCTGCGAGAAGAAGGTGGCCCTTTTACGTATTTTACAATTTTTTGATCTAGCACTAATCAATAGCTGGCTTCTCTTTCAAGATATTTGCAAGTCAGGAATCAATCGCCGGAAATTTATGCAACGGGTGGTTGAAAAACTTACAGGGACAACACCAGGAGAAAATACTGGAAAAAATGGGGTTACACAAAGAAATCTCATCGAAACTTACGAACCTTTTGAAAAAAAAACGAAAAACATAAGCAACAATAAAGCGCGGTAATAGAACAACGGATTTATGCAACAGCTGCCGGGGCATGGTAGTGGGAAATGCGCTATAAAAATTTGCAAAAACTGTGTTGATTAAATAAATGTAACGACAAGTCGCTTACCTTCGTAAACCATTGCAGTTATTATTTTACAAACACTAAATTGTTTTTATATTTTTTCGCCTTCAAACGCCACTAAAGTACAAATTTTTTGGCTTATGGCTAGCAGGTTCAATTTTTAATTGTTCTATTTCTTCTTTCAAAAAAAGTATCATGTAAGTACTGTATTTGGTTATTTTTAAGAGTGCAATGAATAATGTTTAATGTCATTTCCACTTTAAGAATGTTTTTTGACCAAATAAGTGAAGAAATCGCAGCTTTTGTGCATTATGCGTCAATTGACGCACTTGGTTGTTCTAGGTAGTATTAAAGTGCGGTTGTTCTAGTGTTCATAGTATTGATATTTGTAAAAGTATACGATTATAGAATTTAAGATAAATTTATAGTTAAAAAAAAAAAAAAAAAAAAAAAATAGTTGTCCAAATAAGCTATCCGCCCAATTAACTGGCTGCAAAATCAACTTGACAACGGCAAAGCCTTAAATACTGAGCAACACGGCGAGGTAGCTTGAAAAAAGTTAATTAAGATCATTACTAAAAGCATAAAATTATAGTTTGTTTCCAAGTGCAACTGTTGAAAAAGTCATAAATTTGCAAATAAATCTGTGTTTTTAACCTTAAATCTAGCGATATAATATTTGTTAGCTTACAATTTTAATCGATATGTCTAATGAAAAATAATTAAAAATTTTGAATTTTTAACTAAAGAAATAAATAAAATAATTAGAAGTATTTACTGTAGAGGGGCTTTCCAAGTCAGGCCGTTGTTGAGAATAGGAGTTAATTTTGATTCTCAGTTTAGTTCTCAAATATAGAAATATAATCGTTTATAATAAAATGTTTGTTTAGTTTATGTGCAATACTGCTCAGTGGGAATGAAGTATGGAGACAGTAGAGTTAACAACAGTGAGATTACTGCATCTTCTTATTACAATAATGCTTTTCTACCAGCGCATGGAAGATTGGATTACCCGAAGATGGAAAACAAGGGGGCCGCTTGGGCAGCACAAATAAGTAAGCATTTGTTTTGTTTCTATGTTTTTCTGAAAATGTAACAAATACGAAATATTATAAAGTCAGATATTGCTCATCTAACCTACTTCATTTCATCCACGGCCTACTAAAGATATTAAGGAGGCCGTGCTTCATCAAAAAATGTTAGTTTATTGTTGCTAAATTTGCGAGACAGGTTTGCCTATTTCCAAAGTACGATTTGTTAAAAACAATTTATTGTTGATATATTAAACTCATGAACATCTGCGGATTGTATAGATGAAATTTTAGCTTATAAATATGCCGAGGGCCGCAATTTGTATAAAAAACAAAGTGATAATCTTCTTTCAGTATTCAGGTTTAACCAAGAAATTAATTTAGATTACCTTGAAGACTTATGAGCCGCATGCAGCTAATATGGACGATAAAATGGTGGTCACAACAGAAGTTTCAATTAATGCAATCTGACTATATATTTTGTTTAGTTTTAAATTTCACAATTATTATAATTCTGCTTGCTTCAATTAAAAACGTACTCTTTCCGAAAGTTTATTATGTTACAGGTCGGCAGCGTGGTCGAGTGGTTAAAGCACTGGACTGATGATCAGCATGATCTAGGTTCAAAACCCACTTACGCCATTCTGTTGTGTCCTTGGGAAAGACACTTTACGGCACTTTCCCCTGCTTGGTGGTCTTGACAAGCAGTACTAAATTGCAGTAATATCTCTACTAACTTACTAGCGGACAGCAATATCTTGGCATCTCCGGAAGCAGGTCGGGGTAATTGCTTACCCTATGTATAGCGCCTCCGTCGCTTTCCTGCGAGTCAGGAGGATAAATATAGAGATTAAAATAAAAAAAAAAAATAAATAAACACTTTATGAAGAAAAGAAAATATTTTTAACCACATTAATGATTTATGGAAAATTAAGATTTTCAACGTTACTTCATATTTCAAACATAATATGAATATTTAACAAAGTGTAATAAAAAAATCCAGACATTTTTTGATAAATAAAAGACAATAGATAACATTGTTTATGTCAAGATCGAATTGGTGAGTGGATTCAAGTTGACCTTGAAGCAGCAACTTTTGTTACTGGAGTCATTACTCAAGGAAGAGGTGATACCATCGTCGGAGTTCAATACGTTTCAAGTTACAAAATTGCTTATGGCAACACTACCAACAGCATCCATGAAATAATTAGTGAAAATGGTGATCCGATTGTAAGTAAAAAAAGTAATTTTTGTTAAGAACAATAAAACAATTTCAAATTGTGTTGGACAACTACAAATTTAATACTTTTAAAGATATATTTGGACTTTTGTACATTTTTTAGATTTTTTCTGGAAACACGGACACCAACTCGTACGTGATGAATAGATTTCCTCAACCAATCACAGCCCGCTATTTTCGGATGATTGTTCAATCTTGGCACATACACGTTTCATTACGAATGGATTATATTACTTGCTAATCAATACATTTTCCAACTGAAATTACAAAATGTTTCATGGACAGATTAATGAAATAAAATGTTAAATCAATTTAATCTCAAAAACAAAAAACTTACAGTATATAAGAGAAGTTAAATTTTATATTTGCTGACTAGATAAATATTTAATATTAAAATTTGCCAGATTATCATTGCAAAAGACTGCTTGAAAGCAAAAGAGAATAAATCATTTCATTAACAAAAAACCCAACATGAAGTTTAACAATATAAGTTATTATAAGATAAAAATTAATTCTTAGTTAAACGAACCATATCAGTTGTTCAAATTAACATGTAATTGTCAATGTAATCACCGATTCATAGACTTTTAAAGAGACCGTGTTTTTTATCAGGCCCGAACTGTTTGGTTACAGAGAACTGGGCAACTTTTCGTAATACCTGCTTTTTTACAACGGTTTTGGTGTAACCATTGTCCATTACAATTTCTTGATGTTTTTTATATTTCCTGCCTTTGCATCCGTTGTTTCATGTGTTTTCTTAAAGCAGGTGTTGAGGGGTCTTATAAACAAATTTTGATATTTAATTTAGTTTTTGAATTTGTTGGACTGATTGAGTCGTAGCAAAAGATAAACTAGTATCTGTACACTTTCAATTCAAGGCCACTTTTATTTTCAGTACTGATGTTAAGAAAAGACTGTAGATTAATTATTCTATTTTAAATGTAAACTTTTCGACAAATGAAAATGATTGAAATACCTCGAGAAATTGCCCATTTAAGTTTTACGCTGAAAAATCACAAAAGCAACATCAATGTGTCTAAAAACAATTGTCTTTTATTTTTCTGGGAAAAAATTTATGCATGATTTTTCGTGATTTCCTTCCAAACAGAAAGTGTTTTTTCCTTACAGAACACGAACTGTTACCAAAGAGCTCAAATGTCTCTCCTTGAAAAATTGCTATGGAGAAAAATACAAAATATAGAGTAAAGATTTGATACCAATTATGTGAGTAATTAATTGATTAAAATTAAATGCAAAATCAAAGCAATATTATTACAGAATGACCGAAATGTCTGTTATCAAGGGTCGCTTTGTAATAGAACAATAAATTTTAACCCAAACAATTTTTTATCATACAGTTTACGCTCGTAAGTCGGACCCGAATAACTCGGATATCAGATAAATCGGAACATGACCGAGGAAAAAAAAGAAAAAAAATTCCAAGATTGAGAAAAAAATGTTTGGCCTAAAATCGGCAGTTTTCTTCGACAGCGATACTTTATTTGTGTGTTTATTCTTTAATGTATGGTATGGTACATAGTAAAAAATATGTACGGTTTTGCAGTGTTTTCTTTAATTCCCCTAAATAAATAAATAAATCTGCTTTTTTTTACATGTTATGAAAGCAAATTTAGTTAAACAAAATAGCCTATATAATAACAGGACATTTTTAACTAAATTCCATTGCCCAAGGCATGTTTATAGGCTATGGCTTACAGACCTTCGGTTAAGTCGTACGCCCTTCCCCGCAAGCTGTCCGACTTAACCAGGGTAAACTGTAATTCGCTTCTTGATATTTCTCTAGTTAAATAAATTTTTTATGTTATAAACTCAAATGATTGACTTCTTCTTTTTAAAATTACAGTACATAGTTTTTGTTTTTTTCTTAAATCATTTATTTATCTGAAGAGGGCTGAGGCAAGCCGAAAACGTTTATGGTTTTTTCTTTTGTTTATTTTTGTTAAAAAATTTTTTTTTTATTTTTTATTTATGATGAATACATTTATGCTGCTATATTTTGTCGTTTTATAAATTAAAAAATTATAGTAAAATCTTGTAATAAGTTTTATGAAGCGCTTTTGTCGCTTTGAGCCATTGAAGCTTTTCTGGCAACCTAATCAAAGCGTGACTGTTGCTAAGTTTTGGTTTAGAGGTTTCCGCAGCTACATACAGACAATTGCTGAATTTTGAGTTGTGATAAAAATAATAGTTTGCTGTTGAAGTTTATTTTAATATATGTTTTATGATGTGTTTTATTTAGATGCTCGTAACTTTTCAGCTAATTAAACGCAAACAAATGTGAAGTGTAAATATTATTGCAAAAATAAAAGCGTAAATAAAATACTCTTTTTATATTAGTGTTCATAACAAAAAATTAAAAAAGCAAATAAAAAGATTCGAAAATTTAAAAAAAAAAGATAATGCAAAATAACAGTCTTAAAAAATGTTTTATTTTTTGTGCCGTTTAGAATTTCTCGACTTTGCTACAGCATATTTCAAAGCTTTCGTAAAAATTTTATATAAAAACAAAACTAAATTTTCCTTTGTCAGTTTAGGGAAAAAATTAACAGAAAAACTATACTGTTAAATTTGTTTTCAAATTCGCAATGTACTGAAAATAGGAGTAGCAAAATTACAGTTGCTTTTAAACTTGAATTTCGGGAAAATTATTTAAAAAATGAGCCACTATCAAACTCAGATTTTTCCGTTAAAACAAAAAGCATAATTTTTAAAGGAATTAACTTTTTAAACAAAATTATTATATTATAATCTTTTGCTTTTATACTATTTGTTTAAAAAGTTTTTTAAAGAAGGCATTACTTAATAAACTACAAAAATATTAAATAAAATCAAAAAATACACAAACAAAAACTAATTTGACTTATTAATAATGAGTCAAATGTTGTCATTTGAAAACTAAGTTGGTAAATTAATTTAAAATTAAGTTAATAAAATGAAAGAGAAATCTAAAAAATAAAAAAAAAACAATCATAATTTCTTAAAGTACGGAAAAAAGTATTATGAGGGACTTTGAACTACAACAAAAAAACCAACTTTTAACAAAACGGCTGCCCCGATGGAAAAGCATAATTTATTGCTAGAAAGTTGTTTTATCAGCGGCAGTATTGCAATTTATCAAAAGTCGAAAAGTGGAAAAACAAACTGAGAGAAAATCTGTTTGAAGTAGATTGTTAAATTCGGAAATGGGCGTATTATGTCTGAAATCAACCATTGAATGCAAAATAAAAAACCTAACTTTATATATACAGACAGCTTCGGCTAATTGCATACCTGGTTAAACGCATAAACCGCTTTAATGCATAGGATTCCAGAATTCTTAACGGAAACAAACAATATAAAAAAAAAAAATAGTATGATTAAGGTGTTGCATAACGGTTATTCGCATAAACCGGGTATATAAATAGAAATTTTCTTTTTATTTGTAAACTTGTATCGCGTAATCGCAGAGCTATCTTTAAAAAAGTGTTAAGCACACTTGTCAAAAAATGTTGAAGTCTGTTGCGCCATTAATCCAATAGAGCAGTGGTTCTCAAATTTTTTGAGCCTGCGGGCCGGTAATATATCAAAAAATTTGGTAGACCGGTAATCTTTTTAATATCTGAAAAAATTGTAATAAACGCAATAAATCGATAAAAAAATTTTTTACTAAAACAAAAGTGAGCAATTAGCATGGGAAGAACTCTATATGTATTTAATGTAAAATTTGCTGCTGTCTTTTTGATATAATACGCAGTACATGTGGCTTTATTAAAGTGTTTAAATGGCAAAGTTAGGGGCGCTAGAAGCGGGGGGGAACACAGTGATGTACAACATTTACAAGGTACTTTTTGACATAATTTTTTCAAAACCAAGCTTTCAAAATTTTCTTTCTTGATTGATACTGATTTCTGATTGTTTTTTTTAATAGCAATGGATGTACTTTCCATCCTTACTACTCTTAAGTTTAAAATTGAAGATTTTTGGTTACAATTCCAAATTTCAAAAAAAGTTACTTCGTGGAATTCTTATCTTTTGCTGTTTAGTCTTTTCGGCTGACTGTCTCAACTCAGTTGAAGGATAATCTGGCACCATTCCTCTCAATAACTAGAAAC
Source organism: Diplosoma virens (assembly GCA_963680785.1). Lineage (NCBI taxonomy): Eukaryota > Metazoa > Chordata > Ascidiacea > Aplousobranchia > Didemnidae > Diplosoma > Diplosoma virens. The sequence goes on from OY796891.1 coordinate 6,827,397, forward strand.
TGATTTCTTAATTTATTTTCATGTTTTTTCTTCACCACTTTTTTTGAAACCATTAGTTTTGTTGAACACTGCAAATATATTGATGCAATAACCTTGAAGAGAGGTCATTCAAGCGGCTGAATATATTCGCTAAATATCAAGTTTGCTTATCCACATTTTATCGGATAAAAATTTTTTTAATTTGGAATGTTCATTCACGTAAAAATTGATTTGCTTCTTCCATCAACTTAAAAAGACGTGCAAGAGCGCGTCCTCTTGAAAGCCATATCATTTCTGCATGAAAGATGAGATGGCGATTTGGCGCAACCATAATCACACACAGTGCCTCAAAAAGCCTTAAATGCAATACTCTGTCACCAATAATTGACAGTATAAACTAGACGGATCATAATGTCATTTAATTCAGGTGACAGTTTCTGGGCAGCTATATGTTCACAGCGATATATGCAATGTGTAGACAGCAGATTTTTGTTTGCAACTTTTTTTATTTTTGCGGATGCACCCGAATGACAACCAGCCATGCTGGCAGCTTGGTCAACACACAACCATACACATTTTCTCCAATCTAAGCCTTGATCTTGCATTTAGTTATTCAGGAAAATTAATAATTACTGTTAATATTCTTCTGACATTGTTCTACTTCTGAACTCGTAGCGCCTCCTCAAAAAAGTAAAATTGAAATAAATTGTTGTGGATCGGCAGAAAAGTTTATGTGGACCGGCGTTTGAGAACCACTGCAATAGAATAATTGCCGTGAAGTGTCTAACTTTGCCTACTCGACAAAATAACACCGCGTGTTTAACTTCCAGCTGTGCAAAATAAACTGAATTAGAAGTTGTACCGGCTAAGCTTACAAATTGACCTTAAACTTTAAGTAAAACATCGAAGTACATAAAAACGGCAATTTATGCCGAGCAAAAGAACGAATATAAAAAGAATATAACTCGGTTTTAACAAATTTAATAAAACGCTTTATAAAACTATAAAAACAAAGCGTTTAATTGACTATATTCAAGCCAAATACAAATCAAAGTTGATTGAACCAAGCAACCAATAGAATAGTTGGGAAGCAACTAACATAAAAAATAAATGCAATGACAAGTTGAAGAATGAAAAAAAGTCGCAGTTTACTAGGGTAGAATCAATAAAGGTTGAGTTTAAACAAAATAAAAAGAAAATAACCAAGACAGGCGCTGACAGATTCTCACCCAGCCAAGTATGTGGCAAAAGCTAACAATTTTTGTTTCTGAAGATTTGCTTAAACTTTTTAACAACCAGGATATTTGGCCTCTCTATTAATTGATCACTAGTTGTTGTATCGCAAACAAGGGGATGTTGCTGTAAGTGTATCAGAAGATTACGAGTCAGATAAAGACAAACGCAAATTGACCGTTATCATAATCAAATTGAACAAAAAGAACTGGAATCTAATTAAAGGCGATGCCAAAGCAATACAAAAATAAATTGAAAAAACTTTAATTTGCATGGACAAAAACAATATCACGAAGTGCAATTTATTTTGGAGTCAAGTGACAAATGTGAAAGGAGTTAAAACTCGTTGTGATTTATCAAACAGTTTCAAGAAGTTGCGCGATACCAAATAGTTTTCCAAACTTGAAAGATCTTTGTTATTGAAAGATTTCATAAGCTGGCAGAATGCCAATCCAATTATACTTTCTAACTTTTACCGATTTATTACTCGTTAAAAGTTTTTTCGTGTATTCTTATTTTAGAATCAATCGTCTGATTTAAAACCTTCAGATGTTTGATTTATTGCTTAACTAAAGTTTGCTTTGAATTAAAGGTTTTTTTATACTTTGTGTTAAATTGCTACATGAAACTTATACCATTAATAGAAGTTTTATTGACAAAGTGGTTTGTAGTTGTTTTAAAATATGTTAAAAATTTTGTTCCAGCAACGATGTGAAAAAAGTTTGGCAGCAAAGACAGGTATAGCTTATTTTCTGAAAATCTGCTGTAGCATAAAAGAAGCTAAGCCATTCAAAGTAGAGAGCTTGTAATTTCCAAACAGATTTATTAATAACCATTCTGAAATATTTGGTCCAATAGTTTGACAATTTATTTGTGGCGTTAAGGCGATAAATTTCTATCGATCAAACTTAAAAAAAAAAATTTTAAACTAAAACTTGTGCTTCTAGTTTATGTTGGTTAATGTCGATCAAGTTTTGTGCCAAAATTTTTCGGAGCAAGAAGATTAAGAAAAACACTTTTTATAAATTTTTTATGTTCTAAATTTGATTAAATGGTAAACGTTTAATTACATTAATGTATGACCGGGCTAAGTTAAAATTAAAACGTAAATAAAGTTTTTGCTTCTGATTTAAAAATATTTTTTGCAAAATAATGATAATATCAGCCTTGTTATAATATATTTATTTGTCTTGATATACAAAGACCTATTAATTGTTATTTACCTAACACAGACCGTATTTTTTACAGACTTGTAATCACTGTATACGAATAATGTAGAGGCAAATTTGTTTGTGAATAAATAGTAAGAGCAATAAAAAAAAACACGCAAAAAATGCTTTTCAATACAAATGCTTTAAAATATTGTTAAAACTGCTTGCATACATTTACTGATCCAAACTCTTTCAGATATTTTTTCCTGTCAAAAAACTTTTGAATGCACATTAATTGATTACATAATTGTAATAAGTCTTAGTTGCTTTAATATCTCATATCTTAAATCTTTGTAGTTTTAATCATTATTTTTAAGATAAAGATTTAGAGGTCCAACTTTTTTGATATGTCTGATGTGTTAAAGACGCAATTATTATGTCTTCAAATTGTTTTTAATAGCGATTATTGAAATCTTTTGTGAAAAACTTTTAATAAAATTAAATACATTTCTTTTTAAGTAATTTTGTTAGTTTTTACTCATCTTGATTCTAATCTATTGTTTTCGATGTAGAGTTGAATTAGAAACCAACAAAAGAATAAAAAAATTCATACAGCAAAATCGACACTTCCGCAAGCTATTTTATTTATACTCTATGGCTATTACTGTCAACACTATTAATAACAATTGCAGTGATCAGTTTCAATTTTTTTTGTTGCAAAGACAACTGGCAATAAACAGTCTCAAATACACCCATGCAAACAAATTTGGTCGTAACTTACAAGAGAGAAGTTGTGAAGGGATTGTGAAATAATAAAATTTTTTATGACACCCGAAACTAATTAAAAAAAACTTTAATAAATGGCAAGACGACAAAAAATAAAAACAACAAGAAGGCCTTATAAATTAAATTAGGGTGGAAAAAATTTTGACAAACAGAAAAAACACATACTAAAAATCCAAGAGAAATAAACTGCACAACGTAAAGTATAAAAAAAGCAACATAGAAACAATACTAAAAAAGAGACGATGCATTAGATTCTAGGTTTTCAAGTAATTGATTTAAAAATGAAATCAATAAGAATTTATATGATTTTTTTTAAATTGACAATTTAAATTTTTCTATTCATTTGGAATAGAATTCAATATAATTGGGCCTCTACATTTGATAGAGCGTTGTAATCTGCTAGTATAAAGGATGTAGAGTTGATCTGTAGTTGAAGATCTAGGTGGAAAAATGACGGACAGTTTTTACAAATAAATAATTGTTTCAAAATTCTGAGGCACACTGTTATTGAATTAATTATAAAGAATTTAGCAGCGTTGTATCTAATTTCCCAGCCAACAATACTATGCAGGGCCCATGCGGTCCCTGCAAGGGCTGCCGTACGGTAACCGTACCGATTTATGGGTTTACCGCACGAGTTTCATGTGGTTCAAACTAGTTATGCAAAAAATTCCTTTCTAAAAATAATTAAAAATGTTAGCTTATTAGCAAGTTTTAATTTTTGATTACGGCTTAAAATTGAAAGCCAGATTGAACCCGTGCGGTTAGCCCATGAGGGGCCACTACAGCGCCCGCGGCCAAATTGGTACGGTTCCCGTACGAGCAGCCCTCGCAGGGTCCTACATAGCATTGTTGGCTGGGTTGTTGCTTTAATGGAAGTATATTGTATTTAATGTAAAGCAGAATTGCACTATCTCTCCAATTACTTTTATTTATGATTCTAATAGCTTCAACCCTATTCTCCTCAACAGCCGGGCTTCTGAAGCCCGGCCCTTGCAAAAAGTTTGTAATTACTTTATCTTTTTAGATAAAATTCTGGAATTTCTTGACTTTTCCTAATTTGAAATGCTGAATAAGATGGTACTATTTTTAGGTGCCCCCGAACAAGGGTTAACGGTTAAAATAGACGTTTTTTAGCAAATTTGTGAATTTTTGCTGGTTTTCGCAAGCAGAGCGTAGAATTTCAATTTCACGCCTTTATTAAGTGACATGAATTTTACCAATTATCGGCTTTGCGTGTCGAAGCGAATTACGTCGTTTCCCGACGTCAATATGCCTTAGGCGATGTAGAACTTATTTCATGTAAATCGCATTTTCTTTTTTTGAGCTTTTGGCGATTGCTTGGAAACATTTTACACATATACAATATTTTGCGTAAAACAATTGCTGTAGGTCTGCTTGAATACCAATCAAGCGGACAAAATTCAATTTTTACAATAAGCATTTTTATAAAACTTTCTTTTTATTATTTATTTGTAAGAGAAAAAATTAAATTAACTACAGGTAGTTCACATTTTAACTCTTATGCTGACGCCTTCTTATAATTAAAAAACACCTGACTTTTTACAATTGCATTTCACGTTGCATTTGAAGTAACAGGCCGTTTTTATGTTGAAATTTTCCTAACAATGAAAAATCTGACATATTTTTTATATACAAGTATACCTGTTTAAAAAAGTTTTGTGAAAAAATTTATAGCTTTTTGATGTGGGTTTTCCAAACAGAAAGCATAGAATAAAAACAAGACGTTTGATACGATTGAATTTCAATAAAATAGAGCAATGATGGCCAACCTGCGGCCCTTTAAGGTTTCTGTGCGGCCCAGTTGACATATACTAATCCAGGGGTGGGCAGACTACGGCCCGCGGTATAGATGTGGTGATACGCACTCACTTTGAACAATAGTTGGATAGAATTATGTCCGAAATAACCAATTTTACTATGTTAATTACTTCTTCTTAAAGATCACGACTCTGGGAGAAATATAGCAAAATTTGAAATGAAATCAAAGTGAAGACCTTTTTTTTTTAGAGATCACTATGATTTTGGTGCAGAAAATGGGGTGTTTTTTGTATGGCCCGCCATTGTTTTTTGTGCTTCAAAATAGCCTTCGGCTCAAAAAGGTTGGAAACCCCTGAAATAGAGGTTTCTAACTTGAATAAATTCATGGCAGCTCTAAAGTCTGAGATTTACACAAATGACTTTTTCCTCCCAAAAATTTTTCAAGCCAAAGTTTAAAAAAGTGTCCTTACTTATTGCAAACTGTTTAATAAATTTATTTCGAAAGTTAAAGAAAAACCTAAAAAAGCTCCATTCTGGAAATTTAAAAAGAACTTTTTATGTAAACATAAAGACCATTTTTGGTCTTCATTTGCTTTTCGTCATAAATTTTATGTTTGAACTTAGTAAGTCATTTAAAAAAAGTTTGTTATAATTCCTGGTATAATATGATTATCCTATTATATTCCGACGTCTTTTTAGTTTTAAAACGACCCACTAATTCGAAACCTCTGAATAAAATCAACTTAGATATCTTAGTTACGGAAGACCTGGGCTGTTTACAAGGATTTTTCCACGTAAAACCAGATAAAGCTTCGGGCCCCAATTTTATGTGCATGTTGTATAAATTCATTAGGGCTCTAACCTCTTAGATTTACACAAATGACTTCTTTCCTCCCAAAAAATTTTCAAGCTAAAGTATAAAAAAATGGTCCTTACTTATTGCAAACTATTTAATAAATTTATTGCAAAAATTAAAATAAAAACCTAAAAAAGCTCAACTTTGAAAATTCGAAAAAAATTTTTTTGTAAACGTAAAGACTATTTTTTGGTCTTCATTTGCCTTTCGCAATAAATTTTATGTTTGGACTCAAATTGTAATTTTTAAAAAAGTTTGATATAACTCTTGATCTAATATGATTATCCAATTATATTTTGACGTCTTCGTAGTTTTAAAATGACCCACTAATTAGAAACCTCTGAATAAAATCAACTTAAATTTTTACTTACGCCTGACCTAGGCTGTTTACAAGGGTTCTTCCACGTAAAACCAGATAAAACCCCCGGCCCCAGTTTTATGTGCACAGAGCTTATTATCCATGTCAGAGCTATTTCAAAATCTTGATTAAATCATTTTCCGTTTTCCTGCTTGCGTCAATTCTAATTTGGAAAATCTACGGAAGAGTGCTTCTATTCGCGATTTGAAAGACAAAGAACGCTGTAGAGATTCAAAAAGTTATTAACAAATTTATCAACTTTATGTCCCGTAGGAGAAATTTGAGACGTTCAAGTACGCTCGCAACGAGCTAATTGATGATTTTGACGCAAAAAGTCAACCGCGGATCAAGTCGTTCTGTTATCATAGAAATCATCGACGATTTTCTCAAGACTAAGAAAAAGCCAGTACTATTTGTCAATCTGACACCTGCATATGACACTGTTATTTCATACAAACTTGATTTTAACTGCAAGTTATTGAGTTTTCTGCTGGATAAGAACATGGTTTAAATGATTATGAAACTAGTTTACAACAAAAGTTTTACTGTAACGGCGACAGTAAGCAAAACAGTCTTGGTTGTCAGAGAAACAGTGTTCCTCCAAAATCAATAACGACTGATTCTTTTTTTAACATCTAGAAGTATAATCTGCGTTCCACAATCTTCAGGTTAAGAATATTGTGAGCTAAAAGTTTACAATAATCAACATTCATCATTGCGTTTAATTTCGACTTATCTTGAGGTAAAACTAAATAAATCACCCAAGTTTCGTCACCACCGTTTGCATTGCGCAAAAATTTTTCTTTGTGTGTCCCGGCGCTGAAGTAACTTGCGGTTTTAGGGCGGGAGCTGGTGCCAAAACCAGTGGTGGATGTTAAGTGAGGCGAATGAGGCAGTTACCTCGGGCCCTTCCTTGAAAATATTGCATAGAGTTTTATTTTGCTGTATATGCTTTTTTAGAGATCACCATTATTTTGGGAGAAAAATAGCAAAATATGAGATCAAATCGAAGTGAAGACCTTCTTTTTTTTAGAGATCATTATGATTTTGGGAGAAAAATAGAAAAATGAGATATCAAATCGAAGTGAAGACCTTTTTTTTTAGAGATCACCATGAGTTTGGGAAAAATAAGGGAAATACGAGATCAAAGCCCTTTTTTTAGAGAACATCAAGTTTTGCGAATCCTTGCTTCGCGGCCCTAATTTTGAATATCCGTCACTGGCCAAAACATCAGAAATAAATCTCCTATTTTTGTCTATTCAATAGCCGAGTACTGGATCTTGTTTGTTTTTGCAGCGCACGTACTTGGTTTATATATAGTGTTTTGAATAATGCTTTGTGCGTAGTCACTGAATGCCTCCGTCCCTCTCCAACGGACCACTTACCAGTTTTTAGAGACATCCAGGCATCTAAGCTTTGACAACAAGAAGCAATACTCTTTTTGGCTAGAAATAGTACTCTAGACATGCTCTGCTATTTTTTCAAACCTGTGGCACACTTTGTAAGGTTTCAAAAAATTGCAGAGCATCTGGACCGGGTGAAGAGCTAAATTTTGAACGCTTTCCGTTACCTGAAGTTTCCTTTAGCTGCCATAGAAAGCCTAAAAATTTTAATCTGAACTCTAAAAATAAAGTGATGACTTTTTTTCATCTGAAGTTACCAATTTGCGCATATCAAACATTATCCGGCCTGGGAGAAAATTGATTAAAAACAAGTTATCAATTTATTTGTAAAGAGATTTTATGTTCACTAAATAAAGTTTCATATGAAAAAAAGCGTTTGAAATTTAGTAAAGACCAAAAAAACGTCATGACATTTCACGATGAGATGTACTGTACAATAAATTTTTTAAGTTTTTTGGTTGCTACTTCAAAAAAACATAACCTTTTGTCTATTCGAAAGATTATATTTGCCGTTTTTCCACAGCTTACGAGTTACAAAGCATTGCTGTAGATCCTGACTATGGTTTATTCATCGGTTATCAAAAGCCTACCGATAAACACGAAGGTCTAAAAGCTTGTTTAAACCTGCTTTGCAAAGACTTGAACAATCTTTCCGAATTAGGTACCCTGCTGCCCAGTACATGAATCATACATAGAATACAAAGTACTGTGGTAGTACATTCCGGCTCCATGCTTTTATTACCAGCGCTTTGAGTGTACTAGGCTCGTTCGAAAAAGCGTTTTCAGAACAGTTTGAGTTATGCTTAAATGCCTGTGGACGGATTTCGAACAACTGGCCTTAGCCGACTGGCCGCAGTTTAATTAACCAGTCGGCTGCGTCTAGCTGGATTGCGCCCAATCGGTTGCGACCAGTTGGCCCATTCTGCCTCCGAACCAAAATTGCGTGTTTTTATTTTTGCATGAACAAATAGGGTCTCTTCACTTTCTCTCATTGCAAATGCGGCGTCATTGCACAAAACAGAGAAAAAGTTGTATAGGAGTGTCATATGAATTAGGCATTATAAGGAGCACAAATTTGGAAAGTTTTAGATAAAAAAAAAACGATTGTGGCTTGGTGCATCACTAACAGTACTTAATCCAGGCAATACAATAGCAAATCGCAGTAAATAAATAAACCATGGGGACCAGTCCTATTTATTTGCTTTACTTGAAGTGGATACTTTTAAATACTACAACAATTTCGGCATAGAATTCCCCTGTTTTATGTGAAGTTAAAAAAAAAGGCTTTTTTAGCTTAACGTTTCTTTCTCCTTTCTTTCTCCAAGCTATCTTGGAGAGGTCTTGTGGTGATTAGTATCTTTTGAAGGTAATCAATCTAATCTTCCAAAGTGTAAAACAAAAAAATGCACTTTTTAATTAAATATATTGGAACCAAAATGTGTTATTATATTCATATTCCATCCGAAACTTTTCATATTGCAAAATAAAAAAATAAATTTACCTTTGTTATCCAGATTTGCTTATTTTCTAGTTTTGCTTTTAGGTTTTCATTTTTTAATTACTTTTTTGCCTTATCGCAACTTATTTTCAAATGGTTATTTTATTTTAATTTTTTTGTTATTTTAAATTATGCAATAAAAGTAACTGCTTGACCAAGACACCTTATGGTTATTTGCCAGTCACGTTATCCTATATTTAATCTCAATTATATGTTATGCGAATATTTGTAATAGTTCAGTGACAAAATAAACAAATGTGAATTTCGAATCTTCATACATGCCACAATATTATTGTTCAAAAATTTTTTTATTGGACACTCTAATTTTTATTAACTGATATAATTGTAATTTAGAGTTTGTAACAAAGACTTTTAAGCAGGAAAAGTGCCGTAAAATGTTTTTCAAATAAAATGTGACAAAAACGAACGTATACGATCCTGATCCGTTCCCATCAAATCGACACTCCCAACCTCTTGCTATACTGTCGACAAATATATTATAAAATTGATTTTTTCCTTAATTTTATAGAAAGCAAACAAAGTTATTGTTAAATTTTATTGCCAAAAGATTTGGAAAATTTCTCACGTGCTGGCATGAATAAAAACATTGTTCTATTGGATCACTATTTCTAAGAAATTATTAATTAAAATCGCCCAGGTTGCGGCACTGCTTACAAATTTGCACTTCATGCTTTGAACGATGCCGAGATATGTTCCACGATTAATAGTCACAATTATATAGAGTAATATTGTTTTTCTCAAGTGTTTTTTTTTAAGTTATGCAACGGTTTACTTCTATTTCAATAAATAAAAAACTCTTTTTGTGGCGGTGAAATACATAGCGAAAAAACATAGCAAGTGCATACAAACGATGATAATTATATAAAAGATAAAGGTTTGTTGGTTTTACAGCATTGGTATGTTGATATTCTAATGCTGCTAAATATTAAAATATAGCCTATTTCAAATTCTTTTATGTAAAAAAAAAATTATTTTTTTATTATTTTATACTTTTTTAAAAAAGCAGCAATAATTATTGGTAACTAAAAAAATATGTGGACAAATATGTGAACCAGTAATTGAAACCAAACTAAAATAATTTCTATACTTCGACCAAAACAATGAAGCAAGCTTCCCGTAGCTTCTTCATTGTTCGTAATTGTCGTGCGCGTTGACGTCACTTTTTACGTCCAATTTTTAATTAAGTTTACGACTGTTACAACAGCGAATCCGTTACAATCGAATTTCACGCTAGTTAAATGAGTGTCTAAACGTAAAAATTCTAGTGACCTTGCTAAATTGCAATTTTACATACTATATCAAATGAATTTTCAAAAACTTTTTTGCTCTAACAAAAGTTAAATAAATGATCTTTACTCTACTTAAATTTCATAAAGATAGCTTAAGTAGTTTTGGAGTTATGAATCGTTAAATTGGTGGGCTTCTGAAGCCCGGCCGTTGAGGAGTCAAGAGCTCGAAAAAGCTTGAGGAGAATAGGGTTAATTTGTAGTTTTCTTGTTTTAAAAGATAAGAGGGAAAAGTATTAACTCATACCAGGAAACCAAAGTTAGCATAAAAGTGTATAATAGCGTAATAAAATTAAATAAAAACGACTAATCTAAATAATAGTTCAATATTAAAAAAAATATAAAATAATCTTGGTACTTTCAATAAAATAAAATTTACGTCGTTGCAAAAATTTAGTTTCGCGTCTAAAATAAGCCACGATAACTAAGCTTGCTCATTGATTTTATAATTTCAGTTGAACAATTTATGTTTATTCTGGTGCAACTGAATTTAATTTGGGTGATATAATTAGCACATTTGCATTTAGAGTAATTTTTTTAGCTGTAACTCATTTATAGATAGCTGTTGTTTCAATATTCACTCATGTTTGCAATTCGTCTGGCGAATTATCAATGTCTGAGGTGCTGACATTATTCCTACAACCTTCGAAGAAACAAGGCAGTTTGTTGGTGAAAAGTAAAAGGTTTTCGAAAAAAATTGAGTAATATTTTGATAAGTTGCAGATTAGCAAAAAATAACGGAAAGTTGTTATCCTGCAAAGAGAGCAAGATTAAAGACAAAGTATTAAGATAAATTAAAATTGTTTCAAGTCAAATTTCATTTCTTCCCTCAAGCATTTCCCCATTAGGTTCTAAATGCAAATGTTAAACACTTTACAATAGGAATTAGCGTCTAATATCAACACTTTAATAAAACGTAATTCTTGCAATCTCACTGTTCTAAATAGTAGTTAATGCCCTGTAGACAAAGTTAAATGTTTTAATATGAGGCTGATGAATATTTTACATTCTTCATTCAAAGAATTTTATCCAACATTAAGCAATTATGCCGGAAGTCTTACTCTCTACCTACCAGACAAAAAATAATTAGTAAATGTTTTGGAGATAACTTTTAGACAAAGTGTTATAAAAAAAACTGCAGTATCTTTAACGGAGGTCTATCTTAATTTTTCTGTTCAAATACCGGTAAATGTTTAATTTTAACCTGAGGTGTATTAATTTAAACAAAAAAAATTAATCAGAGTGACATCGGAATCTCACAAACTTACGTTATTTTATTATTAATTTGATCAATTTCCAACAGTATTTCTTTAGAAAGTTTTGTTAACCCTTAACTACTCACGCTGGTGAATTTTGTACACCATTCGTACTAATTCATCTGCCTTTTCTTTTTGTGAAATCGTGCAGGCAGCAAGCGCCATCTATCCTCTAATTAACTCCACAGACATGCTTTGACGCATTGGCGTAATTCAAAAAAGCACGTGGCGGACGGCATGCTTAGATCTGTGGGTAGAGGTGCTGTTTTGGTGTACAAAGTACACCGCGCGAATAGTAATGTAAATTTAATTTTTTGTGCATTTTGAAAACATTTTTTTATTGTTTTCTTGCAGGTTTACACTGTTTCTTGTATAGAAATAGCTTAATATAGAATGGCTCGACGGATTAGGGCTTTAGATGATGACACAATTAAGGCGATACTGGAACCAGAAGATGCATCTGATGAGGAATTAGGAAGTGAGGAAAATGATGACAAAGAAAGAGTTGTGAACGAAAGCGATCACAGTGCAGACTCGGAAATTGATGGTGACCAATTGCAGAATTCTGATATGTTTACTGATTTTGAAAGCTCAGATGAAGATGATGAAAATTATTATCTTTGCAAAGATAAAGTAACTAAGTGGTGCAAAATCTTTGTGTCAGTAAATTTGCAAAAACTCCTACACAAAAATTGTGAAACTTTTTCCTGGCCCAACAAACAATGCTAGACATATTGAAGACGAACTGCAACTTTTCTGTTACTAGTTACAAATGAGATAATTGAGGAAATTGTTCGATGCACTAATATGTATATCACAACTGTACAGTCAAGCTATGACAAGGAAAGAGATGCAAAAATTCTGAAAAAACTGAACTCATGGCATTCCTTAGATTATTGTTTTTGTCAGGTGTATAGAGGGCTGGGCATGTGAGTTTTCTTGAATTGTGGGCCACAGATGGTAGTGGAATAGAAATCTTTCGAGCATGCATGTCGTACAACCGCTTTCTGTTCCTGTTGTTGGCAATACGGTTTGATGATAATATGACGTGGAATCAAAGAAAAAAAAAGATAAATTGGCAGCTATTCGGTATATTCTGGATGAGTTTGTACAAAATTGCAAAAAAGCCTACTGCCTTAGTGAGTTCTTCACGATTGATGAAATGTTAGTGCCTTTCCGAGGGAGATGCAGCTTCATCCAACACATTCCAAGTAAGCCGGCACAATATGGTGTGAAGATATTTGCACTTTGTAATGCCAAGACATTTTTCACAGGAAATTCGGAAGTTTACTGCGGTAAACAACCAACTGGGTGATATGAAGTCTCCAACAGTCCTGCTGACATAGTTGAAAGACTGATAAGTCACTTGAAAGGTTCATGTCGTAATCTAACAACGGATAATTGGTACACCAGTTACACATCGCTATATCACTTCTGCAAGATAAAATAACTGTGGTTAGGACTTTGAAGAAAAACAAAAAAAAAAATTCTAGCCGAATTTTTGCCAAACAAACAAAAGCCGATCTCTTCATCAATGTTTGGCTTTCAAAAGCATGCTACTTTGGTTTCTTTTACACCAAAAAAGAACAAATCAGTTTTTTTACTTTCCACTTGTTTGTTTACTTATTCAACTTGCTTGTTTACTTATTGAAAAAGTTTGTAGTAACACGTTGATAAAAGAAAAACTTTATTAATTAAAAGCTGTGATTTATCAATGCACATAAAATCAACAATTATTCTTTTATTTTTGGAGAAGTTCAAAAATTTTTTACCATATTTGTTCGGAATTTATTTCCTAACTGTAAGTAGCCAAATATGATATTACTTTCTAGTTAGGAAAGTTTTTTTAAATTTTTTTTACAATTGAAACAAGAAGCTTTTCAATCACAAAGAATAAAATTTTAAAAATAAGAGATAATATAAACAAAGAAAGTGCACACATTAAACACTAAACGAAAAAAAATTTAAAGATTGTAAAATACATTCAACTGCACACGTTTAATATAATCATTGATTAAGATATTAACAACTACTTTGGGCTGGCTGATAAAAGCCTTTTAGCTATAAACTATTGTGGAAACAGTTACATTTCTATTAATAAAATCTGATAAAACTAATTTAGCTGATTATGAAACAAACAAAAAAAATCAATGATGATAATAATAATAGTTTTCTTTATATTCATGCAATAGAAATGTTGTTGATCACTTTAGTGCATTCAAAAACTGGTCTTAATGACTAGTTTCACTTTTTTTAATACGCTATTGACTTAAAGACAAAATTTTCCACTTACTGTACGTTTTTTGCTTTTAAATTTTTTATGATAAAATCTTTCTACATCGCGATATATACTTGATGATGACACGCTAAAAACAACAATCTATAGCTCGAATTGTGGCGGTTTTGAAACTAAAAAATTGTGATTTTTTAAAAAAGTCACTTTAACCTATTCTGTTTTTGACCGTTGATATGTAATTTTTTATGAGTAGAGCTTCATGAATCTTAGAACAAAATTCTGATTTGCATTTACGTATTATTACAAAATTGTTTTCATCAGACCGATTATTAGAACATTTTTCACACGACAAAATATGATCTTTAACTGCACTATCCTGTAGACTTTTGAAATTCAGATGCTCCCGAACTCTAGTGATCAAATGTCTGGACGACATACCGATGTATGTCTTGTTCGTATCGCACGAACACGAGAATTTATAGACAACATTTGAACAAAGAGCCACAGGAGTTTTGGATTTTAACTGAAAATAATTGACTACTTTAAAAGTTTTATAGATAGGAGATATTTTTAAGTTGTACTTGTTTTTTATTAATGCAGAAAAACGATTTGCAAAGTGATGTGATTTCTTACCCAAATACGGAATACAAAAACTATTTTCAAAGCTAATGTTTTGAGAAAATTGTTTAGAAGATTGAAAGCTCACAAGAATTTTATCAAAAAACGATGAAAGATAACCATTATTCAAAAACATCTTTTTTAACATACTAACTTCTTTATCAAACAAAAAATCGGAGGAACAAATACGCTTGGCTCGATTTAAAAAACATAGAATTAATCCAGACTTCCATTTAGTGCGACACAGCGCGTTAAAATTCAAAATTAGATTGGTGTTTGTAGGTTTTCTGTATACCCAAGTATCAATCCCTGTTTCATTGAGCCTAATTTCAACGTCAAGAAATGGTATGGTGTCAGAAGGGAGCTCCACTGTGAATTTAATATTATTATGTTGAGAATTAAGCAAATCGAGAAATTTAGTGCAGTGATCAGAATTATCAAATACAGCAAAAATGTCATCAACGTATCTAGAATACAATTTTGGATGAAAGTCTAATTGTTTCCCTAATAGCTTATTTTCTATGTGGGCAAAAAAAAAATTGGCTAAAGTCGGAGCCAGTGGAGAACCCATACTGACACCATCATGTTGTTGATATAATTTGTCTTTATATAAAAACATTCCTTGGTTGGCCAAACGCAGCAGTTTTATAAATACTTCTTTTTTCATTGAAGGTAGATTGTCTTTAATCTGGTTATCTTTTGAGTAGATGTAGTCAGCAATTAGTAAATGGTTTCATCCAGAGGAACATTTGTGAACAGAGATTGAACGTCAAAGCTAACAAGTTTGTGATCCGCTTTAAATTGGAAGTTGTTTAATTCATCAAGAAAGTGATCAGTAGAATGTAACATGTATAAATCTGGTATGTAACTTTTGATTATTGAATCAAGAAATTTGGCAAGTTGATATTCTGGGGTGCCAATCATCGATATCACTGGTCTTGCTGGGATATTATTTTTATGGACTTTGATGAGACCGTACATTTTTCCTGGACTACTGCCTTTCGGAATGAGGTTTTTTACTGTTTCACTTCCATATGATTTTAGATATTTGTTGACATAATAATTAATGGATTTTTCTTTTTTAATTATCGGATGAACTTTGGTGTCTTGATTAATTTCATGAAATTTTGAGCTATCATTGATTATGCAATCCAGTTTTGCGTAGTAGTCATGGCTGTCCAAAATGACTACCTCTTTCCCTTTATCGAATTTACAAACTTTAATTCTGGAGTTATCGCCCAGTTTTTTTAAGGTATTATGAAGAGCTGAGTTTTTGGGGTGAGCACAAATTCTCTTACCGGCTTTTTCTTGCCCACATAGAAAATAAGCTATTAGGGAAACAATTAGACTTTCATCCAAAATTGTATTCTAGATACGTTGATGACATTTTTGCTGTATTTGATAATTCTGATCACTGCACTAAATTTCTCGATTTGCTTAATTCTCAACATAATAATATTAAATTCACAGTGGAGCTCCCTTCTGACACCATACCATTTCTTGACGTTGAAATTAGGCTCAATGAAACAGGGATTGATACTTGGGTATACAGAAAACCTACAAACACCAATCTAATTTTGAATTTTAACGCGCTGTGTCGCACTAAATGGAAGTCTGGATTAATTCTATGTTTTTTAAATCGAGCCAAGCGTATTTGTTCCTCCGATTTTTTGTTTGATAAAGAAGTTAGTATGTTAAAAAAAATGTTTTTGAATAATGGTTATCTTTCATCGTTTTTTGATAAAATTCTTGTGAGCTTTCAATCTTCTAAACAATTTTCTCAAAACATTAGCTTTGAAAATAGTTTTTGTATTCCGTATTTGGGTAAGAAATCACATCACTTTGCAAATCGTTTTTCTGCATTAATAAAAAACAAGTACAACTTAAAAATATCTCCTATCTATAAAACTTTTAAAGTAGTCAATTATTTTCAGTTAAAATCCAAAACTCCTGTGGCTCTTTGTTCAAATGTTGTCTATAAATTCTCGTGTTCGTGCGATACGAACAAGACATACATCGGTATGTCGTCCAGACATTTGATCACTAGAGTTCGGGAGCATCTGAATTTCAAAAGTCTACAGGATAGTGCAGTTAAAGATCATATTTTGTCGTGTGAAAAATGTTCTAATAATCGGTCTGATGAAAACAATTTTGTAATAATACGTAAATGCAAATCAGAATTTTGTTCTAAGATTCATGAAGCTTTACTCATAAAAAATTTAAGTCCAAAATTAAATCGACAAATGATATGTAATTATTTTCTAAATAATCTTTCCCCTTAAATCACTTACTTCTAGAGTAATTAATAAAAAAGAATCGTAGCAATAAGCTTTCAAATATTTAAAAAATAAATTATGATAGAAAGACGAACCATTTCAGCTTTCTTAAACCCTTACCAGGTTTTGCAGTTTTAGCGCTATTAATTAATTCTAGATTTACACACACGAAAAGCAACAAATATTTTACCACAATATCTTACTATAAAGAATATAATCAAAGCATCAAAAAAACTTAATGGATTCTCATAAAAACTTGCCTCTCATGTTTCATCGAAATTAACTTATTTAAATAACTGTTTACCCAAATTTTGTTTCCGCCTGTCTTCCGTCATTACTCAGCGAAACCTCGGTGAGTTCTAAAGTTTGAAAATCAAAAATTGTGTTTAACTATGCCTACTTTTAACTTGGATTGGCATTGTACGCCATGGAGCCAAAATTCAATTCTTCTTTTTAAAAAATTATTACAAAGTAGGGTATTTGCAGATAAAATACTGACCAAAACATTTTATTACTTACTTGCTTTGTTTGGAAAATCTTCGTATAACGGCTCGGTTTGAAAGCGGGCATTTATTATGAGTTTGTAAACCTATCAAATTAAGTTATTATGAATATTGTTTGATAGCGTAATATACACACTAGTCCGTTGGAGTGTGATGAATAGGGAAAAATAGACAATTAAATTGTATGCTGAAGACAGAAAATTCTGCAAAAGGACATCCTCCTCCGTGTTTTTATTTTGAAAGCTGGTTATAAGCACATTAGAATGGGCCATTTTAGAAAAGCTTGGATGAAAATCAGTTTAAAGTTTACGGACTGATATTGAGCATTTTATTTTTTCATGAAAAACAACATCTGCATAAATCATCGAATTGCAAATGCGTTTCCTCGAAGCGAAGAAAGCGCAAATTTTTGTGAAGCACAAGGATTAGGTAACAAAACCTAATACTGGTTTAACATAAAGTCCTAGAATCAAATCTTGCAGGTGTTTTAACCTAAAATAATTAAAAGATAAATTTCCCGGCTCCAGTCCTTCTTCTGTCTGACCCGAAGTGGATATCACTCCAAACAAATACAATGATGACAGTGATGAATATTGTATTAATAAACCATTTTTGCCGCAATTGAAAACTGTTTTTTGGTAATATAGTAATAAGTTAGAAGACTTCAAAAGATATTTTGTTAAAATAATCATCAAAAGTAAAGACGATTGCACACCAACAATTAATTTTAATTATATCAACAATGAAATATATGTAAAGTCTACATTTCATTGTCATTAAATGTCTCAACCAGTATCCCCAACCCTTAGTTACTGGTCTTGCAATGACTACTTTGCCAGTTTGAACCTCACATATAGCGCTTCTGTAGCTAAGTTATCTTAGCATTTATGCTGCAATGCTAAAAATCTCAAAGCATTTTTATTGATAGTTTTGGAAAAAAGACGCTAATTTAGATATGTGTATGTTAGCATACCTGTATTGTTATTATTAAAAACGGTTTTCATGGTTTTCAAGCGGTTGTGAAAGGATTTTTTGTAGCTATTTCTGTATCAAAGAAGTATCAGGGTCAAAATTTCAGTTCGAGCCCATCCCAAATCCGAAAAACGAATCCCGAAAACAAACCAAACTTAAAAGGTTAATTCAAAGCCTGACTAAAGCTAAAAAATATCCTATTCAATGTTTTACATCTTAAATTTTTACTGTGCATTTGCAAAAACCATGCTGAAAAACTGAGTTTATCTGCAGAAGCATATACTGATACGTTACCAAAAAGACTAAATTGTTTCAAATCAGCTTCACTTTTTTACTATTATAGAAATAAAGTGAATCGATGGGTACAACAGTGTTTGGTGATTGTAGGACACTTCTTTCCATAATGGTTAAACAATAAAAAAAGTTTTTTTCAGTGTGTGCACAAGAATATTGTGCAACAATTACTTTTCTTGTAACTTTTTGCTTAGCACACAAAATTTGTTGCAGTTTGATCTCTGGTAAAAAGTTAAAAAAATTATAAATTCAATTTTTGGTTGAGCAGAAACGTAAATTGAATTTTTGGTTATTTATTAAGTTGTCTGAAAACTGGTTCGTCCAAAAATTTAAAGGAATCCGTGCTTCCTCCGTCCTCGTGGTGCTGAGCTTTTTGGATACGGTCGGCAATTGCCCCCAAAGTTTAATAACTACCCTTCTACTTAAAAATGCATATCTGACGGCAAGCAAGAAAAACTATAGTGTAGACTACGATGGAGATGAATTGTTTTTTTGTCTGCAGTTGAATTCGATTATGCAACTTAGCAGAACATAGCAAACTTATTTAGCAAAATATTACATCTTATTCATTCAACAAAATTATGGTCACTGACTGCCAAGGAACCGATGCGTCCCTTTATAACAAACTTGAATCGGCCCAGGTGTTTAAACAACGAACATTCAAAGGAAATTAATTTCAAGCACCATGCGTGAATCATTGACAAAAGGAAATCGCAGCGGTGTTTTACAATTAAAGAAAAGTTCACTCAAGATCAATTCACTGTTTGATACAGATTAGTACAGCTCGACTAAGCCAGTAAACAAGTGGATCAAGTATTTGAAACGTCAAAAAACATCAAATTTTCAAAAAACCTTTGTTATTATTCATTGGTACAATTTCCTCAAGACGGTAATTTAATCTTTGCAGGAAACGAGATTTGTGTTACAAAACAAACACCAAATATTCTATAGATTTAAACCACTATCTTTGATAGTGCAGTGTTTGCGATCTTAAAGTTTTTCGTAGAAAAAGCAAATAGCGTAGAAAAAGCAATAATGCACCTCATTTCACTTTTGCTTACCAGACGAGAATTTGCATTGTCAGCAGAAGGTTCCATTCTTTTATCGCTAACAGCAACAGCGTTTCTTGAACCATTGCGTAAAACCTGCAAACTTTGTTAGTTTAAAGTAGGTACCCGGCCTGAACCAGATCCAAAAAGACCAGTCCGATTCCGTCTTAGTTTTGCCTATTGATTTTTTTCTAGTGTGGACCAATAAAATTAATGCGTTTTCATTGTAACTGTGATCACACTGATATCGGTTCAACTTCTACCGTTGCCAAGTTGCTGATAAAAGTATTTGAAATAAAAACGGTATCAATATTTTCCCATTTTTGGTCGGATAAAATTTTCATGAACCTGTTCGGAATGAACTGGAATATTCTTGTTGCCATAAAAAATTTCTCTCATACAAAAAACTAATTTTCACGTATACCGAAAACCTTGCAACTCACATATAAATATAACAGTTCAGAAGGGGCTTACCCAAAATAAAAATGCTTGCGCCTAATAATCCCAAATCGTGTGGTTGTTTGATTTAACATAAATTAAAAGAATTATTAAATAAAACAAAAATGGCATTTTTTTCTAAATTATAACTAAAACTTTATTCTCAGTTTTAATTTTTTTTTCTTTTTCTACCTTAAACAAATTTTCTGAATATTGCTTCAGAAAAAACAAATTTAATGTTGTCAAATTAAAATATTTCTTTGGTTTCTTAATCTTATCAAGAAAAATACGGCTTAGAAGAAAAAAGAACACAATATATTAAAAGTCTGGTAAATTTATAAAGTTGCTTTAAGAGCCCTTTGAGAAGATAATAGAACAGGCAATTTTATTGCTGCTGTATTTTCTTGACTCGATAGAAATAATTTTATAGAATAGTTTTCGACAGACGAGGTTAGAAATTGAATCGGCGAGGGTAATTATTTATTGCAATGGACATTGAAACAAAACCATTACCAATCCAATTCCAAACTAATATGTGATAACTAAAAAACTACCTAATAATAAATTACAATTGTTTTGTTTAAAATACATTTTTTTTTAGTCTACGTCGACTATTGTTCAGTGGGTCTCAGATGACTGCGTCAGGTATGTTTGATAGCCACAATGCTGCAAGTCAAAGAAGATTGGATAATCAAGGAAGTTCTAATCCTTTCCGTAGCGGTTCATGAAGTGCAGTTACGCATTAGGTTTTGTTGTTGTTTGATGACTAATTAAACTATACTTTTAGTTTTTTAAATTCTATTTAAATAAGATTCTATTTGAATAAGGTTTTGGTAATTAAAATTTTCTTTGTTGTATAATATTGTATAAATTTTTATTTAAAAATTGTGAAGTTATGGCTCCAACCAGGGAAATTATCAACATGATGAAAGAAATGGAAAATAATATAAAGACACATATTCAAGAAACAATCGAAGAAGCACTGAAGAGACAGGAAATAAAATTTAATAATAAAATTGATGAAGTACGTATTTTCAAAACTAAAAGATCAAGAAAAAAAAATTGAAGATGTAATGAAAAGTCAGAAGTTTTTGAATGATGAATTTGAATGCTTAAAAAATAATGTATCAAATTTAATGAAACTTGACCTGCAAAAAAAAACTGATGATTTAATGAAAGAAAACCAATGTCTCAAAGATCAATTAATTGAAGAGGAAAAAATGAGAGATGATTTGGACCAGTACAACAGAAGAGAAAATTTAGAATTTCATGGTATCCCCCTAAATCCAAATGAAGATACTAACCATATCATCAAAACCATGGCAAAAAAATTAAACATCGATTTAAAAGAAAATGATATTTCAACCTCCCATCGGCTTCCAAAATCTTCGTCAAATAATCCTCCAATTATAATTGCCAGATTTACAAACAGAGACATAAGAAATTTAATATTTCAAAAAAGAAAAAATTTAATTGGAGTACGAGACTATGGCATTGATGGCATGACAAAACTATTCATTAATGAAAATTTAACTCCAAGAAGAAAAAAGCTGTTCTCCTTAGCATATAAAAAAAAATTAACTCAAAATATCAATTTCTTTGGACATACAATGGTGATATATTTATCAGAAAAAACACCACTAGTGAAAGAATCAAAATCACCTGCAAATCTGATATCGATCAACTTCTGTAAGTCACTAATTTCTCAATGTAATATAAACATGTGCTTAGTTGTTTTTTTTCTTTTAAAATGTTCAACATACATGAATCTGTATGCAAACCAAATTTGAGTATCTCTGAATTTTGTAAATTACTCTGTGAAACAAGTTACACAAAACATAATATTTTTCTTCATATGAATGTAAGGAGTCTTAATAAAAACATAAATAAAATTGATGAACTGCTTGGGTTGTTACCCTGCTCTCCAGAAGTGATGGTAATTAGTGAAACAAAACTTAAAAATATAAACTATAATATTACATCTTTTGAAAATTATCATTTTCATTCATCAAATTCTCCAACAAACAGTGGAGGTATTGGCATATATTTAAAAACACCATTAAATTATAAAATTCGTCCTGACTTATGCTTGAATGAAGACTTAGTTGAAGATATTTGGGTTGAAATTAAATCTAATAATTGTAATAAAGCTTATGTCGTGGGGGGGATTTACTTCCATCCTCATTCGTCAATATCTAACTTTCAACTTAAATTAGAATCTGTCATAGAAAAAATAAATTTAGAAGGATTAAACTATTTTATACTGGGTGATTTTAACATAAATTTATTAAGTGATGCTCCCTCAATAATTCAATATAAAGAATCTCTTGAATCATTAGGTGTAATTAATCTTATAAATTGTCCTACAAGGTACATGAACATGCAAACTCCATCATTATTAGATCATATATACTGTAATAATTCCACAAGTAATATTATTTCTGGCTCAATATCTTATGATATAAGTGATCATAATCCAGTTTTTGTGATGATACCCAAAAATAAAGTTTCACCAGCAAGTAGACCACCATGTGAAATATTGAAACGAGATTTTTCAAATTTTTCTGAAGTTGATTTTTTAGATTCTTTAACAAAAGGCTTCGACAAAAGCAACCTAGGTAATAACTTTTCAGACCCAGAAGCAGAATTTTCAGAATTTTTGAATATATTTCTAGAATGTCTCGAGACTCATGCTCCAAAACAAAAACTTTCTAGAAAGAAAATCAAATTTTATTTTAAACCTTGGCTGACAAAAAGTATTCAAAAAAGTATAAAAGAGAAAAATAGACTTTATCAAATTTCTTGTAAACATTCACATACATATATACATTACAAAAATACAAACAATACAATAACATACTAACACATGTAAAACAACAATCAAAACAAAATTATTTTCATTACCAGTTGGAACTTAACAAAAACAATAGTAAAAATACATGGAAAATGATTAAAAACATAATACGAAAACCTGCCAGTGATAGTTTAATTACAAACATTAAGTGTCCAGAATCTAATAAAGATTTATTTTCACCTAAAGACATATCTTCATGTCTAAACAACTATTTTACATCAATAGCAGCAAAATTGGCAAATTCTCTTCCAAAAACAAGTCCTTCAAAACCATTAAATACTGTTTCCACTTGCTCTTCATTGTTTATTAAACCAGTAATTGATGAAGATATCATAAGAGAAATTAATTTATTAGACAACTGTAAATGTGATGATACATATGATATACCTGTTAAAATTCTTAAATTAAGTAAAAACGTAATAGCACCTACATTATGTTATTTAATCAACAATTGTATTAATAAAGGTGTTTTCCCAAGTTTATTAAAAATTGCCAAAGTATTACCAATTTATAAAGGTGGTGATAGAGACATTGCTTCAAATTATAGGCCAATTTCCATCTTACCCCACTTTTCAAAAATTTTTGAAAAAATTCTTAAACATAATTTAACTGATTTTATTAATAAGTACAAAATCATATCAGAAAATCAATATGGTTTTCAGGAAAACAAAAGCACTAGTGATGCACTTATTGAACTAGAAAATTACTTGCGTTATCAGCAGGCAAACAATAAAATTACTTGTGGAATTTTTCTTGATTTAAAAAAAGCTTTTGATACAGTAGACCACACTGTTTTAAAACAAAAATTAATTGC
The DNA here is from genome assembly GCA_963680785.1 of Diplosoma virens. Lineage (NCBI taxonomy): Eukaryota > Metazoa > Chordata > Ascidiacea > Aplousobranchia > Didemnidae > Diplosoma > Diplosoma virens. Next base: position 6,851,060 of record OY796891.1, read on the forward strand.
AATGGGTATTAGGGGGCTACCTTTTGATTTAATTTCTTCATATCTAGCAAACAGATACCAATTTACATGTATAAATTCAACTAAATCAGATAAAAATTTAATAAATCATGGTGTCCCACAAGGTAGTGTCCTTGGCCCTGTTTTATTTCTCCTATACATAAATGATCTTCCAAATGTTTCAAGCTTAAAAACTCTTCTTTTTGCTGATGATACAGCACTTTTTGCCTCTGGTAATAACTCATCTTCAGTAGAAAAAGTTGTCAATGAAGAACTTAAAAAAATTGAAAATTGGTTGCTTAAAAACAAGCTTACTTTAAACACCCAAAAATCAAGCACTATAATGTTTGGAGAAAAGAAAACTGAAACTAACTTGATAAACATTCATATAAATAACAGTCAAATTTGCCAAAAAGACGAAGTTAAATACCTGGGAATTGTAATTGATAAAAATCTAAAATGGAAACCACATATAGATAAATTAACTACCCAAATATCTCAATCTGTGGGAATGCTGTATCATTTAAAAAAAATACCTTTCCTTTAATAATCTAAAGCTCGTGTACCATGCACTTATAAAAAGCAGATTGCAATATGGCATAGTTTTGTGGGGAAATGCAAATCAATCAGCACTAAAAACACTTAATAAAATGCATAATAGAGCTATACGATACATTAGTATGCAACCATATAGAACAAGATTAAATAAATTGTATGCATTTTCTAAATTATTAAAGGTAAATGAATTGTACCAATATTCTGCAATGAAATTCATGTTTCGATTATACAATGACAGAGAGTTTAAAGATAAAATCTCTTTAGTAAATGAAATTCATGCTTATAATACACGGCAATCAAGCAATAACAACATCTTTATTTCACATTTTTTGGCTTTTAAATCTTCTAATAGTCTTATAGTAAATTGTATGAAAATGTGGAACAAGCTGCCAATTAATATAAGAACCGAACAAAGAATTAAACCATTTAATAGATTATTGTACCAATACCTGCTAGATACCTATGAAATTTAATCAACATCCAAATTTTACCCATATAAATTATTAATTCATAGTATTAATGCAAAATGAACTACATGCATAATGCATATTAATTTAACGTCTTTAAGGTTTTACTTTAAGAAATACTATGTTTTGTATTGCTCTTTGTGCACCTCTTTAATCCTTAATTGCCTGCTGAAATCTATTGTTTTTTGTTTTATGCTAACTGTCTTATTTCAATAAATTTTATATTGAGACCTATTCTGTTGTTTGATTTAATCTTATTGGCCTTTGTTTTGTTTTGTTTTTGTACTTTTCTTTGTTTTTTTATGCTCCTTTTCATTATTGTGCTGTTGGATTTGTGCTATTTGTATCTACTCTGAAATCTGCTATGTTGTTTGTTTTATGCTACTACCTTTATTTTCAATTTAATTTATGGTAAGATCTATTTCTGTTGTTTAATTTAATCTTATAAGCTTTTGTTTTTTGGTTTTTTTTTTTTTTTGTCCTTTTACTGCCAGTTTCATTGTTTGATTGTTTGTTTTTTTTTTTTTTTTTTTCCATCGTCGTGCTGTCGTTTTTTACACTATTTGCCTTTATTTCAAATCGAATTTATGCCGAGTTATTTTCTGTCGTTTAATTTTATCTACATGTATACGGCCTTTGTTTTTCTTGTTGTTTGTTTTGTTTTCATCATGTTTGTAAAGTGATTTATAATTTTATTTTAATTTATGATGTAAAATGTCTTATGCTAATGTTTTTCTAAGTTAATAATCAATTTTACATACCAAAAACTTAATTTATTAAATTGGTTGTAATGAAACTTTTAAATAAGCTGGGGGTAGTGATTAAATGACTTTTGTCCCTTCCTACCCCTGCATCACATCTTTAATAGTGCTCTTTGATTTGATATATATGGCTTATTATCAGTTTGTTTTAATTTCAAAATGTAAAATTATTGTTCTTTTTTTGTGTTTTAAGCAGTAATTTATTGAAAAGATTTGATGCAAATAAACAGATCTCTCTCTCTCTCTCTCTCTCTTTTTATTTAAATAATTTTTTTAAAGTTTTTTTGTCCACTTTTAGACTAAGTTTTATCAAAAATTGTTGCTTTTATTATGCAAAATAAAAATCTTTATTTAAAATTTGGACAAGCAAAATTTACATGAATATCAATTGAACTTTGTTAATTTAAGTCAATTTAAGTTATTGCTAAATGTTTTGAAGCGATTTATCAAGGACACAAAAGAATGACGAGAGAAAAAACGACCTGGCACCGCAAATACGATATTCCTACTTATTGGCCAGAATTCCATCAAAGAAATTTTATTTAAATACGGTCCAAAATTTTGTTATTTAAATTTGCAACATTTGATAATTTAAATGAATCCGAATTGAACTTAAGTGCAACGTCTATTTTCAATTTTTTTCTTTTTCTATTTTTCAGCGCGTGTCGGATAATGGCTGTAAGTCAATTTGCTTCGATCAACCTTGGTTACAGGAATTTTAACTCAAGATAGAACTGAAGCAGTTCGTGGTAATCAAAGAGTGACAAGTTACAAAATTTCATTTGCAAACCAAACTGATTCCTTTCAGTATGTTACTAATAAAATGAACCAAGATATGGTAAGATCCAAGGTCTTAAGAACATATTTTTTCTAAGTAATTTAATGTAATAATATTTTTTTGAGATAATCAGTTTTCAAAATAGATAATTCTCAAGATGACAACTAAATTATAAACTTAATTGTGACAATTTTTATAATTTTAGCTAAATTTTCATAAAGTTTGTGTAAGATTTTGATACATTTATTTTTTTAGATAGATTGACTTCATCTGGTGCCAAATCATACCAAATAAGGCCCGGATGGTAGGTGCTTTCACGCAGCCTGGGCCGTGAGTAAGTCTGCTCATTGATTTTAAAATGACAGACCGAAACCGAACCTACCAAAACGGAAGGGTATCCACCCATTCCGATGTTCAATGTGGGTCTGCTAATTGGCAAACGTCCTTTTCAGGACGGGGCAATGTCAGGATAAAACTGCCCTTTTCAGGGCACATTGCCAACAAGTTCCGAAGACGCACTATTCTTCAGCTGAACATCGAAGGCCTTACTGCAAGCGAGATGAACGTTCTTCATCACCTCGCTATGCAGTCTGAGGCACTCGTCATCCTACTGCAGGAGACCCACTGCACTGATGCAGAGAAGTTGGTGCTACCAAACTACTATCGTGATTCGTGTATGCTTAATGCGTGGTTGCAGCGTGCTTGCCTTATGTTCGAGTCTATGTTTTTATTTTATCGTGTCCGCTTCCCATAATGCTATCGTGTGAAATTTTGCAACAGTCTTCCTGTGTCCCACGGTAAATGATTAGGATTTCGGTGATGCTTGCTATATATATACGGACGTGGCTGTATACCATTTGGGAGAAAGACAACAAACTATAAGGAACGTTACGCTGCTGTTTTGGGACGGAGATGTGTAATTAATTAATAAATTCTGTTAAAATAAGTTTTGCATGTGATATTGTGTTAGGGTTAGTTCAAAACCAAACTCCAAATCCTAACACTTCCAACTAGCTGGGTCTTCTTTAAGCAGGAAGCATGGCCTTGCCACGTTTGTCCACGAGCGACTGAGATACACGCTTTTGGACCAATCTCCACCGACATCGGAGATCGAGTGGCTGTGTGTGGACGTTGATGGCTATAAAATAGTCAACGTCTACAAACAACCGCCAACGCTATTGCAAACCCTGGATCTCCCAATGTTTCCTCACCCCTTTCTTTACGCTGGCGACTTTAACTTTCGTCATGCTGACTGGGGTTATGACGACTACAATCCGGACGGTGAGTGCTTGGCTGGTTGGGCAAGTATTAATTGTCTTGCCCTGCTATATAATGCCAAGGACGCTGCCAGTTTTAATTCCGGCCGCTGGAACACTGGTATCAATCCAGATCTAGCTTTCGCTAGCGTAGGTCCAAACAGTCGCTTACCGGATAGACGTGTCCTTGAGAAGTTCCCCAGGTCACAACATCGACCTTCGCTTATTACACCACCAAGGTTTGCTATGGCAGTGCCAAGCATGCCTGTTAAGCGATGGAGCTTCCGCAAGGCCAAATGGAGTCACTACATTGCTTTGACGAATAAATTCACAAAGACTTTGTTGCCGCCTGATTCACTTGATGAGGATGCGGCTTGCCAGGACTTCTGTAACACCATTAAGAAAGCAGCCAAAAAGACTATCCCACGCGGGTATCGAAATAACTATATTCCGTGTTGGGATGCAGAGTGTGAATCCCTCTATAAAACCTTTCTGCAGTCTTCTCAGGGAGACGACTCAAGTTTGGCTGCTACAACTCTGCTTGCCAAGCTTGACAGAAAGCGGAGGGATCGATGGTCCGAAGCAGTTCGGAGCATTGAATTCTCACACTCTAGTCGAAAAGCGTGGAGTATTTTGAACAACCTTACTGGTAGGTCACGACATTCTCCTCGTCACTGTCCCGTTTCAGCCGATGCTATTGCATCTCAGCTGGTTAGAAATGGGAAATACGAGGCTGTTGACCGCAAGTCATCTCGACTTGTTTTTCAAGAAGTGTCTGACCTTTGGAGGGACACAACACCAGACGCAGTAAATATCTCTGACAACTTTTCACAGAGAGAATTTGCTGCTGCCCTTCAACATTTAAAACCAGGTAAAGCTCCGGGACCTGATTCCATCTGCCCCGAGCTTATACTCCATGCCGAAGCTGCTTTGAAGTCCTGGTTACGTGACTTCCTTTCTTACTGTTTGCGCCGACTCAAAATTCCCAAGATCTGGACAAGAGCGCTTGTGGTCGCGATCCCAAAACCAGGAAAGCCCGTGGGGGACCCAAAGAGTTATCGACCGATATCTCTGCTCTGTGTCCCCTACAAGATCCTCGAGAGGCTTATCTACGCCCGCGTTGAACCATTAATCGATCCACTGCTCCCTAAAGAGCAGGCTGGTTTCCGACGCGGGAAGTCAACCGTAGATCAAGTTGTTCTGCTAACCCAGAACATCGAGGATTCTTTCGAGGCTAAAAAAAAGGCCGGTGCCGTATTTATCAATCTGACAGCTGCTTATGACACTGTCTGGCATCGTGGCCTTACCTGCAAACTTCTGAGACTACTTCTGGATAAGCACATGGTCAAAATAATCATGGAGCTTGTCCGAAATCAAAGTTTCACCCTTATCACCGGTGACAGCAAGCAAAGCAGGTTACGCCGTCTTAAAAACGGCGTTCCTCAGGGATCGGTCTTGGCTCCCCTCCTATTTAACATCTATACGTACGATCTTCCTTCCATGATTTCCAGAAAGTTTGCTTATGCTGATGATCTAGCATTGTTGCATTCTTCTGGAAACTGGAAGGACTTGGAGGGGACTCGAAGTCAAGACATGTCCACACTGTCAGCGTATCTCCAGACTTGGAGGTTGAAGCTCAGTCACACTAAGACGGTGACGGCATCCTTTCACTTAAATAACCGAGAGGCCAAACGTGAGCTAAAGGTCTACAACAACGGTAGACTTTTACCGTTCTGTCCAAGCCCTACTTATCTTGGAGTAAAACTGGACAGATCGCTCACGTTTCGTCACCATTTAGTGGCATTGCGCAAAAAACTATCCTCGCGCGTCACACTGCTGAGGCGACTCGTGGGCTCGGGATGGGGTGCTGGTGCTAAAACACTACACATAACCATCTTGTCCCTAGTCTACTCAACAGCTGAGTACTGTGCGCCAGTCTGGTGTCGCAGTGCTCACACTCGCCTCATTGACAGTGTCTTGAACGACGCCTTGCGCATGGTTACTGGATGCCTGCGTCCCACTCCAACGGACCACCTACCTGTACTCTCAGGCATCCAGCCAGCTGAGCTTCGCCGACTGGGAGCGACACTCTCCTTGGCTTACCGTGGATCTCTGGACCCCGATTATATCTTGCATGGTCTTTTAAGTGGGTCCTCAGATACTCGCCAAGTGAGACTAAGATCCAGACGCCCGTTTGTGCCAGGTGCGCGGAATCTCTTGGACAACCTTGCCAGACTTGGCATCCGCGCCTCTGAATGGACAAATCACAAATGGAACGCGGAGTACTGTAAAAATGCTTCCAGGCTCCGTGGTTTTGTGCCCGAGACCAGTGCCAGGCCTGTTGGGATAGGCCTACCCCGAGCAGCTTGGGTTAAGCTCAACCGCCTGCGGACTGGTGTTGGGCGATTCCAGTCGTCCATGCACAAATGGGGTCTCGCTCCTTCACCGAATTGCGAGTGCGGCGCCTCAGAGCAAACCGCAGACCATGTACTAACAACGTGCCCTATACATCGGGCACCACATGGAGCACGAGATCTGACGGTTTGGGATGACGAAACTCGATGCTGGCTTAATGACATCACTGCCAGCATCTGATCCAGGCAGTGCAGCAGTCTGGGGTAGTAAAAGGATAAACCCTCGGCCCCAGTCCTGTTTGTGTCTGGCCTGGAGTGGATGCCCTTCAAACGACGAGGACGATACCAAATACAATAGTTATTAAAAATTGTTGTGGATATAGCGCTATCTTTTTTTTCAATAAATTGTGCACATATTAATAGAGGAAAGAAAAAGATTGTCAGAATTTATTTTCTTAGCTATCTTGCAAATACTAGAAAGATGGCTTTGTAATATTTGGTTTCTCTGTCTGCAGTTGCCATCTCAAAACAAGAATCTTTTCACCATGACTGTAATTAAAAGACACATGTTCTTTTGAAAATTTATGAACTGTGGTTCGATTGATTGTTGGAACAGGATCCCTGATGAATCCCGTATTTCAGGCGGCTCAGCCTGGTTTGCTTCCTGTCAACAATAATAAGGGTAAAACTTTGGTTTCGGACAAGCTCCATAATTATTCTGACCATGTGCTTATCCGGCCGAAACCTCAGCAACTTGCAAGTAAAGACACGATGCCAGACAGTGTCACATGACGCTGTCAAATCGAAAAATTGACACCAGTCTTTTTTTTAGCCTCAAAAGAATCTTAAATGTTCTGTGTCAACAGAACGATTTGATTGGCAGTTGACTTCCCGTGTCGAGACCCAGCCTGATTTTTGGGGAGCAGTGGATAAATAGTTGGCTCGACGCCGGCATAGATAAGCTTTTTGAGGATCTATTGGGAAAACAGAGCAGAGATATCGGTCAATAACTTTTTTGGTCCCCCACTGGCTTCATTGGGTTTGGGATTGCGATTAATAATAAAATAATGAAAAGCCTTCATCTTGCTTACAGTAAGGCCTTTGATGTTCAGCTGGAGAATACGAAGTTTTTAGAACTTGGTGGCAATATGACCTGAAAAGGAAACTTTTTTCCAGACATCTCCGTGTCCTGAAAAAAACGTTTGCCGATCAGCAGACCCTCGATAAAGATCGAGATTGGTAAACACCCTGCCGTTTTTTTGTTCTGATTGATTTTAGTCTTTCGTGTTTAGCAGCAAAAACAAACTTACTTACGTCCTGGACTGCAAAAAACCACCTGCCATCTGGGACAGTCACGACCCGATAAGAATGAAACAAGATTTTTAATTTTTTAACATCTGATTTTGCAAAGAAAATAATGATAACCATTATAAATTGAAATCGAGTTTTTATTATAATTTAGTTGGTTTTATTTTTTAAATTTTTTATTAAATATTTGGTTCATTGAACTTTTACTGATATTATGAACAATATAGAAAAAATGTTTTTAATGAAATTATTATGTTATTGGTTGACATTTCTAAAGAAACTCTTTGACAGCCACAGCAATTCCGGGTCAACTCTTGCTAATTATCTCAATCAACAAAAGGTAACACAATGGAAGCTTAACCCTAATTTACCTAAGGAGGGTCCTCAGAAGATCTCCCTTTTTTAAAAACGTTATACTCGCAAAGTTCTGATGATAAAAACCAAAAATTCCATGACGTTTCCTAAAATTTATTTCTTTTTATTTTGATATTTTACTTGAGCAAATCCGATGCGTGGTTTTACTATAGCAGGCTATTTTTTTGACTTACCTCATGATTTTTGTACACTTTTTGCTGTGGCATAAGATAATCCTATTTACACAGAGCAACGTGATCGGCAACGTGAAGATTTAGTGTTGCGGCAATATAGATTTTACGTTGAGTGCTTTGTTTTGTCAGACAAGATAATAGAATATGTCGGCAAAACAAAGCAATCAACAAAAATTTGAGGACCTCCAACTTTATGCAAAATAAGAAAAGACTAATAGCAAATATATTAAAAGTAAAGACATTTGACTAAACCAGAACAACTTTTCTCCAACATATCAAAAAATCCACTGCGCAGCTACTGTCTGTTAAGAGTATTGGACATGTAAAATTAATGTCTTCCGAAAACCCCCCTTAGATAATCAACAGAAAAAACATCCTAGGTAAATAAAGATTAAAAAGTCTAATTACATTTTTCATTTGCAATCTGATTGACCGTATTGAAGTTTGATAGCGCCATATTTGTAATCGACACTATCGCGGTTCAAAATCTACTTGCACTATTCTCTTCTGTTCCTTGCAAACGAGGATTTACGGCGCTTCCCTTTTTGGCGGTCTTGGCAAACAGTTCTAAATTTTAATCAGATCTTTATATAAAAACTAAAAAAAACTAAAATAAAATATCTAAACTGGACAGCAACATCGGGGCATTTCCGGAAGCAGGTGAGGGTAATTGTTTGACAGTTGATCCGACGCTTTCCTGCGAATGAGAGGATAAATATAAAGATAAAAAAAAGACAAAAAAGTTTTTTGCACCCATTCATTACTTTGTCGATATTTGTATTAAGTGTGACGATAAAAATTACTACTATAAAATTACTCACCTTAACCCTAACTCTAACCCTTTTTATTGACTTTTAAATGTTAAATTTCCTTCTCACTTATACTGTACATTCAAGATACTAATATTAACTTAATATTACAAATGCAAAAGTTAAGAAACGCAATTGAATCTTTTATGTTTAAGCGTCCAAAAAGGTCCCGCAGGTTTTAGCCAAATACCCGAAAGGATTCAAGACACCAAAAAATTTAAAAACCACTGCCTAGAAGACCCAAAAACTTTTTAAAAACCATTTGCTGTGAGTTTAGTTTTTAAAAAGAAATTAAAACTTTTCCCAGACTTTAATATCATGATATCTCTGAAAGCAGGTCAAAATAATTGCTTGGCGAATCAGGTAAATAAGAAAATGAAGTGATATAATGAAATAGTTTACAACATTTGATTTGAGAGAGCACTTAAAACTTGAAATTTGCTTCAATTATAGTAAGAATAAAAATAACATTATTAATTGTAAGTCGGGGGGTTTATTATTCTTGACTCGTTTGCCATAATTAAATAGCCGAGAAGAGTTTGAAACAACAATGTTAGAAACTATACTGTACTTAATAAAAAAACCCAACTCAATGAAATCAACAGTTGTTGCTTGTGGACCGTGTAATTATAAAAAAATTTTAAAAATACACCGTAAACTCTTCAATTATAGGAATTATAGTTTTCACGTTGTTTGTCTGTTAGTTTCGTTCAATTTTGCTTGCACTTTGCCAGACGCTTTTATTCATTATTTTTTCAAATATTTTTTGTACAAGCTTAAGGACACAACAGAATGACGAAAGTGATGAGCTTCAATTCAACATAGTAATGAGTTGTAATCTTTTTTTGGTTAATGCAGGTTTACGAATCTGTAATACAGTCTACAAAGGTTTATTTGAATTTAAAAAAATTTTAAAAAGGAGTTGTTTGATGTTATTGGATTGCCAAAAGTGTTTGCCGTATAAAAAGGCTGAAAACAGTTGGGGCAAACATTGTTTCGGATAAATTTTTAGGTTTAGCTTGTTCGCTTATGTTTACAATATTGTTTTACGCAGTCATACAAGTCAGGAAGTAGTTGCAATAAAGCTTACTTTTGACATAACAATCAACTGCCTTAAAATAGTTTGCAGTGAAGCATGTTTATCAATTACTTCTTGAATACGTACACTGTTGAAAAATCTGAACAGAAACACACCAGGTGCACCGTGTCCAAGGGCAATCTTGAACGGTCTAAAGGTGATGACGACAATTTCCTTGCTCGATTCATCACTATGAATGAAAACTGGGTTCATCACTACCAACCCGAAAAGAACAATCAAAGCAGTGGAAGCTAACGTCATCTCCTACCCCAAAGAAGACACAAATTTCAGTTTTCTCCATTTTCCACGGAATCCTTTAGCCTAGCTTATTCAAAATTCTGCAAAAAAACAATAAACATGCTAGAATCTAAAAATTTGGCAGAAATACTTACAAAAGGTTATACTTTTAAAAATTATAAGTTTGACCATGCATTAACGCTTCTTATACACGATGCTTAAAACTTTTCATACACTCCTCGTATATATAGATGCTCCGCAAAATCCGACCTATTTGCGGATTGTGTCTATATAAACTCGCCCGTGAATGATTGATCATAAACATCAAGAATATGCGAGCTGTCGCGCTTTTCAAAATAATATACGCAAGATTCTAAATTACGTAGCGCCAAGCAGTTTATGTTTTGTTAACTTGTAATAATTTATTCTTTCATTAATCGCTGAAAGTTTTTTTGCCATCTTTTGTTTAGAATCAATCATCTGATCAATTAATCAATTGTCCGGTTTCTGATTTTTCTTGCATCTCGCTGCTTTCTTCTCCAACGACAAACGTTTCATTTTAAATTAGAAAATTTTTCACTTTGTCTTTAACGGGACAAAAGTAGTATATAAAAGGAATTTTGGCGAGTTTTTACGCTAGTGGCGCTAGAGAGCAGGCGCAGGCGCATGTGACGTCATCGCAGGCGCGGTGGCGGGGGTGGCGCTAGAGAGCAGTGGCGGATCCAGATCCAAATCCGAATCCTATTCCGAATCCTAATTCTATTCCAAATTTTAATCCTATTTCTTATCCTTCTCCTAATCCTATTCCTAATACTTTTCTAATCCTATTCTTATTCTTATTCCTAATCCTTTACTAATCCTATTTCTATTCTTATTCCTATTCCTAAGAAAGACGATGATCCTGAGTTCAATTCTTAGCCAAGACAATATAAAACCTAAACCTAAGAAAGACAGTGGTCCTGAGTTTGACTCCCAACCAAGACAGTAGAAATCCTAATCCTAAAAATGGTTCTGAGTTTGACTCCCACCCAAGACAGTAGAAATCCTAATCTTAAGAAAGGTCCTGAGTATAACTCCCACCCAAGACAGTATAAACCCTTACTCTAAGAAAGATCCGAGTTTGACTCCCACCAAGACAGTATAAACCCTTACTCTAAGAAAGGTCCTGAGTTTGACTCCCACCAAGATAGTATAAGCCCTTACTCTAAGAAAGGTCCTGATTTCAATTCTTAGCCAAGACAATTAAAACCTAAATCTAAGAAAGACAGTAATCCTGAGTTTGATTCCCACCCAATATAATATTAATTTTAATCTTAAGAGAGACGGTGGTCCTAAGTTTGACACCCACCCAAGATAATATTAAAACAAACCCTAAGAACAGCAGTATTCCTGAGTTCGTTTTTTGTCCAAGCCAGAACCAAGACTTCAAAACATAACATAAGATTATTTCAAGACATTCTGCAAGATTTTAAAGCAATAAAGTCAAAGTTTTTCTGTTTTTTTAAGCACTCGTAAAACGAACCTACCTAACCTTTTCCCGTTTTTAAGCGTGCAATAAAAAAATCTTTTAACCAGTTTCCTGTTTTTAAACACTCGTAAAACGAACCTACCTAACCTTTTCCTGTTTTGAAGCGCACAATAGAAAATTTTTTTAACCAGTTTTTTGTTTTTAAAAACTCCATTTTCTGCAAAGGGCAAGTCAGGACACATCAAGTCAATACTCGGTTTTTCCATGGGGATTTCCCTAGGGTATCAGAACACTGTAAAATATTGGCGCAATCTGTTACTAAAAATAGCACAGAGGTTTGTTGCGCAATACCTAGTTCTCCCATGGGGAATCTGCTAGGTTTTTACCAGGATTGTTTGTATAAGTTTCTTTGCAAAACTACGATGCAATCCATAACGGTAGGTATATAAAGCAGAATTGTTTTTATTTTTATCATTCTAAAAAGTATGGATCAAGATTGTGTTGATGCTGCAGTGACATCTGATGAAGCTATCAAAAGAGAGTTGGAAGCTCAAATGTTTCGTTGTTTGTCTCCGCAAAATCCGCTTAAGTGTGATGAAGAAGATCGCATGAGAACCTTTCCTTCCTCTTGGTGTGATCAGGAGCGCCCAACACACGCGAAATGGCGGATGCAGGTTTTTATTATAAAGGTTCTGGCGACCATGTTCTTTGTTTTTATTGTGGTGGAGGTTTGTTTCACTGGAAACCGCATGACAATCCTTGGTACGAACATGCAAAGTGGTTCCCTACGTGTGAATTTGTTTTGAAAAAACAAGGAGTCAACTATGTGGAGAAAGTATGTCAGAAACATTCGGATTTGCATCGACCAGACATAAAAAATCCAACTCGATCTGTTGCAGCAAACCGCTTACGTAGTATTTTTTTGATCAAATGCGAAACACTGCAGCAGCAAAGCAAAGGAATCAAAAATTAGAAGATCTTATGCTGTTTGGTATTCATATAAAATACGCAAAAAGTATTGGGATGGAGGACACCAATATCCGTTATGCGCTATTGAAGCAAATGGAAAAAAATCGCCGCAATTTCTCCAATCGTCAAGAATTGTTAAATGCTGTGTTAGATTTAAAAAATGACAACAAATGTTTAAAGTGTAAAAATGCAGTATGCATGCCATGTGGGCACATGGTGTTTTGTTGGGCATGCGCTCTAGTCACTTCCTCTTGTTGGTTATGTTCCCAATGGATCTCTGAAATAATTCGCGTCTTTCAATGTAGATTGTGTAAGGTTAGTGTGACGTAAGACTATTTCAAAACGTTGCGCAAGATTAGTGTGACGTAGACTATTTCAAAACGTTGCGCAATATTAGTGTGACGTAAGACTATTTCAAAACGTTGCGCAATATCCGGTTTAGTGGTTACAAAAGAAGACCCGTTTGCGAAACCTCACATTATGGAAACGTTTACGAGTCAAGCAGACGATCTATATCAAGAAGCAAACGAAATCGAGTACCCCGACTACATTCCTCCTATACAAGTTGTTACAAAAGTTTGTTGGAGTTTGAAGAGATTATCACCAGAGCAAGAGAAATGGAAAGTGCAGCAAGAGACATTTGAAAAAAGTTTCAAGAAATTGCCACATCCGGACTACTGATACCCTCTTCATCGCTATTGACAAAAGCAATTATTAGCGTCAAAAGAGGAAAAGTCATGTTTTCAATGGATCAACTTGTTCAAGTCGTTGATGTGATAATGGGGAATCTTCCTTACATCCTTTTTCGTCCCAAATCCGAAACAAAAGAGTGTAGTTTTACTATTCTGGTCTACCAACATGGACGATGCTGCGCGTGAAATGCAAAAAAACATGGAAATTATTAAGCGAGAAGTAGCAGTGGATCAGTTCCAATTGCGCTGTGTGGTGGAAAACGTACCAACTGCAAGACGTCAATTCCTCTATCTGCTCAATAACTACATCTTTTTAAAAGTGCAAAAAGACGATGTCTGCCACCTACCACCAGACAACCACGAACAACTGGAAACCTTTGTCAAACTCTTGACTAACCCTGAACCGATGAAAAAGCGAAAAGTAGATATTATTGCAAGCACGCCTTGATGTGTATTATTTTATTAATAAACGATATGTGTACAATCAATGTTGTGATATATTACGTATAAAGCGAGAGATAGAGCGATCGTTTTCAGTTAGGTTTGACGTAAAATCAGATACAATAGCATGCAAAGGTACGCCACGACAATGAAATAAAATAAAATAGACACAATAATGACCACAAAAACTGGAAAAGTACGCTTGTAAGGTTTTGCAATTGTAAATCCATCCCGATAAGGAGTAGGCATCCATGTAAGAGTCGAGACCGACCAATGTAGGGGGTAGTCCATAACTATCAAAGTATTCTCCTCGACCGCGTTTGTCGAAATAAACCGCAACCCAATGTTCTCCAGGTTTACTACTCGGGTCCGAGTTGATGACGTAAGCAGACGGAAAAGTAGGTTTTTCCAATTGATCCAAAGCACAGATTTTTTAAAGATGGTTTTGCTTTTTAAATTCTTCTTGAGCAAGCGTTCGATTTGCAACGTGTTCATGCTGTATAGTCAAAAGCAACGTTTCTGTCTTGATCATTCTCCAGCAGGTTGTCGTGTTCGGCAAACACAATTACCGTAAGAGTACGTGCAGTAGTAATAGCAAAATGAATTTCGATGCGTATGTTGCCATGCTTTATCAATTCAAAACCAACCTCACTGGAATCCATTTGGGATGTGAGATCAAAAGCAAACAAAGCACAACCGTCTTTGTACTGGTCTCGCGAAATAGCAATTCCTGTGTCACGATAATATTGACCCGTTTGCGTAAACAAACGAACGTAACTTCGAACAAAACGATTGTTGATAAAATCTGGTTGCAGTGGTTTGGAAGGGATTTGAACTCTGTCACGGTAAATCGTCATGAAATTGATGCTGTTGTGTTTGAAATTAAAAGGAGATTTGGTGATGACACCGTTGTAAGCGTCATTGTCCCCTACACCGACCACCATTCGTGTGGGCAATTGACCCAAAAATAAATTTTCTTTGGTGATGCTTCGATTCCCGGTCGGCACAGTAAAGCTCTTGACTTCCACACGTCGAAGCGAATATTTTGCAGTGCCGTGTTGCAAGGCTTTGACGTGAGCAAGCTGTACAGCGGGATTGGGTTTTACTTTGCGAAAAAACAAGGTCACTTCTTTCAAAGACACTTTGTTATCTGCTTGGTTTGCGTTTCCATGCAAGCAAAAAAGATCGTTGAAACGAATCAATCGCAAACGTACTTCGACACCATTCAACAAATATCGATTTTGAAAGAACAAATCAAGATGCAATTTCCCCATCATATCCATTTCTTTGCTTTCTGCAGCCAAAGCTTTTCGTTTGGTATAACCTAGGTTGGTAGCTCCACGAGTATCGAAATGTTCTGACGTGTTGCGGTGCCACAACAAAGCAGAAAGTTGGGATTTTTTGCTTCTTGTCCAAAACTAACCAAGTTTTCAATATAAGCTCGATAGGGGTAATTGTTGTTGGATTGTGTCACTAGCGAGCCGTTCAAATAAACATCCACTTGTGTCCATAGTGTATGTAAAAAATTACATTTAGGCGCAATTTCCACATTCTTTGCCAAATCAGCTCCGGCTGCAGTAGTCACGCTTGCACGCACATAAAGAAAGCTATTGGCAAGATCAATGTAGTTGGAGTTTTCAGCACTAATCGTAAATTCGATAGGACCTGTGGAGGTCAATACAGATACAGGATGGTATTCGGTGAAAAATCCTTCCTCCAAACTAGTTTGACTTGGTGGCACCGAAAACAAATCCAGTTGAGAGGTGGTGGATTCTGCCGAACTGGGGTGTACTAACGTCGCCATGGTTTACGAGAAAATGTCGTGATGTCTCTTGCGTTTCTTCTTTTGTACTTATCTCGGTGCTGCTTTTCGCTTTCCTATTTTTTGTTGAGCCGCTTGTAAGAGATTGGAACCGGCAGCTCTTGCTTGATCGATGACAGCTTGTTTGGCGTTTTTACCGTGTAAGACATCGGAAGCAAACTCGACACCGCTTTGTAAAACTTGCTTTCCCAGGGTTTTGGCACCTTTTTTGACTAAAGGAAGAACACTTTTGGCAATGGAACTAAACAGATTACCTAGTCCATAACCTTGTTGCACTCGTGCCCCCGCAAAATAAGGCATTCCATGACCGACTTGAGACAAATAATAGTTCGTAAGCCTTTGCGTCACAACAATATTTGACACGCATGTTTCTACTACCGTTAATTTCTTACAATAACCACATTTTCCTTTGTGTCTGTTTTTTATAACGAATTTAGTTTTCTCGGTCGTAAATGCAAAGTCACAATCACTTTTCCCTTGCGAGAACGAATTCGTTTTGCTTGATCGTCGCGAAGCGAGATGTGAATATCGCTAAAATTTTTCTTCAAGACAGGATGGTATTGTATTTTGTTGTATCTTTTGGAGACATAAGCACCCGACTTCCTGTTACCGGAAGGACAGCAAGCAAGGGTGCGAGCGTGTGACCCACTGTTCTGTGTTCGATAAAATCGCAATAGACATAGATGGTGTTCACGGTGTCTACGTTGGCAACGCTTGCCGAAGTGTACTCTCCGATTTCCCGATACCAAACCTTTCGAAAACCCAACATAGAAGCCAACTGATCGGAAAAAGTCACCGTCACATCCGGTTGCATGCTACCTTCGCGTTCCACTGTAGGTGCTCCTTTTTTGTGTTGAATGGACATGGTGGTTAGTTGTGTTTGAGGATTGTAAGTGAGATTAAAGAGAAAGTCGATTGGTTGCGTCAACACTCCTTCGCTGACCAACGTTTTGTTTCTAGCTTGAAACTCTCGTCTCATTTCTTGAAGTGTCTGACGCACAACGTATTGGGGTTGTTGGTAGTAGCCTGCTGGAAGCACTGCTACAAATTCCAAAGCACCGCGTTGGTAAAAAATGTAACATTGATTGGTGTCGATGTTGTACCAAGTGTTGGGGTACAGAATCTCGGACAAACCCAACTCCCACGATCCAGACAAATTGATTTCTTTCGGCAAGTGAACCATGTAATCCGAAAGTTTGTTTTCAGGATAAATGTTCATGGACGAGTTACTGGGGAGGGTGAAGAAAATTTTTGCTGAGAAAGGGTGACGGGAGCAAATAACCTACAGAGCTACTAAGCAGACTAATCCAGAGTTCTTTGTTGTCGTTGCTTTGTGATAAATTGTACAAGCTGATAAAAACCACAATGTAAATCACCAAAACTTGTGCACCAAACAAAACAATGTCAAAGGTTATTTTCATACAATATCTTTTTCTGACACCCAAGAATTAAAAGAAGCAGGATATCCAAACCACTTTACTAAAAACTCAACACCCTTCTTGCGCTTGCGTTGTTGGAGAATACGCTCGATTCGAAACACGTCATCCTTTTTATACATTTTTTGCAACTCTTCTTCGTAAAAAGTTCCCTCCAACCACTCGTCTTGTAAATCTTTGATCTTGTAATAGGGAGGATTGTCTCGAAACACTTGAGCAACTTGAAATAACTCGTCCGTCCAACCGGGTAAGTAGCCTTTGCGGAACCGCATTCGAGTCATGGACAGTCTGACTTGATCAACTACTTTCAATTTTGGTTTTCTTAACTCGGGGTCGGCATAGAGTGTGAGCCAAACCGTTTCTTGGTTTTCAGAGTTGACTGAATTTGGAGCACGTCGAACGGATCGATGATAGGTGTTGTTGTAAGATTCAACCAGAGCAGGCAGTACTTCCACGTATCTTCGGCTGTTGGTGTAGGTAAAATAACGCCATAGTTTCTCTTTCAAAGTGCGTATAAATTGTTCAGCAATGGATGCTTTGGTGTCAAAATTTTGAGTGTAAAAGTGCTCCACGTGATGTTGTTTTAACCTGGTTTGAAAGGGACGATTCAGAAACTCGCGTCCCATATCCGTCTGCAATTTTTGAAACTTGCCTATTTCAGGGATCAACTGTTCAAAAGCCTGGATCATGTCCGAGCTTGATTTAATTTTCAAGTAAGCAGTAAAGGCTTTTTTCGAGAACACGTCAATGACCACCAAAATGTATTTATAGCGGTCGTTGTACGACTTGAGCAAAGAAAAATCAATGAGATCGGCTTGCATTTGAAAGTTGGCGCCAGGTACAATTGTTTTTCTGCGCTTGAAATTTTTTCGTACAGGTTTGTGAAGCGTATAAGCCTACGTTAGTACCCTGGGGATAGGAACGTCATTAGTACCATGGGGTGTTTCAGCACCCCATTATTAAAACTGTTGTCAATAACAAGCAATATACACATTGGGCTTCAATGCTTGTTTATTAAATAGATTTAAACAATAATAAAACATCAAAGCTGTTTATTGAATAAATCTAAACTGTAAAGTGATTAATGTGCGATAACTCACAACCAAAACGAGTACCCCGGTAGTCTTTTTCCAACCTTATCGCCATCAGTGTTATTTGTTACTCTGATTCTTCATCGTTAGATGCGGATTCATGGCATGTTATGCATTGCACAAATAACTTGCTGTGGTCTTTGCAAACATGCTTACCACAAATGGTACAAACTGTTTTGACTTTGCGGTCACGTGACCTCTCGCACAATTCACATCTCTTTGCACGATTTGATGTCGATGCCTGTGAATATGTTGAAGATTCTTCTGACTCTGGCAGCATTCTTCTAATTCCACTTTAGAGGTCTCTTGACAGGTGAATATTCTGCAATCTTCTTTTCAGAGCCTCTTGAACAAGCTGCATACTTACACTCTTGATGAATAGACGGCGTTTTAGCTTGTTTTCAGGGTTATGACAGTAGAGTATGTATGCATTTATATTCGTTATGTTCCGATTCGTCATGTTCCGAGTCATAGCACTCAGAATCAGAAATAACTTCATCTTCTATAACGAAATCTGATTCACCTTCACTGTCATCTTCAGCATCACTCAAAACGTCACATTCTTGCAACATTCTTTGCAACCTTTCTACATTTCTACTGTAACTATCCATAATTTACCCTAAAAAAATAAGAAGAACAAGTCACAGTACTGTAAGATTTTCAGCATTTTTTCCTCTCACCTATTCAAAAGGGTATTTAAAAAAACAAAGTTGCAAGTGTTGCCAACTCAAAACGGCATATAAATTTAATACCCTGGGGTGCTGAAACACCCCAGGGTACTAACGTAGGGATAAGTGTCTTTTGATTGCAACCATTGTTAGGTTGCTTTTGGAAAACGATGTGCTCCCGAGAAAGAAGCTTCTTTTTTAGGATTGTAATAATTTAAACGCTCTCCCATAGCATCGATTCAAACTCGCGTGCACCGGGTAAAGTAGGGTCTCGTTTCTTTAGGATGGATTGAAACAAATCATCGATATGAGATCCAGGTACCACTCGATCGTCTAAAAGCATTTGACCGTCTTCATTCCAATCTAAATTCTTTTTGCTAGTGGCGTCTTTAAATAGTTTTTTGGCTTTGGTTCGTTTTTTAAAACGCTTTAGCACTGCACTTTCAGACAAGGGTTTTTTCACTGGTGTTTTCGGTTGAAACTTTTTCAGAAATAACTTTGATTTTTGCAACGCCTCATTATATAGAGTCACTTTCTCACTGTCGGGTCGGTTGGAAGTTAAGATTTCTTGGATTTTAGCATCCAGTTCAGAAAGTACTTTTTTATCTGTGACTTGATGTTTGTTTTTGAGTTTTTCGTACACTTCAGGTTCCAACGCGATTAATTTTCTCATTTTATAAGAGTCCCCAACACACCACTAATGACTGGAGCGAGTGCAGACAACAAGATAGGTAAAAATCCACCTTTTCGTATAATTCTTTGTTTTGTTTTTAACGCTACCTTACGATCAGCCAACTTTCGAAGTTTGGTCTTGTGCGGTTTTAATTTCTGTTCGTGATGACGCGATAGTTGACGTTTCCTTGCAGCACGTTGTGAGCGCAGTCACAAAGACAACGTATTAACTCGGACGACGCTTTGTCTAAAATACGGTTTTGCAAAGGTGCAGGGACTTTTTGTAGCAAACGCAAGCGGTTCATTGATTAAGGTAATGCGTATCTTCTGGAAAAATCCCTGAACGCAGACGTTGGTTATCGTGTGTTTTGCAGCGTAAGTCAATCACCAAATAACCTCTTTCGAAAGATACTGCGCTTTTATATGCCTCCAGTGCGTTTTTATAGGTTTTGGGGTAGATCTGTCGTAAAAATTGTGCAATTTGGTTTACGTCTCTACAACTTTTAAAGAGTACCATAATTTGTGCGTTGAGACTTATTTCACGCAAACCTTTATGAAACAAATTTTGTATGGTCATGAGAACACTGAAATGAAAATCATGGGAGTAGACGCTATAGATTTTGGATAAAAATTCAGAATTGGCAAACATTAAATCGTCTAGTACTAAAAACGCATCTCAACTTTCTTTTAGATCTTCAAGACTCGGCATGTTTCAAGTTTTGTAACGATCAAACATTGCTTGCCATACCTCATAGTCATAAACAACTTGTTTGATTTCAGGGCAGAGTTGTTTAAGACTGTCTATAAACCGTAGGACCCAATAAGACTTTCCAACTCCGGAAGGTCCGCTTACCACAAAGCTAGTTGGATTTCGAAATCGCAAAGACATTACGCTAGCTGGTCGTGGAACAAAATGAAAGCAAACGTTGTAACATAGCCTTTTTGTAATGAAAAATGCACGAAAATACACAAACTTCGATGGTTGAAAAAATTCACGAAAAACACAGTAAAACATGAATGAAAAATACACAAACTTCGATAGTTAGGAAATCACAAAAACTTTGCTGGTTGAAAAAAATTCACGGAAAACACAGAAAAACATGAATAAAAAATACACAAACTTCGATAGTTAGGAAATCACAAAAACTTTGCTGGTTGAAAAAAATTCACGGAAAAAAAAACCCACGGTGCGTGAGAAATGAAAATTTACAAATCTAACGGCTCGGTGTGAACCCCGTCACTCAACACTTTCCTCTTGGGATAAAAATTACTTAAACCTTTTTTCTTCTGTACATAACTAAAAATTTGACGATTTTTGCTTCGAAAACCACGGTTTTCTACAAGAAGCGGTTTGTTGGTCTCTAAAACATTCAAATATTCATCAAAGGTGAGAAGATTTTGGGCAATAGACACCCCTTTACAAACTTGTTTGTTCGTTTCTCCTTGACAAAAATAACATTTGGAAGCAAGGCAAACTTGGTTTTTTCCTTCATATTCCACCTTCATCTTACCCAAAGTTCTTTTGTCGAAGGCTTCAAAGGAAGAGCAACAAGGTTGCGCGTCCCACTCTTTGTTTTCAATTTTACACTGGATGAAGGCTTCCTCGTGGTTAGGGCACACTTCGGAGGTCAACCATTTTAACTTGTCACGAAAATAATTGGGTTTTAAATGCGAAGGAACGCAGTCATCTAGATTTTCTCTACTAATGCTAAAATAAATGGAGTCGGTATCGGTTTCTAACAACTCAAAATGACGATCTGGAATATATTTTTTGAGAAACAAATAAAAAAATTTTAACATGTGGAGTTTGGAATTTAACACTAGGTTTACCGCGATTTTTTTACCCCTTCGCTTACCATTGAGTCGATTTCGACTCAACATTATAATTGATCTGTTAAGTGCGTTTTTATGTGTTTTTTTGCCCAACAACAATCACTGAAAATGAAAATAATATGAAGAAAATTGTATTTATTCTAAAATGATGTCAATAAAATACCGGATGATAATGCAGCTGTAATGTTTTATTGGGATGAAGCACACTGTTTGCATTTTACATACACAACTCTTGTGTTATTTTGTGAGCAGCTTCCGCAGGATGGACGATTGCAAGTCATGCACAATGTTACAGTCATATTCTTACAATTTGCTCCATGACAATGCCGACGCTTCCGAGTTGCAGTGCTGTTTGGTCTACATTGAGGGAGGTCACTGTCCGCGCTATTGTTTGCCATTCTGTTGATGAGTGTTTCCACAAGACAAAGAATAAATTTTCGTCGGCTAATTTGTTTTTGTGTTGATTTTTTATAGAGTATCCAAGCGTTGATTGCAGCAATATCCAGCATATTTCCCCAAACACTCATAGGCCATCTTCGAGTTGCAGATCGTGTGGTGTACAGACGCGCCATTTGGTCAAAGCAATCGACTCCAACTTTGTTTTTATTGTAGAACAGTACGATCTCTGGCTTTTTCTTTACCGTAGTTTGGTCCACATCCGGTGATCGATGCATACTTGATAGCATGCATACTGTTTTCTTTGATTTTGGTTGATACTTTACAAAGAGGCCTTCACTGTCGCTATTCCAAAAGAACTGACTTGAATGTAGACCTCCATTTTCTGCCTCTGTCATTTTTTTTGACAATTCTCTTCGATTTTTCCTCATTGTTCCTACAATGGAAATCTTTTCATTTGCAAGCCTTTTTGCTAACTGCAAGGAGGTGAAGAAGTTATCGCAAGTGATGTTGTATCCTTTTCCAGTTACATGTTGCGCTAGCTTCATAACAACCGACTCAGCAAGAGGCACACCACCACGTTCATCTTTTTCTTGCGCTCCGAGATAAGGTATAATATTGGAGACATACTTTGAATTTACGTCAACAATTACCCAAAACTTTATCCCATATTTGTCGGGTTTGTTGGGCATAAATGTAATAAAAGAGCACCGTGACTTACAAGGCATAAGTTGTTCGTCGACAGTGAGAGAAAAATCACACACATATTTGCTTTGGCACAGTGAGGTAAACTTTTCAAAGACTTCTCTTATCGGTGCAAACTTGTCAATATCAGGTCCTCACTTGTTTCTGTTTGGCTTATCATCAAATCGCATAAATTTCAAAATTTCGAGAAACAAATTGCGCCCCATTGTTTCGTAAAATATTGGAATGCCATAGCTTTTGCTCCACAGAAAAGCAACTGGATGGCCTTTTCCGTAGATTCCTCGTGCGTACTGTAGACCAATAAAAGCTTCCAGTTTCTGCAAATCCAACAAAAATGAAGTAGCACCTCTGCGTTGCGCTTCCTCGTTGGTGTACTTGACAATATTTCTCAGGATGCTTTCATGAATAAAATGCTTCCAAACATCATAAGGGGTCACAATACCTCTTGCAATTGCTCCTGGAACACCGGAAGAGGCAGTAAAAATGTTATGTGCCCTGATTCTTCCGGTAACTCTTGATGAAAAACGTTCCCACAAAGCACCGTTTCTTCCTAACACCTGGTTAGATGACAATGTTGCAGTTTGAGGTAGCATGAGATTAGCTTGTTTACTGTCGCTCTCATCGTCACTATTGTCACTGCTTTCAGCATCTGATACAGCTAAATTTGAGCAGTCACCAGCAGTTTCTTCACCTAAACTATCTGCAAAATGCATGTCGTCTTCATCTGAACAATCATCATCTGTGTCCCAAGACACAATTATATTTGCAGCTTCATCAGCAGTATTTTGATTAGCCATATCAACTATTTTTAGTTATCAAATAAATTTTGCTAAAAAAAGCTTTCGTTCAATTTATCTTTTGGCTATCTTATCTGTAAAAGCGAAAGAAGCACTAAAACTAGTATGGTAATTAGGCAACTAATGAGTAATATAATTCATATATGTAGACCTATAGCCTAACAATTATGCAAAAACCGCGACTACTTTGCGGATGATCTAACTGCTCGGGCAAATAATTCTCTCTAATACGCTCATGTCGAAGATGCTTTATATTCTGCACTAATAGCCTGATTTTTCTAAAACGGTTTGACGATTCTGCTCAACTGAGCTCAAATGGAAATTGAAAACACTAGGTACAATTATAACAAAGTAGCTGGAAAGCTTCTGCACGTTACAGCATTTAGGCATTTAGAACAAATATCAACGAAACGAGGGCGATGACCTGAATATCATGTTGTGAAAACGAAAATAATTATTTAAGACCGGGTCAATATTTGTAAATAAGATTATTATCTGGCAATAATTAGATCAGCAGCTGGTAGCACTGTGTGCTTCCCGTCGAAATACACAACTATAAACGCCCAATCCAGGCTTTGAGTCGAAATCGACTCATTGGTAATACACGGGTTGCCAATTTTGCGGGGGTCAAAGGTCGGCTTCCGGTCAACTTATAAAGTTAGAAAAACTAAATTTAGAAACTACAATAAATTAATGGAAAAGTCAAAGACTTTTAGAAATCTTTTTGCTATAATAAAGTGGGAATGCTACAATAAACAAACATGCCGAGTCGAAATCGACTCGGCGGTAATCCTAGTGTTAAATATACATTGAGACCAATTTGGATTGGAAGATCATTCACAATTTTGTTCTTTAAACTTTTTACTTCATAAACATCCGTTTTAATTTCATCCAAATGAACGAAACGAGGATCGTTGATGGTTTTGTTGACTGTTTCCTCGGAATGGTATGTAATATTTCTGTGCTTTTCTTTATTTAATAAACTAGCAGAATAGAGAGAATTTCCAGTTAGTTTATTGGTAAGAGCTATCACCGCTTTGGATTTATCTGTGTCGGCCAATCTTCTGGAGTTTACAATTTCTTGTGCCAGAGGAGCAAAACATTTTTGTGGAAAAAATTCGATGAATTCATAAATTTTGATAATTTTTAATCCCATTTCTAGGTAAAATTTGGCCATTTCCGAGTTAATTAAAAATTTTTCTGCAAAGTAACTACTAATTAAATATTTTTGTTCTTTTTTTAAAAGGTTATGCTCCTCTGCCACGTTTTGCATATAGTCACCAATGTCTTTTGGAGAAATAAAACTGTTCTTTATAATTAAAGGGAAATCTTTGAATTTTTCTTTTAATTCGTTGGGAGTGTGAATGTCAACGATAAGAAAACCGTAGAGTGTTTCGTTTCGAATGCCTTCTATTATTTTTTCAAAAGCTAGTTTTCGTTTGGGCGTTATCGATTTTAGCGTTTTTAGAAAACGAGAAACTTCTGGCTGTTTTCTTATCTTCAACCACTCACACTCCCTCATCTCCACCACGCGAAACCCTTCTTCTTCCAACTTTTTTCTGTTGTCTGCTGTTTCTTTCCGAATATCCTCATGAGGAATGTTTTTCAGGGGGTTTGTATCTTCCAAACTTCCGTCAGAGTTTCGGTTGGTATTGCATCGATCGCAAGAATGAAAGAAACAACCAAGATATTGGTACACCGTGTTTTGTTGCTCAGAATAACCGTCCACCAGTAAACTATACTTACTCACTCTTCTTTCCCCCATATTGAAACGTGTTTGCAAAAATGTGTTTTCTTTGTATGCAACATAACTTAACCACTGATACGATTGAAAACCGAATTTGGAGCAAGGGTCAGGCCGAAAATCTTCTTCTTTTTTGTAACGACAAAAATAGCCAGTAGGGTTATTCTGAGCAATAGCGTAAAGGTAAAGAAAATTGGCGTCCATACCGAGCACCTTTTTGACAGTTTCTGGATTATCTATTTCGTGGGAGCGGATTTTGGTTTCTCCCGAAATCGCAAGGCGGCAGAAAATCAAGCTTAACCCACCTGTCAATTGAGATCGAAGGGTTTTGTACAGATCCCCATGCCGCTTGGAAAACAAACAAAAGAAAGCATTTTTTTCAATTTTTTTCATTATCTGTAGTTTGGCCACTCCGCTAACCGAAAAAGATGTTTTAAATATATCCAAACCTTGTTGTAGATAAGGTCGGAGCAAGTTTTGAACGACTTGAACAAACGGGACGCAATCCAGAACATTATAGTAAATGAGCATCTCACATAGGGAGCTCCATCCTTTTTCCGTCCAAGTTTTTACCACCAGATTGTATTCTTCTTGGGTGATATTGGATTTCGAAAGTAAAGAATAAAAATGACTGTATTCAAGCAATCCACTATTTAATTTATCGAGATCAGTCACAAATTCATACGGAAAATAAAATTTTCTGAGTTCTGCCCCATAAGCTACCAAAAATTTGCGGTAACTAAAACCGGGAGCCAAAAAATTCTTGATGTCTAAAAACCTTAATTTGGATGTTTTTAAACAAAGATAACTGTTGGTTCTTTTTATAACAAATTGGATGTCTTTTAAAAGAATTTGAATTAATGTGGGTTTAATGAGGTTTAAATCATAGGAAGCCGAATTGAAGCCGAGTACAACCAATTCCTTACAATAACAGTTAAATTCGTTTAACATTTTTTCTTTTCTGACATTTTCACTCCTTTCCAACTGCTCAAACACGTAATTGAATTTTTCTAGAAGAAACTTATAAGAAACTTCTGACAGGCTCTCCAAGTAATTGACTAACTTTTGTACCAACTCTTCTTCACTCCCCTCCATGACAAAACAAACACCCAATTCGTAGCCAGGGATGTTGCTTGCTACTGCAACGCTCAAAAGGATGTGACAAGCGTCCAAGGTTAACATGGAACTATTAGAAATATGTTTTTTGGAAAAATACGCTTCGAAATCATAACACGCAAAGAAAGGAAAATGACGGTCACAGCGAGGCACAACAATCCCTATTTCCTCCAATTTCTCAAAAATAGTGGCAGGATTTTTGTGAATGCCACCAGGAAAAACCTCATGCACCGTGGTGGTACAACTTTTGGTATGTTGATTGTAATGTTTAGAGTTATACCACAACTTATCACAGTGTACGCATTGGTACACACCGCAATAGCTTTCAAAATTTACAATCACACTTAGATGATTTTCGTAAACGTTCAATCGCATTGTCTCGTTGTAGAACTCGCGGCTCCGCTGGACCAGTTTGGCAACCTTACCGTCAAGCTCATATGCAATGAGATTCAGTTCAAAACAATCCTCTAAGTGGATAAAATCAAAAAGTTGAACGCCAGCAAAATCTGCAGGCGCCACGTCAAAACGAGTACAATATTTATAAAACAAATTTTTGGCAGTCTTCTCACACCAGCGAGGGTCTGCACCTCGGTGCACTGCCAAACAACGGAAAAAACATAAGTTATCACCAGCATTTACATTTCGTAAACCATGGTTGTTCATAATATAATCCGGTAAATCAACCAGGGCACCAAGAGGGGCATCTTTTAGATGATTTATATAAAAAGTAATGTTGGGAATATTTACAATTTTCCACTTGGTGTCCGGGCGGTTGATTTGATCAAAAAAGGATTCTTCGGCCAACGTATTTAAAAACTCTATTAATTCATGACGATTACTATTCAAGCGAGCAGTAGACATCATCACACTGTTGTTAAAGGATGCATGGTAGTACCGTAAATCATTATTATTAACATTTTTTAAAATATAGCCAAAACTGTAATTTATTTTAAAACGGTTGAATTGAAATTTTAAAATTTGATTAGCAATTTTTCGAATTAATAGTTTTAGATCTTCATTATAATAAAAATTAAAGATGGATTGCACTTTCCCTTTTTTGTAGAAAGTCCGGATACTGGAAAAATGCTTTCTCATGAGGGTGTTGATCTCCTCATCTGAGAGGTCTTCCTTCCATTTCTAAGAAAAAACAACATTAATTTCAAATCAAACTCTTTTATACAAAAACGTACCATTGTTAGTTGCCACAGGTTTCTTTTTTGGGGGTTCCTCTATGATTTCTACAAAAAATAAAATTTATAGCATTTCAAAATCAAACTGTGAAAATAGACTTACTGCTTGCATTTTCGACTGAATTTTCAGCCGGAATTTTGGATGAATTTTCCGGCGAGGTATCAGTTTATGACCTTCTTCTTCTTCTCCTTTCATCCTTTCCCTTTAGTCAGGGGTGGCCACAGCGTATCATCATTCTCCACATCTTTCTGTCTTCAACATCCGTCTCCGTCGCACTAACTTCCCGCATATCTTCCTTTACTGCATCTAAAAATCTTCTCTTTGGTCTCCCTCTTTTCCTCTTTCCTGGTAACTCCATTTCCATCATTTTTCTTCCTACATACTCTTGGTCTCTCCTCATGACATGTCCATACCACCTCAGCCTGCCCTCTCTCATCTTCATTCCTAACTGTTCAACCTTAACGGTACTCCTGATGTGCTCGTTTCTAATCTTGTCTTTTCTCGTCACTCCCATAGCAAACCTCAACATTTTCATCTCTGCGACTTCCATCTCTTCTACTTGTTTTTTTGTGACTGCCACTGTCTCAAGTCCATGCACCATTGCTGGTCTTACCATTGAACTGTACACTTTTCCTTTTACTCTAGCTGGTAACCTCCTGTTGCAGATTACTCCCGATACTCTTCTCCATCCGTTCCATCCTGCCTGTACTCTCTTCTTTATCTCCCTCTCACAACCACCACTTTCTTGCACCGTTGGTCCCAAATATTTAAATTTCTTTACTCTTGGCACTTTTGCATCCTCCATCTTTACTGTTTCGTCATCATTTCCTCCATTTATGCAAAGATATTCGGTCTTTAACCTACTTACATTCATCCCTCTTCTTTCCAATGCATACTTCCAGGATTCTAATCTTCGCTCCACTTCTTCCCTGGTATCTTCAAAAATCACAATATCATCAGCAAACAGCATCGTCCATGGTGCTTCTCTCCATACTTCATCCGTTAGCCTGTCCATTATCACTGCAAACAGGAATGGACTTAATGCTGATCCCTGGTGCAGTCCAACCTTAACCTTGAAACTTTCTGTAGTTCCTACTGCACACCTCACCACTGTTTCGCTTCCCTCATACACATCCTGTACTAGTTGCACATACTTTTCCACTATTCCGGATTTTCTCATACAGTACCACAGCTCTTCCCGTGGAACCCTGTCGTAAGCTTTCTCTAGGTCCACGAATACACAATGTAGCTCTCTTTGACCTTCCCTGTACTTTTCCATCAACATTCTTAGAGCAAACATGGCATCGGTGGTTTCCTTTCCTGGCATAAATCCATATTGCTGTTTGCTGATCTCCACTCTATCTCTTAACCTGGCTTCAATAATTCTTTCCCATACCTTCATTGTGTGGCTCATTAGCTTTATTCCTCTGTAGTTTCCACAGCACTGTGCGTCCCCTTTGTTTTTATAAATTGGGATAAGCACACTCCTTCTCCATTCTTCTGGCATCCGTTCACCCATTAATAGTCTGTTGAACAGTCTGGTCAAAAACTTTATCCCCATCTCTCCCATGCACTTCCAAACTTCTACTGGCAACTCATCTGGCCCAACTGCTTTACCTTTTTTCATCCTTCTTAGTGCATTTTTTACTTCTTCTCTACTGACACAATTTACCTCTTCGTTAACCACTTCTGCTTCCTCTGTCCTAGGGTCTCTGTTATTTTCCTCGTTCATTAATTTCTCAAAGTACTCCTTCCATCTCTTTAACACTGCTTCCGAATTTACCATAACATTACCATTTTCATCTTTTATAACCCTCACGTGCTGTACATCTTTCCCTGCTCTGTTTCTCTGCCTAGACAATTTGTACAACTCCTTTTCACCTTTTTTTTTTTTCAATCTAGCATACAAATTGTCATATGCACGTCCCTTTGCCATTGCAACTGCCTTCTTTGCCTTACTCTTCTTTTCTTTGAATATCTTTTTAGTATTTTCATTTCTTATTTTTTCCCATGCTTTCTTTGCCTCTTTCTTTTCTTTTATGCTCTTTTGAACTTCCTCATTCCACCACCAAGTTTCCCTGTCTCCTTTTCGTTTCCCAAATGTCACTCCCAGTACAGTTTCAGCTGTTTTTCTTAGCATTTCTGCCGTTTTGTCCCACTCATCAGGTAACCCATCCTTGCCTCCCAAAATCCTGGTCACCCCTTGTCTAAACGTTTCTTGACAGCTTGTCTCTTTTAGTTTCCACCATCGTATCTTTGGCTTTACTTTCTCTGCTTTTTTCTTTTTCACCATAAGAGCCATTTTGCATACCACCATACGGTGCTGCTTTGCGACACACTCATTCAATATTACCTTACAATCGCACATTTCCTTCAAGTTTCTCCTTCTGCACATCACATAATCTACTTGGGTACTTTTTCCTTCACTCTTATATGTCACTCTGTGTTCATCTTTCTTCTTGAAATAAGTATTGACAATCGCCAAATCCATCCTTTTCTTAAAATTTACAACCATTGATCCTTCCTTATTTCTTGTTCCAGCACCGTACCTCCCCATTATTTCCTCATCCCCTATGTTTCCTTCGCCCACATGTCCATTAAGATCTGCACCAAGAACTATCCTCTCTTCTTTTGATATACTTTCAATCAATCCATCCAGGTCTTCCTAAAAATCATTTTTCTCCTCCATGCTGTTGTTAACCTGTGGAGCATATGCGCTTACTATATTTAGGATGGACCCATTTACCTCCAGCTTCATGGCCATCAGTCTGTCCGACACCCTCTTCACTTCCAAGACACTTTCAGCCAGCTCCTCCCTCAGCACTATCCCTATCCCATTTTTTCCTCCATCAGCTCCGTTGTAGAATATTTTGCATCCACCTCCAATGTTCCTTGCTTTACTCTTTTTCCACCTTGTTTCTTGTAGGCACAATATGTCTACATTTCTTCGCTCCATCATATCTGCCAGCTCTCTTCCCCTTCCAGTCATCGTTCCAATATTTAAAGTACCCACCCTTATGAGTGAGCATCTTCCTTTCCATGCTTCTCGCTGCTTCTTCACTCGCTTTCCTCCTCCTTTTTTGCTCTTATTTTTACAATGTTTAGCAGTAGCATAATTTCCACAGGTGCCCTGCTGTGCGACACCTGAGGCGGTCGTTGGTAACCCGGGCCTCGACCGATCCGGTATGGATTGATGATGATTGCACATTTGTCTGTTTTGGCAAAAAATTTTTTACGCCGGATGCCCTTCCTGCCGCAACCCTCCCCATTTATCCGGGCTTGGGACCGGCATCAAGAGACACAGAAACGTGCCTCCGATGGCTGGGTTCAGTTTTATGTTTATGACCGATCTAAACAAAAACTGACATTAGCTTTAAAACAAAAATTTTTTATCAGAACGTACCGTTTGAGTTTAGCTCTCCTACTTCAAATAAACTTTTAGCAGAATTCTGGGGTTCTACAACAAAAAAAATTATTTCAAAGTTAACTCACTTTTCATAAAAACTTACCATTGACGCTCTTAGAATCAATTTTTGTCTTTTTGGTTGGGGGTGCTTCTCCGCTATCTATGAAAAACAATTGTGTTCATTCCAAATTAAACCGTTGAAATAAATAAACTTACTATTTGCAACCTCGACCAGATTTTCAACCGGAATTTCGGATAAATTTTTCGGCGTCTGTGACCGTTCTAACAAAAACAAAATTAATTTTAAATTAAAATTTTTTTATAAACTGAAGATTTGCATTCGAATAAAACATTTTATTTCAAGATCAAATAAATTAAAAAAAGAAATACTTACTACACACTTTCTGATGCGCTTTCAAGTTATCAGCTCTAGTAAAAGTTTTGTTGCATTTATCACAGCAAACTCCAGTTGACTTTTCATGAACGGTTTTCTTGTGACGGCGCATATCACACTCTCTTGTAAAAGTACTCTCGCAAATATCGCACTTGAACATCTTGAATAGTTCTTCTTTCTTCAATGACTTTAAAGTAGAATAATCAAGTCACCTGAACCATCTGCTTATATACCTGTGGAAAGTTATTGCACAACAAACCTGCTGTGTCCTGACTTGCCCTTTGCAGGAAATGGAGTGCTTAAAAACAGGAAATTGGTTAAAGAATTTTCTATTGCGCGCTTAAAAACAGGAAAAGGTTAGGTAGGTTCGTTTAGGAGTGCTTAAAAACAGGAAACTGGTTAAAGAAATTTTCTATTGCGCACTTAAAAACAAGAAAAGCTTTGACAGATTTTTCTACAGAGTGCTTAAAAACAGGAAACTGGTTAAAGAATTTTCTATTGCGCGCTTAAAAACAGGAAAAGCTTTGACAGATTTTTCTACAGAGTGCTTAAAAACAAAAAACTGGTTAAAAAAATTTTCTATTGTGCGCTTCAAAACAGGAAAAGGTTAGGTAGGTTCGTTTTACGAGTGTTTAAAAACAAGAAACTGGTTAAAAGATTTTTTTATTGCACGCTTAAAAACGGGAAAAGGTTAGGTAGGTTCGTTTTACGAGTGCTTAAAAAAACAGAAAAACTTTGACTTTATTGCTTTAAAATCTTGCAGAATGTCTTGAAATAATCTTATGTTATGTTTTGAAGTCTTGGTTCTGGCTTGGACAAAAAACGAACTCAGGACTACTGCTGTTATTAGGGTTTGTTTTAATATTATCTTGGGTGGGTGTCAAACTTAGGACCACCGTCTCTCTTAAGATTAAAATTAATATTATCTTGGGTGCAAGTCAAACTTAGGACCACCGTCTCTCTTAAGATTAAAATTAATATTATATTGGTTGGGAATCAAACTCAGGATTACTGTCTTTCTTAGGTTTAGGTTTTAATTGTCTTGGCTAAGAATTGAACTCAGGACCTTTCTTAGAGTAAGGGCTTATACTATCTTGGTGGGAGTCAAACTCAGGACCTTTCTTAGAGTAAGGGTTTATACTGTCTTGGTGGGAGTCAAACTCGGATCTTTCTTAGAGTAAGGGTTTATACTGTCTTGGGTGGGAGTCAAACTCAGAACCTTTCTTAGGATTAGGATTTCTACTGTCTTGGGTGGGAGTCAAACTCAGGACCACTGTCTTTCTTAGGTTTAGGTTTTATATTGTCTTGGCTAAGAATTGAACTCAGAATCATCGTCTTTCTTAGGAATAGGAATAAGAATAAAAATAGGATTAGGATTAGCAATAGGATTAGGAAAGGATTAGGAATAGGATTAGGAGAAGGATAAGAAATAAGATTAGGATTCGAAATAAGATTAGGATTCGGAATAGGATTTGGATTTGGAATAGGATTCGGAATAGGATCCGGATCCGCCACTGCTCTCTAGCGCCACCCTCCGCCACCGCGCCTGCGATGACGTCACATGCGCCTGCGCCTGCTCTCTAGCGCCACTAGCGTAAAAACTCGCCAAAATTCTATTTATATACTACTGACAAAGAGCTTGAATTCATTATGAATATTTTATAGACAGAGGAGTTAGTAATTGCTTCAAACTATAATACCATTTTTAGTTAAATAACGTTGTCAAAAATATTGACAAAGAAATGTAATATAGCTATCGTGCTTAAGATCTGGCCTAAAAAATCTGAATTTTTCATAATACAAAGTTTCTGCCGCCAAAACCGGATTATTAAAAATTGTTACGAAATATTTTGCAAATTCGATGGCGCAAGTTAGACGATAAACCTTTACATTCAGTCACTAATAAAGAGCAAAAATTCAAAAAATATGTTGCGATTTAGGTCTATTTTGTAACAGTTTATTAAGCTTAGTAAAAAAAATTTTAAATCGTAAAAAGATCAAATAAAATCTGTAAACTCATTGTTCTTTATGTTTGGTAAAATGATAAAAGTTTTATCACGTTAATGTGTACCAGTGCTAAAATTTTTAACATGGTTTAAGCAGTAAAAATGTTTTTGCGCACGACTTAAAAACATTTTTTTACTGCCATTTTAGAAAACTGTGTGTTTATGTCCACAAACAAAAATTAATTCATTTTTAAACAAGCTGCATAAAGATGAGAAACACCAGACTCGAGTTTCGCTCTTATTAGAGCTCGTCAGTGATGCTTATCTCACCGCGAATCGAACCTGGGACCTGTTTAAACAAGCTGCATAAAGATGAGAAACACCAGACTCGAGTTTATTTTTTAAGACTGCTCAAGACTGCAAAAATTAATTCCAAATTCCTCATAATTTTTCAAATATAAATTAATTAATTGTAGGTTAGTTTAGATAGGCCAAATTTTTTAAAAACGAATAATATCACTTTAAGACAAAAGTTTTGTAGGCAAAAGTTTGTTTATCGATTGATGTACAACAAAAAAAAAAGCACGCACGCGAAATTCTTTTAAATACTAATACGGTAACATGATGTCAAAACTGCTTATATATGTTATACTGACAAAATCAAGTATTTTTTTTGATTAAAGAAATTTTGAAACCTCATAAATATCCCTAATTGCCGTTATTCATGTTATAACTATTTTAAGCTTGTTTTTCTTGAGAAAACCTAACGTTTAAAAAATAAACAATTTTTATAAATTTCCTTTGCTGCTTACTTAAGTATCACAAAATTAT
Source organism: Diplosoma virens (assembly GCA_963680785.1). NCBI lineage: Eukaryota > Metazoa > Chordata > Ascidiacea > Aplousobranchia > Didemnidae > Diplosoma > Diplosoma virens. The sequence goes on from OY796891.1 coordinate 6,884,829, forward strand.
AGATATGAATAAAAATTCTGGATAAGAAAATTTTTTTTACCAAAATTGTATTTTATTCTTAGATAACATAAAAATTGTAATAAGTTGCATAAACATCAAAAGTTTAAAGCTTTAATAATTGTTATTTTCAAACTAATTTTGAACTGTCAGACTCTTCGATTCTAACGAAGTAAAAGTAATACCTTAGTATCAAATTATTCTCAAAGGTAATCTTTAAAACAACATTAGTCAGAAAAGCTTTTTAATCAAAGAAAGAAGTATTATTGTTATGAGTTTTTTTGATTTAATCTTTATTGAACTATGGAAATCGCAAGAAATTTCTTAAAAGTAACCTTCGTTGAAAATGGCTTCGTTGAAAATAATTATGACTCTGAAACTAACCCAAGAATAAAAAAAGTTTATCATGCAAAATTAAGTACTATTATATTTAATTGAAGCGGTAGGTCTGTTATTGTCAACACAACTAATTACAAAAAGAGAATTTTTTATTTAAAAACCGGACACCACGCTGGTGAGAAATATTAGACTCCAGAGAAAGTCGAAAGATGTTTTATAGACCAAGTCTTAGATTAACAACAGGCGCACTAGCGTACCGAGGGGGAGGCCACTGTGCCATGGCCCCGCCCTCATATTTTAAAAATGAAAAACTGTAAAGCAAAACCAAACAGTTTTAGCAAAAGCAAAGTTGGTTTTTCGCGAGTATTCAGGGTTCGCCCTGGATTTCGATTTTCCGGTGAAAAACCACTCGTCGCTCAGACCACTTACTGGTAGAAATCTGAACTGGACTATCTGGTTAAAGTGAAACAGTTATCAAAATTTGTTACGCTCTTGAATTGAAAAAAATTTGAAAAGAAACAAATGGTATAGAAACTTGATTTTTGCTTTATAACTAGGGATAAATTGCACAACAAAACCAAAAAAATATTTTTCCATAAACCAATAATTAATAAACAATTAAAAATAAAGGATAAATAAGTAAATAATTGTTGCGAAATTAATTTCAATTTATCTAGTGTTGCTACAATTTGGAAAAGTTCAAAGATTACATGAATTATTAAATGGTTCGTTGGAGCGGCAAAGTTAAGGAAATTAAACAATTACATTATGGAACACCGACAGTGATTTTTAGAAGCAGATCATAAAGCGGACTCTGACAAAAGTCAAGTTTATTGAAAAAAGTTTAGCAACGCGACAGTTTACTAAAACAACAGTTCATCAAAATCATGTTTCTTATTTCGAGGCATGATAAAAAGTGCTTTTGTTTGTAATCGAAGCGGCAGACAGCAAAATTTTACAACCGAATATTGAAAATTTATCTTGGTTTTATTCGTGAAAATGTTAAGCAAAAAAACCCTGACAATTTGTTGCTCACCTATTATACATTAAATGCATGTGCACTGTGTAATTCATGAAACAAAATGAAATATTTTCACCATTGCCATTGTAAACATTTAAATTAACTCGATTGCACTGCATTTGTAATTAGCATCTGTGCCTCAAATAGTTCTTTGAATTAAATTTAAAAATAAGTTTAATTTTTGTTAGCAATGATATAACAACTCAATCCGTTTTTTGTAAATAAATGACATTGAAAAATGATTGAAGTTTTTGAAATCAATCAGTAACTAGAAGATTACGGGTCAGACAAATACAAACTCCAATTGACCGTTTTTATAATTAATTTGAACAAAAATAACTGGTATGTAATTAAAGCAACACAAATATAAATTTAAAAAACCATAATTTGCTTGGACAAGAGACACTATCACGAAGTCAAATTTTTTGGAGTCGAGTGACACGAGCAAACGGGGTTGAACCTCGTTGTGATTTATCAAACAACTTCATGATACCAAGTAGTTTTCCAGAATTAAAAGATCTTTGTCATTAAAAGATGTCATAAGCTGGCAGAATACCAATCCGATTATGGTTTGCCATTATTACGAATTTATTACTCGTTAAAAGTTTTTTAGGGCTTTCTAATTTTAGTTAGAATCGATAGTTTCATCAGCAGCCCTCCTACATTTGATCTATTGCCCAACGACATTATTTGCTTCAAATTAAAAGTATTTTTACTTTGTCTTTAATCGCTACTTGGAGATTGCCTTATTGACAAAGTGGTTTGCAGTTGTTTTTAAGTATGTTAAAAATTTTTAGTCCAGTAACGATGTGGAAAATGTTAGGCCGCAAGGATACACACAGCTAGCCTGCGTAAGATTTGGCCTAAAAAAGCTGAACTATTCAAAGTGGAGAGCTTATTTTGTCATGTATTTTATAAATTCATTTGTGTAGTTGAGGCAATCAATTTTTTTTAGTAATGCAATATAAAAAACAAATTTTAAACTATACCTGGTGGTTCTTGTTTATGTTGGTAAAAATCGAATAAATTTTGTTCTGAAATTTTTTAAAGAGCAAAAAGATTAAAGAAAAGCACTTTTGCCTTGTTAATTAATGCTTCCAATATAACTGAACTCGAAATCAAAATAAACGATGAATTGTCTAGAGTTTCCCAGTGGATGAATAAAAATTGTCTTACTATTAATCCCTCCAAGTCGCAAGCTATAATAATACCGCCTTTGCTATCACAAGTAGTTTCGCCGAGCAATATTAATATTACACTTAATTCTAGTATAATTACGATTTCAGACAGTATTAATTATTTAGGCGTCCTAATTGATTCCAAATTATTGTTTCATGATCATATTCATAAAATTCGTAGCAAACTCTCTCGTGCAGTTGGTATTTTATGCAAACTAAAAAATTTATTTCCCTTTTGTATCTTAAAAAAACTTTACTTTGCTTTTTTTTCATTCACACTTATTATACTGTCTTACAATATGGAGTGCTACATATAAAACTTATCTCGAACCATTAAGAAAATTGCAAAATAAAGCTATGCGAGTCATCAATAATATGCAATGGTCATCAAATTCTGATCCTTTGTTTAGAAAAAACAAAATTTTAAAATTAGATGACTTAATCAAGCTTGAAACTTCAAAATTAATGTTTAATTTAGACAGATGTAAATTACCGACTTCTTTTACAAAATATTTCAAAAAGGTATCTCAAATTCATTTCCGTGTAACCCGTTCATCAGTCAATAATAAGTTATACTTACCAAGATATCAATCCAATCGTTTGCAAAGATCTCTTAAATATAGAGGAGTTAAAGTTTGGAATGATGTTCCTTGTAATTTAAAAAAAAATTGCTACTCCATATATAATTTTGGCTACATGTATAAACGTTATATCTTAAATTCTTATCCTTAAATCCATTAATATTTCAAATCAAACTTATATCTACAGTGGTCCATTTTTTATCTTTTTTTATAACATACGTTTATTTTTATAACTTTAGTTAATCGGTGGCTGCTCGACTTGAAGACCAATTAATTATTTTTTGGTCACTTCGCAGTCTCCGCATACATTCGGTATAATTATATATCATCTTATTTTTTTTATTTTTTTATTTTTTATTTTTTTTATTTTTTCGTGTAACAAATTACGTCAATTAAATGCACTCATTTTCTTCATTATAATTATTTTTACTGTTATTGTTTTGTTTTGTGTGCGTTACATATTAATACGGAATTGTATGAAATAAACTTGTCTGTCTGTCTGTTTAGTATATTTTAATATCCTAAATTTAATTAAATGCTATGCGCTTGTGGTGAGTTCATTTAGCACACAAGTTAACAAAGCTGATTATTTATTGCAAAGTGAGTCTCATAAAGTAATTTTCAGTAGAATACAAATTACGGCATGGCAAGCACGGAATTAAAAATTTTCAAATTAGTATGGGTCGGTCTGACCGTCTGTCTCTGGTAGTCTGCCCGAATCTGCGGGACTCTCTTTTTCTGTGGTCTTTCTGACTGGTCATGAATGAGTTACAGCATTTAAAAGAACGGTTTAATAAATATTTTTTTTGCTAGCGATTATCTTTTTTTATACAAAACTATCGACTGTTTCTTAGCAACATGCTTCGAGATAAATCAAGCAATAATGGCGCCACAAATCCGACTTTACCAACAGTCAATGCTTACAGAGAAAGCAAAGATAATAAACTAAGTTGGGGAAAATAACAATTTACGATTAAAGGTCTTAGAAACTAAGTTTTTTGAGATTGGTTGTGAACACGAAATCGATAATCCAACGAGCAAATATAACTTTGTATAATATTTTGGACAATAATCACGTCTGAATGCTTTAAGAATTGCTTGTAGGAGATGAGTTTGCTACACGCTTAATCACTTAATCACAAAAGTAAAGAAAAGTATTGCTTCTAATTTAAAAACAATCTTTTATCAAATAATAATGAAATCAGCTTTTTTATAAAATATTTACTTATGTTGACAGAAAAAAGCCTATTGATTTAGCGAACTTTGGTCGTGTCTTTTGAAGGCACCTCATATGATTAATGTACAGTTAAATTTGTTTGTGAATAAATACTAATAACAATAAAAAAAAATAAATGTAAATAAAAATTGAACATGATGCTTTTCAATACAAATGTTTTCAAATAAGGTTAAAACTGTATACATATATTTACTAATTCAAATGCTTTTTCCCGTCAAAAAACTTCTAAAATCGCATAAACAGTAGTAGAAAATTGTTATAGGCTTTCGTTGCTTTAATATCATGTATCTTAAAAGTATAATTTTAATCATTATTTTCGTAGCATACCAACCCAAACAGTTTTAAGGAGCAGTATATTTTGGCAAAATTTTTTTTTGATGATTGCTCAAATCATAATTTTGTAGCATTTCGTGGAGATGTCCAAATTTAACACAAATTTTGATGTAAAAAACTTTTCTTTTTGATATTCATAACTTTTTTAGTCTGATATGATTAGATGAAATTATTATGTCTTTAACCCTAACCCTAACCCTTATGTTAAAGCTCACGAATCGCAAAATAAAAATTCGACAAAGTAATTTAAAGAAAGATAAAGTTTAAAAAGAAAAGATGCAAGCGATATACAAATTCAAATAAACAAAAAAAAAAAAAGCAAATATAAACAAACTTAAATTATCAATATTTTAAAACTGTGTGATAAATTTTAAAGCAAGGTACTATACAAAATGATGTATTGTATTTGCAGCAATAATAAATAGTTTCTTTTCTATTTCCTTTCGCCGCACAAACGTGGCATCGCCACGCGGGGCGTTTTTTACTTGGTTTCGACGGAATATTTTCTGGAAAATATCGGGCAGTAAGACGCAACAGTGTATTTGAAAAAGACCGTCGCCCCTTTCGAATTTGAATCTTTTCTTAGCTGTAAGTTTCAATGACGCGATCAACTAGCGTTAAAATAAAATTTAACCTTGATATAATTCTGCCAATTTTTTTGTACAAAATGTGAGCATTCAGTACTGCCAAGTCCAAAATTTGCCAAAATTGTTTTTGGTAGTACTTTTTTAGTCGTTTTTGGGCGCTGGGATATGACGATAAAAAACAGTCACTGAGGTCGACACCCCCCATTGTGTTATTGTAATCACAGCAAACGATGGGTTTTATTTTTCTGGTATTTTGATCTTCAATTTCTTTCGTGTAATTATTTTGAAATGTCCTGAGCATAAGTACATCTTTTTTGTCCTTCCACTTCAGTACCATCAAACATCGAGTGAACATTTTTGCGATTTCACCTTTTTCCAATTTCTTAGATACAATTTTTTTCTGTTAGCGCTCTTGCTCTGACTTTACTTTAGAAATGTTTACTTTACTTTAAAAATTACTTTAGAAATGATTGAAATGCTTTTACCGTTGAGTATACGAAAAAGTAAATCTGATTTAAAAGAAAGAATTGCTGCAAACGCAAGAACTATTAAAACAGATTTTTATAGAATACGTCTGATCTAGTTAAAATATCCAAAATTTTGAAAGTGGTGTCCACAATCAAACAATTTTGCTGCACTTCCGTAAGACCACTTGCTAAATCTAAGCTATAACCACCGCACGAGACAAAATGTATTTCAATCAAACTTCTAAAAAAGTTTAAAAGATTTAGATGAAAAACTAAAAATAAAACAATAAAATTTGTCTGGCAAGAGACTGATTTCATTGTAAAAATATTTTTATTGTTGTAATTGTAAAAATCTGTTTTTCGGCTTTCTCACATCGAGACACTAAATAATTGTTTATATTGTTCAGCATCGAGACAATAGCGAGTGCAAAAAGCGAAATAATCCGCGCTGCAAAAAGCTGCCACGAACAAGACGTATCTATCTGTCATGCGCACCGAGAGAGCGTCTGGCTGTGACGGATATATACGTCATGTACACTTAACAGATTAAAGTCGCTTTTAAAACTAAGTTTAAAAATTTTTGAACAAGCTTGCTGGTGAAAAACGTCTAATAAGAGTAAACACATTTGTTTTTTTGTAAAATTTTTGTTAGTTTTTATTCATCTTGATTCTAATTTATTATTTGTCGTCCTGAGTTGAATTGCAAACCAACTAATGGACAAAAAAAGTTTATAATGCGCAATTGACACTATCGCAAGCTATTTTATTTGAGCTCTGTGCCGATTACTGTCAACTTAATTAATAACAACAATATTTGTTAGTTTCTTTTAGTGTTTGTTGCTAAAACATATGACAATAAACAGGCGCAAACACAACCATACACACTATTTTAATTTTAGTTAACAACAGGAAGGTTGTGAAGGGACTGTGAGATTGCCAAGTTTTTTTGACATCCTATACTTATGAAAAAACAAAAAGACAGAGCGGTAAAAAAAATAAAAAGACAAAAAAGCACATTATGAATAAAATAGGGTGAAAAATTTTTTAATAAATAGAAAGTAACACATAAAAAAAAACATAGAAAAATAAATAGCTTTAAAAAGCGTGTTTATCCTCAAAGACTTTTTATCTGACACTCATTGAGAGGAATTGTCAAAATGAACTAAAAACAATCCAATCGTCTGATTGGTTAAAAAAGGCGACCAATCAAGTATAGAAAAGAAAAAAAACAAGAGTGCGTCTGATTGGTCAAGATAGGCAACCAATTAGAAGCGAAAGTAAAAAAAGCGTTAAATAATGAGTTTTAGACTGTAAAGAAATTCCTTGTGTCGACATACATTAGGTTGAAAAGATTTGATAAAATTAACTTCAAGAGCGGATAGGTGGAAAGAAGTACGTCGACGAGCAAGAATAGAAAAGTTGGTGTCACTGTATTGGCTGGCATAGGAAGAGTTTTCCAAACGATGCTGTCCAAGAGCAGACTCATAGGCAATGATTTGAGAGGTGCTATTTGTCTTTCAGGCACGGGAATAATTAGAGCGGTATTTGAAAGAATGATCGTTTCTGATCGACCTGGGAGCCTGTTGCTCAATGCGTTCCTGCAAACTTTGAGATATACGTCCTACGTACTTCCCAAGTTTGCATTGCATTAGTTGCATCCTATCGCAGTAATACAAAAATTGATAAATAGTATTATTTTGGTGATGGGAAGGTAATACATCCTTCTTGGCTGCGGGAAGAAGAGGCCTGGTTGTAAAAAAAACACGTGTTTCAACGGCAAAGAACAACGCTGAATGTCTGCAGTAATTTGCTTTGCAAATTTGGTTGAAACATTTCCCAACCATGAAAGATGGAGGTAAACCGGGCATTGCTTAGGTCTATGTTGAGATGAATAATCGAGTATTTTGATCTTCTTGCTAAATGTAGATGTAATAATATGGTTTGGGTAGCCATTGTCTAGCAAGATAGATCAAAGTTTGTTTGCTACTAGAGTAGATGAACAAAGCTCGGTGAATCAGTGTAGCCATAAGATTGATTTTTTGCTTCATCGGACTAAAACGCTCCCCTTACGTAACACGTTTACAAATTGATCAGAAACCACCATTCTTACCAAAGCCGCTCTAATCTTTCCCGTGTTTGCAAGACAAATAGAACTTCTAAAGTCATTGCCCATGAGTCTGCTATTTGACAACATCTTTTGGAAAACCCTTCTTGTGCCAGCCAATACAGTGACATCAAATTATTCATTCTTTCCCGAGAACGTACTTCTTTCCATCTTTCCTCTCTTGAAGCTACTTTTATCAAATCTTTTTAACCCAATTTATGTCGACACAAGGAATTTCTTTACAGTCTAAAACTCATTTGTTGACTTTTTTTTTACTTTCGCTTTTAATTTGTTACTTCTGTTACCATCAGACGCACTCTCGTTTTTTTTTTCTTTTCTATTCTTGATTGATCGTTTTTTTTAACCAATCAAACTCCTTCTTTCTTTCCTATATAAAAACGATCGAATTGCTTTCAGTTCATTCTGAAAATTTTTTGCGATGAGTGTCAGATAAAAGTCTTCGAGGAATGAACAGGTTTTTTAAAGCTATCTTAAAGTTTTGTACCGCCAGTCGACTCTTCAACAAAAATATATCGCGCAATGTAAATTATAAAAAAGGCAAGATAGGAACAATAATAAAAAAACAGACATTACTCCACAGTAATCAATTTCAAACTATATTCAAGAAGAATATGATATGTTTTTTTTTAATGTACCAGTTTAAAATTTTTTCGATTCATTTGGAATAAAATTCAATACAGTAGGGCCTGTATATTTGATAAAGCGTTGTAATTTATTAATTGTACTTAAAGCAATGTATGTTTGATCTGTAGTTTAAAATCTGTTAGTACGATTGTGGATGGCTTTTACAAATAAAATTTTTTTTGAAAATTCTGAGGCACACAGTTATTAAATTAATTATGAAGAAAAATAGCAGTATTATAAAGTATTTAATTTGTTGCTTTAAGGGAACCCAAGAAAGCATTTAATGTAAAGTAGAATGGCATTATATCTCCAATTACATTTGTTCACAATTCTGATATCTTTATTTTTGTTTTATTATTTAAAAGATGGCATGGATACGTATTACCCTATAAAAGGAGTTTATGGTTAACGTAAAAGTGTACGAGAACATGATCAAAATTGAATAAAAAAATGAAAAACAAGTTTGCGAAACTAAGTTGAATCAATCGTATTCATGTACAAGATGGTACCTTTTAAGTTAAGTGATTAGCGCTGCCGCATTCACGATCAATTTGTTACTCAAAGAGCTTTTTAATGAGCGCCATCTGTTCAAACGAAACTCCAAAACTAAAGATAACATACACAGTACAATTGTAAATTTTGTAATAACAACACGACAAGGCCCTGTTTCGACCTAATTAGGTCTCATCAGGTGTGTATAATTACATACATATTACAAGATAAAGAACTTGATACTAGTACAATAATATACTGTAAAGTTATATATCATGCAGTCTTTAAAACTTCTTAGCGCACTATTCGGAAAAGAATTTCTGCTTTATAAAATCCAAAAGTTTCTTCTGGTCCCGCGAGAATTTATAATCTGTTTACGAGCGTCCTTTCCACAGCTCGAAGTTTGGCTGACTGAAGAATTTGTTGACGATAACGAAAAAATATATATACGCTAAATAGTCTAAGGGCAAGCTAAATAAAGTTACAGTATATAGTTAACTACAAATGCATAAATTTGTACTGTGTATGTTATCTTTAGTTTTGGAGTTTCGTTTGAACAGATGGCGCTCATTAAAAAGCTCTTTGAGTAACAAATTGATCGTGAATGCGGCAGCGCTAATCACTTAACTTAAAAGGTACCATCTTGTACACGAATACGATTGATTCAACTTAGTTTCGCAAACTTGTTTTTCATCTTTGATTTTCGAAGTTGTAATCATCGCCAAATTTATGCATTTGTAGTTAACTATATACTGTAACTTTATTTAGCTTGCCCTTAGGCTGGCTTTACACGATCAAGTTTCTTGCAGAAAGAATCTTGCCTCAATATTCTATCTGTGTGTAAAGTACCGCGCAAGATTATTGAGCAAGATTGCTCGCAATATTGCGCAATAAAAATCTTGCCACGTGTAAAAGCGCTTTTCAAGAAAAAAGTGCGTCTTGCTGCAATATTGCTAGGAATAGAGCGAGGTTCTATTTTCCAGCAAGATTTTAGCAAGTTTTCGGTTGAAAATGCCATCGTGGTCGACAGACGAAGTAAAGACGTTAATAAGTGAAGTTGAAGTCAGGCATTCTACAGGGTGTGCAAAAAGTTCCCGGACTACTTTTTATTGATTTAATAAATAAATAAAAAATACTATTTTTTGTTTATTAAATCATGAAATTAATGTTCCAGACAATTGTTTGTATTTTACGCATTAAAATTCAAAAGTTTTTAAAAATTAATCATTAAAAATGGAGAATAAGAAATGCAATCATTGAATTACACCTCGCGGGAATATCAGCCCCTCTTATTACTGTATAAGACAACTTAAAGTTGCTAAATCGACGGTCTATGATACAATTAAAAGATACAAAGAACTGGGAAAAAACAAAAGACCATCCGAGAACTGGTCGACCAAGAACGGCGCGTACTCCAAAGAAAATTAAAGCCGTACGGGAGAGGATCAGGAGAAACCCACGAAAAACAATAAAGGGGATGGCAGAAAGCCTAGGAATATCTCCATATTCTATGCTTTCCATAGTCAAAAAAGACCCTATAAATATGTTGGAAATTCTGTCTCCGGCACTGATCGAAATGAAAAAACGAAGTGTTTATCTTTCAACACGATGGTGCACCATCGCACTCGAAAAAAACTCAATCATGGTGCAGATAAAACTTCCCCTCATTTTGGGACAAAGAAATGTGGCCTCCTTCCTCTTCTGACTTAAACCCACTCGACTTTAGCATCTGGTCAATGCTCAAAAAAGACGCATGCCGCTCAGAAAAACTTTCTGTCAACCACTTGAAGAAATCCTTACAAAAGGCATGGGCTGATATTCCCCAGAAAAAGATACGTGCTGCGGTAGAAGCGTTCAGATCAAGACTGGAGAAAGTAATTGATACAAATGGTGGCCAAATCGAGTAAAAATAGATTCCCTGATTAAATTTATATCTTATCTTTGCTCACACAAAAAATCATTCAAAAAGTGCATTTAATATCGTATATATTTTATTTTAAACTTGTCCGGGAACTTTTTGCACACCCTGTATATGGAATGTCTATAGCGACGAGTATGAAGACCGTGTAAAGAGAAGTGATGCATGGAAGGAAATTGCAGAGGTGCTTCAACGAAATCAAGTAGAGATAATTTATGGGGTCTCTTTAAAAAGTCACCGTAAGCGTTTTTTGTTTGTGAAACTAATCTGGATCCCCTTGCTATTATTATTGCTTCATGAAGATTATTTTTCTCTGTAGAAGTGTCTTTATTCTATCCTGATGCTGAAAGATGGATTCCGAGTTAGTTTCACCCAAAAAAATTGCATACGGTGACTTTGTAAAGAGAACCAATTTTTCTTAAATAGTATATATCTTTCTTTAAAAAAAATTCTATATTCTTTCTTAAAAAAAAAAATTAACGTACAGTAGTACCTATTTCGTTTTAAAGGTTATTACACGCACAATTGACGTTGTGCGTGTAATAACGTATATCGTTTAGCCCAGTGGTTTTCAACCTTTTCTGTACCGTGGCCTATTTTTCAACCCAAGTTAACTTCACAACCCACTTTGGTCGACAAAATTAAATTCCTATCCCAAAATCATAGTGTTCTCTAAAAAAAAAGGTCTTCACTTGGAATTGCTGTCAATTTTCCCTATTTTTGTCCCAAAATCATAGTGTTCTCTAAAAAAAAAAAAAAGGTCTTCACTTGGAATTGCTGTCAATTTTCCCTATTTTTGTCCCAAAATCATAGTGTTCTCTAAAAAAAGTCTTCATGTGGTTGACTGCACAGGACGCCAGAAAAATACCTAAAAAATGGGACGGATGGCAAGCCTAATTATACATATATATTATACATATTGCTTTCATTTTGATTTATGCTCCATGGCCCACTAAAAAAACCACTGTGGCCCACTACTGGGCCATGGCCCACAGGTTGAAAACCCCTGGTTTAGCCACTGTTTCCTATTTCGCAATCACTTTTTCAATAAGAACTTCAAAACGTAACACCTTTCAAAACGTAACTTCAAAACATAATACGTAATTTTCGTGCTCGAAGCATTTCGAATATTTCAACATTAAAAACTGATAAATTGAAATAAAATGAAAACGAACCACAGGTTTATTTAAACCAATCGTGAGGAAACCAATGCGATAGATACGTCGGCAATATTGCTGAAATATTGCGGAACGAACATCGTGTAAATACATCAGCAAGTTTCTTGCGCAAAAATCGCAGACATTTCTTTCTGCAAGAATTTCAGACAGAAAAAAAGCTCGCCGTGTAAAAGCTCGCGCAATACTTGCCGCAAGAAACTTGCGCAAGAAACTTGATCGTGTAAAGCCAGCCTTAGACTATTTAGCGTATATATATTTTTTCGTTATCGTCAACAAATTCTTCAGTCAGTCAAACTTCGAGCTGTGGAAAGGACGCTCGTAAACAGATTATAAATTCTCGCGGGACCAGAAGAAACTTTTGGATTTTATAAAGCAGAAATTCTTTTCCGAATAGTGCGCTAAGAAGTTTTAAAGACTGCATGATATATAACTTTACAGTATATTATTGTACTAGTATCAAGTTCTTTATCTTGTAATATGTATGTAATTATACACACCTGATGAGACCTAATTAGGTCGAAACAGGGCCTTGTCGTGTTGTTATTACAAAATTTACAATTGTACTGTGTATGTTATCTTTAGTTTTGGAGTTTCGTTTGAACAGATGGCGCTCATTAAAAAGCTCTTTGAGTAACAAATTGAATAAAAAAACTAATCTAAACAATACTTCAATTTAGAAAAATTTCTTAACCATTTTGCTACTTTAATTTAATAAAATTTGCATCGGCCTCAAAACCTAGTTTGTTGTCTAAAATAAAGCCAAGATGTTAAACCTTGCTCATTGATTTTATAATTTCAATCAAAAATTAATTTTTATTTCTGGTGCAGATAATTTTATTTGGGCAATGTAATTAGCACATGTACTTTGTTGCATTTAAAGTTGATAGTTGTAACCCATTTGCAGATAGTTGCTGTATCAATATCCAATCTTGGTTGCAATTCGTGTGGCGATCATCAACATCAGGTTCTGACATTATCCCTACTGTTTTCGAAGAAACAAGGCAGTTTGTTTGGTAAAAAATATAAGGTTTTAAAAAAAATTGAGAAATATTTTGATCAGTACAAGATTGGAAAATCAAGAAAAGGATAACGGAAAACTGTTAGCCTGCAAAACGAGGAGGCATACGGTTAATGTTAAAGGCATTAAGACAACCTAAGAATTGTCTTAACACAAAATACATTTTTCTCGTCAGGCATTTTCTCATTTGGTTCTTGAAACAGCTGTTAAAAGCCCCATATTAAAAATAAGCGTTTGATATTAATACTTTAATGAAACGTAATTCATGCAATTTCACTATTTAAATTTCCGAACTTTATGTCCTGTAGACAATATGCGGACCAATAAACATTTTCATTATGCCTGAAGTCTTGCATAACTCGGCTTTCTAATTATAAAAAAAAAACGACTAGAAAATGTTTTTGAGATAATTTTTAGAAATTGTCTCAAAGACATTTAATTTTTAGAAAAAAAATGTTGTGATAAAACTTAACCATCTTTAAAATGAGATGAATCATAATTTTTTTATGTTCAAATAAATTTTTAATGTCAAACATATCAATTTAAACAAAGAAACTCGATTAGAGTGACAGGTATCCCAGCAGTCTCGTAACTTTGCTTTATTTTATCACTAGTTTGCTTAAATTTTAAATATATTTGTTTAGAAGCGTTTGGTCATTTTTTTAAAGTGTTGATGGTAACTTTTCGACAAAATCAAAAATGTTTTTTTTAATGGTAACCTGTTTGCTCGCTTGTGCCAGTGTACTTGGGCAAGCGAACCGAAATCAGGAATGTCGTTGTTCTTGTGCGACAACAGAACCATTTATAAGGACCGCTGAACAAGGAAGACCGGGTAAAATAGGCCCACCCGGACCACCTGGTCCAATGGGTCTAGTAGGAGCTCCTGGATCGTGCGGATGTGATCCTAACGAGATTGAACAATTAAACTCCACAATTCAAACTTTATTGGGTAAGGAATTGTTGTTTGTAATTTTGATATGAAAACGTTTTTTCAGATACCTTTGTTAGTTCTTGTTAAAAAAACAAAAATTATGTCATATCTCAATTTCAGTTGAAGGGTCACTATTAAGGGTCACCAAACGTTTTTCATAAAGGGCCAAATAACTGTGGAATCGGATACCAACGATCGTATTGTATCATATTTTATAAATCAATAATGTCAAGTATAACAAACAAAATCAATACAAAATGTTTAATTCAGTGAGATTTATGAAATTATCGTTTATTTTTGAGTATGTTATCAAGGTTTAGATTGGAGTCACGCCCAACCAAGAGAATCGCCTTCAAATGTTTAGCAGTCAATCTCGTTCAATGCTCTGACTTCACGTATTTTATTTCATTTTTGACCATGTTTACTCGCAAGTAAAAGTTGTTTCTAACAATGTTGCCATACGTTGGCAATTTCTTCAGCTTTGGAAACTTATCATCACTTAGGCAGCCGTAAAAATTAACAAGCTGTCTTTCTCTTTAAACAACCTATTTGCTTGTAAATCAGTGAGCTCCAACTGTAGTTTGATCGACATATTAGGAGGGTTACATTCAAACAAATTTTGGAATAGCTGTGTCGTTTTTAATTCTGTCTAGATTGGAGAATAAACACTCAAACAAATCGCTTCATGAAATCACTCTAATTGAAGCCAGCGGCAACCTACTGTGAAAATTCATTAGCTAATTTATCTGTAATTCACAGCGAAAAACTGTAGTTAAAAACAAAAAATATAAAATCATGGATATATTTTTTGTAGTATGACAACTGAAATTTAGATATTTACGTATTTATCGTTGTCGTCGTTTAAAAGGACATCCACTCCAGGTCTGACACAAACAGGATTGGCGCCGAGAGTTTATTTTTTTACTATCCCAGGCTTCTGTACTGTCCAGGTCAGATGCTAGCAGTGATGTTGTAAAACCAGGATTGAGTTTCATCATTCAAACTGTCAGACCGCGTGCTCCATGTGGTGCCTGATATAAGGAGCACCTTATTAGAACATGATCTGAGGTTTGTTCGAGGTGCCGCAAGCGCAATTCGGTGAAGGAGCGAGACCCCATTTGTGCATGGACTAATGGAATCGCCCAACACCAGTCCGCAGGCGATTGAGCTTAACCCAAACTGCTCGGGGTAAGCTCATTTCAACAGGCCTGGCACTGGTCCTGGATATATGAAAACAGGGAGCCTGGATATATTCTCGCAATACTCGGCGTTCTATTTATAGTTCGTCGACTGAGAAGCGCGGATGCCAAGTCCGGCAAGTTGTTTAAAAGATCCCGCGCAGCTGACACAAACGAGCGTCTAGATATTATACTCTCTTGGCGAGCATCTGAGGACCCACTTAAAAGATCATAAAGGATATGATCAAGGTCCAGTGATCCACGGTAAACCAAGAAGAGTGTTGCTCCTAGTCGGAGAAGCTCAGCTGGCTGGATGACTGAAAATATGAGTAAGTGGTCCATTGGAGTGGGACACAGGCATCCAGTGACCATGCACTAGGCGTCATTCTAGACACTGTTTATAAAGTGAGTGTGAGTGCTGCAACACCAGACTGGTGCGCAGTACTCAGCTGTTGAGTAGAGTATTGGCAACAGTCTGGTGTCTCAGTACTCCACACAATATTTATTTTTATATTGCTATAAGCCATTAAATTTGGATTCTTTGAGATGCGGCGGGCCGCAAGAAATTATGCAGTAAATTGCATTCGGCCCATGGGCCGTAGTTTAGTAACCTCTGGATTAGATTCACAAACCAAAAACAATCCAAAACAAGACTGTACCAGGACGAAATACTTTTTATTACTTTCTTCAGCTATTTTGTTGGAAGTAGATGCTGCTAGTAATCCTCTAGCCTGGATTTAGTTTCAAGTTTCTTAATTCAAAATTGTCAATCATTGTTTTATTTTTTACTGCCTAAATATATAATATACATTTAATGCATGTGATATGGCGTAATCAAAGAGTACATAAGAAACAACTTGATGTAATAGAATTGAAAGGTAAATGTGATGCTCTTTTTTTTCGTTATTAGTTTTTATAATAAAAAACAAAAATATGCGACTTTTTAAAAAAACTACAAAAGAAATATTTTTAATGAAACATAACTCAGGCAATTTCACTATTTAAAATTCCCTGTAGACAATATACGACCAATAAACATTTTTTGTTCTTTATTCGGAGACCTTTATTCAACATTAAAGCAATTAATGCGGAAATCTTTCAATAACTCGGCTTTTTATTTTCAAGAGAAAAAAGGACTAAAAAAGGATAATTTTTAGAAATTGTCTCAAAAACATTTTATCTAAAAAAAAATGTTTCGATAAAACTTAAGCATCTTTAAAATGAGATGAATCATAATTTTTTTATGTTCAAATAAATATTTAAGTAAACCTAATGTATATCAATTCGAACAAAAACACTCGATTAGAGTGACAGGTATCACAGCAGTCTCGCAAATTTGCGTTATTTTATCACTAGTTTGCTCAAATTTTAACTATATTTTTTTAGAAACGTTTGGTCATTTTTTTAAAGTGTTGGTGGTAGCTTTCCAATGAAATCAAAAATGTTGTTTTTAATGCGGCCTGTTTGTTTGCTTGAGCCAGTGTACTTGGGCAAGCAAACCAAAATCAGGAATATGGTTGTTCTTGTGCGACAACAGAACCATTTATAAGGACCGCTGAACAGGAAAGAACGGGTAAAGTGGGCTCGCCTGGCCCATCTGGCCCAATGGGTTCCTAGATTGTGCGGATGTAGGCTATTTTTTATCTATGTAGGCCATTTATCAGGATGTAGGCTATGTAGTCTATTTCATCATACGGACATAGGCTATTTCATTTTTGACAATGTTTACTCACAAGCATAAGCTGTTTCAAACAATGTTACAATACGAGATGGCAATTTCTTCAGCTTTGGAAACTTATCATCACTTAAGGCCCGTTTCCACTACGAGCGTGAAAAAGAGCATTCTTTGTTTCTTTTATTAATCTTCCATTGAAGCAAGCGGTTAAAATTGAAGCGAGCGCAAAAAAGAAGCAATAAAACAAACAAAGAATGCTTTTTGCACGCTCGTAGTGGAAACGGGCCTTTAGGCAGCCGTAAAAATTAACAAGCTGTCTTTCTCTTTAAACAACCTATTTGCTTGTAAATCAGTGAGCTCCAACTGTAGTTTGATCGACATATTAGGAGGGTTACATTCAAACAAATTTTGGAATAGCTGTGTCGTTTTTAATTCTGTCTAGATTGGAGAATAAACACTCAAACAAATCGCTTCATGAAATCACTCTAATTGAAGCCAGCGGCAACCTACTGTGAAAATTCATTAGCTAATTTATCTGTAATTCACAGCGAAAAACTGTAGTTAAAAACAAAAAATATAAAATCATGGATATATTTTTTGCAGCATGACAACTGAAATTTTGATATATATTTTTGTCGTCGTCGTTTGAAAGGGCATCAACTCCAGGTCAGACACAAAAAGGATTGATCCCGAGGGTTTATTTTTTTACTATCCCAGGCTTCTGTACTGTCCAGGTCAGATGCTAGCAGTGATGTTGTTAAGCTAGCACTGATTTTTTTCTGCAAAATTTTCAAATCGCATACTCCATGTGGTGCCTGATGTATGGGGCACGCTATTAGAACATGGTCTGCGGTTTGTTCAGAGGTGCCGCACTTGCAATTCGGTGAAGGAGCGAGACCCCGTTTGTGCACGGACGAATAGAATCGCCCAACACCAGCCTAGGGATAATTGAGGTTAACCCAAGCTGATCGGGGCAAGCTCATTTTAACAGGCCTGGCACTGGTCCTGGGTATGAAAACAGGGAGCCTGGATATATTCTCGCAGTATTCTGCGTTCTATATACAGTCCGTCCACTGAGAAGCGCGGATGTCAAGTCCGGTAAGTTGTTTGAAAGATTTTATCTAGCTGGCACAAGTGGGCGTCTAGATCTTACTCTCTCTTGGCGAGCATCTGAGAACCCACTTAACCTTTTCAGGACCAATGTAACGCATATGTTACTTACATGTTTTGATATTTTTGAGCTCGTGCTTGAAGTATTTCAAACTTTTTTTCCTTTTCAGCTACATTGCCAGAGAAAGTTATTTTTTGACTAACAGTCTCTAAACTAGTTTATAATAAAAAAAAAGTTTGAAATACTTTAAGCACGTGGTCGAAAATACCAAAAACGCTTACGTAACAGATGTGTTACATTGGTCCTGAAAGGGTAAAAAGACCATACAGGATGTTTGTTGATGATCAGGGCTCAGAGATCCACGGTAAGCCAAGGAGAATGACGCTCAAGTCGGCGAAGCTCAGCTGGCTGGATGACTGAAAGTATGAGTAAGTGGTCCGTTGCAGTGGGACGCAGGCATCCAGTGACTGTGCGCAAGGCATCATTCAGGAGCCTGTCTGTGAGGCAAGTGTGAGCGCTGTGACACCAGACTAGTGCGCAGTACTCAATTGTTGAGTTGTGTACCGAGTACCAGTCTTGTGTCGCAATACTCTACTCAATATTTATTTTTGTATTACTATTGCGTTTATCTTCTTTGAGATAACATGCGGCGGGACGGAAGAAATTATGCAGTTAACTGCATTCGGCCGTAGTTTGGTGACCCCAGGATTAGATTCACAACCCAAAAGCAATCCAAAGCAAGACTATACCAGGACGAAATACTTTTTATTCTTTTCTTAGGCTGTTTTGTTGGAACAGATGATGCTAGCAATCCTCTAGCCTAGATTTAGTTTCAAGTTTCTTGATTCAAATTTGTCAACCATCTTTTTTTTTGTTGCCTAAATATACTCGTATAACATACATTTAATGCATGTGATGTAGAGTAAGAAAGACTATATGAATCTTCATAACAAAAACTAAAAATATGCCATGTTTTTAAAAAAACTACAAAATAAATATCTTAAAAAAAAGTTTTACCTTTTTGTGTTTTTTGACATTTCTCGATTGCGCAACTACTTATTTTAAATTTTTTAAAGTTTCTTGAAAAACAAATTAAATTTTTTTTATTTAATTACAGAAAAAAAAAGTTCTTTAACTTTGATTTCAAATTCGTTCCTTGGGAAAGTAGGGGTAACAAAATGACAATTGTTGTTAAACTTTGATTTGTTCATTTATTTAAAAACAAGCCGCTATCAAATACAAATTGAACAAAAAATTGTTTTACTGAAAAATTGTTTAGTAAAACCTTGATGTAAGAAAATGTTTATGAATTGAAAATTATGATTTATCAATTAACATAAAAACAACAATTATTGTTTTATTTTATTTTAGGAGAAGTCAAAAAATTTTCTACTATATTTGTTCGGAATCAACATTTATTTCCTAAATGTAAGTAGCCAAGTATAAAACTGCTTTATAGTTTGGAAAGTTGCTTTAAAGTTTTTCTCACCATTGAAACAATAAGTTTTTCGATAACAAGGTACAATATTGCAAAAAGAAGCAATTTTATAAAACTTATGTCTTGTTTTGTTAACTTTCGCTTTTAAACGTTTTCTGAAGCAACAATTATTTGATAAATTAATGAAAATATAGAATATAATCAAGAAGGTGCACATATTAAACACAAAACTGTTAGCCATCTCGACTCAATCATAGGGTGCTTTTCACCGCTTGGTAGCTTAGAACAAAATTTTCTTACTGCAAAGTTCAGCATCGTCTCTATATACAACTAAACAGCTCAATGTAATAATATTCTGACGGTGAGCAAAGTGATTTATGGTGAGCTCTAAAAAAAAAGCACTTTACAAAAATTTTTTGAATTATTACCTATAATAGCTATACCTTTTAATGAAATGGAAGCAACAATGCCACTAATGTCATGCAAAAAAGAATTAATTTAATTTTTTTCATTTTGATTTGATCTCACAATTTTCCTACTAACTCGCAGGAAAGCGTCTGAGGTGCTATACAAGGATATAGGCATATAGACATATAGGGCAAGCAATTACCCTACCTGCTTCCCGAAATACTAAGAACCAGGACTACAGCGAATGCTGACAAATTGTTTTATTTTAATGTTTTTAAAACATAGAAACTAAAAAATCTAAAGATTGTGAATGCATTCAACTATGCACAATTAATTTTTACAACTTTGTAATATTCATCGATTGAGTTATTAGTCAACCACTTTGATGGCTAAAAAAAGTTTTAATTGTAAACTATGGTGGAAAGAGTTACATTTTAATTAGCAAAGTCTAGTAAAAATAACTTAGCCTATTGTGAAGTAAAAAATAATAATAATTTCTCTTTACCCATGCAATAGAGAGGTTGTTGGTTACTTTAAACTATAAAGCATTGAAAAACAGTCTAATAAAGCCATAAATTCAATCTATTGTATTAGAAAGTAAGTGTCTAATTTTCCTTTTTTAAATACGCTATTGACGTAACTACAAAATTTTTCACTTGCTTATTTTTGCTTTAAAATTTTTTATGCCAACATTTTTGTGATGGAGTTGCAAAACTGCCTCGTCCTCGTCCAGCTCCTTACAAACGCGCCTCACGACCAGCACGAAACTTTATGGTTTTATTTTTATCAATACAAGTGATATTGATACACTAGTCGGAAAGCGGCTTTCTATAAAACAATTCAGGCAAATTAAAATTATCGCCTAAACACATTGCCCACACACTCACCGACGACGTTAGGCGGACAAGCAAAGTCAAAAAGTCAACAGGACTGACAAATCACTATCAGTAGCAGACAATGTTCAAAGGGACTAATAATTGTTAGAAGCAAAATATCACATCGAAATTCTGCAATTAAAGTTCGATTTCTCTTCGATCACCAGGCGTATCTCACCAGTGTCAAAAAAGTAAGGCAGTTCTTGTACAAAAAACAAAGTGGCAAGGAACTGTTGCCCAATAGATCGTGGCGTCACTTGATGCCAAACAGCCACGCGAAAAAGCATAAAAAGGCAGCGCTGATTACTCGGCGCAAAATTAAAAGGCGCATTGGTTCGAAACCCTTTAGCAATTACCAAAGTGGCAAACATTTACGCGTACGACGTAACAGTTTTTTCTATTTCAAGATAAATACATTATAAAGACAAACGAAAAATAGCAATCGATAGCTCTAACAGTAACGGATTTTAAACTAAAAAAATGATTTTCTCAGAAATGTCACCTTAGCTTGCCTGTTTTGAGTTGTCGATATCTAGTTCTTTTCTATAAGAGATTTCTACTTAAATCACTCTTTTATGCAGTAATCAATAAGGAAGGATTGCAGCAATGAATTTTCAAATATTGAAAAAAATATTTTTTAAAATTTGAAATAGATTTTAATTAATTTATCGGTCTCGAGATCAACCGCTTTGGGTCCAACTAGTGGTAGTTACATTTATCTCACAAGATTATTAAATTACTAGTTATGATTCTAAATATACAATTTTGTCGGCAGCAGGGTCAAGTCCAAATCCGACGTTTTCACGCAAGCCATAAATTTTATTCAAAAGCGGAGTAAAGACAAAAAAGATCATCAAATAGGCTTCGAATATTATTTTTTGTCTTGTGAAAAACTTTTTTATCGTTTTAGACTTTTAAATAAGATTTAAGGCGGTTTATGTAAAAAATTCAGTTTTTGGAGGTCCGTAGATTTTTATAAAATTAGCCCAAAAAATGTCTTCCCTTTACGTGTAACACTACACCCGAACTGCATTTGACGACCTTTGTTTCGGTCTTCACTCAACTTTAGAAAAAGTTTTTATGCATCAACGTCAAGCTAAGACTTTTTTAGGGTAATGCGTTTACCATTAACAATTTTTACAATCTGGATAGAGTAAAATGTAGATAAAAATTATTCTTTAAATGAAAATTCTTGTAGACTCCCCTCGATAGGTCGCTACAAACCCTTCAGTCCGTAGAATTTCAGTTTAGAAACACTTCCTTGAGAGATTCAGCTTTATTAAGGACGTTCTCTGAATCTTTATTCCAACGCGCAACCAACGACCTAAGAATGAAAACAGGAAGCATGGAAGTACTCTCACAGTGCCTTGTTTCTATTATAATTTGTCAATTAGGCAGCCCGAATTACCGATTCGGCAAAAAAGTTTAGTAACTTTGCATAGCTGACACAAATCAGCGTTTAGATTTTAGTCTTTCTTGGAAGGGATCTGGAGATCCGCTAGACCATGCAGTGTAATTTCAGATTCTGGAGTACACGGGCTACCCCAGAAAACTGCCGCGCCTAGTCGGTTAAGGTCAGCTGTATGGATGCCTGAAGGAATGTAAGTGGTGCGTTAGATAAGACAATAGTAACCAGTGAGAATGTACGTTTAAGTCACTAATTTGAGGCCAGTCAGTGCGCTACGACTCCAGATGATAATCAAATAAAAGTGAATGACTTCTCAGTTTTACTTCAATATGCAATAGTTTGGACTGGCAAGAATAAACAAGGTTTACCATTGCTGAAAACTTTTAGATTACGATTGGCGTCTGGATTATTTAAATGAAAGACTTCAGCTGCACTTTTAGTGCCACAACTTTACTCAAGAATCCAAAAGGACCAGTTGAACTTGGCAAGCCAAATAACAGCGCTGAAGTAAAGCTGTGTTTATTTTTGTTTATACCGGCATAAAAAATAGTTTGCAGCGAGACTGAAGTTCTTAATACTGTTAGTTCTAGCTAAGCACAAATGAATTCTCTCAAAAACTTCTCTCAACAGATAGCAAGAAACCGCAGTTTCTAACTATAAAAAATATATTATTCAGAAAATTAAACAAGCTTGATCAACTCTCCACTCACAAACTTCATAAACTTCAAAGCAATTTACAGCTTTAACAGTTACTACGAATAGTCACCCAACATTTCGCTGACGAACGTTAAGTATAATTAGCGCCCCGAGGAGTAGTATTTAACTTGATAATTCGTCAAAACAATTTTATCTCACTATAGAATTAACTCCTAAGGCCTCAAAGCTTGACCCTTGATTAAGTAAACACTTAAAGAATGCCATGCAGGCAACCAGTACACAAAGCAACTTCTACACTTAAACTAGGCTTAGAACTCGAATGAATTAAAAGCAAACTGCAAGCTATGTATATGAATCAGCAAAACTTTCTAGAAAGGTAATACATCGAAACAAACTCGAAATCTTTGTTTACTAATATTTTGCTAATTTTAGTCATTGAGTAAAGCGGTTTATGACGTTACAAATACAATCGCAAGACCAAATACAAAACTAGTAATGAAACATACAAAATAGAATATGCTCCAAAATAGTTGGCAATGCCAGAAAGTACGTAATCGCTGCCACACTGTTGTCGCAAATCGCTTAAAACTTGCAGTCAATCAATGCGCTTTGCATAAAACAGTAAAGCGACTCCTTCTAATTACTTTTGTAAAAACAACTTGCAGAAAGCTCGTAAATTAAGTAGGGGGTGGCGTACCGATTACGCTATTACAACGTAACAATGGAGAATATGACATCATAATTAAAAACTTAAAAAACTGCAAGACTGAAAATAAATTGTAAGCTTATAAATTAAAAATTGTGATTAAGAATGAAGTGTAATATTTAGCATGACTGCGTTTCAACCTCCAAGCCTAAAATAACGTTGAAGTGTTGTAGAATGTCTAGACTCTAGATCAGGAGCTCTCAAAAAGGACACTGTGCTTTTACCGGGAGGGGGCACGAGAAGCACCGCAGCAACGACAAGCCACCTCAACGTGGTGATGCAGTCCTCTTCCCTGCACTGGAGATGGTCGAAATGGCTTTTCAATTCCCCGAGGGTCTCATCCTCGCGCGATTCTCCCTTGGACAGCTCTTCTCGTTTTATTCCTGCTGTCCAATGCGCGGTTACATATGGACAGCATTCTTAAACCCAATTGACCGCCCCCTATTTTTTCTACTTTCTTTCCGACAACTCTTCTTAGTCCCTTTTACCACCCCAAACCTCTTCTTTACCTATCCCACTTACCGTTGATTCTTATCCTTATGCTCCTTCTCTTCAGCGATGGCATTCATCCCAACCCTAACCCTATAGACCCCTGCTCCGTCTGCTCTCGTAGAGTCACCTGGGGAAACATATCGGTACAATATACCAACTGTTCTCTCTGGGTACATCTCTCCTGCTCTGATCTTTCTCCCACTGACTTTTGTAAAATTTCCTCGGGACACTCTTGGACTTGCCCAATGTGCGTATCCTCCTCTCAACCTTCCCTCCCTCTCATATCCTAACCCTGTACCTTCATCCATAAACACTCCAAATTCCCCATCCTCACTCACAAACACCCACAAAACCATATATTCAAAAATAAACTCCCCCCAAAACAACCATGAATAACTCCACCGACCCTCCTAATCACCCCGAACTAATTTTTAATTACCCTCCCTCAGCATCATCTATACCTCCTGCTCAGATCCAACATACCATCTCTCCTCTCACACAATATTCTTTCCATCCTTCCTCTCCCTCTCGAAACAATCTTTGAATCCTACAGTGGAATGCTAATGGGATTCGGCCCCGTCGTATTAAACTCATACAATTTCTCTCTCAAAATCAGTACGATCTCATCTTCGTGTAAGAGTCGCACCTCTTCTCTGACTCCACTTTCCGCATACCCGGCTACAAAACCCTCCAAAAGAACCGTTCTATGACAAGGAGAGGAACCACCATCTCTACGGGAAACCTAGGAGGTGGTGTACTCATACTTGTCAAAAACGGTCTAACCTACACTTCATCCTCCACACAATCCCTCTCCTCCCTCGATCCCAGCTCCGATTATTTAGCTATCACAGTTAAAATAAAAGGAGCCTCACCTATACACCTTTTCAATGTCCATATCCTTCCTATCCGCTCTTCTTCCTCCGACTCTGGCCCAAAATCCTTCCCACCCTTCGTCTTACCATCATCATCTCTTACCACACATCATTCATTCTGGGACTCCCACTCACCGGAAGACCAATCAGGCAAAGATCTGTTTGACTGGCTCCTCTATTCTGATCTTTTACCTCTTAACAATCCCGAACATCATACCCTGCTACACTGTGCCACCGGAAACCGCTCCTCCCCTGATCTCTCTCTGGTTCCTGCCCAATTAGCCTCTAAATGCTCATGGCAGACCCTTCCGGACCTCGGCTCAGATCATCTTCCTATCTCTATCACTATTCCTACTTTCTTTTTAGTTAACTCTGTACACCGCCCCCCTCATTTAACTACAATAACGCTCGCTGGGACGATTACCTTACTTATATTGATACCCACTGCCCTCCTCCCTCTAACTTTACAACACTCTCTCTTTCTGAAGCCACCCACACCTTTACAAAACTCCTCAATGATGCTACCACTTCTGCCATTCTTTCGGCAGCATCAACCGCTCTGCTAAAGCCTGGTGGTCTTCTGAAGTCGCAGATGCCGTTGCGAAACGCCGAAAGGCATTTGCAAAAGCACACTGTTCTGAAGAAGACCGCCAAAACTATATTTCTATTAGTAGATATACCTCCACTGTGATATCTAAGGCTAAAGCTAAGTCATGGAAGAAAACTTGATCTAGCCTTTCTCCTAAAACCCGTCCCAGTGAAGTCTTTTCTCTACTTCGCTCCATCTCTGGCTCCTCCTCTCCAACTTCACCTGACCTCCCAACTTCCCAATTTGCCATACCCCTGTAGATTTTTCAACCATCTCTTTTCCACATCTACAGTCCCATTTTTCTACTCAAACCCCATAACTTTTTCGAAGCACCAAGATAGGTCAGATAAATCATATCAGAACTGCACACTGCAACACCCTGCACTCTACTTTCTGCTCACCATTCTCCTCTCTTGAACTCTCAACCTCAACCTCTTCAGGCCCTGATCAAATTACCTACCCTCTTTTAACCCACCTCCCACAATCAGTGTTACGTTTTCTTCTATATATCTTCAACCTTTCTTGGTTAACTCACACCTTCCTGTCTACCTGGAAGCAATCAACAATTATCCCCATTCTCAAACCCGGAAAACCCTCTGATTCACCTTCCTCATATAGATCCATCTCTCTCACTTCCTGTACCTCCAAACTTTTTTTGAAGGAATGGTTTTAGGACGACTAACCTATTTTCTAGAACAACAAGACACTCTCTCACCCGTGCAAGTTGGTTTTATACCTGGTAGATCAACTGTAGATCATGTTCTCCTTTTCTCACAGTCAATCGCAGATTCCTTCCACCAATCTAAACCAGGCGCACATACAGTCCTCGCCACTGTGAATTTTGCGAAAGCTTTTGACTCAGTTTAGCATTCTACTCTCCTCTCTAAGCTCCTCTCTTAAGATCTTCCTTTTTGGTTTGTCGAATGGATACGATCCTATCTCTCAGATCGCCGTGCGAAAGTCCGCATCTGTAATTCATATAGTCGTCCTTTCCGTCTCCGAAGAGGAGTTCCTCAAGGTTCAGTTCTTGGATTAGTTCTCTTCTCTTTATATATCAATGACCTTCCTACTTTCCTGCCTACATCTGTTAAGACCTCACTTTATGCAGATGACCAAGCCATTTGGGCCTCCTCCCCGAGTGTTGAGTGTGCAACTTCTACAGTACAAGTTGCCCTCAGCAGACTGGTGGAATGGTCCTCAAAGTGGCGCCTTTCTCTCAACCTTCAAATGTGAAACATCCTTCTTTAGCCTAGACCCCTACAAATCACGTATACAATCCTCTCTATACATTCTTAACAGTTGACACCCCACTTAAATTTAACCCTCATCCAACCTTTTTCGGTGTAACCTTCGACAGCACTCTTTCTTTCAAACATCATGTCCTATCCCTACGGAAAAAGTTTCACAGCCGATTCCGTGCTTTCCGCTCTATCGCCTCTGCCTTCTGAGGCCCCTCAAAAGAATCCTTATGCACCTTATACAAAGCGTTCATTCGCCCCATACTTACCTATGCTTCCCCAGGCTGGTTCCCCCCTTCTCATTTCCTATCCACATCACCTCCGTGGAGAGGATGCATAGATCTTCCTGTAGAGTAATCACAGGCTGTCTATCGTCCAATCCTATCCCTCTACTTCATATAGAAGCACTTCTTCCCCCACTACGCATCACCCTCACCCACCAATCCTTCTCCTTCTTTGAACAAGCCCTCCGACTACCTTCTACCTTTTCCGTAGCCTCTCTAGCAAATTCTAACTCCTGCACACGTCTCAAAAAGAGCTCATGGAGATCCTTCTCCCGATCACATACCCTTACTCCTAACCTAAACCTTGCTCATAAACCTTTAATCCTGTGCTTTCCTAACCCCCCTGGTCGATCCCATCTACTTACACAACCTCACTTCACCTTTCATCCCCATGCTCTCGTAAAGACCTCCTCTCTTCGCAACACTACAGCTACCTCCCATCTTTTCTTCTTATTTCTGCCTGACTGACGGTTCGGTACCTGGCGGGCTGGGGCAGGTTGTGCAGGAATTTACATTAAGTGTACAAAGCATGTCACTGCTAACTCGCTCTCCTTCTCGATTGGTCTCTAGGCTACCAGTTATAGTACCGAGACTTTCGCTATCCTACGTGCTCTTGAGTGGTGTATTTCTTACTCCATAACATGTTACTTTGAATCCATCACCTTACTTTCTGATTCTTTATCTGTCTTATCCACCCTCTCTGCTCCCTTACCATACTTTACCCCCAAATCCCTATCCGACACACAATCTCTCCTCAATTCTCTATCCAAATCCAAGGTAGTCCATTTACAATGAATACCTGGTCACTCTTCCCTCCCAGGTAACGACTTAGCTGACTCTCTATATAAAGTCGGAGCCTCTCTCGATTCCTCCAAAATATCAGTGTCCCTCTCACCCCTTACTTCCTCACAAAGATTATCCCTCTACCCCAGTTGGAGATACAGTGTCCAATCTGGTCTCTTTCAACACTAAATCCCTCCAGTATCTCCCGAGGAACTTACTCTCCCTCGCTCCGCTTTCTGTGTTCTCTCCCATTTATGCTGCAACAAGCACAGCACTCTCCTTAACTCTTATCTCCACAGGGTTGGTGGAACCGAGACTCCTTCATGCAGCAACAGTGATTCTAAATCACAGGACCTTTCACATCTCGTGCTAGACACGCCCTGTACTGGACCATCTGCGTCGGGCCATATTCGGCCATTCCCTATTACTTCTGGACCTCTGGTACCGTCCGTTGGGAGTCGCCCGGTTACTGGGACTCCGCGGAGTTGATCCGCGCCCCCATCCCCAGGAATGGGTCGGGTAAACCCACCACCACCAAAAGAAGACTTTTTTTTGTCTTCACTAGCCTTTTGGGATAAAAATAAAAAATCAGAGACAGTTTCAAAGTGATAACCTTTGTTGTTGGTCTTCACTTGACTTTCAAGCAATATTCTAAGCAGGGAGCCACGGGTATTGAGAGTGTCTGAAAAGGGGCCACAAAATACCAAAACCACTGATATAGACTTAGCTCCTGTTGTAGACTATGGAAAGCAAACAAACATTAGGTTTGTTCAACTGAAAGACGCTGCATCTACCAACTGTGATAACAGCAACTAAAACATAGGAATTTTACCATGCACGTAACTGCCAAGATAGCCGTAAGCATACCACGAATTATGCATGGAGATGACGTGTGATTAGTACTGTACACGCGCGCACAGTGCGAGTTCGATTACACGATATTCACCCCCGCTTGCAAGAAAGTAAGGAATACGTTACAGAGAAAAGCATACACGAAAATAGGTAGGGCTAAGGAAATAAACACTAAGCAAAACAGAAAACTAATCGTACTCTAATCTATCGGGGGATCGTCTTTGGTGACTGGAGCGCCAATTTAATGGAGTTTACAAATCAGGTTGATTATTCGAATCATTTGTTTATGGAAGATAATACGGACCGCTGTCCGTTCTTTCTAATGTAGAAAATGGAATTTCGTTACTTTGCAAAAAACTCTGGGACTCATTTGCTTCCCTGGACCGGCTGGGGTAGGTGCAACATCTCTGACAGAAACAGTAACCTCGTGGCCTTCGGGTGATCGTGCAACGGCTTAATTGGTATTAGATGGAGCAAATCCATTTCTTCTACCACAGGATGATACTTATCTTGTACATGTTTACGCATATACACAGATCCAGGTTCGGTCATCCAGATTGGAGCGTTGGTACCAAACATTGAACAACTGGGAAATTTTAAAAAACGATCATGGGGAGCTTCATTCGTAGCTGTGCAAAGTACTGTTCACAATGAGTGAAGAACTTCTGGGATAACCATTTCCCAATTAGCGATTTCTGAGCCGTTTGTGCGACGCGCCAATTTTATAGTGTTCCAAATTATGCCATTAAAAGTTCGCACTGAGAATTACAACGAGGGTTATACACAGAGAAAATGTACTCGCGATTCTCCGTTCGTTTAAAAAATCCTTAATCTCTTTCGATACAAATGACTTTGCATTATCACTGTGCACAATAGCAGAAAAACCAAAAAAGCGCGATATAACTGTGCGAGAACTGGTATCTTTACAGGCAAAAACAAAGGGAAATCGTGAAAACTCATCGACAACAGTAAAAATGTAATGACTTTTGGTTTTTGAAGGCCGAGGACATTTAAAATTCATACTTAATCTTTCAAAAGGTTGCGAACTTTTAATCAAATTCACAATAGGCCAGTGGTTCAACCGGGGTCCACGGATCCCTGGGGATCCGTGAAGCACTTTTAAGGGTCCGTTAAAGGTGATGAATTTCAAACTGTTATATTAATTTTTTTATTGTTTTTTTTTAAATGGCGCGTTGATCATCATTTGTTTTTTAAAATATTTGCTTAATTACCGTTTTTTGATGTAGCCAAAAAACCTATTGCGATTATCCGCATTGTGATGTCATATTAATTAAACCTATTGCCACTTATACAAAACAACGCATCTGGATAGCCTACTATGACGCTAAATGATTCGAGAAAGCAAAATAGTCTTTTTCTCAGTTGGTAGCCGATAGTTGTTGTGAGAAAGGTTTGATACTTAAGCTGAAAAGGCATGGCCAAATCTAGAAAGTTTTCAGAAAGTTACCTTAAAATGGGATTTACTTTTGTGTTTGACAATGGCAATGAAAAACCGCAATGCGTTTTATGTTTTTCTGTTCTCAGCAACGAAGCAATAAAGCCATCAAAGCTTAAGCGTTACCTGCAGCAGAAGCACCCAGAGCATGTAGAAAAAGACTTAGATTTTTTTCAAGGACTAAAACTCTTGTTTAAACAGCAAAAATTAGATGCTAGTGGATATTTGAAGAATAGATCACTGCAAGCTGACGGCTCCTTTTGAAGTGGCATTACATATAGCTCAGAAAAAAAGCCCCATACCATCGGAGAAACCCTTGTAAAACCATGTGCGGTAGATATGGTGAAGTTGCTTTTAGAAGAAACAAGTGCTTTTATTCAACCACACAATTAAGAGGCGAATCTGCTTATGTCAACAGACGTCAAACAGCAAGTTATAGCAGAAATCAGATCTTCTCCCATGTTCGCTGTGCAACCCAACGAATCAACAAATGTTGCATCATGCTCGCAGCTCTTGGTATTTGTTTGATACATACAAAAAGAGGATGTTAACCTTTGTCCGGCGGCATAGGTACAATTGTAACTTTTGCGATTTTAAATAGCGATAACTTTTTTGTTATAAGTTGTAGATACCTGAGATTTCCTGACATCTCTACATTCTTGCATAGATTTATACAAGAAAATTTTCAGCCAAATATGTTTACATATTTCTTGTATATCGATGAAGTTTTTCTTACACCCATAACAGGCGGCATAGGTACAATTATACCTATACCTTTTATTTGGAATGAATCCCAAAATAATTAATCATGATTTTTTAAAGATGATGTTATTTTATAAAAACAGCACAAATCAATCAATGTATTTACAACATGAAGAAATGAGTAAAGGAAGAAGAGTTTATTCATTTTCACTAGGGATGCACATCGTTTTAGATACTGAATGTTCGTTGCACACAGGCTGCCAGCAAATCACACAGCTTTTCCTGGTTTTTCGTTGTTTCCTCTTCTGGTCTCGGCAGACACAATAACTGCCAACAATCGGAATGGGTCCACGACTGCCATGTGGAGCACAAGCAACAGCAGCATTTTCTCGTGACGTCACAATTCGTCGTCCAAGCACCATTTCCACTGCGCCTCGAATAAAATGGTTCCTCATCAACATCCTATTGTTACTACGAGCTTCCATCGAGGCCCTACACAGCCTATTGGCAAGCTCTTTCAGAAACTTTCTTCGTTGATCCTTTGCCCTAAACCTTGCGTTGTGTTCTCTATAGATGACATAGCATGCCAAGCCAGTGACGTCAATCATGTTGTAAAAAAATGCCAGCGGCCACCGCAGTGTTCGTCGTTTCACAGTGTACTCGCCCAGCATTTTATCCATAGTATCAACACCGCCTTTTGTTTTGTTGTAATATTTTATTATCTCTGGCTTGGCTGATTGCGTTTCTTCAACTTCTGCTGACATGTGCATAGATGACAAAAGCACAACTGCTTTCTTCTTCTTTGGCACATATGAACAGACTGTTGCATCACGATAGTAGGCAAAATTGGTTAAATAAACAGGCCTTTCCTTTGTAGGCTGCATGTTGCTAGGCAGAAATCTTTTGTTTTTTCTGACTGTACCAACTAAAGTCATGCTCCAGGAGTTCAATACCTCAGCTAATTCCATAGTTGTGAAAAAGTTATCCATTGTGACATTTCTTCCAGAGCTTTGATACAAACTGACCAGGTTCAGAACTGTTCGCTTGCCAACGTTTACTTGTCGGGGACCATCTGTTGGTTTTTCAGTGTAAATCTGACCTTGTAGTGGGTATGCGTTTGATGCATCGCAAGCCCAGAAAACTTGATGCCATATTTCGCAGATTTAGATGGTATGTACTGTGTAAATTTAGTATGACCTCTAAATGGAAATAATTGTTCGTCGATGGTGATGCATTCATAAGGCTTGTAGGCTTTTTCCAAATTTCTATTCAACATAATCCATATGTCTCATATTGGTGCGGCCTTATCTGTTTGCGCGCGTTCTGCACGGGTGTTTTCGTTGTCAAATCTAATAAATCTGAGCATCATTTTAAACCTGTCACGAAACATAGCTGCACGTATAAGCGGTAAAGCATCACCTTTCCACATATCGTCCAGATTCTCTTTGCTTTGTCTGTGTACACCAGCAGCAATCAGAATGCCAATAAATGCGAGCAGCTCAGCTTCAGTTAAAGGCTGGAATGTTTTTGATGGTGGCCGTCTGAAGACAAGAGGAAACCTGTTCATCAGATCATTGTTGAAAGCATCACACACTCTTTTTCCCTTTCGATTTGTTTCTCGTAGTATGATGTCACAAATCTCTAGTCTCATTATTGACTTGAATAACTCATCTGGTGTAAACAGATTACTGTTTGCTGCGGGTCCACCCTTTTGATGCAGAATGTTACGAGATCTTGTTTGTGCGCTTGGTAATGGGTTGCTACCCCATTCTGTTTTATCCTTGGCTATCCAAATACTACTGACGTTTTGAGGCAAAGTCTCATCCTCAACACTTTCATCGAAGTCGTATTCTTCTTCTTGCTCTATGATCATTTCTTGCTCGATGTCTGAATCTTCTGGAGTGCCGGTATCACCATTCGCTGCTGGAATATAGGTTTCGTCATCTGATGCAACATACGAGTCTTCCTCGTATTCAGAATCCAATTCTTCAATCATATGCCTCAATTCATCATCCGCATATCTGCAAAAAATATGAAAATAAAATCACGTAAAGTAATTTGACGATAAGGAAAAGTGTAAAATTGGTCATAAGACCGTATCATAGGCCTACTAACCTTCGCGCTTGTGAATTGTGGCTCCTAGTTCCAGCTCCAAGTGCATTCATAATAATTCAGTTAATCGGTAAAAATGAACAGCTTCCTAAAATATAACTAAAATACCTCGTAATATAAAACAACTGAGACAACCTGTAGATGATATATTGTGAATATACCAGGCATCAGTGGCATCAAGAAATGTGATTTTACAAAACCTGCCGATATTGCTACTACAGCTCTGTAATGCTACTGCTACAGGTTATGCGCAGTACCGAACTAGTGACGAGGTAGAGGCTAACAGGCTATAAACAGGTAATTGGGTAACTACTGTACGGTAAAAACTGGCTAAATAATTGGCTAACTACTGTGAGGGCTGGCTACTGTAAAACTGGCTAACCAGGCTAGCTTAAGAGGCTAAAAGGCTTATCCAGAAGGAAAATAGTTACTGATTTGCGCAATCAAGCTCTATTAAGCCATTATTTGTAGTTCTGGCGCTTTTAAACTTTTAAAACGTTTCTTCTGACTGACTCAAAAGTAGCTGAATAGCAGCAAGAGACTCGCGCACGCGTTGTGTGTAAACCAGCCTTTAGAATTTCATCGGTATGCATTATGACGTTATAATACGTTGTGTCTGGGCGGTGCTTATTTTTGTCGCATGGTTTTGAAAGGCTTACTGTTTGAATCAATTTCAATTATTTCAAAAATTATACCTACAACGACAAATTTCCTACAAAATAAGTTTAGGTACAATTGTACCTATGCCGCCTGTTAGCGGTGTAAAATTATGCCGCCGGACAAGGGTTAAAGAAGAGTTTTTGTATTGTAATTCTTCGAAAACTACAGCAACAGCTCAAGATGTGATGAGCAACATCTCAAAGTTTTAAGAAACGCAAGGTTTGCAGTGGGAAAAGCTTTGTAGCGTATGTACGGATAAAGCCTTGGCAATGCTTGGGTGCAAATCTGGTTTCCAAATGTATGTCAAGGAAGGGAATGTAATGATATGGACGTTGGCAATGGGGGAGAGCAACAAGAGGCGTTGGTGCCTCTGGATTCTAAATTTTTTATATAAAATACAGCTTTTGATAAGTTTTAACCATCTTGCCTCTTTCTAGATATACTTCAGATAAGTTTTAACCATCTTGCCTTTTTCTAGATATCCTATCTTGCTCCTCTAAAATTGGTTCAGCCGGCGCCCATGGTCAACCGATCCGCGATTGCTTGAAAGATAATCAACGGGTCCGCGATAATAAAAAGACTGACAACCACTGCAATAGGCGGTTTAAAAAACTTTGGCTTAATTTTATAACAAATTGCACAGGCACTAGTCATCTTTTTTTTGTCGTCAAGTAAATGTGGCAAATTTCTTTGTCGGATGTAGTGATACATTCTAGTTATCCCCGAGTGATATAAACCCGCATGAATTTTATAAATCCCATTTACAGTTGTAGCAGCACAATATACCCGAGGCAATGCGTCAGAAAAAACATTAAATTTTCCTTGACGATAAACGATATCACAACAAATTTGACTCAATTCTATTCTGCACCGCGTAATTTTATCATTTTCAATTTTGTTACGTCGAGAATTACCGAACATAAAAGCCACAGAATTTTGATCTGTTATTATGGTAAATTTGCGAGGCCATAAATAGTTCGACCATCACCGGACCGCTTCAACAGTAGCTGCAGCTCCTTTTCAACGCTTGCACAACGTTTCTTGTTTGAATTGAGCGTTCTTGACCAAAAGGCGATGGGTCAACCATTTTGGTGAAGAACTGCAGATACAGCAACATTGAAAGCATCGGCTTCCAATGTAAACGGCGCATTTTCATGTACACTTGCTAGTGTCGCATCAGCTAATTCACTTTTCAACTGATAAAAACAGCGTTTAGCATTTACGTTTAAAGGAAACGTTCGCGACTCTACTAGGGGTTTTACTTTACAAGAGAAGCGAGGCAACCATTTTGCATAATATGCGAAGAGGCCGATTGTCTGCTCAACTCTTTTTTTGATTTTGGCACCGGTATGTCCAACAAACTTTTCACACGCTCAGGGTCTGGGCGCAGTGCACGATCATGGATTTGGTACCCCGATACGAAATACAATCGGCCGAAAAAGTACATTTGTTTTTATCAAAAGGTAAGATTATGTTTCGCTGCTGCTTCAAGAAATTGCTGAAGATTTACATCGTGTTCTTTTTTAATCTCGCCACAAATAGTGATATTATCAAAATATGCAACGTTCCTTTACAATTATTGCGTTCAATTATATCATTAATTATTCGTTGGAACCATGGAACTGCATCAGTCAGACCAAACGAAATTCTTTTACTCTGATAAAGCTTTCCATTAGCCTCAAAAGCTGTATACGGTTGGTCTTTTATTGGAATTTCCACCTGGTGGTAGGCACTTTTTAAATCTAAAGTGCTGAAATGGGAGTATTGTATTCTTATTTACCAAATTTTGCTATTTGGTAAATAATATTCCATAAATAATACTTCATAAAGTAATTTATTTACCAAATTTTGCATGTTAGGCAGTGTATCGCCATCTAATAGGGTATATTTATTAATGGTCTCACTATAATTAATCGCACATTTTTTTTATTATTGTCTCCAATCACGACAAGAACTTGTGCGCGTCAAGGGAAAAAGCTTGGTTCTATAATTCCTTTTTTCAAGTCCTTTTTGATTGTTTCAGTAATAAACTTTTCATTTGCCAAAGAATGCTTAAGCGATTTCATGATTATAGGTTTACAGTCACTTGCTAAATGTTTGAACAATCGTGGCACAACATCAGGGGCGGATTAGCAAATCCAACCGGCCCAGGAATTTTGAAATAAAACCGGCCCATTTTTGACAACTAGTTGCAAATCTTACTAAAACGTTACACAGTTCATCTTACAAACTACATGATATTTAGGCCATTTCAAAAAAGAATATTTCAAATTAACAAGCATTATCAAACACTATTTATAGAGCAACAATCTTCGCACTTCTGCGTTCATTTTTGCTAGTTCTTCGATGATCGTATGGTTCGAAATGTGTAACGAAACGTCTCGTTCGACGCACATCAAGAGAAGGGAATCCAAGCGATCTTCGCTTAGTTGATTTCTTAAACGGTTCTTTACATATCTCAGTTTGCTAAAGGTTCTTTCACAATCAACTTGTGTAACGGAAAGAGTAAGGATTACTTTGTATGCCTGATATAGAAGAGGATAACTTCTACAGTAAATTCTATATCTCCGAATTGCAGTATATCAGCATAGAAAACAATTTTGGCATCGATATTTTCGAATGTTGGGGCTTTCGTCCGATCTCACATCTTCGTCATCTGTTTTTTAAAAACAAATTAAAATTTAAGTTGCATAAAAGAAAATATATTAGTATCAGCACAGTTGACCTGCGAAAAGTGCTGGATGATAATACCAGAACAAAATTTTGATCAAATAATAACATTTCCATCGGTATGGAAAATAGGCATCAAGTAATTATAGGCTTGGGTTGTATCATACAGTGAGATAAACGATCAAAACATTAACCTGTAAATAGTTTATCAATAATAAAATCAAAAAAATGATCACCTGCTTCATCCAATTCAGTGCAGTGCTCAAGTAAGATCTTTTTTAATTTTGGCCATTCTGATGCGAAATCCAAGAGCTCTTGCCAAAGATCTTGCTGAACAGGAGAATCTGAACTTTTATTTGGAAAAAGATTGCATATCATATTCACAGCTGAGATAGGAATCCCATGAAGAACTGTTTCAGAAAAACGTTTCGGATCGAAGTAGCTTAAGTCAGCATATAACTTTTTTTGTGTAGCAAATCTTCTATGCAATCTTTGAACCACTTGATCTAGAATCTGTTATGTACAACGACCTCAAACTTTTTCATTGAGTCTGAAAGACATTTATCCAAGGGTTCATTTTTACTTTTTCGAACCCGTTTAGCAGGAAAGCTGCTTTCAATCAAAACATCACATCCACGTTCTTCCAAAATTTCATTGGCATGTTGAACAAAATGGTCAGTTTTGGTTACAATCGTTGCGAAATTGCGATGAATCTGTTGAATATCCGTTTTCGTAGCTTCCGCCATTTTAAAAACATTAATGAAATCCAATCCAGAGGTTTGCAAGTACTTTGAAAGTGCAGAGGTTATTTCCATGATTCATAGATAAGTAATGGCTGTCAAAACATGTTGGTATCGAATCATATTATCTAACATGACACTGGGATCAAACCGCGCTTTAACACTTAGCTTTTCAGAAGTAGAAACACAATACAGAACTTTAATTACATCGCAAAACATGCCGCTGGAACCATCTTCAAATGTGACGAAAATTTTTGGAAGGCATTCGTTCTTAGACCACCATCTAGTTGCTCCAATCAAGTTTAACCTAGTCTGAATATCATAATCATGTCTTTGGCTCATCTGCTCTTTCCACATGTCCATTCGCAAATATGATTCCCGAAAGAACACTCCAACCTTTTAAACTAATCCAAAAAGAGATATGGATGCATGATTAGTCGTAGTAACATCACAGAGAACCAAGTTGAGAACATGGGCATAGCATCATGTGTGAATGTGACCAGGAGATTCTTTTTCAAGAAAAGCTGTAAATGCATTATACTGTACTTATAAATACATAAATCCATAATTATTTTTAATAAGATTTTCCGAATGACACTTTAGAATGTTGTCGTACTTCGCAAGAGTACAGTCTCCAAAAATGTTCCGTGATAAACTTTTTCATCACATAAAGTAGACACCGCTGCCGAACTACCTGTTCCCCTATAGCTCGTTCCCCGTTATCCAATCATTTTCACAATGAAGACGACTCTGTCGAGAATTTGCCTTCTTTGCATGACCTCTTTTTTGTGTAATGATGTTTGAATGACAGTAAGTAGGTCTACCACTGTCTTATTACTGCTAAATTGTATGTGAGCTTCAACACGTGCCATGTGTTTTTGAGAACATTCGTGTTCATCAATTCGTTGGTAAATCTGTTTCCACAAATTGAAACCTGTTAGAAAGTCGGCAGCGTGGTCGAGTGGTTAGAGCGCCGGGCTCGCGACCAACACGGTTTTGGTTCAAAACCCACTCGCGCCATTCTGTTGTGTCCTTGGGAAAGACACTTTACGGTACATTCCCCTGCTTGGTGGCTTTGGCAAGCAGTTCTAAATTACAATCATATCTCTATTAAATTACAAGCGGACAGCAATATCTTGGTATATCCGGAAGCAGGTCGGGTTAATTGCCTACCCTATGTATTAGCATCTCCGTCGCTTTCCATCGAGTCAGGAGGATAAATATAGAGATAAAATAAAAAATAATAAAAATAAATAAGTTGTTGGGGTTCTGATTGCTACTAGTAGTAGTAGTAGTACCATATGCAATGAAAAGATTGCAAAATAGAGCTTCTTTTTCTGCGCAATACGAGAGCCATAATCACTGCAAATATCCTCCAGATTCATCAGGTCGGAAGTATACATTTGTAGCGTTGAATTTGGTTGTTTCTGGTTGATGTTGGTGAAACTCGAAATATTCAGTTAATTTATCTTGCTTTGGTTTTATAAAGCACGAGCGGTACGCTGTCACAGAAGGAATTACACACTGATCTCGTTGAATTTCTGGGCGAGCAGAACATACTTCAGGATTATCTTGGCTGAGGCTGTCTGGTCCTGGTTTATCAGTATATACAGTCTAGACTTTGCTTTCTGATACTGGCGGAGTAGATATGTCAGAGCAATTTTGATTTACTAAATCTGATGATGGTACATGACGATAACTTACAGACTGATGCTGATCTTGATGTTCTAATAGCAAAGCGGGTTTAAGCAAATAGAAATAAAATAACTTTTGATCTACCAGATATTGATTGGAAAAAAACAACTTTACTTGAAAACCTAACCTCGACTAAAATCGTGTCTTCATTAATACAAATTTATTTCTAAAATAAAAAATTTTTGACATAAGCAACTACCTTCTTATTGCTTTAGCGAATATAAAGTATTGCTATCAAAATTGAAATACCCAGTACTTATTTGCTTCAAGAAGGGTATGTTTACAAGTGAACAAAACGGTAATTCAAGAACGATACATTCATAAAATATTTTAAAAAGGCATTTGAAAAAGCAGTTTAATTGCTATTGTAAGTTGCAAACTCGTTTAAAAAATATTTTTTAATTAGTTCCAGAGTAGAAGTTAAGCGGAACAATTTTATTGCAATTAACATTAAAACCCTGTTTCAGACCAATACGCGATAAAAAAAATTATTAAAAAGTAATTGTAAATTATGATTGTCTTATTTTAAATATTTTTTAGTTTTCGTCGACTACTGTTCAGTGGGTGTTAAGGACAGGAGAGTAACTGATTCTCAGATGACTGCATCCAGTGTAGCTAGTAGTCTTCATGCGGCACATCAGGGAAGATTAGATTATCAAGGAAGTTCCCTGATGTGCCGCATGAAGACTACTACCTTTCCGCAGCGGTTCATGGAGTGCAGCAAGTACGTTGAGTTTGTTGGTTGCTTGAAGCTTGATTAAATTATACCAGGAGTTTCCAAACTTTTCTTAGCATGACCCCATTTAGAAGTTTCAATTGTTTCATGAACCACAAGTCAATATGTATGTATGCATATGTCATGTTTTGCCTGGCTATGATTACATACACGTATGCAGGGATGCATGTATGCCTACTATCTGTCAACAACTTAGGCCTACCTAATATTCTAAAAATAAATTACTTTTATAATTGTATCATAGTATCTAGAAACCAATAAAATTGTAAAAATAAAAAATTAATAAACCAAAAGCTTATATACAGTCACCCTCGGACATGTTATAATTATTTATTACATCTACTATTAATCAACTTAATCAGCATCAAAATACATTGCTTATTTCTTACAATAAAAATTCTAATCAAATTCTTGTACCGCGGTTGCTCATAAGAAACCACACAAGTCGCTGGTACATTAAGCTTGTTATTACGCGCTCTTCGCTCACAATGCAATGGGTCTATTACAACAGAGACCGTGTACAAAGCTAAACTAATTTATCTGCATACTGTATATTTATATCTACATAAATTGTATACATCAATCGCATACAGCTCCATAGAGAATATATAATTATGTTTGACTATTTAAAATTGCAAAATGCACACAACGAAATTCTAACTTACATGCGGTGTTGATTAAAAATCTATAAAAAAATCTCTAAACAGTATACGCTATAGAAGTATAAATCTGTTTATGTAGTATCGCCGCATGAGCGGGCGATTATAAAAATAATTTAAAATGTATATTATTCTGACAAATACAATAACATATGTATAATATAATGTATAAACAAAAACTATCACTAATATATTATAAAAACTGACCACACTAACGAGACGAATCTGTTCATCGAAAGCTTAGTCAACTGATAGTGATCAACAAAGCTTCATCGCAATAGCGCCGGTCAAATAACTGAACATATATTTTACGAGTATGGTTGTCGACTAATAAAGAGCGTCAAGTCTCCACCCAGAAATACCGGTTTAATTAGATAGCTGGTATTAATACGAAATAAGTGAGCCTAACTTGGCAATAATACAGTACCTGTAATCATACGCATTCATTTTAATTATACCTTTTTTTAGTGACAGTACTAGTAACTATAGTTACTATACGAGCTCATGACCTATTAGCGACCACAGATATTAACCATTCCGACTCTATTTGGGAACCGGACTCCTGGTTTGGGAACCTATGGACTTTACTTTAAACTCGTATTTTTGAATGTACTTTCTGACTACGCTCTATCAAAGCGTGACCCAACAGTTGATCGGACGACGCTTGATCAAAACGATAGTTTATAAAAACAACACTTGATCGAAACGACATCTAATTGAAGCGGCAATCCATCAAAACGATATTTGATTGAAACGACATTTGATCGAATAATGAAAGAGAAAATTTACAACAAAACATTGCAAAACCGTCTTAATTTTCATTGCGAAAAGAAATCTTCGTTTTGTAGTTTTCATAAATAGTTGCGACTGGAAAATTCAAATCTCTCTCGGACCAACAAAAAAAAAGCGAGAGTACCGATGAAAATTTACAATTTACATATGAAGCAAGTTAACCAAAAAAAAAACAACAACAAAAAGCAAGAAAAAGAAAAAGTTACTAACATACAACCTGGAAGACCTTTGCATACTACTAGTGATACGTGTACCACAGGTTGGGAACCAATGCGCCGTAGACTGTCTTTATCAGGGGCGCAACAAAATAACGAAAGCAGGAATCAAAATGACCACATTAATACAATGCTCATCTACAGCAGATGTGACGAACCTATTAGTTGTCTTGGGCTGCTTTGTCAGTTCCAGCTGAGTAAGCGGGCCGCACAAGTTTTTAGTCATATTATAAAACCTTTTTTTTCTATAATTTAAAAAGTAATAACGGGTCTAATAGGTTATGTCAAAAGCAGCGATGCAAAATCAAACTTAAAAAACTTAGTCTTTTTTTGTGAAACTTGCACTTGACTCGAAAATATAATTACTGAACAAAAAAAATATATGATCAAATTTGAGTTCGTTAAATGTAGATTGTAAAAAAGAGAATAAATATCATTTCGATTTCACTTTTGATATTGTACATTTGCTTTTGATTGGACAAGTATGTTATCAATTAATATTTGTTCTTTGTTTAACTTGAACCCATTAAATGAATTTCTGTTATTTCGTTTATGACAACCAGTCATTACTTCTTTTATTTTTGTTTATCTCTTTGTTGTAGGGGTAAGTTATTTTGTAATTAAGCTTAATCAAGCTTTCAATTTTTATGTCATAGAATAGAACTCGTACTCTTAATTTGAACAAAAATCTATCGAGTTTTCATCACTGGTTAAAATTGATAAGGCATAATATGAAATAAAACAGTCTTACTCTTTCCAGAGACTCTCAACACCCGTGACTCCCTGCTTAAAATATTCTCCCAAAAGACTGTTGAAGACTAAATAAAAGGCATTCAGCAAAGGCTTTTGATCGTGGCCTCCTTGGGGATTGGTTTTGTGATCCCTTTGTAACAAAAAATTTTTTCATATGATGTAGATGTTACTTTAGGGAAGACTGTCCAGATGTTCGGGCAATTATTGTTCAGCCAGGTCACTGTCTCTTAATCAAATGATTCCATACTAATCCCCTACTTCAATG
This sequence comes from Diplosoma virens, assembly GCA_963680785.1. Classification (NCBI taxonomy): domain Eukaryota; kingdom Metazoa; phylum Chordata; class Ascidiacea; order Aplousobranchia; family Didemnidae; genus Diplosoma; species Diplosoma virens. The sequence goes on from OY796891.1 coordinate 6,926,876, forward strand.
ATCAAAATTAGAGCAGGATGTTTTGACGTGGTCAGCGGCTTGCTTCTCAGTGCAACACTCACAGGCTGCTGTGGGAGCCATAACCCATCTGTGCACTGCAGAGTAGAATAAACTAAAGCCAACGCGGAGGCGGTTAAGCCTGAACCAGGATGATCAATAGTTTGGGGTTGACGTCAGTGATGAAAATACTTTTTAGTTTTCATTACATTTTTGGGAGAATATTCTAAGCAGGGGGCCACAGGTGTTGAGAGTCTCTAAAAAAGAGCCAAGTACAATCTGCTAAAGTTTTTATTAAGCTTGTTTTTATTTTCTCTTATGCCTCGTTAATTTCGACTGCGAACTCGAATAGGCCTCCACGCGTTTAGTCCTGGTGTAACTGAAGTAATAAAATTTGTCAGGTAAACCATGAATATGTAGGAGAGCTTCCGGGCTGGTAAAAAGACAGAACCTCTGCTCCGGAAACAAAAGAAAAGAAATTATTCAACAACAATAATAAACAAAAATAATAAAAAAAACAGTTTGCCACCTAAGGCCCGTTTCCACTACAAGCGTTGGTGCTATATGATAGAAACAAGCTTTTAATGTGCCACTTCACAAAGAATCTTTTTAAAATCAGACGGTTTTCTATAAATAAACGTAAACATTAATAAATAATGCAAAAAAGAGCAAATTCAAATTAAATGTCAAACTCCGTAATATACCCCCCCGCAATTTACGAAAAGACTAAAACGAACGCCGTAAAATAATGCAGCGTTGTCAAATTAAATGTCAAAAAAAAATTTAGTATTTTGAGTGCAAACAAGGAGCTGTCGCACATCACCAAGCTCGTCCGGAAAAGTTTTTTCACTAACTAGGACCAAGTGGTCGACAGCAAAGTTCGGCTGAACGTCGTGCCACTTTTCTCCAACGTAACCAAAATTGATAGGCGAGGTAGTGGACCTGACGCCAACTTCTGCGCATGTAATTATCTCGATGATTGAACACTCCAATCGAATGGTCTTTTGCGCGAAGGAGCAAGAGATGGTTAGGTGACAACGGCACACCACCCTCATGATCCAGGACTACCGGATTTAATCTACGAAGTGCATTGATGAATGCATCCGTATCCAAAGAATAGCTCATTTCCAAATAAACAGCCCTCTTTTACCATGATACGGCGGATTACCGGGAGTTACTCGGCATGATGACAAGTTAGCCATATATTGTTTACCAAATGCACTGTTGCGACGTTGGCAAAAGATACACTTACGTGTTACCTGCGAGTTGGCGGGCATGATGATTGGGTGCTTGGCATCGAAGTCTAAAGGAGCATTGCGTAGCCTACCTCCGACTCGAAGCACAGCTGCGACGTATATAGGATTGAGTTGTAAAAGAAAGTTAAATCTTTTGTAATTCTTTGGAAAGGCTTCCCTCTGAACAGCAGCGATAACAGTCATCTCTGTTTGGTGCATCTCGTCAACTGTCAGAGGACCAGTAGCCAAGGGCCTACGCAAAAGCCTACCTTTGAGTCGTAATATCCATGCCACAATACGTTTCAACCTGTACAAGGACGAAAATCGAGCAAAACGTTGTTCCATGTCACCATCTGACACGGCGACCTCGGTCCGGCCACCGTCCGCTTTACAATTTCAAATTCAGCTGGGAGGTCACGAAGAGAATGGGGTGGCTGAGGCCACAGCGATCCAGGTGAACTATGTAATCAACAAAGTTCTTTATGATAATTGCCACGCATTGCGCCTTTTCTCCAACGCGTTGATTTCTGTCGTTTCTGTTATTTCACATTCCGTTCACACTTTGGTTTTGTCAGTTGTTATTTTGTCGAATAGTTGAAGGTCGTTTTTCAGGTCGTTCATTTAAATTAATTCCTTTATTGTTTTTTTGTTTTAGAGTTTAAGTGTATTTAATTTTTGGTTTAAACTTTTATTAAAGTCTTGTAAAATGTTGTTACTTCAATTAAACCAAAAATTTTAAAAGTTGGAACGAGAGCTTGAACGATGGCCGCTACGGGGTTTAGCGAGATTTTGAAACCTAACCGATTTGACGTCGACCCAAACGCTCCAGGAGCTACTAAAATTTTTAAGCATTGGCTTAAAACATTAGAAAACTTTTTAGAATCAGCTGCAACTTATGCTAGAGCACAAGAGATTGAAGAACCAAACAGATTTAAAGTGCTTTGCGCTTATGTCGGCGCTAGCGTTTACGAGCTGATTGAAGATTGTACGAACTATGATGCGGCCATGCTTAAACTGCAACGTCACTACGTCAAGCAACCTAATGTCGTTTTCTCGAGACAATTGTTAGCTACAAGGAAACAAAAACCGGGCGAATCTTTGCAGGAGTTTTTACAAGCTTTACAGATTCTGAGTAAAAATTGCCAATTTCGAGATGTTTCCGCGGAAGAATATAGACAAGAACTTGTTCGTGATGCATTTGTTAATGGACTGGCTTCGCATCACATTCGACAGCGGCTTTTAGAAAATACTGAACTCACCGTGGATCGTGCCTACACAACGGCTATGTCTCTCCATATGGCCCAGGAACATTCTGCTGTTTACTATTCGGAAACCAGAGTAACAGCTACTGTGTCCCCTAAAGATGAACCAACCGCGACAAAGCAAGCCTTAATGACGACGACGAGAAGACAGTGCTTCTTTTGCGGCCGAGCTTACCATGAACGCAAATATTGTCCTGGAATAAATTCTACATGTTTCTCTTGCGGAAAGATTGGACACTTCTCCCGTGTTTGTAGGTCAAATAACGGCTCTGGGAAAAGGTTAAAATCTACAAATCAAAGTGCAGCCTTGTCTTTGGCTTCACTTACATCTATGGCGTGTCCCGGAAATTTTTTGAGATCTGCAATATTAGTGAATTTAAATGGTAAAAATCTTACTGCACTGATTGACTCCGGGAGTTCAGAAAGTTATATTAATTCAAAAGTATCCAAAGACCTGAAACTTACAGTGTATCCGTCTAGACGTGAAATACAAATGGCATCCTCAGCGATGAAAATGAAATCAAATGGATTTTGTCTTGTTGACCTAGAATTGAAAGGTAACAAATACGAGTCGACTAGACTCAATGTTTTTGAGAATCTCTGCAGTGATGTAATCCTAGGGCTAGATTTTCAAGGCCGTCACCAACGCGTGATATTTGAATTCAATGGAGAATCGAATGACTTGGTAATTTCTGGGAAGTCAACTTGCGCTGTTACCGCTGCTTCAACTGAGCTCAAATTTGGCACCAGAAGCGAAACCTATTGTCACGAAATCCCGCAGACTTAACCAAGAAGACCGAGAGTTTATTCAAAGAACGATTGACAAATGGCTAGAAGCAGGAATTATCCAGTCGAGCTCCTCACCTTGGCGCGCACAGGTAGTTGTTGTTAAAGATTCTTTCAATCGTCAACGAAAGCGTTTATGCATAGATTACTCGCAAACTATAAATATTTACACACAACTCGATGCTTATCCTCTTCCCCGAATTGACGATATGATTAATGAACTGTCTCAATACTCCGTATTCTCGACTTTTGATCTGCGTAGTGCTTACCACCAAATTGAACTCGTTTTGTCAGAACGTAAATACACCGGTTTTGAAGCTAATGGTAAATTATACGAATTCACACGAATACCTTTTGGTGTGAAAAATGGATAGCCGCGTTTCAACGAACAATTTCTCAATTTATTAAAGAAGAAAACTTAAGCAATACGTATGCGTACGTAGATAATGTTATTGTAGCTGGTTCCACTCAACTTGATCATGACCGTAATGTGAAAGCGTTTATTGATGCAATTCGTCGCCGAAATTTTACGTTAAATGAAAACAAAATTATTAGCTCTGTCTCTGATATTAAAATTCTTGGGTACGTTGTTGGAAACAAATGCATTAAGCCCGATCCTGAACGTATGAAACCGTTGTTAAACTTACCGCAGCCTGAAAACTTTAAAGCCCTCCGTCGAGTGCTTGGCATGTTTGCGTATTACGCAAAATGGATAAGTTTTTTTGCTGATGAAGTACGACCTCTGGCCGAATGTAAAAGTTTTCCTGTGACAGATAGTGCTTTAAAATCTTTTGAATTGTTGAAAACGGAATTAGCTAAAGCCGCTCTGCGATCAGTTGATGAGTCTTTACCATTCACCGTTGAATGCGATGCATCAGACGTGGCAGTTTCTGCGACTTTGAATCAAGGAGGGCGCCCCGTAGCGTTCATGTCTCGAACACTTCAAGGAAGCGAACGGCACTACCCCGCCTTTGAAAAAGAAGCCACTGCAGTAATTGAAGCCGTCAGAAAGTGGTCACATCTGTTGTCACGTAACACGTTTACTCTGGTAACCGATCAACGATCAGTATCTTTTATGTTTGATAGTCGACGCCGTACCAAAATTAAGAATGACAAGGTTCAACAATGGCGTATGGAACTGGCTTCGTTTTCCTATGTCATACAATATCGTCCAGGACAACAAAATGTGGGACCTGACACTCTTACAAGAGCCTGTGTGCTACGAATTCGGATAGTCTTAGCAGCCTTCAAGATTTGCACGAGAAGCTTTGTCACCCAGGAATCACTCGAATGCTCCATTTTGTAAGAACAAAAAATTTGCCGTTTTCAACTACTGATGTGAAGCGAGTTGTAGCTTCGTGCAAAACTTGTGCAGAAGTAAAACCTGTATTTTTCCGTCAAGAATCTGGAGTTTTAATTAAATCTACTCAACCATTGGAAAGAATAAGTATTGACTTCAAAGGTCCCTTGCCTTCTTCTTCTGTAAACAAATACTTGTTAATAGTTGTCGATGAATACTCTCGTTTTCCTTTTGCCTTCCCTTGTAAGGACATGACTACTTGGACAGTAACACAATGCCTTGATCAAATTTTTACCTTATGTGGTACACCATCGTTTGTTCACTCTGATAATGCTCCTAGTTTCTGTTCTCATGAATTTAAAACTTATTTAACGAGTCGAGGAATATCTTCCAGTAAATCAAGCATATACAATCCAGCGGGAAATGGACAAGCTGAAAAGACCGTGCAGACTGTATGGAAAACAATTCAACTTGCCTTAAAGTCTTACAATCTGCCTCTTTCGCGATGGGAGTCGGTATTAGCAGAAGCGCTGCATTCAATACGCTCTTTATTGTGCACGACAACAAATGCCACCCCGCATGAACGTTTTTTTATTTTTCAGCGTCGTTCTACAACCGGTATGTCACTTCCGTCCTGGATGACGACTGGATCCAAAGCCTTCATGAAGCGCTTTGTGCGTCACTCCAAGTCTGATCCACTTGAGGACGAGGTGGAAATAATGCATGTCAACCCGAAGTCCTGCAAAAAATAAGAACCAGTTAGCCAACGACTCACTGAACTAGAAGAGCAAGTACCATCATCAGCTGGATTATCTGAGCTGGGAAGGAAGCGCCATGAATCAGTCCAAAAAACAGACTCCGACAAAGAGCTGCCAAAATTGTTTCTTAATGACACATCAACTTTAATGGCCATAATGGCAGCAACCAGTTCCATCTAGGAATGGAGATGGTCTTAAAATAAAGGTGCGAGCCTTGACTTCACTCTCAAGTAAGATGAAACAAAGTATCGAATTCTCCCATATCCTATCGTATCAAGCAACATGGGACGGACACAGCTGACAAGTTCCTTAAGCCCTCCGACCGCCGCCTCCAAACTTTGACACAGTCGTACTTCCTGCGACAAAGATCTTGAAGCAAAAGCTTAGCTGCTAGAATTTACGGAGCTAGAAATCCCAACGGATCAAAAACTGAACTTAATCTGTTGTCTTAGACTTCGTTATTTGAAAAGAATTTCGTAAGTTTGAAGCCTCGGTCTTTTAGGAGACGAGACTTGTTTTCTCAAATAAATTGCCTGCTGGACCGTAGGTGCTGTGAACAAGCAGTCGTCCACGTGTTTAAAGAACATCCTGCATATTTAGCCGCGCAATCAAAAACAACACAAACGTTCTCCCGTTTATGTGGGTGTAAAACTACATAATGAGGTAAGTACCAACCTAAACAAGTAGATTGCTCCGGTTTAACAAGTTGGCAGTGACCCTGTGACAAATATGAAGCAATAACGTTTGGAAGTCCAACTTGGTAGTGGCCTCGAATCACATTTTTCATTCGCTGCATTTGCTGCAAAGCATATCTATCCTTCCTAGACATAGAGGTAACATTTCCATTACATTTGGGAACTTCACCTACCGTCAAATTGCCGTGTGCATTTGTTCTTCGACCAACCTAGAATGCCTCAGACGGCGTAGGGTTTTTAGCGCTTCCACGACGCCTTGACCCAAAATGCTTCTGGAGTGTCTAAACCTATTAATAAAAGAACTTCCCCGTGCGCCGCTGGAAGATCAAGATCTCGTAGATGTGGCCACGCTTCAAACTCATGACGGGTAAGAGGTGGGTCAGGAACCACCGGTAACTGGTCCGACCTAGAGTACGTTCTGCAAATTTATTTCATCGCCAGTTGAAGAACCGACAGTATAAGATTTACCTTTTTGCCCTTGCGAAGCGACGAACAATCAGTAACAGTAGTGACAGAGAATTTGTTTGGTTCTCCTGAAATATCTAGAAGGTTTAAAAAACGATTAGCACGGAGAGAAGTCGTGGAACCCTGGTCTAAAAAGGCACAGGTTAATACAGACTTTGATTCCGTTTCTACATACACGGGAAAAACATTGAGAAAAACGTTACTGCCAACAGTAATGTTAGAAGCTGCTAAGAAATTTATAGAATGCGGTTTGGTGTTGGTCGACGCAAACGTGCCTTCACAAAAATTTCTTCCAGAGCACATGCTTCAGGGAACGGCAAAATTTACATTCATAAGTGTTAGTAGCTTTAGTGGAATTTGAGGCAACGGTATAAATGCGTGTTCACCCCAGTACTGAGCTAGGTTTCGATTTACAATTAAGAGAATTCGCATAAGACTTAACTACATCAGCTTCCTTTAGTCTGGTTCGCGACCCTCTTCTTCAACACCGGCAGAAATCCGCAGTCATCGAGATTGCAGCTCGAACGGTAACCGCCTAACAATTTTGGAATGTTCTCAATTTGGCCTTACCAGAACAATATTGAATTAAATAAAGCAGTTTTACCTTATTATCATGTTCGACCGCCTCAATTGTAGATTCAAATGCGAATATAAACTTCAGATACGTAAGAGGTTTCCATCAAACTTCAGAAGTTACAAGGCTGGTTTTCGTAAAACGCGACTCGACGTGAGGTTTCATGTCTTCCCGCCTCGATAAGTCTAACTGAGTAGAACCTTGAAAGGTAACCTTTGGTTTCGTTTCCAAAGGAAGACTATGATCTGGTAATGTAACGGTTTGGGCCGCGGAGTCAACACCTGTGAAAGGTAAGTGTACCTGCTCTGTTTGCGATGTTACCACAGTGACGTCCGCTAAACACAAACTACTGCGTGAACTACGCGAGGTACGCGGACTGCTACCGCTCGCAGTTTTGAGTTGCGAGCCATAAGAGGCCGATATAACACTTGCCGCGGTTGCTGACGTTTGGGGATCGTGGGGTAACTTTTTCTGGAGCCATTCCGAAACTTTCTTATCAAAGCAAGTCATTCCGGAGTGCAGGTTGCATAACTGAGTACTCAAAAACTTCCCTTTCAACGAGTTATCGTGCAGCCTGATTGCTTTTTCTAATTGTAAAGAGGTCTCGTTAAGATTATTTGACAGTGCTCTGACTGATTCAGGGTCGGAATCTTAAAACTCTCACCTTCAAGCTCCATCGAGACAGAAAAACTTCGAAATCGGATGATCGAACAATTTTCTATAAATAAACGTAAACACTAATAAATAATGCAAAAAAAAGACTTATAAACACTCACCAACTGTAGACTGACACGGAGCAGACCGACAAAAACTAACAATATCGAATAGTATCTCTAATAGTATTATAAACAGCTCAAAAGTCTCATCAGCACTCCCAAAGGCGTCCAACAGTATTCCGAACAGTGACTCTACCACCGCTATTCAGGCTGAAGCAGCTAACTGAGACGTCTCCTCACAATTTTACACCCAACTTATGGAAAAACTCAGCTCAAGGTAACAAAAAAATCAGCAAAGTTCAGCTCAAGGCAACAAAAAATTAGCAAGCGAACGCCGTGAAATAATGAAGGTTTCAAATTAAATGTCAAACAAAAATTAAGCAAATTAAAGGCAGAAATAAACCCGGGTTTGAAACTCAAAGGATACTTGCCGTAACATTTTATTCCATTCTTTTTACATTAGTTAGTAGTGTATCTAGGAGAGCGGCATTGTGCCATGGCCCCACCTAAAAAACTCCTTAAAGAAATCAGAGGCAAATTAAAAGGAAAGAACTTTTTTTGGGATTACTACGTTTGTGGGACAAAAATTGACAAAAATGGGACAGATTCAAAGTAAAGATCTTTTTTTCTTCTTTTGCTACCACTTGAAAAAAATTTTCTACTAATCATATTTGATTTTGGTCATATGCCCCCCATTCAAAAGTCCTCGGTACGCCACTGATTATAATTATAAATATTTTAATGTTTTGATAGCAGTATAAAATAAATCATAGTTTTGTATAGCACATTAAGCAGTTTTTAATTAAACGTTTTCATTTTTTCGCTTTTTGTTGTTGTTTTTTTTTTTTGGTTAACTTGCTTCATGTGTAAATTGTAAATTTTTATGGGCGCTATCGTTTTTTTCGCTGGTCCGAGAAAGATTTGAATTTTCCACTCGCAAATATTTATGAAAACTACAAAACGAAGATTCTTTTTTGCAAGAAAATCAAGACGGTTTTGCAATGTTTTGTTGTAAATTTTCTCTTTTATTATTTCATCAAGTTTCATTTCAACCAAGTTTTGTTTTAATCAAGTGTTGTTTCCATCAAATGTTGTTTCAATTAAGTGTTGTTTTGATCAAATGTCGTTTCGATCAACTATCGTTCCATCAATTGTCGGGTCAAATGTTCAGATACATCGCTTTCATCGTGTCATCACTCTGCAGTTTTATGATTTCAAATTTAAGTTCAGGGGTGGCAGAAGTGGGTATAAAATTGAAAGAGAGAAAAAAACATCAAACTCCAGCTGCTTGCTTTTAATATCCGGAAATATAGGGGGTTGATTTTGTCAAAACGTCTGGTGGGCCGCATGTTCGTCATCTCTGTTCTATAGGGCACCGTTTTTTAAAAAAAAGTAATATTTATATTAAACAGATTCAAATCTTTTTAATGATAAAAAGCTAGATTTTAAATCAATTAAAAGTGAAAATTTTTTATTTAGTAGTATCACATTACAATCATACTGCTTTTGCGTTCGCATTTTGTTTTAATTTGTGGATTGCTTCGTCATTGCACAATTTCGTTTGCAACTGTTCTGATAATAACGGGCTAGGTTGGTGGATTTGCATGTTTTTCTGTGAGGATGTAAGATCAATAGATTCATTAATATAATGCTTTGCCCATTTTCCTAGAATAAATTTTAAAGAAATATATAACCTTTTTTTGTATTATATTTTTCCGTATGAGTTAATGGCATTTTCGAAACTCCTAATTTTACAATACGTAATTTCATAAACTTTACTACAACTCGTTGGCGTTAAAATTCACTCAGTGATGCGGCCGGCAGAGATGTGCATTCCTGACTTAAAGCAATGTTTATTGCCTGTTTCTTTAAAACTTTCAGGAAGACGCGGCGAATGGTTACAAGTTGATTTGCGTCAACCAACCTTTGTCACAGGAATCATCACTCAAGGCAGAGCTGAAGATTTATCGAGAGAGCAACTAGTCAGGAGTTATAAAATTATGTTTGCAAATCAAACCAACGCTTTTCAGTATGTCACTGACAAGATGGGGCAAGATATGGTAAGAACAATTTAAAACCAGTGGTAAAATTATTTTTAAAATAATCTTTTTAACTTAAATTGCATCTCATAGTTTCAAAAACGCTAAACTATGATGATAAATAGTACGATATTGTCCCTTAACTTACAAAATTAATATAGCACAATAAAGTTGTCAGGTTTTTTATAACTAACATTATATCATATAGAGAATCAAATAAGAAATTTTGGGGAAAGAATAACACCGGGCTTAGTCATAAATCGCTTTTCTAGCAGCCTTAACTGTGTTTGGGTGTAAAGAAGAAGGAAAAAATTTAATAAATTTGACGTTTTACATAAAATATTAAAGTGTTTGAATGCAAGGCAGATTTTGGTATAATATTTAAAAACTTTAGCATTTTCTTGACTAAACAAAAATAAATGAAAAGGATTGTATTAAAACTTATAAATAGCAACTATAAGAAAACAAATTTCAGAACATTTTTGTCTATATTTTAACATTTAGTCTGCTTTTCCAAGGGTAAATGTAAAATAGAAAGTTCATAAGTAAGTTAAAATTTTACTATTAATAATATGGTTTTGGATTGCTTTCTTTCACTGTGGAACAAAACCATGAAATCTTAGACAAGTTTTATGCTTGGCTGATGCGGACGGTGAGCGTAAACTAAAATATATAATATTGTGGTAAATTCAAACCAAACAAAAAAACAGCATCTTTTTGTTCCACGCGCGATATTACCGTCGTAACAGTTATGTGTGTCAATCAACATTTTGGAATGAAAATTCGACAAGTAAAATCTTAGTTGCTAACACCAAGTTAAATAGGCTGAAATAAAAATTTTAAGATCGAACATGGCGCTCTGTAAAATAGGCCATGAAAATGGTGAGCTCTTCGCTCTAACTGAAGGCTTATTGAACATTACTCGTGTTCGAAAAAAAAAGCGAAAAAACCCAGTATAAAAATTTGGAACGCTTAACTAATTTTAGAATAAAAAGTAAGCCAATATATTTTGAAACATTGTTTTATTAAGGACGTTTCTGAATTATAATTCATTCCATTATGAACTGCGTAAAACTAAATTTATTTACTAAACTAAATCTATTACGGACGTTTCTGAATTATAACTCATTCCATTATCAACTGCCTAAAACTAAATCTATAGATAATACTAAATAGATTGAGTTTTACGCAGTTGATAATGAAATGATTTCTAATTCCGAAACGTCTTTAATAAAAACAATGTTTCAAAATATATTGGCTATACTTTTTGTTCCGAAAGCAATATACAAAGATAACATTTGATCAATTTCTTTAAAAAATACAAAGCCCTCAAGTAATAATATAAAATAGCAAATTGGATTAATTAACATTTTAAGGTGAATATTAAATGTATTAAATGATCATTGCGGTCTCACAGAAAATAATGCAATTTTTGGTTTAACATTGAACAACTTATTTGATCTCAATTATGTTATACTTCTTATTATTTATTGCTTACTTCAGTTTTAAAACTCTAAAGATAATTTCTTATATCATAGGATAATTTTGTTAAAACTCTATGGACCCCAAATCTTAATTTTTTTCCGAAAGTCAAAAGAAGATAAAAAAAAGTCTATTCTTTATGTTAAATGAATAACGGTACCCGAATTTCAATCAATGACTTTTTTGGGTCTTCATAACTTTCGAAAAAAAATGCTTCAACAACTAGTAGGTCTAATGACTTTTTTTGGGTTATGCGCTTACCATGGGCAAGTTATTAAGATTATGTAAATGTTTGGAGATAAAGCAAAATTTAGAAAGTAAATTATTATTTTACAGAAAAATTCTGTGGACCCCTAGTATAAAAACCCTGTCCTAGATCTTGACTTCTTCTAAAGCAAGTAGCATATGAATTCGCTTTCAAGCGGAAAATAAACTTTTGGTAAAAGCGGTATTACTTAATAAAATAGTAATCAATCAGAAAAGCTTATCTATTTCTCTAAATCCAGGTTGCAGATTCTTATTAAAATTCCTAGTTTTAACCCTATTTTCCTCAAGCTTTTTTGAGCTATTGACTCCTCAACGGCCGGGCTTCAGAAGCCCATCAAATTAACGATTTATAACTCAAAAACTACTTAAGCTATCTTTATGAAATTTAAGCAGAGTAAAGATCAGTTATTTAACTTTTGTTTGAGCAAAAAAGTTTTTTAAAATTTATTTAATAAAGTCTCCAAAATTGCAATTTACCAAGGTCACTTCAATTTTTACGTTTAGACACTCATTTAACTAGCGTGAAATGCCATTGTAACGGTTTCGCTGTTGTAACAATCGTAAACTTAATTAAAAATTGGACGTAAAGAGTGACGTCAACGCGCATGATAATTACAAACAATGAAAAAGCTAAGGAAGCTTGTTTCATTGTTTGAATGGTCGAATTATGAAAAATATTTTAGACCAGTTTCATTTACTTGCTTACATGTTTTGTCTACATGTTTTTGTGGTTACTAATAGTTTCAATTATTGAAATGAAACTACGCTATTGCATTACTTTACAAAAAAACACTGAAAAACAATAATACTCTATATACTGTTAGTCATAAAACATATCTCGGCATCGATCAATGCATAAAACGCAAATTTGTAAGCAGTGCCGGAAAAATGTGAAGAGACGCATGTTTGACACTGATTTCGTGATTTGTTTATGTTTTGTTTTTGCATCTTCTGTCCTGATCCAATTTCATTATCATAGCAAAGTCAACAAGGTTTCCTAATATTAGATTTTTAAGCATAATTTCGAGGTGTAATTGTTACGACACTAGAGTCACTCGCACCGAAATGACTTTCGCCCAAAATCAATTTAATTTTTCGTTGATCATCAAACTGTAAGCCAGTCAAAGGCCTTCTTTCAACGTGCGGTTAAATTATTGCTGGCGAGAGGTTGCAAGTGTCGTTTTGATGGGAACGGATAAAGATCGTAGATGTTCGCTTTTTATTACATTTTATTGTTCTATTAGGAAAAACCTTTTATGTCACTTTTCCAACTAGAACGTCTTCATCAGCCACTCTAAATTACAGTTTATAAAAACTAGAGTGCCCAATAAAAAATTTCTTGAACAGCAATATTTAACATTTGTGAAGATTTGAGATTTACATTTATTTATTTCGTCACTAAACATTTGCAAATATTCGCATAACATATAATTGAGATTCAATGTACAATAACGTGACTGGGAAATAACCATAATGTGTCTCAGTCAAGCAGTTACTTTTATTGTGTCATTCAAAATGACAAAAAAATTATAATAAAACAATCGTTTGAAAAACAAGCAGCAAAAAGGCAAAAAAGTAATTAACAAGAGAAAACCTAAAAGCAAAACTAGAAAATAAGCAAATCTCGGTAAAAAAGGTAGATAGATATATTTTTTTATTTTGCAATATGAAAAATATTGCATGAAATACGGGATAAAATAACACATTTTGGCTCCAATATATTTAATTAAAAAGTGCGTTTTTTTGTTTTACAATGTGGAAGATTAGATTAATCATCTTCAGAAAATATTGATCACCACAAGGCCTCTCCAAGATAACTTCGAGAAAGAAATGTTAAGCTGTAAAAGCGTTTTTTTATCATTACGTAAAACAGGGGATTCTATGCCGAAATTGTTGTAGTATGTAAAAGTATCCAATTCAAGTAAAACATATAAATAGAACTGGCCCCCGTGCTTTATTTTTTTACTGCAAATTACTATTGTATTGCCTGGATTAAATGTTGCTGGCAATGTACCAAACCATAACCGTTTATTTTTTATCCAAAACTGTCCGACCTCGTGCTCCTTGAAATGTCTACTGCATATGACACTTTGATACAATGCTATCTCTGGTTTGTGCAAGGCGCCGCATTTGCAATGAAAGAAAGGGACGAGATCCCATTTTTTTATGCACAAATAAAAACGCGCAAGTACAGTCCGCAGGCGGAATGGGCCAACTGATCACAACCAACTGGGCGCAACCAAACGAGTTAATAACAACTAGTGGTAGTCGATTGATTAATTAAGCTGCCCCCAGTTGGCTGCGTCCAGTTGTCTTTAACCCTTTAAGCGTTTAAGCATAACTCAAACTGTTCCGGGCACGCTATTTTGAACGGATGAGGCAAGGCGCTGGTAATAAAAGCACGAGGCCAGATGTACACTCATAGTAGGCTACTTTGTGTTCCATCTATGATTTATGTGATAGGCAGATCGGATGCGCTTACTTCAGTAAAATTGTTCAAGTTTTCGCGCAGCAGACACAAGCAAATGTTTAGACCTTTGTGTTTATCGACAGGCATTTGATAACAGATAAATAAACCATTGTCAGGATCTAGAGCAGTGCTCTGCAACTCATATGCTGCGGAAAAACGAGAAACATACTCTTTGAAATAGAGATAAACTTATGTTTCTCTGAAGTAGCAACCTAAAAACTTAAAAAATTCATTATACAATACATCTTATTGTGTAATGTCAAGATCTTTTTTTGTTCTTTACTAAATTTCGAACGCTTTTTTTCATATGAAGCTTTATTTTGTGATTATAAAAACTCTCTGCTAATAAATTGATAATTTTTTTGGATCGATTTTGAACCAGACTCGATTGTGCACGATATGTGCAAATTGGTCAGTTAATTTAATTTTTTCCCACGAATGAATAGTTATAAGAAATAGTTATACGAAATATTATAAGTTCACTATAAATATGCTTAGTGTAAAGATTGAATTTTGTCCACTTGATTGGTATTCAAGCAGTCTAATAGCAATTGCTTTATACAAAAGAATGTATATGCGTAAAATCTTTCCAAGTAATCGCCAAAAGCTCAAAAAAAAATACGATTTACATGAAATAAGTTCTGCATCGCCTGAGGCATTTCGACGTCGGCAAACGACGTAATTCGTTCGCTTCGTCACGCAGAGCCAATTCTTAGTAAAATTCATGTCACTTAATAAAGGCGTGAAATTGAAATTTTACGCTCTGCTTGCGAAAACCAGCAAAAATTCACAAATTTGCTAAAAAATGTCTATTTTACCCCTTAACCCTTATTCGTAGGCACCTAAATATAGTACTACTTTATTCAGCATTTCAAATTAGGAAAAGTCAAGGAATTCCAGAATTTTATATACAAAGATGAAGTAATTACAAACATTTTTGCAAGGGCCGGGCTTCAGAAGCCCGGCCGTTGAGGAGAATAGGGTTAATAAAGAAGTAATATTTAGCTCTTGGTTATGCTTTTCAGCAAATTTATTGGATTGGTATTATTGCACAAAGGCCTACAGTTTATTTTTAAAGGAAACGCAATAAAAAAAAACCTATTTGGTAACTCGGTTTATATTTTATATATTTAACGTGCCACAATAAACAAAAAAAGTTAAGTTTTGAAAGCGACGAATTTATGTTGCTTGTAATACGATAAAATAATTTGAAATCATTAAAATATTGCAAAAATTGATTTTTGCTTTTATAATTTTTTGCAAATTAATTTTGGTTTAGGTTTTCTAGCAGTTATTATTTTTAGTTTTTTGATGTAAGTTCTTCTTGAAAATGTTATTTTTGTAATACTTTTAATTCTATTTCCATCAAACCACGTCTTTTAACCATTTAGCTAAATTATTATAGCCCAATAATTAAATGTCAGTACGAAATGAAAAGCTATTAAATTTTTATTGGATTTCCATAAATTTTTCTGCTATTTTGACGTTTAACTCGCAACTTCAAACATTAAGTCTTTTCTTACAAAAAAGAGAAAGCCAATGCACTCTTCACGTCTTTTTAGGTCACACTCTACGTTCAACTTTCAGTGGAGAAGCCAAGTAAAATAAATGCATTTCTCTTAAAAAGCCGGACTTGTCTGCTTGCGCCAAACCGGAGCTGAAAATTTTGAAATATCAATTCAAAGTCTATTGTTAGATCATAATTTTCTCGTTTAAAAATATAAAAAAAGATTTAATCTAAAGAGCGGATAAAAATATTACATTGACTTAAAATTCAAAAAAATATTTTTTAGACTTTGCCGTGAAAATTATTGACGGTTTGCGTTTCAAACCCCGGACGCATAGTATACGCCCCTGATACTTGGCCCACAAATATATTCACAGTAGTTGTAAATGTATTTCTACTCTTTCATAAGAAAAAGTTGTCGCCACCCAACAGTTTATCGATCATGAAGCAACAGTTGATCGAACGACTGTTTATCAAAACTGATACTGAGTAATATGGTGATACGGCTTCTTAAAACCGTAACCTAATCTTAATACATTTTATTTAAAATATCTAAAAGGTCCTTCACTTATGAAAACTTGCATCAAGAAATCAACTGTTTTTCGATCAATCGTGAAGCACAAAAAACAATATATTTTTATGCTTTGCTTTCGAAATACTTTTTATAGAGATTACTGCAAATAGAGTGTTTGTTCATCTATTTTAAATGCGATTGCTTACAACTAGGCATTTTGAAACGCCCCCACACTTCAACAATATTTAGCCTGGTCTTCAGAGAAAAACAGCTTTTACATTTAAGCTCCTGCTTCTTATATATAAGCCAACATTTTCAGTTGTGTTATGTAAATTTGGCGGCGTCAAACATTCGTTTTTAGATAGAAGTAGTCTTTTATCCATATTAGGAAAATTACCATATGAAACAGTGCACCAAGTGCAGAGCTACTGGTAGTATTGCACTGGAATCGTTGCCACTGAAAACATTTCTATTGGAAAATTGTCACGGAAATATTGCCTTGGAATTTATTGATTTTCAGAAATTAAAAAAAGTTTTAAAAAAAATTACACTTTCTGTAAAAGAAGATGATTATTAACTTTAAATAAAAACACAGATGTTGAACAATATTATTTACTAAACACACATTGTTTGTAGTCTCTTGGCCAACCCTCCTCAGAATAAATTGTTGGCAAATAAAAAAACTGCAAGAAAACCGTGGTTTACATAGTAATAGAAGATACCAAAAGCAACGGCGCCTCTGATTGGTTGGAGAAAGCGAGCACGTCATTGGTTACACACTCACTTGAGTCGCAGGTAAGAAAGCTTCAATCTATAAACAAACTCTTTCTGACGACAAAAAGAGGGTTCAAGAGACTCTGTAAAAGATAATTTAAAGTGTTTTCAGATGAAAAGACGATCTTTCTGTAAATTAGATGACCAATTAGTATCAAATTTTTCCGCAAAAATTTTGTTGCCCAATTCTAAATCTTAATTCTCTACACTCATCTTTAGTTTTTATTCACGGAAAAGAAATTAACAAGTCACTGTTGTTTCTTGATGTGTTGGTTGAAAAGTCTAACAAAAAGTTTATTACTTCAGTTTATAGAAAACCCATATTTACGAAACAGTATACATGCTGGGATTCATTTGGATCAAAGAAGAAGAAAACTAATCTTATTGGTACTCTTGTTAACAGAGCTCTTGAAATTTCGATGGCGCTAAAAATATATTTTCCTTAAGTATAGAAAAACTTTTAATCTTAAAAAATCAATAGGCTTTGTATTCAGTGAAAATATTTCTCTCCCAATATACTAGGTTGCAATATTTCGACATCAGCAATGTACGAAAAGTTACAATGTTTCCTCCCTTAATTAAATTAAAGTTTTTTAACCCAAATTAAGAAAATTAACAAAGCAAAAAAATTACTAACTAAGTTTACTTTTCGATTGGAAATAACTTGTAAACTTGGCATTAAAAATCAATAAAAATAACAATCGGACTATCTAAAGCAATACTTAGCATTAAATAAAAAAGCGTGATTTTTGTTTAATTTTTGATGCCACTACATATCGTTGTTTAGCCTATTTTATCAAACCAATTAAAGCTATGCAGTTAAATTTAATGATACCAGCTGCTGTAAGTTTTTTTATGCCTTTTTATTAAGTTTTTTGATTTTGAATTATTGAATTGAATTGTTTGATTTTGAATTATTGAATGAGATTATTGAATTGAATTTCACTTTAGTTTGATTGCGGTTGAAATGGCAGAAATCTTTCAACGACATCTTTAAACTTAGTTTATTGAGAATAAAAACTTATCAAATGTAGGGATTAGATTTTTAGCATGATTTACAAAGTGTAGTTAAGTCTGGCTGTGGTAAACATAATTTTGATCAATCTGGTGTTAGGAAACAGTTAAAGGTGGTTTGATAAATAGAAAAACTCCAAATTGAAAAATTCTAAAATTTGCGTTTGTTGATACTATCTTTCAATAAAAAATTGCTTTTTTTCTAAATGTTATATACTTGTTAATTCTGTTATTTGCTGTGTGGCTCTTTTGAAAAACTTTTGGCGCCGGAAACTGGGAGGGCATCTTCATGCCCTGCAGCTTCTGACGTTTTTGCTTATATTATTAAATATTTTGTGTAATTTTGCTAAACAACTATCATTTATTTCAAATAAACTAAAAATATTCTCATAGGTAAAAAAATCGTCTAATTTGCAACGTTCTAAAAGTTATGTCTCGTGATCTCTGTCTCGGTTTTTGCTCAATTGTTTTTGATCTCTATCCCAAACCGTAGGACTCGAAATTTGCTGGTTTCGGTCTTAGCTTCAAACATGCCATCTACCTTATCTTCAATCTTCAATCGGTCTTATTCTTAAGACTCTACCCTAATCACTAATACAATTATTATTTATAAATTGTTTCTTTCCATAATGCTTAATTCATTTTACGAGTAGAGCTGTGTAATGATTTGACACTTAAAAGCCAAAATAATCCATACTATTATTTTGTTTCTGAACAGATATTTTCTGGCAACTTTGATCAAAATACTTACGTCATGAATAGATTTCCTCAACCAATAATAGCACGATATTTTCGACTAATTGTTGAAAGCTTTCAAGAATACCCTTCAATTCGCTTGGAGTATATAACTTGTTAAGTGTTCTTCGTTCAGCTGTTAATGTTTTATATTGTGTATATTTTTTTTTGAAAATTAAAGTGTTTCAAAAACAAACTTTTCATTTTTTTTGTAAAAATAATCTGTAACCAAAATTTTTTTAAACGTTTTTAAAATTAATGCTATCACAAAAATTATTTGTTGAATTTTTAAATACATATTTGTATAAATAAATATAATTATAATTACATTGCTCTGACTTGACGTTATTGAGCACTTTTCTGATAAACACCAAAGATCAAAGAATTGCAAAAAAATTTTACTTGTATAAATACAGTATCTACATAATGCTTATGAATCTATAAACTGTAAATATACTTTGATTTTGGGTAATATTTTATAATTGGTGTTTGTTCAATTAATTGTTTGAAAATCGAATTACTGATTCATAAATTTCTATAATTTTTTTACTGTCTTGTCATAATAGAAAAACTTTTGGCAACATTTTTTTCAAAATTGTTACTTTTGAAATTTTCTTGAATAAAAACATTGTTAAAAAATTTAAACAAAAGTTTCTATTTTATCCTAGTCTGAAATAGCTACGCTTCTATATTTAAAAACGAATTTTTCAAAATATGGTCAAAATGACCCCAGTCATGATTTTTATTTTAGTGTTGTTTTCGTTGTACTTTTTAAAAACTTTGTCCACTTAGCACAAAATAAATGAAGATATCGATTATTCTATTAATAATAAAGCTTTTAAAACCAATGAAAAATGAAAACTATGGTTGTAAAAGTTGCTGCTGCATCAAGCAAACACAAGTTTTGCCGTTTGTTAGAAAATAGATTTGGGTGGTAATATTGTTTAACGCAAATCCAATATTTCACACAAAAAAGAACAGCAAGGAAAGATAAAGCTAACGGTACCGTATAATAATAGTCCTACAGAGTAGCCTACTGATTTTGTTTTTCTTCTTCGTTTGTAGAAAATGGGTGGGAGCTGGATGGTCCACTAAATGACCGGACGTGTTTCTATTAATCAGATTATCAGGTTCTTTTTGACATCTAAGAAAGCACGGCTCCATTTGGATGATGATAGATGGGGTAAGATGTTATTATGTGCTCAGCTGTGTGCTCCTTTTCTCAACCTGATTTTATTTATGCGTCTCACATAAATATCCTCCTAGAATAATCATCAAACCATTTGGAAATAAACAGAAATAACAGCACAAACTTTAAAAACACTTGCAAATAATAACAATAATAATAGTAATAACTACTCACAGTTGATGCAGACAATCTCCGAGTGTTCAGGATATACATATTTGCCACATTTAAAAGAAAGAGATTGACATTTTTGGTGCTTCTTTCGATCACGCAAAATGCATCAGGCTCTCTTATTTCATACAGCACTTTTTTCACAAGAGCAATATTCCTTTTCCTAGTTGCAGAAATTGGTGCAATAGTTTGTGCTGTATTTGTAATTCCACACAGTTCTTTTCCAAGACTGATCAAAAGCTTTCTTCACACTTTTGGTGCGAAGTGACGGAGATCTCCGTCAGCTGATACAATGCGTCGGGTGCGAAGTGACGGAGATATCCGTCAAAATGAAGCATTTCATTGGTTGGGTTCGGGAATATATCACAAGAGTTAGAAAAGGACGGATTTCATCGTCAGCATGTTTTACGCATGATCAAGGCATGATACTTCAAAATTTTAGATATATTGGCATATTTTGCACATGATCTAGTCGTGGTAGTAAGGATAATATTAGGTAAGGTTTTTCTCTCAGTTGTTTGTTTTACCAGGTTTGTCTTCACGTGCACGTGGTTGAAAGCGGCAAATTTAACAAGTTAGTAAAGCAAGATTTGTAATAAAGGCCAGCTAGGATGTTCTTTTGTCAGAACTCTATGCTATATAATTAGTCAGCAGTCTATGCCAAATATCTGGTCAAAGTGATCAACGTGCAGACTCCTCTGAGGATGAAGCTCCTTCAGAAAAGACGCCAAGATACCATTCCGAAACCGACTGTGTAGCGGATTTAAAGCTCATCATATAAGTCTGTATCCTGTTACAGTAAAAGAAAATCATTCCAGAGAAGGTGCAGGGTATGCATGTGTTACTTCCACAAATTTTAGTTTTCTAAATTTTGGAAAGTTTTTTGAATTTTTGTAGAATTTAGTAAATAGTTTTTGAAATTTTGTTCCGATGATAAAAAGCTTTTGAAATTTTGTAGCAAATTTATTTGGTAACTTAGTACGTTGTTTAATCGTCTACCTTTTTGGCGCCTGTAAAGAAGGCCTCGCCAATAACACAATCTAGGTGTCTACTAAACGATAAATTTCTTAATCTTCTTGCTGGATCTGACCTTCGAACCAGCGACAGTAAAAATATAGTCTAGCTAAATCACAGCTCAGACTACCACAATATCTTCTTTATTAAGAAATATGCTCCAATCCACTTAGGAGCCCGAATAGTATAAATCAAAGCAACAGGTTAAAGCTCAATAGCTTAATTCTTCACAATCACGTAGACAACCAAAGACTTGCGACCAAAAAACTATGACTTCACACAGTTAACAATTTTCCAATTTTAAGTTACCACAACGAAACATCCAATTTTATAATGCTGCTTTTCAGCGAACCATATTTATACCAAACAGTAAGGTTACTCGAATGTTCTGAAATTATCTCAATCACCACACTATTACGTCATAATCAAAACAGGTCAATCCGATAGTTCTGGAAATTACTTTAAAGTTCGTGAAATTAAGCAGTGTTGCCATTTTCTTATAAATAAATGTAAAATATTTAAATTACTTATAAAACTGTTATTTCTTCGGCTATTTGAGCCGGACCAACGCGAAATCAAAGAGATTTTTTATGAGATCGTGAATCTACATAATCTGGGCAATTTTTAGGAACGGAACAAAGCGGCCCCAATTTGACACACAGTTGTCAAATTTCAACACAAATGAAGTTCGAAAAATCGCAACTTAACAAATCACAAAGACACTTGAATTCGATGTACAAATACACAACTTCACTTAACTCAATACTCAATAAAAAAGAAACACAGCACAATAAATAAATGAAATACACTAACTTTAACACTGCAGCCAATTGTAATCAATATCTTGTATACAGCACGAATGTGAATAACAGAAACATCAGTAGTTTATATTTGCTGCAACTTATTGCCTGCTTCAAATCAACAATTCAATTTCAAAGTCAGCATTTATGAATCACCAGGGCAGAAGTAGTACACAGCTTTCTTTTACAATTTAAGCAGCAATATCTCAGATTCATTACATGTAAATAGGGCCAAAATAGCATAGGCTACAGCTAATGTCTTCTACTATCAACAGGAATTTCTTATTCTTCCAATAGAAAACCCAATAAGCAAAGCACATAAATAAACAAAAACACAGAAAATAACAACACAAGAGTAAAAATATTATGGCAGGGTCTGCCCTCCGTCAACCTTGCCAAGTTGAAAATCAGTAATCTAAGGGGCAGTCTACTGGGGCAATACAAGAAAGGTCCCTCAATACATAAACCACTTTGACATCACCAGTGCTTTCATCTGTACTAGTAGTGGCAACTTTAACTCTACGCACAATTTCCTTTCCATTTCTATTCTGGGGAATGACCTCATGCACCCTCCCAAGTTGGTATTTGCCTCGTTTTGATATATCTTCCATTGAGGTTAAAATTACTTATTGGCCTGGCCTTAGGTTTGTGCCATTTTCAACCACTTCTTTCTCCCCTGTTGCCAAGGTAGGTAAAACTCCAGCCATTTTTGCCAAAACTGGTCACTAAGAGAGATACTAAAGCGATAGTCTCTCCTTAAATTGTCTTTGTGTTGTGGTGAACCTATTACACAATATGGGCTTGAATAGGGAGTTAAGAGCGAGGCAGGGGTTATTGCTGTAAAGTCTCTAGGGTCATCACTTAAGGGGGTCAAAGGTCGATCATTTACAATCTTGGTGGCACTTCCCACGTATGTCAGCAATTCTACAAAGCTGGGTCTGCGTTGTGACTTTTCAAGTATATTAGCAATCATATGCTTGATTTGCTTCACCATAGCTTCCCAAGCCCCACCTTGTGCGGGTGCATAGGGGGGAATGAATTCCCAGTTGATACCTTTTTTACGAAGTGAATTTTTCAATTCTGTAGACTCAAGCAATTTTGGCAGCACTTTGGCTGCAGCTTGAAATGTAGTTCCATTATCAGGGTAAATTGTATTTACTGGCCCTCGTAAGTCTGTAAACCGGGAAAGCAAAAAACTCTGCAGCAAAGAAAGTGAATGCAGCCATGCATCCCACTCTTTAACAATCTCATCTGGGACTTTTGTATCCCAATCATATTTATCTATAGCCAACTGCTGCAAGATCAAACGTGCTTTAATAAAGAAAGGGGACCCAAATCCCAATGGATCAAAATTCTGTCCTAATTGCCTGAGCATGGTTCTTCGTGTATACTTACCTAGAGGCTTTAATGAACAGTCAATACGCAACTCATCTGAGTCAGGATCCCAGACACAGCCTAAGGTTTTGGCAGAAGGCAAGGCTAGCTCTTCACCACACAAGTCTAATTCTCTTATAGAAGCTGACAAAAGTTCAGGACCTAAAGAGGACAAAACACTCATAGTGTCCCTATTTGCGCTCCACTTAACAAGTTTAAATCCACGACTTTTAAATAGACTCACTGCCTCATTTGTGATTGTCTGTGCACTCTCTAAACTATCTACTGAAAAAATAAGGTCATCCATATACGTGGTCGGCAGCGTGGTCGAGTGGTTAAAGCACCGGACTGATGATCAGCATGGTCTCGGTTCAAAACCCACTTGCGCCATTCTGTTGTGTCCTTGGGAAAGACACTTTACGGCACTTTCCCCTGCTTGGTGGTCTTGACAAGCAGTTTTAAATTGCAGTCATATCTCTATTAAATTACTAGCGGACAGCAATATCTTGGCATCTCCGGAAGCAGGTCGGGGTAAATTACTTACCCTATGTATAGCGCCTCCGTCGCTTTCCTGCGAGTCAGGAGGATAAATATAGAGATAAAAATAAATAAAAAAAAAATACATGTTCTGAAGTATATTTTGAAGGGTCATGTCACTAGCACATGTGGGGTTTTCCTCAACAAGCTTCTTAAATGCAAGACAGGCAATGTAGGGGCTACTTTTGATGCCCCAAGGATGGACTCGAAAACGGTAGGATACCAACTTACCTCTTTCTACATCATTGTTTTCGAACCACAGCAAGCGAAATAGGTCTCTTTGGGCAGCCGGCAACTGAATTTGGAAAAAACACTTTGTGACATCTGACATCAAAGCATACTTACCTAAGCGAAACCTGGTTAAAACATGCAGCAAGGGGTTTAGAAGGTCAGGTCCAGACATAATAATATCATTCACACAGGTTCCCTTAAACTTGGCCTTTCCATCATACACTATACGCTTCTTAACTTGAGAGGTAACAAAATAAGGTAGATACCATTTTTGGTCATTCGCACAATCAGCATCAGGCACACGTTCAATGTAATTATTGGACTGCATTTCTGCCATAGATTCAACTAAAAATTCTTTAAGATCAGGTTGCCGAAGGGCCTTCTTACGCAGGGCAGACAGTCGCTCGTGTGCTAACTCAAAGTTATTAGGCAATGTTGCTTTCTCAACCACAGGTACGGGAATCTCAAACCGGTCATCTTTTACCTTTATGCAGGGCTCTACCAATTGACTGGCAATAGTATCAGTGCGAGACCATTGAGGTATCTCATCTTCAACAGATAAATCTTTAACAACACTACGCAATTCAGCAATTTCTGCATCTTTTTTGTCAATAGCCTGTTGCAAGCTTAATGTCTTGCTTTGCTTGTCTTCAACATTGGCTCTTAAGACTTTGACAGGTACCTCACTTAAAGATGTTTTTCCTCCAAAGGCTAACCAGCCTAATGGAGAAAGTAGTGCGTGTGGGTCAGTTTGACTCTTGCCCATTCGTTCTTGCTTGGCATACATAAGATGGGCATTGTCATTGCCCAGTAACACATCCACACTATGACAATTATCCAAGCAAACAATTTCAATATCATTAAAGTGCTCATACACACTCAAGTCCTGTTTATGAGGCAAAGTATTTTCATCATCACTCCAAGGTTCATTGACAACTGACACCACATTACCAAAAATCTCACCAGTATGCAATGACTGCACATTAAACTTGACTAAATCTGCCGTGGTAGCCTTGCAACTAGTCATTGTTTGCATTTCAAATGAAACATTATCAAATGCAGTAAGACCTAAATCTTGTACCAGCTTGTTTGAGACCAGAGTAACCTGTGACCCTGGGTCATGCTGTACATACACCAACCTGCTTTTACCATTTACAGGGTTCATTATGCGGGCAGCTGTGACACGACTAAAGGCAGCCTTCACACTCCCAATACCAACTTTGCGCACAGTAACTGAAGGTTCTGAAGTGTTATCACCACTCTCATGTGCTTGAGATGGTGTGACAAAGGCATCATGCAACAAGAAAGAGTGCTTTCTACTATATGCAGTTCCACATTTTCTACATCTATTGGGGGCAAAACAATCTTTAACAAAATGCTTACGCAGACAGTTCAAGCACCGACCAGATTTAACAATTACATCTTTGCGATCAATAGGTGTCAAACGCAAAAATTCAGAGCAATTTGACAGATAATGATGCTCAACCAGCCCTTTCGAAGAACAGTAGATGCACATAGGATGCTCTGGTCGACTATTAGTAGTTGGAGACTTTTTCTGTTTATCATTTATATCAGACCTTCTTGGGAGATTAGGTGATTTAACGGAAGTTTGTCTTACTGGGCAAGCATTTTTACTTTTATCATGGGGCTTTTCGAATTTGCGCAATTCACTTGAAGCATTTAGAAGTGAAATACCAAAGTCTGTTGACTTGTAAGATTCTTCTTCAGTTATAAATTCAAATAAGCTTTCAAAACTAGGCTCATTTGTGTGACCAAACCTATTTGCCAAAAACTTTAAGAACTCTTTTTTAGTTACATCCGGCAAACGCTTAGCCAAATCCAATACAAAACGACCTTCTACTTTATCTGGTTGATTATAAGCTTTGGCGTAGAGCAAACATTGAGACAATTGGTCTTTAAATTCTTTTAGAGCAAAGGCCGAATCTGATTTTAATTTATCACCATACCGAAACTTGCGGATTTCCGGTTCAGCATAAAAACCACCTCTAACCCCAAATCTCTGCGACAATCTTTCAAGAGACATTTCAATGCGCCTAGCCTCAGACAGGCCAGGTGTGTCAGCAACCAGATTAGCAATATTTTGGCCAGCAAGTCCAACACAAGCAGCTTGCAACAAAGTTAAACATGAATTTTCAAATGGACAACTATCCATTAAAGCCTTAATGCGATTGTGAAAGAAAATATATGGCATATTACTTCCGTTGTAATTAATCAAAGATGCCTTATCTATGAAAGTACAACAATTTTGATATTGAAAGAAACTGTCCTGCTGAGTCAAGCCTGACTGCACAGGAGACAATCCATTATTCCAATTTAAACCACCAACATTGCAAGATCTAGCATTCGTAACAGCAGGTAAGGCAGCACTAACATACTTATTTTTAACACCACCATCATATTCAACAGCATCAACACCAGATTGACTACAATTTTTAGGGCATGTCTTTGCCCGGCCAGTCAGCACACCAGGGGAAACTACATAGTTCTGAAAGTCAGGATGCACACTTTGGGCGGCCCCAAAAGCCACATTGCCTCGCAGAGACCTATCATTGCTACCTAGCAAATTATTTGAGTCAGAAAACTTCTGCGAGGTTAAATTCTCCCGGACAGCAGTCTTGGGGAGTAACACATCACCACCAGGGATCACATTCTTACTCAGCTGACTATTATTATTCAAATACCCGCCATGGGTTTCACGAAGTAAATCAGTTCTGGTGTGGACTGACTGCCTTGAACTCACCTGAGAACCAGACCGTGACTTACGGCATTCCAAGCCTTTCTTTAAAAATTCAGCCTTTAATGCTGCTTCTTTTAAGGCCAGCTCCGCCTTGAGCTCTGCTTCTTTCTCCTCCCGGGCCAGTCTCTCTTCCCGGGCCAGTTTGGCTAACCTTAAATCAGCCATGATTCTATTAGTCTCTATCTGCCGTTGAATTTCAATTTGTGCTTCAGACAAAACAGAGGTACATGAAGCTCTAGACCCCAAGTTGGAGACACTATCCTCTGGGTCAATAATCCCATCATTATCTACCCCCCTGGCCATAGATCTAGTGGTCATCCCTAAGCGAGTACCAGTCTTCACCCCCACCGGGACAACCTCATCTAACCCCAAACCAGACGGGCCAAAATCGGGCAGCCCTACGTCAATATCTTTACTAGACATAGCTAAAAATCTTAACAATAAATACACCACCAAATCAGTCTTCACCCCCACCGGGACAACCTCATCTAACCCCAAACCAGACGGGCCAAAATCGGGCAGCCCTACGTCAATATCTTTACTAGACATAGCTAAAAATCTTAACAATAAATACACCACCAAATGAAATAAAATAACAATTACCACAAAAAATAAACTACCAGTTCACAGCTAAATAAGAGAAAATCCAAATTCCACGGTACCTTTAGTTGTGAGGAATTTTCTTGCAATTCCCCTCTGGAGTCTTCAAATTAAATTATTCTTTTCACACAGTTCAATTAAATTAAGCAATTTTACAAACAGTTTATTTCAAAGTAGGTTATTCAATTTAAGAGCTCTTCTTATATAACAAATTTACTTGATCTTCTTAAAAATTTACTTGTTGAAATTTACTTGTTAGCTTGTAAAAAATCTTTTGAAATTTGCTTGTTAACCTTGCGAAAAGTTTTTGAAATTTTGTTAC
The DNA here is from genome assembly GCA_963680785.1 of Diplosoma virens. Taxonomy (NCBI): domain Eukaryota; kingdom Metazoa; phylum Chordata; class Ascidiacea; order Aplousobranchia; family Didemnidae; genus Diplosoma; species Diplosoma virens. The sequence continues at coordinate 6,954,459 of OY796891.1, forward strand.
TTCCACAAATTTTAGTTTTCTAAATTTTGGAAAGTTTTTTGAATTTTTGTAGAATTTAGTAAATAGTTTTTGAAATTTTGTTCCGATGATAAAAAGCTTTTGAAATTTTGTAGCAAATTTATTTGGTAACTTAGTACGTTGTTTAATCGTCTACCTTTTTGGCGCCTGTAAAGAAGGCCTCGCCAATAACACAATCTAGGTGTCTACTAAACGATAAATTTCTTAATCTTCTTGCTGGATCTGACCTTCGAACCAGCGACAGTAAAAATATAGTCTAGCTAAATCACAGCTCAGACTACCACAATATCTTCTTTATTAAGAAATATGCTCCAATCCACTTAGGAGCCCGAATAGTATAAATCAAAGCAACAGGTTAAAGCTCAATAGCTTAATTCTTCACAATCACGTAGACAACCAAAGACTTGCGACCAAAAAACTATGACTTCACACAGTTAACAATTTTCCAATTTTAAGTTACCACAACGAAACATCCAATTTTATAATGCTGCTTTTCAGCGAACCGTATTTATACCAATCAGTAAGGTTACTCGAATGTTCTGAAATTATCTCAATCACCACACTATTACGTCATAATCAAAACAGGTCAATCCGATAGTTCTGGAAATTACTTTAAAGTTCGTGAAATTAAGCAGTGTTGCCATTTTCTTATAAATAAATGTAAAATATTTAAATTACTTATAAAACTGTTATTTCTTCGGCTATTTGAGCCGGACCAACGCGAAATCAAAGAGATTTTTTATGAGATTGTGAATCTACATAATCTGGGCAATTTTTAGGAACGGAACAGCATGAAAAAGAAATTTGAAAAGAAACCAGAGTGCATTGCAAAAGATGCAACAAACCACTATGCAAAACCCTTGTTTCGGTGACTACCACATCAAAAAACGCTTATTACAAAACGAAAAAAGGGGAAGTAAAACAAACTTCAATCGTTTCTGTTGATTTTTTTATTTTTATCTGAGTTAAATAATGAGTTTTCACATTGTTACTATTTGCTTCTAAATTGTCATTTGTTTCGAGTTGCAGACAGCCTAAACACAAGCCTTACTTTGAAACAATGTAGAAATAGCAATTCTCGTATGTATAATGAACAGAACAGATCAGTCTTAATGTTAAATCAATGTAATTTTATAGTGAACAAATAAAAACGTTGCATAGTTTTCACGATGAGAAACGTAATAGATGCATAAGGTAAAACTAGACGAACAAAAACGAGGTCGTTCTGACAAAACAACAAAGCGTCGGGAAAGCCTCGCCATGCAACGGCGCGTGCGAGCAAACCGAGCCGCACCCAAAGTGTTCATTGTCTTTTGCTAACGTTGCTATTTTCATGATTTATTCCTTGTCAAATCATAAACGCATTGATTGTGCTAACATTAGCCATATTGTAGAATAAGACTAACGGCCATCTTCGAGTCATGCTTTTGGTAGAATATGATATTAAGTCTAATGCGTCAATACCATCTTTTGTTGTAGAACAGTATGATACTCGGTTTCTGATCCAAAGTGCTTTTGATTTCTGGCTGACTATGCATTGGTGAAAGCATATTAACTACACGGTTTTTTATTAGTACAGTACGATGCAATCGTTGCGTAATGTTGAACGCCGAAGACTGTGCTCTTCAAATTTCGCTCTTTGGTCACTTAAAGTCTGTTGCAAGATCTAGCTTGCTCTTCCTCATTGTTCCTATCAGTGTGACCTTCTTTTGAAACAAATTTTGTGCAAGTGATAGATTTATGAAGAAATTATGACAAGAAATATTTCGGCAAGCTTTCAATATCTTATTAAACAAACATTAAAATTATTTACAAAGACGAACGTTTTCGGCTTACTTCAGCCCTCATCATGTTTCTACAATTTTAGCAATATTAATTAACTTTAAATTTACACACACACATAAAAAATCAACAACAGCAAAAAACAATGTATATTTTTAAAAAACAAGCTGTACTTTTGACTAACAGGCTAAATTTTAAATCAAAACGAGTGAGAAACTAAATTGATACAAATTAAATTCCAGATTATGATGTCATTGAAAAAAAAAAGAAAAAATATTACAATCAAAATATATTCAATAAATATGAAGCTCCGTTTGCGAACATTTTTCGATTTAATTTTGGACTTAACTTTTTTATGAATAGAGCTTCGTGAATCTTGGAACAAAATTCTGATTTGCTTTTACGTATTATTATAAAATTGTTTTCATTAAACCGATTATTAGAACATTTTTCACACGATAAAATATAATCTTTGATTGCACTATCCTGTAGACTTTTGAAATTTAGATGCTCCCGGACTCTAGTAATCAAATGTCTGGAGGACATACCGATGTATGTCTTGTTCGTATCGCACGAACATGAGAATTTATAGACAACATTTGAGCAAAGAGCCACAGTTTTCATCAAAAGAACAAAATTTAGGTTTTAATCAACTAAAAAGCATAGTTACCTAAACATAAAAGTATGTTAATAGAAAAACAAGTAACACAACTCAAAGAACAACACACTTAAACAACTGCGCGTCGCGTTGACAGCGTTCTGCAGTAACCATAAAATAGAATGCACAGAATAAAATCTCCAAGCAAGAACGTGCTTCAGGCTTGATTACGCACAGCGCTTAATTGCACAACAATCAAATTTTTATAGAGTAGTGCGCACTAAATTATCCTTTTGTTGTTGCACTGGTGATGTTCGAGGATCCTCTTTGTCGAGAATTGGAAGTCAAGATTCTATTTTACTCGAGATCGAGAGCCTTGTGGACATGGAGACAAGTCACTTAAGCAAACACTGCTTTTTCTACAGTTTATTGTAGACTGTCGGAATAATTTTTTGCAATTTCAAAATCGACAAAGAATCAATCTCTTCTTTCTTTTTTTCAGTGCATTTGTTAGTCTTTTTTTGATACACAGTTAAAAACTTTTTTTCAACTTTGTAATCGAGGAATAGTCAATCTATTCTTTCTTTTTTCTCAGTGATAAAGACACCTATCTATTAATTTTGTTTACTATTCCTAAGAGATTTGTTCGCTTTTGTTTTGTTAAGTTACAAACTTTACGAAAGTGAAATAATTATCAGTTTGAAGTTCCTTTTTTATTGAAGAATGATTGCATGAGCTAAATAACACATGATCAACAAACCTTTTTTTCAATGTAAGGCAAGCCATTCTTATTCACAGTTAACCAAGTGCTTCTGCACATATTTGCCCCGCCATAAAGCCCGCAAAATTCTTCCAAAAAAGTTTTCATTACGAACCTACTTTGTTGGATGTGGAACTATCAGTAACACTATCTTATCCTCATTTTGAGCTACGTCGCGGTCGTTGATCTGAAGAACGACTCGGATGTGCCAGGAGCCAACTTAAAATTTAGATTGTTTCTTCTTCAGCTTGACTGGTATCACTGGAATGTACAACATTACAACTTTTCAAGAAGGGGCACTGTTACACATTTCTTAATTTTTTGGTTGTTAGGAGTGCTATGAGATAAATCGAGATATACAGTAGGATAAGGCGACGATATTTAAAACATTCTTTTTTACAATAATTCGTCATTTTTGGTAGAATCACGGAATCTATACTTGTACCTAAAAAAAGCATTGGAATCAAATATACTGTGAACATAACCTGCAACATTTTTGTCAATATTATGCAAACTTTAAAAAAATTTTAAAAATAATGGAGATCCTTTTTTGTAGAGTGCTTGATAAAAGTCAGAGCATATATAATAGATATATGTTAAGACAAAAAAAAAGCACCCGTAGAGTGTAGGATGAAACAAGTTGTTGGTGTGTTTTTGTTTTGGGCTAATAATCTAATTTTAAATATTTTATTTGCAGTATCAGTATAACTATGCCTCGAGATAGATTTCTCAAAAAATGAGAGTAAAAAAAGAAATATCACGCATGTCTTTGTGAAATTTTGTTTATGACATAGCTTTTACTAGGTGAAGCAAACAGCTTGTCAAAATGAATCTCTTTGGCATTGAAAAAAATTGGGGCGATACGGCCCGGATAGTCTCTAGTTGTAAAATCCCACTTCATAATCAAGAACTCGGATTGATTAGATATCAGATTTGAGCTCTAGCTTGATAAAAAATAACTGAAAGTGTATTTTGATTATATGATGGACAAGTAGTCGTACCAACTATCTGATCTTTCCTCATATCTCTTGAGGTAGTTACTTCATGCTGTGTGACGTCCAGTATTTTAATTATAAAACAATTATTATTGATATTCTAGAAGCAAATATCTACAGGATCTCTAGCGATCTACGTAGGCAATAATGAAACTTTTTTTTGAATAGTAATTTATTTTATCTGTGGTATTTCACGTAGCACAACATTAAATTGAATCGAAACGCATAAAAAATTAGTTAACTACCGCTTTTTTATCCTGATTAAAGCAAAAAACGAGTTGTTGCTTTATTCATACTCGTTGTGTCACTTTTTTTAAAATATTTATAGATATAAAGATATTATGTTGCTGTAACTTTTAAATTTTTTGAAATATCTTTAAAACTTTTGATGGTTTTAAATAAAATTAAAAGCACCCTTGTTAAAACATTGAGTTGTACTAACCGACTCTCATTTAATAAGTCGTTATTGATGAAAGTAGTATAGAATGATCCGGAGAGGTCCGAGGCGCTGACATCATCAAACTCTGACGTCCGCAACCTAAAGAACAGGCAACCCAAGACGGTGGTTAAGTCTAACCCTAAACAAAACTACTGTTGCTAACGCTAGTCTTCTAACCCTAAGAACGTCAGTGGTCCTGAGTTCAATTTTTACCCAAGACAGTTGACAGAAAAGCTGTTAAACTTACTGTAAAAAACTCTAACCGTAACATGTCTTTCCCAAGAACATAACAACAATGGTCGAATACAGTGGTCTGGAGTTCAATTTTTACCCAAAACAGGATTTTAACCTTAACTCTATCCCTAAGAAAGTCAACGGTCTTGAGTTTAATTCTCACCCTAAACAGTTAACAGCAAAGCTGTCAAACTTAAAGAAAACTTTATTCTTAACCTTAAGAAAGACATTGGTCCTGTTTTTGGCTTAAAACTAAAACTAATTTTATTTTCCAAAAAATATGTTTTCAAAGCGAAGCTATAAATTTTAAAACATTTAAACAGTTATCCGATCGATCTATTTGTTTTTAAAACAATTTTGCTTAAAATCCGAACACTTTTTTTAGACCACTAAGCATTTTAATACCAACTCGTGAAAAAACATTTTAAATCTTTATATTCAAGGTGATCTCACTTAGCAAATAACAAACGTTTTGGGATGAATTTTGTTATTAAAAGTAAAAAATGAACAGTTTTATAAAAAACAAAAGAAAAAGAACAGTTTTATGATCAATTCTGTTAATAAAAGTAAAAAATTAAAATTAATCTTTAAAAATATCAAAATTTATTAAGTAACATAAACAGTTGTTACATTTGGCTGGAGATCGAACTTACAGCTAAGATTAAGTCAGTGTTTTGATATTACACAAAATTTTTGGTCAAGTCAAAACTTGTTAGAAATAAATTTTCCTTTTACAAATTGTTTTTTTTCTTAAAAAGGGAGCTATAAAATTTAAGGTGCATTACAAATATAAAAAATTGTTTTCGCTTGCTCTATTTTCAACTTGACTGGGAATTAAATTAACCCTAGGATGCACAACCAGGGTCAAGTTGACCCGGCAAAACTAATTTTTTTAAATATCTTTTTATAGAAAAAATTTCACTGCCTTATGTTTCCTAACATCTTTAATAAACTCATTTTACAATTTGTAGTAGTGTTTTTGTTTTATAATCTTACTTTGTACCTGAGAAAAAAAGAGTTTTTTTATAATACCCAGAGAATGCACGACTAAGGTCAAATTGACCTTAACGCATTTCAGGTGATAAAACAGTTGTACTAAACATTTTGAAAGAGCATCTGTGTCTCCAGCATGATTTGCTGCGACCTCTTGTCTTGTTTGATAATATTAGTTGTTTGTACAGCAATAATTTGGCTACCTAGTCGCTGCAATAGCTCACGACTATTTTCTAAACAGGACATCAGAATGTGGTAGCACAAGGTTTAGCAGATAAAGCTAGATTTTCTTAACAGTATTTTGTTGGTGTTGTGTGAGCTGTGTTGCTGAAAAGTGATTAGGTAGGCCTACAGATATATTAGGTAAACTGCAGGAACCAGAAATATTCTACTATCTCTTTCAGATAGCCTGACTGATTGATCATATAAGCTACTTCTGACAGATCTTTTACAGTTCAAAGAGAATACAAACGTTTGTTTTGTTCAGATAATATGTAGTGTTATTGCAAATATATTACAAAATGGCTAAATCTACCAAGAGCGCAATAATGAGGTGCGCTTGACCTTTCAAAATGCAGATCCCGTACAACATCAACTAAACCCTGATTCAAAACGGAAAAAATGTCACATTTGTCCTTATGAAAAACATCGAAAAGTGCGATGCTACTGTTTACACCAATGGTTCCCAAACATTTTTGTTTCGTGGCCCAAATATTTATTTAAAAATGGTTCGTGGCTCACTACTGTTACCTGTTGTAACATTTTACAATGACGGCGTTAGTGCGATAGGCGCAGTTCAGGTAACTACGGCGCAGTGGTTAGTGCTCCTGGCTCTAAACCGTAAGGTTATGAGTTCGATGTCTCGACAAGGCGTTTTGTTGTTATGTTCTTGGGAAAGGCATTTTACAGTACTTTCTCATGCTTTGTGGTTTCTGGAAAACACTACAAATTGTATAAATATTCTACAGAAAAGCAACCAGACAAAAGTACTCCTCGGGATCTCCGAAAGCGGGTCTGGGTTATGCGGTAAAACAGGTGTCCTATGTTTATCGCTTCCATCGTTGTCCCGCGAATCAGGAGGATAAATAGCACAAAACAAACAACTTGTGTGGACATAAAAAATTTTATTTTGCAACTGTAACACAAAAATAAATAAAATAGTTGCTAACCATTTATTTTTCAATGAAAAGGATGTGCCTGCACATTTGCTACAAGATTCTTAATTCTTGGTTCTGTTGACGAGAGAGAACAGCGAATATCTTGCTCAATTTCAAGACGGTTCCGTTGCTTAGTCTTTACATTTAAAAGTGTTGAAAAGGCAGATTTGCAAAGCCAGAAGTCTTGTTTATTTCTGAATAGTACAATGCCGTTTTTAGTCGGAAATCCGTGACTTGAAAAGCTTCAAACACATCTTGACAGTTGGAGTCGTTTTTCATGTCAATGAATTGATCCTGCAATTCGTCTTCTACTTTCTCAGAGGAAGGCCTAAACGGATTTCTTGCAAGTGACAGGTCATCTCTGCTAATTTCGGGAAAGTATTTTTTGAATTTGCAGTCCATGTTTTCGAGATATTTAGCAACATTGGTTTTCAACTCTTCGTCCAAATTAGAAATATCAGCCAGACTGCTAAACATTGAAAAATTGCGTTTTTGTACTTTATGTCTCCAGTTTGAAAATTTCTCAATAAATGCATTGATTAAGTTCACAAAGCAATTAAATTTTTTTTCTTTGCATTTTCAGATTTAGAGTGTTCAAAAAGTCAAAAATATTTACTAAGTATGAAGATGATACAGTGTTAATTTTGAAAAATAAAAACATACAATTTTTATTATACAAGGGTACAATTTTTGGAAATAGTTCTATGGCTCACTGAAAATGGTTTCATGGCTTACTACTGGGCCATGCACCACAGTTTGGGAACCAGCGGCTTACACTGTCATAAAGGACTGTTGTGGTTTTTAAACAGTGATTAAATAAATTTTGTATTAAATTTCTCTGATTTTTTCATTGAGCACTCTGCGGGAAAGATCGATTCACTCCTGCAATATATATATATATATATATATGTATATGTATATGTATATATAACCAAATTGTCTCACAATACTGGTACAGTGCTAGATAACAAGGTTAGAGAAATTTATTTAAACTAAAAACACTACAACAAAAAAATTGAAACCATGACGGTCTGTTTCATCTTAAAGAATTGTCAGGTGGTTGCTTATTCAAATAAAATTTATTTGAATAAGTAACATTCTATTTGAATAAGTAACCACCTGACGATTCTTTAAGATGAAACAGACTGTCGTGGTTTCAATTTTTTTGTTGTAGTGTTTTTAATTTAAATGTATATATATATATAATTTTGGCAAGGAATAAATTTTCTTCAACCATATTGTAGCGATACTCAGCAACACAACTAAATTCATAAAACTGTTATTTTTGAACGTTTTCGGCTTCTTAAGCCCTTTTCAAGTAAAACTTAAACTTAAATGAAATTAACAATAATGCGTCAAAACAAAAAAATTTTATTATTTATGCATGAATGATTTACATTGTGACGAATAAGTTAAAGCAATAAATAACACTACGTAACAAAATTTTACAAAAAGTTTGTTTGGCTAAATTTTTTAGATGTGTCTGTATGATTTTTAAGCGCTGATTCCAAAAATGCTATCAGTTTTTTTCTATCATCGATCGTTTTCAAGATACGATAATTTCCGTTAACTTTATAAATATGATGCAGTTATGATTGCTGTGATCTGTCTCTATCAGCATTATCTTGTTGTAAATTGGCGTTTTATTTAACTGAGGGAGTGAGCAGGCATATAGGAGTGAGAAATCTTACCGTCAAAAGTACGTTTATTACCTGTTAGTCCTCAGTTTTGGTTTTATCTCTGCCTGTTAAATTCAAAATAGTCGATTAGAAAGTCATGTTTACATTGTTCAGTGTATGCAGAGAGAAGTACCGCGTTGTAGTCAGAACCTAACAGCCAGCCTTGAATGCCAACAGCCTACTCAGTACCCCCTATGATTATATTTTGCAGAGTTAAGTCTTGTGTTAATCTTAGATTGAATTTATCTTTTAAAAAGCGAAAATCAAAATTTCTAGTAGAGAGTGCAAAAATTTACCGAATTGCTTTTGTTATGTATGTGGATTCTACATCAGCGGTAAATACACCACATACAAAATTGTAAAAGGAACAAAATATTGGACAGCTTATAAACTATGTTTTGGGATGGACATTGGTTATCAGGATAAGCCCTGGGCATCACATGTAATCTGTGGCAGCTGTGGATCTAATTTTGAAGGATGGTTGAGGGGTTCTGGAAAAGTTATGTCATTTGCAGTTTCCAGAGTTTGGAGAGAGCCCCAAAATCATCATGATGATTGCTATTTTCGCATGATAAACATTTCGAAGTATTGCAAGATCAGCGGAAAAAGAGCTGTAACATATCCAAGTATACCCTCATCGATTGCACCTGTTCCTCACTGTAAAACCTTACCGGTTCCTAACCCACCATCAAATGTGAGTTCTTTTTTTGCGGATCACTAACACTAATTTATTTGTTCTGAGATTGGATCCAATTTCTTATACTGTATGCTATGTAGCCTACTTGTTATTTATCATTTCAGGTAGAAATGTACTTCAGTGAAGACTCATCAACAACAACTGACACTGATGCCGAAAATGAAGACACTGATGCCGAATATACACCATCAACAAGTTCAGAACCTCATTTTTCAACTAAAAAAGAATTGGATGATTTAATACGTGATCTGGGTCTTACGAAATCTAGAGCAGAGTTATTAACATCCAGACTGAATGAATGGAATCTGCTTGGCGATGACTGCAAGAGCACTGCCTACAGAAATAGGCACTTGGAGTTTTCTGTATGTTTTGATGTTATTGAAGACCTTTGCTACTGCAAAGATGTGGAAGGCTTGTTTAGTGCTCTTGGAATAGATCATGATCCTACTAAGTGGCGACTTTTCATTGACATTTCTACCAAAAGTCTTAAAGCAGTGTTACTTCACAATGGCAATATATATTCGTCAATTCCACTTGCTTGATCATTACAGATGAAAAAAGACTGAAAATGTCAAGCAACTGCTCATTAAGGTCAATTATGCTCAGTTTAAGTTGTATGTTTGCGATGACTTTAAAATGCTAGGAGTTTTTCTGGGTCTACAGAGTAGATACACAAAACACTCTTGCTTTTTGTGCTTGTGGAATAGTACAACTGACGGTGAGCACTATGAGAAAATGCGTTGGCCGACACGGGGAAAACTGACATCAGGAATGTACAATGTCATTATGGAGCCTCTTGTAAGCCCGGAAAAGGTTTTATTGCCACCTATTTATATCAAATCACTTCTAGTAAAACAGTTCGTTAAAGCTTTGGATTTTGAAGGAGAAGTTTTTCAAGAAATCTGCATAATGTTTTCCAGACTATCAGATGCCAAAATAAAAGGAGGAATATTTGTTGGTCCCCAGATATGCACAATGTTATAGTCTAAAAGCTTGGAAGCAATAATGAATGAAACAGAAAAGGAAGCGTGGCAAGCATTTCTAGGTGTTGTTAATGGATTTTCGGGAAATAAAAGGAACCAAAATTATAAAGGCTTAGTGAAAAACTTATCAAAAGCTACCAAAACATGGGTTGTCGCATGTCTGTAAAACTGCACTTCTTATGTTTCCATCTGGACTTTTTTCAAGAAAATCTTGGTGACTTTAGTGAAGAGCATGGTGAGAGATTTCACCAGAATATTGAGCCCGTGGAAAAACGATATAAAGGTCGTTGGGACAGTGCAGTGACGGGAGACTACATTTGGTCTTTGGTAAGGCAAGATAAGAGCGGTCATAAAAGAAAAGCTTGCTCAACAGTGCATTTTTGAGTGACTATAACTATTTGAAAAAATTTGTGTTTATTTGAACCTTCTCTTTTATAAACGTTTTAAAGCTAATTTTTGCATTGAATAAAAGCAGAGCCATGATATGCAAATATAATCTACTGCAAGAATCGAACACAATTCGCTAACTACAGCTACGTCAGATCAAACAAAAAGTTTGAATATCTTAAAAATTAATGATGTTACGAAAAAACTACCTAGATTTTTGAATTCAGCACCCAAAAATACATAAAGGGACGCTAAAAAAATAGCCAAACAAAAATTGTGTTACGTAGTGTAATTAATTTTCTTTGTTTTGACGCATTATTGTTAAGTTCATTTAAGTTTAAGTTTTTCTTGAAAAGGGCTTAAGAAGCCGAAAACGTTCGAAAATAAAAGTTTTATGAATTTAGTTGTGTTGCTGAGTATCGCTACAATACATACATACAGTATATATTATATTTATTAAACACTACACTTTATTAGTTGAAACCACAACAGTCTGTTTCATCTTATCGAATCATCAGGTGGTTGCTAGAAAAGTCGTTAAAGCACCGGACTGATGATCAACATGGTCTCGGTTCAAAACTTACTTGCGCCATTTTATTGTGTCCTTGGGAAAGACACTTTACGGCACTTTCCCCTGCTTGGTGGTCTTGGCAAGCAGTTCTAAATTACAGTAATATCTCTACAAAATTACTAGCGGACAGCAATATCTTGGCATCTCCGGAAGCAGGTCGGGATAATTGCTTACCCTATGTATAGCGCCTCCGTCGCTTTCCTGCGAGTGAGGAGGATAAATATAGAGATTAAAAAAATAAATAAATAAAAATAAAAAATCAAAAATATGTAGTTAATTGTGGTAAAAATAATACGCTTGAAATAAATAACACGTAGTTAATTATGCAAATAATACAACTCCTGTGACGTCATACAAGAAAAATAACTCAAAAATGTAAAATGCAAGTACAGAGGTTTGCATCTATTTAAAGGTGAGGGAAGGCGTGTTAGGCGTATTGTAAAAATTTAAAAGGAGAAAAGAAAAATTTACAAAGCAATAAAAAGGTTATGGGAGAGATCGTGTGAGGTGAAAAAGTTAAGTAAGTGAAGGACAGTGCGAATGTTAGTGAGCGGTTTAAAATAATGTACAATAAAGGTAATTTAATCAATTTAAATTTGTTTTTATGGCGATGATTTCCGGTAAGCTTTGGTCGTTTCTAAAGTTTTGATGTTTGATAATAGTGATTTAATTCAAACATTAAATATAGGTGGAGCCGCGAATAATTACGAAAGGTTTTTTAATTTAAATTTGTTTTTCCGACGGCACTTCCCGTTTAATTCCGATCTTTTATTCAGCATGATTGTAGGATCCGCTCGGAGAATGAAGAGTTTTTCTGCTAAGCAGAGGTTGCACCATCTAGCTCCCGGATAGTATGGTGTGGTGTGGGTCGCGATGCTTTATTCAATGACGGGTTTCTTTCCTGCGTCTTTAGCTTGCCAAAAGGCTTTAGACAGCTCGGTGGCATATAGTCTGGATATATACATAAGTAATGTTGTTTATTTGGTTGAAAAATGCTAGGGGTTTTGCTCTAATAAAGATAAAAATAGCTAAACTAAGGCAAGACTTACGCTAAAGCTGCTGAGGTAATTGCCGTTGTAACTGAGGCTAAGGCTTCTTCCTTTTAACATAAAGGAAACAAAAATGTAACTGAAGTTATTAAATAATTTGTCTAAACGCGTTTGTTTAAAGAGTTTAAATAAAGGCTCTGTAGAGGGTACTCTCACTCGTCTTCCTTTCTCTGTCAATTCTATTGATCGTCAACTGTCAGCTTTCAATTTTTATAGCAATGCTCTAGCAGCATTAAAAATACCTTCTGGGATTTGCTGCGTGACCCTTCAAGAAGATGGATCATATGTAAACAAAAGTACGTTTTAATCTTTAGCAGACTTTGGGTAACACAAGTGAACCTAAAAAGGCGGAAAACCTTGGATGATTCTATCATAATAAATCCAGAAACAACTTTTTAATGATTAAACATAACGGATTCTTATTCCGGAAATAATCAAAAGATCATACTCGTATATTGTACATCATGACGAAATATAGCAGGAATTTTTTTTGTGTAAATGATGAAGGTTGTTCTCAGGTTTGAAATATTGAAAGACTCAGGATAATTGTGATATATTTACAAAAACCCTTCATGGAATAATAATTTCAGAAATTTCAATAGAACTTATATTGATAAAAGAATATACAAAAAGTACAGTTGGCTTGTTTTAGACATTTTTTTTAAGACATCAGACGTTCATATATCAGACATGCATTATCTTATTTGAGCTATATATAAAAATTTTTCCTTTTTTCTTCTACAGAATATCAAAAATAAAACAATAAAAATTACTCTTGCAGCAAGAACCAGACGCTGGGAATCAAATATAAAAAAAAGCAAAACGTGTGTTCAAGGTCTGCACACTTATTAGAAAAACAAGGCAGATGTTTAAAATCCAACTTTTAGGAAAATGATATGCCAAGAAAAACGTTTTTGTTATCATCAATTTTGTTGATCCAAAGCTATTAAAAGTTTTGCTTGATTCTCCAAAAAATAAAATTGCTAGAGTTTTTTTCTAATTGCAGGCGTTCCCCCTTGTTCTTCTTATACGGTTATAGAAACAAGCAAAAGCATTGTAATGGTTTTCACTTCAATCGTAAAAGAAAATAATAGCGAGAAAAAAACCTAATAATCGGGAGATATTTTGAGAACTTGCTTAGGCAATCCGCGTGATAAAAAGACTAGAAACTGCATAGCAATCAAATTATCATTAAAAGCATAATAGATATTAGGCTAAAGCAACAAATACAGAAATAGGTAACAGCAGCAATATTTGCAAAAGAAATAATGGTAATTCTATTAGAGCAGCAAAATGATGATACACAAAATAGCATCACTTGTGGCAGATACAAGAAAAATTTGTATTTTTTGCTTTTTATACACATTTAACTGAAATGTAGTGCACACAGTGCAATAGTTAGAGCTTGCTTTGATGTAAAATAATATTGCATGTTTCCGTCTGTATTTTTCTGAAAAAAGGCACAACACAACAATCTGCTTGCATGACTCAAAAAATTAGTGAATTGTTATCACATTTCCAAATTAACGTGATTTAACAGGAAACAACCAAGCAAACTTTAAATGCATTTTGTGAGATATGGCACATACTAAAAAAATGCAATTAATTTAATAAAAAAGATAAATTTTTGCGTTCAAATTTTTTGCAAGATATCTGGTGCAAAATCGTATTACTTAAGCGTCTCAATACTGGATAGAAGAATTGCTGCGCCACCTTTTAGTTTGGGCCTCTTACGTCAATTTGTGTAAATTTTTTGCAAGTGAAAAATATTAGGGTGTAGAAGAATACTGTTAGGTTAAATTAGATATTTTCAATAGTACAGAGCAAGCGTTCTATCTATCCACATGTGTGCATGCAAATATTTTTTTGCCATATATGGAACAAACAGAAGTCATTGCTGTTTCATGCCAATAGTTTTGTTTCACAAAAATGTTTTGTTTACATGAAATTTTATAAAAATAGATAGTAAAGCTATTGCGTTTGAGGTTAATTAAATTGTTACAGCTAACGTAATATTTTTTGAACTACATTAGTGCTGTTTTGTCAAAAATCACTGATTAAGTTTTTAAAATTTTATAATAACCAAAAATTTACATATATAAAGAAAGAACCAAATATCAGTGATGACAATTTTTTAACACAGAGTATAAAGTTGTTTTTTAGTTTCGAGCTCGTAACAATAAAAAAACGTCACCTATGAGAACAGCAAAATAAAAATATTTGATACACCATAACAGCGTTATTGCGTCCATAAATTTCAAATAAATGCTGGGTAACATTTTCATCACATAAGTACGTATATTTAAAATTATAAAAACACTTTATTTATTTCATAAAGTTCGAATAAAAAATTCTTCCTGATAAATTCTACATGTTACACATTTATGTTTGGCAAGTCAGACAAAGAAATTTGCAGCAAAAAAGGTATAAAGCAATTCCATAGAGTGCATTAGCGCAAACATAGAAATAAATGACAATCCATTTGTTAAACAATTATTAACGATATTTGTACATAGATTATTCACAGATAACTGGCATCATTTGAAATAGAGACATGAACTAAAAGTAATAATCCTTTGAAAGTGAAAAACTATCGAATCTGAGAGAAAGAATGAGAGAGACCAGTCTTAATTTTAAAATCGATAACTGGAGTTCTTATTCCTAATGCGAACTGGTTAATGAGCTGTTTTAAAATTTGTTCAGAATTTATAATGATGTTTATGAAATTGGAACAAAAACGTAGAAAAGCTTTCATGCCTTTTTTATGCTGTACGGGAACAAAAATTTTTACGCTTTTTTTCATTTCGATTGCTGCATTTTACGACAATGAGAATCTTTGGTTATAAATAAAGTTAGATTAAGTATTTTTTTTTTGATGAAATTATTTTTTGGTGCGTTATTTACACATGTAACATGTATGAGGATGGTTAAAAAGCAAGATCTGCCAGAAGTGCAAAAATAATTAATCGATAAAATAAAAGGCTTTCATGAATTTAACCGGATGGGCCAAAGTGAGACGTCTTAAGACTCAAATTCAAAACCTGATTTTAATTAGTACAAGTATAAACCAGTTGTCTAGTCGATTGTAGCCCTTCGGAAAATTGTCTTTTAATAAATCATCCTAATTAATTAATCCAACTTAAAACAGGGACTATCATACAATATTAGCTTCTGTATTGAGCGCGGTGCAATCGCAGTTGAATGAACATAAGCTATACTCAACGGGACTAAATTGTATGTTCGACTAGCAACGCAAATCATAGTTTATCTACGCTGTAAAGTCATTGCTGCATTATTTTTATTTAATTTACTTTTTTCGTTCCTTTTAGTTTTTATTTTTGATTGTCGCCAGCCACAAAGTCTTTCGGTTCGGTACATAGATGACAAAATTTTTAATACCTCGAATTATGGTTGGCAAAGTCAAACACACCTTTGAGCCGCCCATCACAAGCCCATTCCCGCAATCAATTAAAAAATTATTTGCAGATTTGACAAAGTACAGTAAAAGGCAGATGCAGCACTTGAAATCTCCCAAGCACATTGCGCCCGGACATGCATTAAGTGGCCAAAATTTTTTATAATTTAGTGTCGCTTGATTTGGCAAATACTCAATTGGTTTTTAAGTCTTGCTTTAAAAACAAACTTACGGAGGAAAATAACTTAAACTTTACAAAATTTTGCGAAGACAATGGACGTCTTACAAACTGTTTGTTTCAAAGAATATGTTCTATGCCAGATAATATCTTTGACGTTTCCCTGACAGTCACAATATGCTCGGACGTATGACCAATTACATTGCGCCCGACATAGGGTTAAGGCATTTCCTCTGTTTGGCGGTCTTAGCAAATAAGAATCTCTAAATTACAGTCATATTGCTAAATAAAAAAGTTATAATACATAATTTCAACCTTCAACCATCTGTAATAATTGGACCTCTCTGAAAACAGATCCGGTTAATCACTTGACGGTTTTTCAAAATGCAATTCCACCGACGCTATCCTGCGGCTCAGAAAGATTAACATAAATGAAAAAAAGTAAAGATGGGAAAGGACGTAGTTGTTTATTTCATGAAGTTATTTTCTAATTCTATTTTTATTTGAATTGCGACCACACAGTTAAACATATCGTGCGCACATTTGGGCCGCATCGAGCCAACCATGATCTCTTAAAGCTGAGCGGCTTCCGATATATCTCAACACTTTGATTGTAATGCAAAAAGTTAACCACAAAAGTTGTATTTCGCTCTTCTTTTACAATGTAATTTTAACTTCATAAATCTATAGTTAATTTTCTGTCTTTTTTTAGTAGTTTTAAATTTTTATTGTTAGTAATCTTTCTCATTATCAAATAATGATTATATATTTGGTATATCACCCACACTTAATTTAATTTATTACGTTTTGTTGTTTTCAATTCTGAGCACGTGAAAAGTAGCTTAAGAGCATGGATAATCTGCACAGAAGTGAAGAACCTTTTTATTATTGAAAGCCAGATTTTAAATTTTTGACAAAGTAGGCCGCATAAGTTGAAACACCCAAGAAATAGCCTAATCACTTTGAACTTGTGTCGTATTTTTCGATTTTGTTGCCAAAAAGCATTCATTACCAAAAAAAATATCTTCACTTGAATCGGACTCGAGTTTTTTAATTTTCGTCCTAAAATAAAGTAATCTTTATTTTAAAAAATCTTTCTTTTAAATCGGACTTCAATTTTTTAAATTTTTGTCCTTAAAATGAAATAATCTCTGAAAATAAAAAAGATCTTCAGCTTGGATCTGCCTCAGATTTCTCGATTTTTATCTCTAAAGATAATACACGCTCAACAAAAGGTATTTTTTTATTAGCAGTTGTCATCGGCACATAAGTTTATTATCATATAGACCAGTGTTTCTCAAACTGTGTGCCGCGGCACACTACTGTGCCGTGAGAGATTTCTAAGTGTACCGCGAAACTTTTTAAAATACTTTAATCCATGCTCCGCAACAGCAACGTAAAAACACTCTATAACAGAGGAAACGTATGTTATTTTATAGGTTGCGACCAAAAAGCTTAAAAATTTTAAATGTAATTCTCATTACGTAAAGTTTTGGTAATTAGTTGTCTTCCATGCTTATTTCGGTACACCAGGCATTTCAAACTCGCGGCCCACAAAGTCTTTCAACGAATTTTTTGATCAGGTGCTCAATACGAAATCAAATTAATCATAAATTTAGAACTAAATTTAGATAATTAAAGTGACAAGGTTTATTAGCAAGAACTTGGTTTTTTAACCGAAATTAACGAGCCAATTAAGTGAAGACCTTTTCTTTGGTCCTCACCTTGATTTCAATGTAAAATTTAAAAGAATAACCGGGATCAGCCAAACAATTCAAGTGAAGACTTTTTTTATTGGCCTTCAATTTTTTTTGTAACGAGATTGCGGCCAGCGGTAAAACTTCAAGCTAAAATTTCACCGATGCGGCCCACATAGCCGGGCAAGTTTGACATGCCTGGTACACGATATGCAAAACCTAAATACTTTATACGAATACAAACAGTGCAAAATCTAGTGAAGAATGATAAAAGTAGTTTTTACTTTATTGATAAAAAGTTACATAAAAATTCGAAGCCTTTATGAAATACAATATTAATGCATCAGGTAAAGGAAAACGTGGAAAACTCAGTACAGACCAAAAAAGATCTGTACTCTGGTCCAAGTGTGCCGCGAAGTTTGGAAAGGTAGCAAAGTGTGCCGTGGGCGCAAAAAGTTTGAGAACCACTGATATAGACCATAAAAATGCTAGACCATCTCTGGTCTAGCATTTTTTTCTCTCTAGCGTTTAAGAACCGCAAAATGATATGTTTTAGTTAATGCAAGACTTCCAATTACGTAATCCGTTTGCTGTCGTAATTTTATGATTGCTGTTT
Source organism: Diplosoma virens (assembly GCA_963680785.1). NCBI lineage: Eukaryota > Metazoa > Chordata > Ascidiacea > Aplousobranchia > Didemnidae > Diplosoma > Diplosoma virens. Next base: position 6,972,707 of record OY796891.1, read on the forward strand.
TGCGGCGGCGCGAACTGTGACCGATAGCAAACTTAGTTTAATTTTTAATTAGCTAATTGTCCACCAAAATCTTAAAGTTTCTGTTATTTCTGGCATCACGTGACGTGATCTTATGAATAGTCCGCTTTTTGTTTTCAAATTATTCCAGTTGATTAATTCCAGACGTTGCATTCTAATTGAATCGTTCATGTTTTGCCTGTAATTGTTTCAAGTGTCAGTTGACACCCTGGAAATTAATTCTATTGAAAGATAGAATTGTTTTTGATTATATAAAGGATAAATTATTCAGGTCAATTTCAGCTATCAGGGTGCTAATTCATTCTTATATTTTTTCAGTACAAAGTTGTTGAAGTGATTATTTGCAGTTGCTGGCGCTGTGAATTGTTTTGAAATTTGGTAAAACTTGGAAACCAAGTTTTACGTGAATCGATTAAGTTTTTGTGAATTGTGTAAAAATATTCTTTAGAGTCAGAAACTGTGGTTTCTCTCTCTGCGTGGAGAGAGATTTCTAGCGAATCAATCTGTATTTGACCAGAACCCACATTAAGGAATTTCAGTCTCGTGGCAAATTATTTCCATAGCTTGAATAAATAAACCTAGCTTTATATCAGCCCAGGTATTTGGGTTACCCAGATCAACTGGTCCTTTTGAATTTCCGAATAAAATTGTTACATTCTAAACGCCGATTTTAAATTTCGATTAACACCAGAATTACCAAGGTGTTCTATAGAATACCGGGTCTTTTTAATCTATGATCGTAGATTCGGATCAATACGTTTTGTTTTGAAATATATTGACTTTTAAAGAAATTCAGTTTACTTTATATTTCGTGAGGCACAAATTCCCAAGGTATTGGTTTAAAAGATTACTGTGTATTTTTGATTTCCTATCCTAGAAGTACCACGGTGTCCTCTTGGACACCAGAAAGATTTGACAATGCATTGGGTTTTTAAGTTTAAATTTTTTTTATCAATAGCTTTCTGCAGAAAATAACCTATTACGACTTAATCTTGTTTTCTTTCCTATGGCAAAAGTAGTTACTTTGATTAGTAGTATTGATATAATCAATAATAGCAAGTCATTATGCCCTTGTTTCAGACAAATTTTAGTAATCTAGCGTGGCGGCAGTGATTTATTTTTGAGTGCAATTATCAAAACCAAAAAGTGCTTTATACGTGATAGCTTTAACTACAAGTTTGTTTATTAAAAATTTCATGGTCTTAGTAATGGTAGAAACTGTTGCCTTAGTGGTGCAAAGTAGAGCTAAAAGTATTTATTTCTACAGCTACATATCACTCACAGCAAAATTTTTACAAGATTTTGTTATCACTTTTGTGCTATCGTGATTTAGAGTTGCAAAAGTAACATAAAACAGCAAAAAACGATGTCTTACCATGTGATATAATTACTACTTAGGAGACTAAGGATGAGTTTTGGAGTGGATACTAATGATGAGTTTTTGAGTGATAAAGAGGGAACAGTTCCCCAGTTATTATCTTCCATTTCATCTGCTGTAAGCTCAGCAATTATTGGCAGAGAGAGTAATGATCAAAATGAATTAAATGATAAAAGCATCAAAACACGCAAATACAACTGCTGATGGTAGATAGCAAACACGAAGCAATTTGGAAATCTTGCCAACCTGCAAACTGCAATGAACATTTTGTCAACAAGTAAAACTCCTGCTAACATGATCTTTATTGCAACTCCATCGTTATTTTTCTGTGTTTCATCCAGTATCAGCACACCATACACAGATTAAACATTTTTTTATTTATGAGTCAATATTGAGATCAATAGCTTAGTTTGCAACAGAAGAAGCTGTACTTCATGAACTTCAACACTATTTTACAAGCTTATATGAACTTAAACGGTTCATCGCAGTGCAATTGCCAGGCAGCTATATTCTTTAAATTTTTAAAACATTTTCTTTCATCTCTATATTTATTGTTTTAACTCACAGGAAAGTGTCAGAGGAACGATACACAGAGAAACTCTCAAGCTTTACTCCGACCTGCTTTTTTGAAATGCCAAAATAATGCTCTCTTGTTGAAATTTTTATTTTTGTTTTTAATTTTTTATTTTTTTATTTAAAAATTACACCAAAAGAGCTGCTTGCCAAAACCATCGAGAAGCAATAATGCCGTAAAGTGTCTTTCTCAAGAGTACAACAAAATGCAGCAAATAGGTTTTGAACATTGATCATGTTGATTATGTTCGCCCTCAATTACGTTAACACTCGATCATCCTACCGACATTTATCGAGAAAATCATCTTATAATGCTTTTGCGGAACAAAATTTATCAAATTTTTTTTTGTATAAAGCAATGGCACGAACAAATTTACAAAAACGTTGAAGCATCTGCAATTTAACAACTAAGCAATAGAAAAAGAAATGATGCTGAAATTGACAGCTTTGTACCAAGGCTTAGATAATATTATGCAAATTTACATGCAATCGCTTCCAAACTTTGATACTTTATGTTTTTGAATAGCCGCAATATGTTCTGATACATTTCTCCTACATCTGCAGGCTGATCTAAAATTGCTAAATTGTGTGCCATAAAGCGCCTATTTTTATTTCTTGTCAGAGCGTTTTATTCAAAATTGTTTTTCTACAATTTTTAATAGAATAACAATTAGCAGTAAATGTGTTCTTTAAAACTGTCTTTATTAGAATGCATAATAACAGCCTTCAGGCCAAACCACAAGCATTCAGGCAAAAAATTGATATATTATGGATGGTGTCCTCAATGACACCGTGCTGATTCTAAGTATAAAAAACATTGGTAATTCTAATGTGACTTGACTAAGAATCAAATTAAAATCTATCGCTTCATAGTCAGACGTTCTTTGTGCATATTTTAACGTCTAATGCAGTGGTTTACTCCGGTGTCGTGGCAAATTAATGTGCTGTTTGCTATTGTTAGGTGTGGGACAAACAGTTAAAATCTTATATTTGTTATAACGTTCAAAACTTTTGTTGACTTTTAAGTTTTCATTTAAACGTAAAAATAACTCAAAAAATTACTTTGGGGTACGGCGAAATATTTAACTTGATTGAGGAGTACCGAAAGTAAAAAAATTAAAAAACTTTTGATCTAATGCTTTGAAACTTCATTCTTTTCTTCATCTTTAGTAACTATGCTGATGATTTAAGAGGACTTATTCCAGAAATGGGCACACACGAGACCAAAAAGAGTGACAATCGGGTTTCAATTATAATTTGAATTTAGATATCGATATCGAATCTAATAAAAGTTATCAAAATTAAGTTTTTGACTGAGTTTGTCTATCGACTCTGTTTAAATAAAGTTAAAAATTAAAAAACTCTTTCTTTCAAACTTTATCTTACATAGGTAAACATTGTGCCGTCCAGTCTAAATTGTTTAAATTAATAACCAGAAGGGTTTATAAGAAACCCACTTAAACGTGTTGTAAAATGCCATTTACAGCATTGTGCATCACAAGCGCCAAACCAAAGTTTATGGCTTGACCATGCTTTCAAACTTTAAACTTTCATCAGATGCAATTGTTTTGCTCTTGTTATGTTTTCAGAGCTGGTCAACAAAGGAGAGTAAAATCTAAAATTTTTTGTGCCCAGAAATGATCCAAAATTTTACGTTTTCAATTATATTGGAAAGAGTAACAAACAATCCATTGATAAAATCCACCAACCTTAATTAATAAAAGAAAAGTTTGCCTTTTTTCCCTTCTTGAGTTGTCGTCATAGTTATGATTGAGAATAAAAAATAAATAGCTTAATAAATAAAGTATAATTTGTACATTAATTAAACTACATTAAAAAGTTTCGAAGTATTTAAGTGTATCAATATTTTTATTGTTTATAATCAAGTAGAAAAGGCAACAAAAAAATGCAATATTGGTATATTTTACTTTACTTAATTTTACCACGAAATGGTAATGCAAACAATTTAGTTTGCAAGAAAATGCAAAAAGATTTGCAACAAACAATGTTCAATCAACAATGCAACAAATCTTTAATTGTCTTCAAGGAACAAAATGGTACAAAGAGTATGAGCGGAGAAAAAGGGACAAAAGAAGAGAAAGGGATTAAAGGCGAACCTGGAGAAGTTAAGTATTTTGTCAATAAAACTGTTTTAGGTAAGTTGTTGTATGTCATGTTTTTTAACTCGAGTTTTGAATTGTAAGAAATAAATAGTTTATTAACAAACTAGTCATACTGCGATTTCAAACCATAAAAATATACAATTATTGCTGATGTTAGCATAAATAAAAAATTCTTTTTTAATTCTCCTGGCAAAAAAATTTATAGTATTTTCTATTGCTGAAAAAAGAAAGTACGATTATATTTTAACGAAAATTTTCAAATGTTTTTTTATTGCTTAAACTAATTTTGTTTATATTCTTTGTCAACAGTAACCGTAGATTGAATTTTAGATTACGTTGAATCTTATATTTTTTGCATCAATTCATTGGTAGGTTTTATAAAAGAAGTTTTTTAAATAATGCCGTTTTTATTTAGAATAAACTAAATTGTCAATAACTCAACAAATTAGTAAACTGCCGTTTAAAATTGATCAAGATATCATATTTGTAATGAAAAAATATAGATAACTATTGTACATGCATAGAATAAATTTTAAATCAAATTTTGAAGCCCTGAACTATACAACATTATCTCTACTGCCTCGACAAAAAAATAAATTTCATCAAATCTACATTGATTTGTTTATACAGTAATAATCTACATCTATTCTTCTAAGATAAAATCAATATGATACTTTTAAGAATCTCTTTAGGTACAATATTAGCTCTGATTTAATGTTTTTTTGTCTTAAAAATTTATATTTTGTATCTTGAATTTTATTGACAATCATAGTTTTAACAACTAAAATTTATGAAAAGAAACAATTGTAGTTATAATTTAAAGTAAGAGTAATAATATTTGTTAAAAATTAATTTTTATTTTACAATTACCAAAATGTAGTCTAAAATATTTTTTGAATTATCAATATTTTTAAAGAGCAACTATCAATGCTGAACACTACTATCAATCAACACAAACAATTGATATCAAATCTTACTAACTCCATGCAAGAAATCATTGTCCTCACCAGACGTTTCAATCATTTTTCAGTTTGTAAGTTCATTCATGATTTGTTTCCAGAAGCATAGCCAGCTAATATGCAAAAAAATAGCTTTTTCAAATCCAAATATATTAATTTTCTTAACAAAAAAGAAAGCATGTTGGCATGCCCAAACAAAAAACTATTTTCTCGAAATTACCGACAACAAAATCGTTTTTTGCAAATCGCTGTAATAAATTATCAGGCAATTTAATTTGTCTCCAGTATACATAGAGGTACGCACTTGTGCAAAAGGGTTTAAGGATCAATCCTCAACCCGCATGAAAAAAAGTGATCAGATATATGCACTTATACTTAAAGCATATTAGCCACTAGTTGACCACCATAATTTAGTCCAAACTTTTATCGTTTTTGTGCTTTGTTCTTTTTAAACTTTTGTTTGTTTTATTAAAGATCGTTTTTTTTATTGACCCAATTGCAACAAAGTTAGCTTATCTAAGTAAATCTTTCAATACTAAAAAATATTTAAACAAAAATTTAGCTCTTTTTTGCTTCACTTTCGATGCCTATTGTTTTATCGAAATGTTTTCGCGTGAGATGCAGGCCTATTCTACTCCGCTATAAGATACATTGTTACGAAAACCAAAAAGTACTAAGCATCTAAGTAGGATTTGTAAAATAAACTCGATTATACTCTGTAAAGCACAATTAAAAAAAGTTAAAAATATAGGCAAATTTATCAAAAATGTTTCTTTATTTTTATAAACATTATTTCAATATGCTTGTAGTTCTCAAAGTTTTAGTCGTATTTTTTCCTTTTAAGAATGAGCTACAGTCATTCCCCAAAACTAGACTATTTAAGAAAAGTTTCTTTTGGTTATTAAGTTAAAAAACTTCTTTTTATTTTTGCTATAAACTAGAGCACCATTGTCTTAACTGCAAACTGCTAAACTTTTGATCAGATAAGCACATGATTAAAATAATCAGCTTTTCCCGAACAGACGTTTTATTCATTCTACTTGACAGCAAGCAAAGAAAGCTTTGTAGTAAAAGAAATGGCGTTCCTCAGGGAATGGTATTGACTCCTCTTCTTTTTAATCTTTATACGTGTGATCTGCCTTCTACAATCTTCAGAAAGTTTGGTTTTGCAGCAGATCTATCATTATTGCTCTTATTTGGTTACTAAAAAGTCTTGCAAGTTAAGGCATTACTACAGTTTGTGCGTATTTTCAGACTTTGAAGTTGAAACTCTGTCTTTCAAAGACGGTGAGGACGGCCTTTTTTTAAATAACCGAGACGCTAAACGTGAGCTTAAAATAGAAAAACATTTTTACCATTTTTATTTTGTGTTAAAACTAGACAGATTGCTCACATTCTATTATTATTTTGTGGCATTGCGTAAAAAACTATCTTCTCGCGTTACACTGCAAAAATGGGATGCTGCGCCAAAACACCGTTCATAGTCGCCCCATCGCTGATCTACTTGACAGCTGAATACATTACGCCGGTCTGGTGTCGCCCGATGGACAAAACATAGATGGAACACGGAGTACCGAGAATACATCCAAACTTTGTATTTTTATACCCATAACTATTACCAGGTCAGGTGGAATGGGCTTGCCCCAAACAGCTCGGGTTAACCTCAATCGCCTACAGATTGGTGTTAGGCGATTCCATTCGTCCATGCACAAATGGGGACTCGCTCCTTCAGCGAATCGGAAGTGCGGAGACATTGAAATTGGACAAATTGCAGACCACGTTATAATAGCGTACCCTGTACATCGGGGATTGTGTACTGTATTGATAGCCTGCATTGGGCTCCACATAGAGCACAAAGTCTGACAGTTTTGGATGACGAAACCCGATGCACGCTCAACACCATTGCTGCCAGCATCTGATCTGGGCAGTGCAGCATCCTGAGGTTGTAAAATGATAAATCTTGGCACCAATCCTGTTTGTGTTTGACCCAGAGTCGATGGCGTTCCATATTACAACAGCAACCATTTTTTCTTGGTCTCTACTTTAGTCAAACAATTTTTATAAACTGTCAAAGTAAAACTACATAGGACGCGTTAGTTTATGTTAACATTTACAATTTGGAATCAACTTACATTTTATTGAAATTTTTCCTTCAACGATTATTTTGTTCTATAAATTACTAATTCATTTCTATGGGGCCAAGTGGCTCACTTTGAGAGACACTGATCTAAATGTAGTTGATTTTAGTTGAATACAGAGTGCTCCATAAGGCAGTTAACCGTATAATAACAGTTAGCTGAATATTTGTGAATTAAACTATCATGCAATTAGAATAAAATTTATTTAAAAACCCAATAGTCTGTTTCAACCAAGTGCTATCATCATCTTATTAAAATAAAGTTTGATATGTAGCTAAGATGAATTATCCTCACACTTTTGTAACAATGCCTTGTGATAGTAGCCATTATTCAAATTGAGTTTGATTTGAGCTGAATTAATTCAATTCATCAGTGAGCTAAACTCATGGAAAATTTTTCTGGTAATAGTTGCGTTTACGGTCAGGCAAAAAAACTAATGCAAATGCAAAGTGCTTTAAAAAGCAGAATAGGGTTAATCTTATTTGAAATGCGAATTTGGAAAAATTTTTGGCCTATAGCTTGTTTAGTAATCGTTTTCAACTTACAACCCCTTTTCCCGGACGAATTTCTGCGTACGTCACTGGAGAAATGTAAAAATTTTAACGAAAGCTTTGTTGAAAATGCAAAATTACAAAAGATCAATTCGTTCTTTACTCGTAGTCGCACGATGTTATTGTTATTGCTGCAAAAATTTTGGCAAAAACGAATCGGAGCTGAGATATTAAGACCAACTTTTAGTGGTTTGTATTTAAGAAATTTTTTTTCAGCAATGTTTGCAACGAGTCGCTTCAGCCCATAAAAGATTGTCTTTGTAGAAGTCATTTTGTTAAACTCACTTGAAAAATTTATTATCTTTTTTTGCCTGAAAAGCTTACATAGCTAATTTCTAGTTTCTAGTTTTTAGTTATTTCTAGTTAAGGCGCGTTTGCAGCCGTATACAGTACTTTTTTCTTTCAGCGTGATCTTTGTTTGTTTTATTGACGCTCAAATCCACTCATGTTTTCAAAAAAAAATGAGTAGATTTGAGCGTCAATAAAACAAACAAAGATCACGCTGAAAGAAAAAAGTACTGTAAACGTCTGTAAATGCGCCTTTACTTGCAAGGGAATATTTACCGTTCAACCGTTGAACAAATTTTATTTTTCTCCTTGGTCTGATCACAAGCATTTTGATGAGTTTTATCTTTTAAGCATAGTTTTCACCGAATAAATGAGCAACTAACACTTATCATAAAATTGAATCCATGCAAATTGTATGGAATTTAGAGAGTAAAAGTAGCAACTTTTTTTATCTCCATTTACTTTACTGACTATCAAACTGTTTTATGTCGATAGAAAGCTTTTAAGTTTGTGCCAAATTTAATTAAAAATAAAGTTAAGAATTTTAAAAAACTAATTTCGAAAGATTTTTCTGAGATGTTTTTTGTATAAAAAGATTGTTTATTTTTTGGTTTACGACAAGCTGCATGAGCAAAAATCAAGATTGCTTTTTTAACTTTTGACACAGCCCGATAGGACTTTTTCAATTTTCGAATGAAGAGTCCTAGTCCTAGCTTTGACTAATTGGACTCATCGCTTTTTAAATTTCTTCGAGATCAAATAGACAGACAGACAGACAGACAAGTTTATTTCATACAATTCCGTATTAATATGTAACGCACACAAAACAAAACAATAACAGTAAAAATAATTATAATGAAGAAAATGAGTGCATTTAATTGACGTAATTTGTTACACGAAAAAATAAAAAAAATAAAAAATAAAAAAATAAAAAAAATAAGATGATATATAATTATACCGAATGTATGCGGAGACTGCGAAGTGACCAAAAAATAATTAATTGGTCTTCAAGTCGGGCAGCCACCTATTAATTAAAGTTATAAAAATAAACTTATGTTATGGAAAAAAATAAAAAATGGACCACTGTAGATATAAGTTTGATTTGAAATATTAATGGATTTAAGGATAAGAATTTAAGATATAACGTTTATACATGTAGCCAAAATTATATATGGAGTAGCAATTTTTTTTTAAATTACAAGGAACATCATTCCAAACTTTAACTCCTCTATATTTAAGAGATCTTTGCAAACGATTGGATCGATATCTTGGTAAGTATAACTTATTATTGACTGATGAACGGGTTACACGGAAATGAATTTGAGATACCTTTTTGAAATATTTTGTAAAAGAAGTCGGTAATTTACATCTATCTAAATTAAACATTAATTTTGAAGTTTCAAGCTTGATTAAGTCATCTAATTTTAAAATTTTGTTTTTTCTAAACAAAGGATCAGAATTTGATGACCATTGCATATTATTGATGACTCGCATAGCTTTATTTTGTAATTTTCTTAATGGTTCGAGATAAGTTTTATATGTAGCACTCCATATTGTAAGACAGTATAGTAAGTGTGAATGAAAGAAAGCAAAGTAAAGTTTTTTTAAGATACAAGAAGGAAATAAATTTTTTAGTTTGCATAAAATACCAACTGCACGAGAGAGTTTGCTACGAATTTTATGAATATGATCATGAAACAATAATTTGGAATCAATTAGGACGCCTAAATAATTAATACTGTTTGAAATCGCAATTATACTAGAATTAAGTTTAATATTAATATTACTCGGCGAAACTACTTGTGATAATAAAGGCGGTATTATTATAGCTTGCGACTTGGAGGGATTAATAGTAAGACAATTTTTATTCATCCACTGGGAAACTCTAGACAATTCATCGTTTATTTTGATTTCGAGTTCAGTTATATTGGAAGCATTAATTAACAAGGCAGTGTCATCAGCAAAGAGTCTAGGGATACTTTTCAAACAATTTTGAAGGTCATTGATATAAATTAGAAAGAGAAGCGGGCCTAAAACAGATCCTTGAGGTACACCCATTATAACTCTTTTTCGATTGGACTCATTATTATTTACGTGCACATATTGCAATCTATTATTTAAATAAGATTGTATCAGATTAAAGGCTGTTCCTCTTATTCCATAATGGTCAAGTTTTATCAAGAGTCTTTTGTGGCATACAGTATCAAATGCTTTAGTAATATCAAGTGTAACCATTCCTGTATATTGGTTATTATTAATATTATCATAAGTTGAAGTTACTATATCTAGAATTGCGTGAGACGTAGAGCAATTTTCTCGAAAGCCATATTGATTCGAAACCAGAACAGAATGTTTATTAAAAAAATTTAAGAGACGATTTAAAATGACTTTTTCAAAAATTTTTGTGAAACATGTTAATATAGATATAGGGCGATAGTTGCTTACATCAAGTTTATCACCTTTTTTAAATAAAGGAATTACCTTGGATAACTTTAATTTTTCAGGAAAAATACCTAGAGTCATAGCCAAATTAACCAATGTTGAAAGTACAGGGGTAAGCACTGTGGAAGAAAGTTTAATAAAATAACATGAGATATCGTCATAACCTGCAGCTTTGTTAATGTTTAATTCATTAATAATATTAAGGATTTCATTGACGGAAGCTGGCTCTAGAAATATAGTAGATGTGACTCTATTAATCAAAAAATCCTTTACGCAGGTTGCAGAGCAATTCGACAAATTACTTACAACACTTCGTCCGACTTCACTAAAATAGTTATTAAAACAATTTGATATTACAGTAGGGTCAATTATGGTACGATTGTTAATATTAAGTTTATATGGAGTAGACTTATTATCATCTTTAGTATGGAGAACTGAATTAATTGTAGACCAGGTTTTACGGGGATTTTTACAGTTATTTTTAAATAAATTATAGTAAAACGTTTTTTTAGCTTTGGTTTTAATTTTATTTAATTTATTTGAATATTGCTTATAATATGTCTTTTTGTCTACATCATTCGACAAAAAGTGGGAACGGTAAAGTTTTTGCTTATACTTTATGGAAACAAGAAGACCTTTTGTTAACCAAGGTTTAGCTCGAAGACGCTTTTGTCTGCGAGAGATTTGACGTAAGGGAGCGTAAAAGTCGATTATTAATCTTACCCTTTTTATAAAATCATCAAAAATGGAATTAAAATTATTGGCATTTATACAGTTAAGACAATTTTTGAATTCGTTCATTATTTTATCAAGGTCTAGTAAATAACTTTCTATATTGAGATTTTTAATGTCTCTACAAAAATATTTTTTGTGTTTAACAGATTCAGAATTACGTTTTAGAGAAGTTGCACAGTAAGTAATAAAATGATCACTGATATCATTAAGAATTATCCCCGGAAATATAGGATTAGATAAAGCGCTTGTAAAAATATGATCAATTAAGGATGCTGAATTTTTGGTGACCCTGGTTGGTTTAGTTATTAATTGAAAAACACCGTTGCTCTCTAACATAGATAAGTAATTAATAGAAGATGAAGAACAATCACTTTCGCTAATGTTTAAATTGATATCGCCCATTAAATAAAAATCGTTCTTATTGCAGTCAATTTCACCCAGTTTATTATTAAGGGTTTCAATAAAAGCATTTGAATCAGATCTAGGATGACGATATATGATAGCTATTACGACTGTGCGCTGGACTCCCGGAAAATTTAAAGAAACCCAGAGATCCTCACAGCCAACATTACTAAGTTGATTTTTACCAAGTAACTTAAAAGATATCGAACTCAAAATATATAAACCAACACCACCTGCACGAGTAGTAGAATTAGCATGTAAAAATATATAATTAGGTATAGAAATATTAGTAAGAGGAGTATCATTAATTTTTGTCTCGGAAATTCCAATAATTTGTGGAAGAGTCGGAAGCAACTGCAAAGATTCATAAAAAGTCTCAAAATTTTTTTGAAGGGATCTAATGTTAAAATGAAGCATAAATAAAGAATGGAATACATCTACTCTACTGTCAAAATTTAAGAAATCTGTATAAACGCAATTTTTCAAATTTGCCGAAATTACCTGATTAATATAGTTGTCATTTAAATTATTTCTAAAATCTGCATCAGAATACTGAAAATTATCTGTATCTGCTCGACCTGAAGCCAAAAATAAATTCAAATCATCTAAACAATCAATAGTAGTCGACAGTGAATACGCAAAGCAATTGTTGACAAACAGAACCAGACTGAGAATTATTAAATTTACCAGAGAAACAAGTAAAGTGACACGAATGGAAAAAGATTTTTTTTTGTCGCCGAAAATTAATAAGCAAGAACTGTACAGGGTTCGATTCTTCTAAAGAGTAATAAGTAACAACCACTTACATTATAATACAACAAACTAATTAACTATATTAAAAACAAGATAAATTATACAACGATTGACCCAGTATTTAGATTTACAATTTAGTAAAAGAAGAGGAAGAGCTATTAACAAAATCTACTTTAACATTATTAACATATAAACAATAATGACCATTTTCGGCTCTCCAACTTACTTTTTTTTTCATACGCTTGGCCTCTTTAAATTGAGGGAGCAAAGCTTTACGTTCTTGTTGAAACTGTTTGGGCAAATGCTCGGTAACATAGTGAAGGTTTCTTATCGACGGACTTTCTTATTTCATTATATTTTTTAAGATTTTTAAGTTTGGTAAAAATCAGTTTTTTATCTGTTGAGTTAGCTAATTTAATTATAATTGGTCGGTGTACCTTATGATTGTTTCTAGAAATCGGTTGTTGTGGTAGTCGATGATAGTCAGCAAGAGAAATCGTTGATGGATCGTCGATTAGAAGACCATCTTTCATAAAATTATGGATTAGTTTTTTGGTTTGTTCAAGCGTTTCCCAAGCATCAGATTCTTCTATTCCATGAATCAACAGATTTAATCTTTTGTCATAAGACTCTTGCATTATGTCTTTCGTTTGTTGGGTAATCTGTTGCTGCTCAATATTTAGTAATCTGAGATTAAAGTTTTCTAAAACTGTACAGTCAACTTTGGTTTCAAGCTTTTTATCCAACTTATAAATTTGATCGTCAAAAGTTTTTTCTAGATTGAATAGTCTGGTTTCAAACAGTTCAAATTTAGAATCTAGTTTATCTATTCTTGTCGTTAAATTTTCTATTCCTTTCAAAATACGATCTAGTTTTTCTTCCATTGTAACTATTCGGTAATCAATTGTAGTTTTAAAACTCGGAAATTTTATCTCTGTTTTTTTTAAAAACGCTGATTAGGTTTCTGCTTTTCTGTCAACAGAAATTACACACGTCCTTCCACTAGCATAGCACAATCAAGAAATGACATGATGATATGACATACATGCACTGTGGTTATTGATATGTTTTCTATTTGAATTTTGAACATGTTTCAAATCAAAATTGCAAACACAATTGGAGTTATATGACATATAGACTATAATATAATCTTTTAAATCAAAGATAATATTGTCTTTTCAATAGTTGCTTAAACCAGCAGCAAACGGGGCAGTATTGGGTCGGTAACAGTGTCATTATTTTGCAAAGATTTTATGCTTCGTGCAGATGATAGGAAAGCCTGACATAAATATTTTTACACATGAAACTATACTGCTACCTGTTGTCACTACGTATGAGCTTGCTTGGAATAAATGCTCCAAGAAACAATCTATTAATCGGGGTCATTCTTTTATTTACTTCTTTTCGGATGCACTTTTGTCTCTCTAAAAAAGTTATTTTTTTTTAAAAACAATAGTTCCTGGTTACAAATCTAATCTTATCTATATTGAGAAATAAAATGTTTTATTTATGCATTAAAAATCTCCATTTTTTAAAAAAAGGTTTGTATGAGTTAAATAGAAAGAAATTATTATGATGCAAACCTTAACATTAAATTTTAAAAAATTTTCATTAAAAAAAAACACAATATGCGGCTGTGTCAACCAGGGTTGCGGAGTCGGAGTCGGAGTCGGAGTCGGAGTCGGAGTCGGTCGGAGTCGGAGGTTTTCGGAAGGAGTCGGAGTCGGAGTCGGAGTCGGACTGTCAAGTAGACTAGGAGTCGGAGTCGGAGTCGGAGTCGGAATATTTTATCCGACTCCGACTCTTCATGTCCACTTTCTTTATGTATTTGTGATGTTAGCCGCGCAACTTACGCGGCCGCGCGCACCAGTGGAGTGCAGTACAGTAATCTTTTTAAGAAAACCTTGCCGCGTATCACGCGACACAGCGTGCGACTCATAAAAAGTTTACATTTTAATTTGTAGGCAAATAATATTTTGCGTAATGCTATGCTCGGGCAGCCGATTTAGTTGCTTCCCTTTCTTCAATCCAATGACAGGAAGCAAATGCCAGGTGCATAATCAATTTACTATCTTGAGCAGCCTCTTTCTATAATACGTGGTACCTTGACATACGAGTTTAGTTCGTTCCGTGACCGAGCTTGTACCTCAATTTACTCCTATGACAAAGAGAATTTTTCTATTGAAATTAATGTAAATGCCTTTAATCCGTTTCAACCTCCAAAATGCCCCCCCCTTTTTCTATATTTTTGACATGTCTTTAAATAAGTACTTCCTCCAACAGAAGCGAGTGTTGAACGTGTGTTTTTATCACTAAGGCTCATCAGAATAGACCAAAAGGCTGCAATAAAGAAGAAACTCACAGAAGCAATTTTGTTTTTACGAGCAAATTATTAAATTAAAATTTTTGAAAATTAAAACTTAGTCTTCTTGCTCTATTCTTTCAAAAAAATATCAAACAAAAGTTTAGAACCAAGGTGAATTTTTTAATAATCTCCTATTATGAATGTCAATGAACGGCAGAGAGCCTGCATGTTCAGTCTTGTACAAAATTACAATAATTGAAATATTCATGAGATAGAAACTACAGACCCCCTTTTATTTGGTTTACAAAATCCGACAAAATTTACATATATATTCTTACTATCAATATATAACCATGAATTACTGTGAAGAAGATGGACTTCATGCCATCAAACTAATGGCTGAAGTTTATTTGAGAGATATAAGGATGACCTTATTATTGGTATGGAAATGTCAACACTTTTCTCTTGAGTTTCTTTTTATGCAGTTGGTGATTCAGGATAATTCTAAAATTAGTCGCATTTTATTGTTTTTCTTGTAGTCTATAATTGTGGGTTTAAATTTTTAATTCTTTTACATATGGTTTTTTTGCTTCTTTTGCTTTTATAAACTTTTGTTTTCAAATTTTCATTGTCAATAAATTCCATAGTTATTACTAACATTTGTAAAAATTTTTACAAGTATGAAATTTTCATATTTACGTTTTAACCTCATTATCTACTGATAAAAACAAAACTAAGCCACCTAAAACAAGAAGCACCAGACTCGAGTTTTGCTCTTGTTAAAGTTTGTCAGTGATGCATACCTCATTGAATTTCGAACCGACTACAAGTAGATGCAGTCCTAACACGCAGGAGACAACACTCAGGGTCTAGTCCTACACCCACGCCCTACACAAGTCATTAATTCAGGGGTGCAAAAACACGGTCGCGCACTCGCACCGCGCGACCAGAAGATTTGCCCGTGCGACGTAAATCAGGGACGTCCAACCCGTGGCCCGCGTAAAGGTTTTGAGTGGTTCACGCAGTATTTTTTGAGGCCCTCTGTCGCGTCAAGTTTGGCAGAAATGGAAAATAGATTTGTGTGAAAACCTTGTTATTTTTTAAAGTTCATTATAATGTTATTTTTTAAAGTCGGAAATCTGAGACTAATTTTAGGCGAAGACCTTTTTTTTTCTTAGAGATCACTATGATTTTTCGACAAAAAGTCGGAAATCTGAGACTAATTTTAGGCGAAGACCTTTTTTTTTTAGAGATCAATGTGATTTTTTTGGAGATCAAAGTCAAAATGGCCCTGGGCTCAAAAACGTTGGACACTCCTGATGTATGTGGTACTAAAAATTTCTGTATGCTACTAAAGTTAACAAAAATTTTTGCACCCCTGCATTAATTGTATTAACATTAAGGTTTGTCGCGGGCTCGATTTACCATGGGAAAGATAATAACTGTAAAATAGACTAGAGATAACATCGTGATTATCCATAAAATACTTTGATGTTCAGAAAATGTGATAAACATTAAGTATAGAATACATATTTAGTTTCGAGTTATGTATGCCATTTCGAGTTAGTTTTCCAAATGTGATTTGTATTAATGTTTCATTCAAACACAGTAAGAATTATAGTTAATGGGTTGTGTATATAATATAATTATATGTATATAAGTATTTATCAAAACATAAATATAACAAAAAAACATGTTGTATAAAAATAGTTCCAACAAATTGCTTCGCCTGTGAGGCTCAACAATTAAAAAAAGTAATATTATTTACGTTGAAAGAAATAAAATAAGCAAAAATTAAATGTTAAAATAAATTTTTAGGCTTCAGAAGAAAACTCGCATCTTAGAAAAATAACGCTACCAAAAGTTTGGGTTTTTACAATTATTTTACCCAAGTTAGTGATTGATTAGCAAATAATTACTTTTGTTACGAGATATCAAAAGAGAACATGCTGTAATGTTGCGCATACTTCTAGATGTATTAAACTTGGCCAAGTTGCCGAACAAATTAAAGTGTAGAAAAGTTTATGGATCATTAGTTAAGAGCAAGTGCTATAAAAATTTTTTTTTATACTGTATAAAACATTTGTATGGATCATTCGTTAAGAGAGAGTGTTATAAAATCATTTTTTTATAAAAAGATTCTTTTATAACACTTTCTTTTAACTAATAATTCATAAATTTTTTTACGCTTTACCGGTAATCTTTTCGTCAGCTTGGTCAAGTTGAAGAATACATCTATGTGCAACATTACAGCATGTTTTCTTTTAATATCTCGTAACAAAAGTAATTATTTGCTAATCAATCACTTACTTTAGTAAAATAATCGTTTAAACCCAAGCTTTTGGTAGCGTTATTTTTCTAAGATGCGAGTTTTAATCTGAAGCGTAAAAATTTATTTTAACTGTGTCCCCTGATGAGCCTTACAGGTGAAACAGTCTGTTGGGACTATTTTAATACAATATTTTTTAATATTTGTGTTTTGATAATCAGGAATAATCGTTCTGACTATTGAAGCCATTGAGCACTCTTCCGATTAGCACCAGTAATTTGCAGTTATATATGTATATACCAGGGGTGCAAAAATTTTTGTTAACTTTAGTAGCATACAGAAATTTTTAGTAGCACATACATCAGGGGTGTCCAACGTTTTTGAGCCCAGGGCCATTTTGACTTTGATCTCCAAAAAAATCACATTGATCTCTAAAAAAAAAAAGGTCTTCGCCTAAAATTAGTCTCAGATTTCCGACTTTTTGTCGAAAAATCATAGTGATCTCTAAGAAAAAAAAAAAGGTCTTCGCCTAAAATTAGTCTCAGATTTCCGACTTTAAAAAATAACATTATAATGAACTTTAAAAAATAACAAGGTTTTCACACAAATCTATTTTCCATTTCTGCCAAACTTGACGCGACAGAGGGCCTCAAAAAATACTGCGTGAACCACTCAAAACCTTTACGCGGGCCACGGGTTGGACGTCCCTGATTTACGTCGCACGAGCAAATCTTCTGGTCGCGCGACCGTGTTTCTGCACCCCTGGTATATACACTCATATACATGTACATAATTTTTTAAAGTAAATATCTTTTTATGTATTTAAAAAAACCTGACTTATTTTCTGCAACTAACAACTTAAAAGGATGATTTTTGCTTAGTTAAATTTAATTTAAGAAAAATATTTTGCTCATAGTAGGGAGTCCGAGTCGGAGTCGGGAGTCGGAGTCGGAGTCGGAGTCGGAGTCGGAGTCGGATCTTAATCTTCCGACTCCGCAACCCTGGTGTCAACACCAGCATAGTTCAGTTCAATTCAGTCGTTTTTTATTTCCGCCACTTGTCGAACAAAATACTTACATCAACATAATTACACAACGGAAAAAGGGACATGCAACAAAACGAAGCAACGTTGAAACATTCAAAAACTCAATAAACTACACTAGCTAAGGTAACGGCTTGCATGGTTGCATCACCTAGAGAAAAAATATATTTATGAGTCTAAAAAAAAAAAAAAAATGCCTAAAAAAATAAAAAAAAATAAAAAAAGAAATAAAAAAGATGCATAAAAACAACAAAGAAAAATTAAGACAGCCTTGTTTTTTATTATAATATTATTTGCTGGCATGTAACCCCAGCACAGGGAGGCTTTCAGGTACTACACCTTGCCCAAGGGTGACCTGCAGGAAGTTGTAAATGGGTATCCTCATTCATCACGACTTATCAGTTAATAAGCTTACAACCGGATGCAGTTTACACTCATACCCAAGAGAAACATATTTATAGACAAGACTTATTTTTGTAACACATTTATTTAGCATATTGTGTATTTGTGTACATATATGACTCGATAAAAAAATGAAAGGATTGATATAACAAAAATTTAGAAATAAAAAGTATTAAAGATAAAGCGCTAGGTGATTGACATGAATTTTAATCAAAAATTGCCTTTTGAAAACATTTTAAAAAGCTAGTTAAAATATTGTGTAAATCTTTAATGAAATAAAAATTTAAAATTACAACTTTTTTCCAAGTTAAGAATTTTCTCAAAAGTTAGAAAAAAACCCATAAAAGCAATTATTTGAGTTTCTTATGGATAAGCTGTAAGTATCAAATATTTTTATGAAATAACCCAATTGCTTTATATATCACAGTATTTTCTTTAAATAATTTCAGACTTCCGGCAAACCACTGCTGTTAAGTAATAAGCTTGTGCATCAATATAAAAAGTGTATGCGATTTTAAAAGTTGTCAATTCGTTACGAAACAAAAAGTTTTTTTTAAATATTGGCAATTTGCTTTAAAGTATGTATTTATTTTTTGTTTATTAATATTGATAAAGTCGTTGATGATTGTGAAATAAAATAAATGTGAATAGATAAACATATTGTGTATTATGCACGTATAGCTAAACCAATGTTTCAATATAAATAAAGCATTTTTTGAGTCTAACGTGAAAATCGATCTGTATGATTCTTAGAGATAACATTAATCAGAAACATATCTTTGTTGGACAAGTTAAAACAGTTTTGATTAACTTTATTGACTTGTCTTCAAAACAACAAAATGCTTGTATTGTAGTTGATTAAAGTGAGATCTTGACAAGCTTATGCAGCCACTTAATTGTAATAAGTGACTTAAGTTTCTAAAAGTAATAAAAAACAAATCATAAAAGATATTGTTTATTCTCCAATGTAAACAAGCAAATTTTATCAACAAACCGAACAAGTTTTCTTAAAGTATAATTACCAAACGAAATAATTCATTATTTTTTAAAATTTACTTGACTTGTTCAACGTATATCTTGGTGCTTGCTTGGCTCTTTAACAACTTTTAACACTTTTGGCTAAGACTAATTGGATACAAGTACATGGTGGTATAAAGATCAAATTCTACTGACTTTATTCACAGTTTCGGTTAAATAGTATTTACAATCTATTTTGATGAAGTTAACCTAATCCTTAGCTTATCCTGCAATAGTTTTAAAGCAATTGCTTTAGCAGCAATGCTCAGCACCAGTTATTATGATACATACGACGTACTTGACTTTATTGCTTTTCTTGTGTTGCCACCTGATGCAGAGCATTAACACTAAAAAAATTGCTCTATAACAATACTTGGATAATTTTGGGTTAAGTTAACATTAGCAACAAACAAAGAAAACAAAATAATATAATGTTGGTTTTAACTTTTCAATTTTATTTTAAAGGTACTGCGACCAGGCAACAATGCTGTTGCGCGTGTAATAAACAATAGATCGTTTAGCCGCTGTTTTCTATTTCGCAATCACTTTGTCAATAGCAATTCAAAAAGCATAATACCTTGATTACAAATAGAACTAAATGAATTAATTAAAAAAAAGAACTTGTTTGGACGGGTATATCAAAACGACATTAAGGCCACAAGTGAGCATCAAACTTGCAAACAATTCGATACAATACTGTCACAGAAAATCAAACCAGAAAAGCACCAAATCCAAAGAAAACACAAGAACAACTTTCGTACCTCAAACAAATAAAACAAGTGTTTTTGATAATAATAGATAAAAGTTAAAAGTTATAAGCATTAGGTTAAGATAAACAGTATATATGAAGAAGAAACTTTTATTATTCTGGAGAATGTCGGCAATAAAAAATGAGAAATAAGCAACTCCAATAGCATAACGATTGACGATAGTAAAAATAATAATTGGTAAGATACCAATTTATGTGATAGTCATTGCAAAAAAATTAAATGATCAAGTTAGCAAGCTTCTTCGTTTTTAAAATTTAAACTTGCAAAACAACTTCTGTTGCACATAATGTTCTTAGAACAGATTTAGACACTCTCATTTGACAAAAACCAGGAAAATAAGTTTAAAATATTGTTGTTTAAAATAAGTAATAATTTCATTCTATTTTTGCCCGTGACTTGTGTATTTCACCACAAAAATTTCTGTTAAATTATCCTGATAAAATTTATTTTTTTATTTGGTTGAGTAAAAATTTATGGAGAAACTATTTCATAGAATTAATTTCATAGGTTGAAAGTTTTGAGTGGAAATTACGGGAGAAGAATTTGCATGGAATTATTTTTGCCACTGACTTTTCGAAATAGAATACAATAAGACATTTAATATAATAATATTATAAATGGCGCCCTTTTAAGAAATTAATTCCTTCAAAACCAGGAAAATATGAGGTGGGGATTGTAAACTTGACGTGCTACTGTTGTGGTAATTCTAGCATCGAACTTTATATTTATTTTTTGTAAAATAAGCACTTTCGTCGAAACGTTTACGCATTTACCATACAATATAGAGCACACTAAAAAAAAAGCAATCAAAACAAAAAACAAAACATACATTTATAGAAGCAAATAATCTACTTTTGTTTGTTTTTGGGACAAACTCTTTTTAAAAAATTTTTACAGACTGTAATATCGCAAATTTTCTTTGTCGGCAAGTCTGCAATTTGAATTACTCGCTTTGTTTTAGCGACTTTCTAAAACGATTGCAAAGTTAACGGTTTGTTGGTTTTTGCGACAAAAAAGGATTGATTGTGATCGATATGAGAGTTATCGCGCGCTTGTGGTAATTTTTTGTCGAAGATTGTATGGCAGCGTTTTTAGTATTTAAAGTATAAATTTTGATTCGAATTGCCAGTGAAGAAAATTCAGATAAAAAATTTATTGTACTGTTGTTAAATATTTGTTTTAATAATTTTAGCTGGTTTTGAAATGCTGGTAATTAATTCTGTATAGATATGTAAAATTAATTGTAAATTTAAACTGTAGCTTTCACCAACTGTTCTATTTCTGTAAATAAGGTTAATGTTAAGCATCGGCATCAGTTATCGTTTAATATAGCTATAGGTATAAGCCTAAACAAATTAAACAGAACACAAATATTAAAAAAATACATTTTATTGAAATAGTCCCAACAGACTGTTTCGCCTGTGCAAATTAGCAGGGAACACAACATGTTATTCAAGTAGAATCAAGTTATAGACCTACATATATTTGTTTAATTACATAATAATATCAATTGTTTATCTTTCACGAATATTTTTAATTAATTAATCAAATTTAAATTTATATTTTTAATCATTGTGGTCGTCATCGTTTGAAGAGGCATTCATTCCGGGTCAGCCACTAACAGAATTGGAGCCGAAGGTTTATCTTTTTACTATCTAGGCTTCTGTACTGCACAGGTTGATGGTGTTGAGCCAACATTAGATTTTGTCATCTGAACCATCAAATCTCGTGTTCAATGTGTTATCCGATGTATGGGGCACGCTGTTAGGACGTGATCTGCGGTTTTCTCAATAGCGCCGCACTGGCAATCAGGTGAAGTAGGGACCCCATTTATGCGCAACGCCAAACACCAGTTTGTAGGCGATTGAACTTAACCCAAGCTGTTAGAGGCAAGCCCATTCCAACAGACGTGGTACTAGTCATGAGTAAATAAGTACAGAGCCTGGTTGTATTCTCACAGTACTCCTTGCTCCATCTTCAATTTCTCCGGTGAGAAGCGCAGACGCTAAGTCCGGCAAGATTGCTTAATAGTTTCCGAGAAACCAGCACAGACGAGTATCTAGATCTTATCCTTTAGGGTTATCTGAGGAGCTTTTTATGGTCATGCGACATGCAACTTATGGTCATGTCTTAGGTCTCTACGGTCAGCCACAAACAGTTTTGCTTCTAGTAAGCAAAGCTCAGCTGGATGGATGCCTGAACGTATTGATAAGTGGTCCGTTGGAGTAGGACGCAGGCATTCAATGACTATGCGCATGACGTCATTCCAGATATTGTCTATGAAGCGTAGATTACGTCACAAACTGAAGCCTTCCATCAAATGCTTCCGCTGCAAGACGCGCAAGCTACAAAGCCTTCTATCAATTAGATTGTGAAATAAAATTTTATCACACTCCTTAATCTAGTTCAGGGGTCTTCAACCTTTTTTATGAAATCGCCCCTTTTCAAAAAATGTTGGTCCGAATCGCCCCCCATAAAAACGATTACTGTACTTTCATTTGAAAGTTTTCCAGAAATATATCTAAGAAGCTTTTAAAAGGAAAACACAAATAAAACCAATGGCAATTTATTAAAATGCAACAGTTCATGAAACTAATGCGACCCTTGCGGCTGATGTTGCTCGGCAAGATTAGAAAAAGCTGGCATCAAGCTAGTCAGCTTCAGTCGAATTGAATCTCCCCCAGTCGCATTCATGTTGAGTCTATTGCGATATTTATTTCGCATGTAGAGCACTTCACTAAATCCTTGTTCAGCAATATATGTGGTTGAAAAGGCCAAAATAAAGAGCTCTACTTTCTCCCACAGTTGCGGAAATCGGTTTTTCCACTTAATCCAGAAGGCTGCCCATCCATGTGCCCTGAAGATTGCGCGCGCTTCTTCGTCACTTTGCAGGTCTATCAGCATTTCTTGCATGGTGGAATCGCAGTCATTGATGTTAGTGGCGAATGGTTTCACTAGCCACGGAAAAACTTCAAGGTCAAGCAGATCTTTAAAGCGAACCTTCATGTCTTCTATCACAGCTTTCAGGTGTTCAACGTAAACAAGCAAATGTTCGTCAGTGACACTATCAGACATTTTTGACAGACGAGAGAAGTGATCGAGCTTTCTTCTGCTCAAACTTTGCTGGTAGAGCTCAAGTTTGTTGATTAGGCCACGTATTATAGTTTTGCTTTGAACCAAAGTAATCTTTTTACCTTGGAGTTTGTCCGTTGCTGTATTAATTTTTTCATAAAAATCAGCTAGATAACTGTTATCTTGATGGCAGGCAATTACATCTTTGGCAAGGTCAGAATCTTCACCAAGGAACTCCACCACGCTGTTTTTAAGTTTGCAATACCTTGCCAGAAATATGCCTTTCGACAGCCAACGAACTTCCGTATGGAGAAGGAGATGCTCGAACTCTTCATCGTTTACCTCGCATAGCTGTCGAAACAATCGGTCATTTTTAGCGTTGGCTTTTATCTTGTTAACTGCTTTGATAGCAACTCCCAAACATTCTTGCAGACGTGGAGAAAGACGCTTTGCTACCAAATGCTGACGGTGAAGCACACAGTGCACAGTAAATAGATTGGGTATTTTTTCTTTGAGTAATGAAGCAAACCCGCGATACCTGCCTACCATGGCTGGAGCTCCATCGGTAGCACATGCTATTATGTTGGTAAGGGGGATGGATTTGTTTCGCAAGTAGTCTGACAAAGTCTGAAATATTGTTAGACCTTTAGTGTCTGTTTCCAAACACTTGCAAAATAGAAGCTCCTCCATAATATTTCCATCAGTTATGTAACGGACGTAAACCATTAATAAAGCGTTATTGTCTGATGTGGTAGTTTCGTCTAATTGTAAGCTGAAAGAAGTGTTTCGTAAGATTTCACAGAGTTGATCTTCAATATTCGTACCCATTTCGTTAATTCGTCGGGTTACTGTGGTATCACTCAGTGGAACAGCTCGTAGTACAGGTGTGGGATCTTTCTCCATTACAGTAGAAATAATTTCTTTCACAGCAGGTGCTACCAAACTTTCCCCAACGTTGAATGGTAAACCCTTTTTCGCAATCAAAAAAGCAATCTTGTACGAGGCTATAAGTCCTTTGACATTTGGGCAAGCATTTTTAGCATAGGCCTTGTTTATAGAACTTTGAGCTTCACGCTCTTTCAATGCTTGAAAAAATTCAATAGATTTGTCTGCTTTATCAGGATGAAGCCTGGTTAGGTGATCTTTCAGCCTTGACGGTTTCATTGCCTCATTTGTAAGAATTTTCTTGCACAAGAGACACATTGGAAGTTGAATATTGGATGGGCATGGCACAAAGCCAAACCTGATATAATCCACAAGATATGTACGACACTTTTTTTTGGAATTAGAAGCCATTACTCTTTCAATACGATTAGTCGATTACCATATAAAATTTACTCTTAAAAAGAAACTGAAAGTAGCCTGCGGCACATAAAATAATATAATGACAATCCTAAATTTTTAGAAATTACGATCATTTTCTTGAAAGCCTACTGTTAAAAATTCTGTCCTTCCCTGGACTACTGAAAAAGATTATATGAAAGCAAGTGCTATAGATCGCTATCTCTCTCTGAAGACAGAAACGTCACATGCGATGAGCAGAAAAAACTGCTCATCGCATGTGACACGTTAATTTATTAATTAATAATTATTTTACTTATTTTACATATTCTGGATTACTTATCACGCGTTACCTCGTCGCTCCTAGCCACGACCAAAGTAAGACACCGGTTTCAATTCTGGCCTTTATAGCGATGAGTCACATGAGGTCCCATGATTTTTGGTCATGTGTGCCTCGTGCGGTCTTGTGACCATCGCGCGATCCCATGACAGTGACGTAGCCAAATTTATAGGACGAATTAAGATTTGTCGTAGCGATTTCCGAAAGGCCAATCAAATTGCCAGTTCACGTAACAGTTGGTGTTTAGCGATGTGTAAAGTCTATGACTTATGATCACTTATGAAAAAAGTCTTGCTTGACTGCGCAGTCAAATAAAAATTTTGGCATATCTGGAAACTCGTGTCAACTACCATTTCATTCGTTGTTCGGTCATAACGTTTTTTTCACTTGCATAGGTGTACGTCATTGCATGTGTGTGCATGTGCAATTGTGCATACATGAGCATGAGGAGAACCCAAAACTGTTTGAAGAAGTGAAGAACAATAACAAAAGAAATAATGAAATCAGCGAGAACGTTTTCAACGTATCCATTTTTAGTTATCGTTTTATAACAATATTTGTAATTGTGAAATCGCCCCCCAATTGTTTAAAATCGCCCCCCAATTTTTCAAATTGTTTAAATCGCCCCTAATTGCCCCCTGGGGGGCGATATCGCCCCCGTTGAAGAACCCTGATCTAGTTGATAAAAGAGGCAAAATTGTCATTAGCTGGTCGCGTCTTAAGCAGGAAGCATGCCAGCAGTCAGTTGCTATATATGATAAATCTATATTTTACATCACAGCGTTTTATTGTTTCTTTATTATAATTTTCCATGAGCTACCAAAGATCTGTAGGAGCTCATGCATTTATTTACTCAATTATTTCAGCTACATCTTTAATTGATAAAGATAAAGAAAAAAACACCTAACAATGGAATTATTTAATTAGGACCCAGTTAAGTTTTGAAAAATACTAGAAAAAGTCTCTGTCAAATTGTTATCAGTATTTACAAAATAGGATGGAAAATGCAAACAATATTATGTGGATAATGTACAGAGCTTTTAATTTCATCAACCGAATCAATGAATGTGATAAAATCTTATTTCACAAATTGATTGATAAAAGGCTTTGGAGCTTGCGCGTCTTGCAGCGCAAGGATTAGATTGAAAGCTTCTGTTTGTTGTTTTACAATTGGGAAAACAATCTTTAGTTTTTAGATCACTAATTTCATTAAAATCTTTACAGGATTTTATAATAATGTGTTTATCTTGTGTTAAAATTTTGCAATAATAATTGTATTTAGCACATTTAATATTCTATTGGTAGTATTACGATACTTTTGGTATTCCATAGACTGTAGTTCTAAGAATTACAAAAAGGCTATGGAAAAAAATTACAAAAAAATTACAGATCAATCGCTACCCGTATAATCTATCCATCTAAACTAAAGCCATCTATAGTATGCAGAAACTGTTTGCCTATTACGCTCAAAAGCTTTGATCTAAATGAATATTTGTGACACTGTAATAGATAGGAAGAACATCAAATGGCTACAACAACAAGCAAAGAATTTTATGGAAACCTTTCTAGGAAGATCCGGTAAAAAAAGGACAGTGATCCAGATTGTCACTCTTTTTTTAAGGACAACACCTTCTGAAAAATTAGCAATGCACACTAAATGACAACTAATTAAAAAATTTTGCGGTTGAATGCAATTGGTTCCATCTTTGTCTATTTAGGCAGCTGATATTAAATCCTGGCATGCTGTTCTACAAAGACAAAAAAATATTTGCAGTTTAACACTTTTTAAGTAACCAACATTATACGTACAGTAGAACAACTGTTCACTTTTAACAGAGTTTCTTCCTCATAATTACGCAATAGTCCGTTTTTTCTTCAAAAAATACACGGTGCAGAATTCCTTTTTCTTAACTTGTTAAGACTATACAAATCTTGTTTTTTCAAGCTCGGCCAAATTGACGCTATAGCTGCTACTAAAAACGTCACGAAAAGTGCCAAGCTGCTATGATATCGACTTCATACCCAATATTAATGCATTTAGAAATCTGACAAAAAAATTTGTCTCTTTATATTATTTTTCGCATTTAAAAAATTTTCGAAAAGCACTGGTAATTTTTTTATAACGTAGAGATATTGAAAAATACTTGTAACAATCTTTTGAACGGAGAAAAATTGTGCAATATATTTTAGTAGTACTGATATTGGTAAAAGTATACGATTATAGAATTTAAGATAAACTTATAGTCATCCAAATAAGCTATCCGCTCAATTAGCTGGCTGTAAAATCAACTTGACAACGGCAAAGCCTTAAATACTGAGAAACACCGCAAAGTAGCTTAAAAAAGTTAATTTAGATCATTACTAAAAGTATAAAATTATAGTTTGTTTCCAAGTGCGACTGTTCAAAAAGTCATAAATTTGCAAAAAATCTGTTTTTTAACTCTTAAATCTAACGATATAATATTTGTTAGCTTACAATCTTATTCGAAATGTCCAATAAAAAATAATTAAAAATTTTCAGATTTTAACTAAAAAAATAAATAGAACAAAATACGGTAGAGTGGGCTTTCGAAGTCAGTCCGTTGTGGAGAATAGGAGTTAATTTTGATTCTCAGCATAGCTCTCAAATATAAAAATATAATCGTTTATAATAAAATGTTTGTTTAGTTTATGTGCAATACTGCTCAGTGGGAATGAAATATGGAGACAGTAGAGTTGACAACAGTCACATTACTGCTTCTTCTTATTTCAATGATGCTTTTCTACCAGCGCATAGAAGCTTGGATTACCCGGGGATGGAAAAAAAATGGCCGCTTGGGTAGCACGACCAAGTAAGCATTTGTTTCGTTTTTATGTTTTTCTGTAAATGTAACAAATATAAAATATTATAAAGTCAAATATTGCTCATCCAACCTACTTCATTTCATCCACGGCCTACTAAAGATATTTAAGTAGGCCGTGCTTCATCAAGGTAATGTTAGTTTATTGAGTTCAGCTTATGGAGATTGATAATTATTGTTAGCTGACTAATTTTTATTGTAATTTCAATTCACTTTACTATAATTTACTATAAGCTAATGTTTAATACTCTGCAGTAATTAACTGAAACTTTGTTCTATTGTGTAGGACAATAAATTGAAAATAAATTATGACAAATGCTATTGCTGCTAAATTTGCGAGACAGGTTTGCTTGTTTCCAAAGTACGATTTCATAAAAACAATTTATTGCTGATATGTTAAACTCGTGAACATACGAGTATGCGGGTCGTATGGATGAAATTTTAGCTTATAAATATGCCGAGGGCCGCAATCCATGTAGAAAACAAAGTGATAATCTTTTTTTAGTATTTAGGTTTACTTTAAAGCCAAGAAATTAAATTAGATTTCCTTGACACTCATGGGCGTATGCAGTTAATATGGACCATAATATCTATCACTACAGAAGTTTCAATTAATGATATCTGACTATGTTTTTTGTTTAGCTTTCAAACTTCACAATTATTATAATTCTGCTTGCTTCAGTTAAAAGCTTACTCTTTCCGAAACTTTATTATGTTACACTTATGGAGAAGAGAAAATATTTTCAACCACATTAATTATTTATGGAAAACAACGTTACATCATATTTCAAACATAATATAAATATTTAACGAAATGTAATAAAAAATCCAGAAATTTTTTTGATAAATAAAAGACAATAGATAACATTGCTTGTGTCAAGGTCAAATTGGTGAGTGGATTCAAGTTGACCTTGAAGCAGCAACTTTTGTTACTGGAGTCATTACTCAAGGAAGAGGTGATACTGTCAACGGAATTCAATACGTTTCAAGTTACAAAATTGCTTATGGCAACACTACCAACAACATCTAGGAAATAATTGGTGAAAATGGTGATCCGATTGTAAGTAAACAACTAATTTTTGTTAAAAACAACATAACAATTTTAAATTGTATTGGACAACTACAAATTTAATATTTTTAATGATATTTTTTCACTTTTGTACATTTTTTAGATTTTTTCTGGAAGCATGGACACCAACTCGTACGTGATGAATAGATTTTTTCAACCAATCACAGCCCGCTATTTTCGGCTGATTGTTCAATCTTGGTTCAGACACGCTTCATTATGAATGGATTATATTACTTGCTAATTAAACAATTTTCCAAATTGAAATTACAAAATGTTTTATGGACAGATTAATAAAATAAAACTTTAAATTAATTTAATCACAAAAGCAACAAACTTATATAAAAGAAGTTAGTTTATATTTGCAGACTAGAAGCATATTTAATATTAAAATTTGCCAGTTCAGCATTGCAAAAGATTGGTTGCAAGCAAAAGAGAATAAATCATTTCACTAACAAAAAACCCAATATGAAGTTTAATATAGGCAAATATAGGCAAAAAACCCAAATATAGGTTATCCTAAGGTAAAAATTAATTATTAGTTAAACGAACCATAACAGTTGTTCACATTAACGTGTATTTGTCAATCTAATCACCGATTCATAGACTTTTAAAGAGACCGTGTTTTTTATCTGGCTCTTACGTAACACAAATCGCTTCTTCGAAAAAAATTAGATTTTTTTTTTTTAACTGCAATAACTTGTATCCGTTCTAAATGAACTAATACATCGTCCTAATTAAATAATCTCAATATGACCTCGTTTTGGCAGTGATCTCTATAAGGGCATAAAATACACTTTTATTGTTAAATTTGGCGTCTGAGCCACGTGGCCCAATTCGGTTTATAATAAATAAAGAGAGATTGCTCTTATTGGACAGTAACCAGAATTTCGGTCTGAGAACGGTGACCATTGTATTGTTTTATGCTGTATTGTGTTCAGTAGCTGCGCGTAAACAGCAGATAAAAAATAAATAAACTCCTCTCCTTCATATTAAAGTTACAGCTATATTTTTCTGAATCGGGCGTAATAGAGTTACGCATAGTAAATAAGGGTAGGTTGTAACTGGGAGGGATTTCGCTGATCTTATTTAAACAAGTTCAGCACTAGACGGATATAGCTATTCAATTACGTAAATCGTCGAACACATCAGCATTCTCTCAACGAAGAGTGAACTTAAGAATCCCGAGTCTTTCCTTCATCAACAAAAATAGAATTTAATCTCTTTCTCTTCTCCAAAAATCAAATTTATAAGTAGTCTTTATAACACTGACCCAAACTTACAGAGAACTGGGCAACTGTTTGTAATATTTGTTTTTTTATAACATTTTGGTGTAACCATTGTCCATTACAATTTTCTTTATATTTTTTTTATTTCCTGTCTTTGTATCTCTTGTTTCATGTGTTTTCTAAAAGCAGGTATTGACGGGTCTTATAAACAAATTTTAATATATAATTTAGTTTTTGAATTGTTGGACTGATTGAGTCCTAGCAAATGTTTTGTCTCGTAAAGATAAACTAGAATCTGTACCCTTTCAATTCAAGGCCACATTTTATTTTCGGTATTGATGTTAAGAAAAGACAGTAGATTAATTATTCTATTTTGAATGTAAACTTTTTCGACAAATGAAAATGATTCAATTACCTTAAAAAATTGCGCACTTAAGTTTCACGCAAGAAAATTACAAAAGCAACATCAACGTGTCTAAAAACACTTGTCTTTTTTTTCTGGAAAAAAATTTATGCATGTTTTTTCGAGGTTTCCTTCCAAAAAAAAGTGTTTTTTCCTTACAGAACAAGAACTGTTTTTAAAGAGCTCAAGTGTCTTTCCTTGAAAAACTGCTTTGGAAAAAAATACAAAGTGTAGAGTAAAGATATGATACCAATGATGTGCAGTAATTAATTGATTAAAACTAAATGCAAAATCAAAGCAATATTTATAAAAGAACAACAGAATGACCGGAATGTCAATTATTGAGGGCCGCTTTGTAATAGAACAATAAATTTTAACTCAAACAATTTTATAATTCCTTCTTTTTACTTCTAGATATTTCTCTATTTAAATAAATTCTTTGTAGTACAAAACCTTAAAATAATCAATATTATTGACAAAACCATTTTAAGCCTTTAGATTAGTTAGTCTTTAAAACAACTATTTTTTTTTTTGATATTTTTTTGTGGAGCACTACTTAAAAGTAAAATTGGTTGGCAATGGCGAATGCGAAGAAATAATCGGTATATATAGAGAAGTTGATCATCGAAAACCACGGCGTCTCTGATTGGTTGAGAGAAAGAGATCACATGATTGGCCGATAGCGTGCTCACTCGCGGTTTAATGAAAAATAACTTTAGCTCATTGGCCAATTTTTTTATTAATTAAATAACACAAAGACTTTTTTGTCTTCACTTTAATTTTAACGAACATTTTTTAAATAATCACAAGTTATGAAACCTAGCAAGTAAAATTGAAAGATTATACATTGAAATTCAAATAAAAAGCCCCTTCTTCCCCAAAAAAGAGTCATCACCTTGTTTCCCAACCGGATTGCGGCCAGCGGCAAAT
Source organism: Diplosoma virens (assembly GCA_963680785.1). Lineage (NCBI taxonomy): Eukaryota > Metazoa > Chordata > Ascidiacea > Aplousobranchia > Didemnidae > Diplosoma > Diplosoma virens. Next base: position 7,004,033 of record OY796891.1, read on the forward strand.
TTTTTTGGATAAAAATTTCACCTACGCGGCCCGTGTACGCTCACGAGTTTGAAATGTCTGATTTAAATAATAAAAACTAATAAAAAACAACTTAATAAGATAAAATAAAAGCGTGAATGAAATACTTTTTTTTATTAGTCTTAATAACAAAAAATTAAAAAAACAAATAAAAAAATCAGCGACTTTAAAAAAAAAAGACAATGAAAAATAACAATCTTTAAAACGTTTTATTTTTTTATGCCGTTTAGAATTTTTCGACTTAGCTAAAAACTATTTCAAAGCTTTCGTAGAAACTTTGTATATAAACAAACCAAATTTTCTTTGGTCAAGTTAGGGAAAAAATTAACAGAAAAACTATATTGTTAAATTTGTTTTCAAATTCGCAATGTACTGAAAATAGGAGTAGCAAAATTACAGTAGCTTTTAAACTTGGCTTTGGGCAAATTATTTAAAAAATGGGCCACTATCCAATTCAGCTTTTTCCGTTAAACAAAAAGTTTTTCGATAACAAAGAGCAAAGTTTTTAAAAGAAGTGACTTTAAAACTTAATTCTTATTTTATAACCTTTCGCTTTTATACTACCTGTTTAAAAAATTTTTTAAAGTAGGCATTACTTAATAAACTACTAAAAATATTGAAGACATCAAAAAAGTACACAAACAAAAACTAATTTGACTATTATTAATAACTGGTCAAATGTTGCTATTTGAAAATTAAGTTGGTCAATTAATTTAAAATTAAGTTGATAAAATAAAAGAGAAATCTAAAAAATCAAAAAAACAATCATTATTTCTCAAAGTACGAAAAAACGTATTATGAAGGACTTTGAACTGCAACAAAAAAACCAACCAATAACAAAACGGCTGCCCCGATGAAAAAGCATAATTAATTGCCAGAAAGTTGTTTTATCAGCGGCAATATTGCAATTTATCAAAAAATCGAAAAGTGGAAAAATAAGCTCAGAGAAAATCTGTTTGAAGTAGATTGCTAAATTCGGAATTGTGCGTATTATGTCTGAAATCAACCATTGAATGCAAGACATAAGACCTAACGTTATACATACAGAAAACTTTGGCTAATTGCATACCGTTTAAACGCATAAACCGCTTTAATGCATAGAATTTCAGAATCCTTAACCAAAACAAAAAATAAGAAAAGAAAATACGTAGTATGATTAATTGCATAACGGTTATTCCCATAAACCGGGTATATAAGTAAAAATTTTCTTTTCATTTGAAGACTTGTATCGCATAATCGCATAGCTATCTGCAAAAAAGTGTTAAGCACACTAGTCAAAAGATGTTGAAATCTGTTGCGCCATTAATCCAATAAAATAATTGTCGTGAAGTGACTAACTTCGCCTACACGACAAAATAATACCGCGCGTTTAACTTCCAGCTGTGCAAAATAAACTAAATTAGAAGTTGTAGCTGTTAAGCTTACAAATTGACCTTAAACTTCAAGTAAAACGTCGAAGTACATAAAAATGGCAATTTATGCCGCCCAAAAGAACGAATATAAGAACATAATTCGGTTTCAACAAATTTAATAAAACGCTTTATAAAACTATAAAAACAAAGCGTTTAATTGACTATATTCAAACCAAGTATAAATCAAAGTTAATTGCATCAAACAACCAATAGAATAGTTGGGACGCAACTAACATAAAAAAGCATATCCAAGAACAAGTTGAAGAATAAAAAAAAAGTCGCAGTTTACTAGAACAGAAACAATAAAGTTTAATTATAAACAAAATAAAAAGAAAATAACTAAGACAGGCGCTGACAGATTCACGCCCAGCAAAGAATGTAGCAAAGCTAATAATTTTTGTTTCTGAAGATTTGCTCAACATTTTTAACAACCAGGATTTTTGGCCTCACTGCTAATTAATAACTAGTTGTTGTATAGCAAACAAGGCGAAGCTACTGTAAGTGTATCAGAAAATTACGGGTCAGAAAAATACAAATGCAAATTGGCCGTTATCATAATCAAATTGAACAAAAAGAACTGGAATCTAATTAAAGGCAATGCCAAAGTAATACAAAAATAAATCAAAAAAACATTAATTTGCTTGGACAAAAAACAATATCACGAATTGCAATTTTTTTGAAGTCGAGTGACAAGTGTGAAAGGCGTTCAGCCTGGTTATGATTTATCAAACAGCTTCAAGAAGTTGCGCGATACCAAGTAGTTTTCCAGACTTGAAAGATCTTTGTTATTGAAAGATGTCATAAATTGGAAGAATGCCAATCTAATTATATTTTGTAACTTTTACCGATTTATTACTTGTTGAAAATTTTTTTGAGAATTGTTATTTTGGAATCAATCGTCTGATCTATAACCTTCCAATATTTGATTTATTGCTTAACTAAAGTTTGCTTTAAATTAAAGATTTTTTATACTTTGTCTCAAATTGCTGCATAAAACTTATACTATTAATAGATGCTTTATTAATGAAGTGGTTTGCAGTTGTTTTAAAATATGTTGAAATTTTTGGTCCGCTAACGATGTGGAAAAAGTTTGACAGCAAAGACAGGAATAGCTTATTTTCAGAAGATTTACTCTAGCATAAAAAAAGCTAAGCCATTCAAAGTGGAGAGCTTGTAATGTCTAAACAGATTTATTAATAACCGTTATGAAATTTTGGTCCAATAGTTTGACAATTTATTTGTGACGTTTAGAAGGTGAATTTTTATTATTGATTAAACTTAAAGAAAAAAAATTAAACTAGAAGTTGTAGTTCTAGTTTATGTTGGTAAACGTCGATTAAGTTTTATGCCGAAATTTTTCGAAGCAAGAGGATTAAAAAAAACACTTTTTGTAATCTTGTTATGTTAAAAATTTGATTAAATGCTAAACGTTTAATCACATTAATGTTGTCAGGGCTAAGTTAAAATTAAAAAGTAAATAAAATTTTTGCTTCTGATTTAAAAATACTATTTTACGAAATAATGATAAAATCAGCCTTGTTATAAAATATTTGTTTATCTTGACAAACAAAGACCTATTAATTGTTATTTAGCTAACACAGGCCGTATTTTTTAAAGACTTGTAATTACTTTATATGATTAATGTAAAGCAAAATTTGTTTATGAATAAATAATAAATAGTAAATAGTAAGAACAATAAATAGTAAATAGTAAATAGTAAAAAAAACACGCAAAAAATGCTTTTCAATACAAATGTTTTAAAATATGGTTAAAACTGCTTGCATACATTTACTGATTCAAATACTTTAAGATATTTTTTCGAGTCGAAAAACTTTTGAATTCACATAAATACTATTACAAAATTGTAATAAGTCTTAATTGCTTTAACATCTCATATCTTTTAATCATTATTTTTAAGATAAAGATTTGGCGGTCCGACTTTTCTTAAGTGTGATGTGTTAAAGACGCATTTATTATGTCTTCTAACTGTTTTTAATAGCAATCATTGAGATCTTTAGTGAAAAAACTTTTAATAGAATTGAACACATTTCTTTTTAAGTAATTTTGTTGGTTTTTACTCATCTTAATTCTAATCTATCGTTTTCCTTGTAGAGTTGAATTAAAAATCAACAAAAGAATAAAAAAATCGACACTCTCGCAAGCTATTTTACTTAAGCTCTATGGCTGTTACTGTCAACGCTATTAATAACAACCGTAGTAATCAGTTTCAGTTTATTTTTGTTGCAAAGACAACTGGCAATAAACAGTCGCAAACACACACGTAAAAACAAATTTGGTTTTAATTTACAACAGGAAAATTGTGAAGGGATTGTGAAATAATAAACTTGTTTATGACACCCAAATCTAATTAAAAGAAAAACTTTAATAAATAACAAGCTGACGAAAAATAAAAAGGCAAGAAGGCCTTATAGATTAAATAGGGTGGAAAAAATTTTGATAAGCAGAAAAAAAACATAATGAAAATCCAAAAAAATAAATTGCACAATGTACAGTAAAATATAAAAAAAGCAACAAAGAAACAACATTAAAAAAGACACGATGCATTAGATTCTAGGTTTGCAAGTATTTAATTTTAAAATGAAATCAATAAGAATGTTTTGTATGATTTTTTTTAATTTGAAAATTTAATTATTTGCATTCATTTGGAATAGAATTCAATAAAATTGGGCCTCTATATTTGATAGTGCGCTGTAATCTGCTAGTATAAAGGATGTAGTGTTGATAGTTGACGATCTGGTGGAACAATGGCGGACAGTTTTTAGAAATAAAAAGTTTTTTCAAAATTTTGAGGCACATGGTTATTGAATTAATCATTAAAAAAATCGCAGCGTGGTATCTAATTTGATGTTTTAATGGAAGTATATTGCAATTAATGTAAAGTGGAATTGCATTATCTCATCAATTACTTTTATTTACGATTCTAACAGCTTTAATTTATAGTTTTCTTGTTTTAAAAGATAAGAGGAAAAAGTATTACCCATACCAGGAAACCAAAGTTAGTATAAGAGTGTGCAATAATGTAATAAAAATTAAACAAAAACGATTAATCTAAATAATTTAGTTTAAAAAAATTTTTAAATAAATTTAATAGAATAAAATTTACATTGTCGCAAAATGTAGTTTTGCGTCTAAAATAAAGCCAAGATAACTAAGCTTGCTCATTGATTTTATAATTTCAGTTGAACAATTTATGTTTATTTCTGGTGCAACTGAATTTAATTTGGGTGATATAATTAGCACATTTGCATTTAGAGTAAGTTATTTAGCTGTAACTCATTTATAGATAGCTGTTGTTTTAATATTCACTCTTGTTTGCAATTCGTCTGGCAAATTATCAACGCCTGAGGTGCTGATATTATCCCTCCTACCTTCGAAGAAACAAGGCAGTTTGTTGGTTAAAAATAAAAGGTTTTAGGAAAAAATTGAGTAATATTTTGATAAGGTGCAGATTAACAAAAAATAACGGAAAATCGTTATCTTGCAAAGAGAGGAAGATTAAGGACAAGGTATTAAGAGAAGTTAAAATTACTTCAACCCAAATTCCATTTCTCCCCTCAAGCATTTCCCCATTAGGTTTCAGAAGCAAATGTTAAAAACCTTATAATAGGAATTAGCGTCTAATATCAACACTTTAGTAAAACGTAATTCATGCAATCTCACTGTTCAAAATAGCAGTTGTTGCCCTGTAGACAAAGTTAGATGCTTTAATATGCGCCCGATGAATATTTTACATTTTTCATTTGAAAACTTTTAGCCGACATTAAACAATTATTCCAGAAGTCTTGAATAACTCGACTCTCTACCTACAAGACAAAAAATAATTAGTAAATGTTTAGGAGATAAATTTTAGGCAAAATGTTATAAAAAAAACTTAAGTATCTTTAATGGAGATGTACCTTAATTTTTCTGTTCAAATAAACTTTTAATTTCAACCTGAGGCGTATTATTTTAAACAAAAAAACTTAATCAGAGTGACATCAGAGTCCCACAAATTTACGTTATTTTATTACTAGTTTGCTCAATTTCAAACGGTATTTCTTTAAAAACTTTTGTTGATTATTTTTAAAGTGTTGGTAGTAGATATTCGATGAAATCAGAAACGATATTTATATTGTCGGCCTGTTTGTTTGTATGTACCAATGTACTTGGTCAAACCAATCAAAATCAGGAATGTTGTTGTTCTTGTGCAACAACAGAACCATTTATAAGGATTGTTGAACAAGGAAGACCGGGTAAAGTGGGCCCGCCTGGCCCACCTGGTCCCATGGGTCTAGTAGGAGCTCCTGGATCATGCCAATGTGATCCGAACGAGATTGAACGACTAAACTCCACAATTCAAACTTTGTTGGGTAAGGATATTGTTGTTTGTAATTTTGATATAAAAACGTTTTTTCAGATATTTGTGTCATTTCTGTTAAAAAAAAAACAAGAGGAAAACCTACATATCGGCAAGAATATGATGAAGAAAACTTAATTTTATTTTTAATACTCTAGTTCTCAATCTTGATTGTATCAGAGTCGTAATCCAAGGTAATACAAAACAAGACTGTAGTTGAAAGAAACCTTTATTACTTTGTTGTGCTGTTTGTTTGAAATCAGATGTTGGTAGTAATGTTTTAGATTCAGTATTTAAGTTCCTTATTCAAAACCGTTTGTTGTTTTTAAGTTTTTTATTCAAGTTCAAAATCCTTGAGTGACTTCTCGGCCATCTGTACCTAATACACATTTATTGCATGTGATTTAGAATAACAAAAGCTAAACAAGAAACAATTTGATCATATAAAATGGAAAAGTTAATTAATGTAATGCATTTTTTTATATTTAGTCTTCGTAACAAAAAATAAAAAAGAAAATAAAAAATCTACAACTTTTTGTAAGAAAGACATGCAAAATCTAGATCTGGTTTGATGTCAGTGTTCCAGCGGCCGGAGTAAATACTGGCTGCGTCCTCGGCATTGTATTGGAGGGAAAGACAATTAATACTTGCCCAGCCAGCCAAGTACTCGTCGTCCGGACTTTTATTATAGTAACCTCAATCAGCATGACGGCAGTTGAAATCGCCAGCATAAAGACAGGGGTGAGTAATCACGGGGAGATCCAGGAATCGCAATTGCGTTGGTGAAGGTTTGTAGACGTTGATTATTTTATAACCATCAACGTCCACGCAGAGCCATTCGATCTCTGATGTCGGTGAAGATTGGTAAAAGCGTAAACTTTAGTCGCTCGTGTAAAAACGTGGCAGGGCCATGCTTCCTGCTTAAGAAGACCCATCTAGTTGGTAGTTTGGAAGTACCAACTTCTCTGCATCAGTGCAATGGGTCTCCTGTAGTAGGATGACGAGTGCCTCAGACTGCAGATCAAGGTAATGAAGAACTTTCATTTTGCTTGCAGTTAGGTCTTCAATGTTCAGCTGGAGAATAGTAGCTCTTCGGAACTTTTTGGCAATGTGCCCTGAAAAAGGCAGTGTTTTCCAGGTATTACTCTGTTTGAAAGGACGTTTGCCAATTAACAGACCCTTGATTAACATCGAAATGGATAGATACACTTCCGTTTCGGCAAATTTGGTTTCGATCTGTCATATTTAAAATCAGTAACAGATTTACTCTCATTCCAGGCTACTAGAAAGCACCTGCCATCTGAGAAGATTAATTTTTTCTTTTTATAATGTAAAAAAACATTTTGTACAATATAAAATATAAAAAATAATAATAAAAAAGAGATAAACATTTTTTCCCTTTTATACTTTACTGTTTTAATTACTTAATACAAACGTATTGATCACCGACGAAAAAGTATGCATTTTTAAATTCAAATTTTACTTGCTGCCTGTCAATTTTTGTTTATTGCTGATAAATTTTTTTACAAATTTTCAGGCTTCCTCTTAATTTTTTTTTAGCTACGCCTCTACAACAAACTTGTTTTTTTTTTAGCGGAAATCCAAAAATTGTCAACTAACTGCATCAAACATCAACATTTATCGCCAAATTGCAAGTAGCTTGTTGTAGTATTGTTTTAAAAGTTATTCGCATTCAAGTCAAAAAATGCTTCAAGACCAAAATTTTTTAAAAAATCAAAAAGTATCACACTTGTAAATTTTATGAAAACCTTTTGTTTTTTTAAGTGATCTTTTTAAAAAAACTTTGTATATGTTATAACGTATTTTTTTGTCGCTGCCTCCTCATTTAGTTTATTCATTTATATCTGCTCTATGAATAAATTTCAAGTTAATTGTGCGTTAAAATAAAAATGAATAATTAACAAACTTGAAACTCAGAAACCTATTGAAAAATCTGAATCAATCAGCCATAAAGTCTTCAAAATCGAATGTCTAGTCTAATTTTTTGTTTTCTGTTGTTTCAAAATATTGTTCCCTATCTAAATAATAAATAATAAAAATTCGTTAAGTTAAAAGAAAATATTTCCGCAATTGGAGAAAGATTTTTGTTTAAACTAATATATCACTTTTTGGATTTTGTAAATTTTGTAAAACACAGTTAGTGCTTGGAAAATCCTGGTTCTCAAGCTTTAATTTTTTAGCTAACCCTAAAAAACTTTCAAAAGTAAAATCAATCAATTTTGGGATTTTTTAAAATCTTTTCAATTGTTAAATAGAATTTTTTTGCAAGTTTTTTAGAGCATTGAAAAACATCATGCATTATGTCGTGTGATTCGTAAGAATTGTTTTGCTATTTTTTGTTAGACCAATAATTTTCAAAGTGGGGTCTGCGGACGCCATGAGGACCGTCAGCAATTTTTCAGGGTTTACGTAAAATCTTGTAGTTTACTATTCTAGATTAAATTTGTTTTGCTACAAATTTACCAATTTACCAATGTGATTACTTAAAATATTTTTAGAAGTTGAAAAAGATCAGTTATTACGCAAGATTTAAAAACGGTTCTACAATGTATTACTTGTTCTCAAGTAATTATGTAGTGACTGTTACTTGCGATAACCAAACTTATTTAAATGCGTTTTTAACATAAAAATCAGTCATTGTTTGTCCAGTTTTGTATAAATAAGTTAAATTCAAATTGATAAGTAAAAACAACATGAAGTTAAAATTCATCTCAACTTATTTTGATTACTTAATTACGCTTATACAAAACACAATAATCTGTATTCAGTGTGTATTTAAACGATTTAAAAAATGTGACTGGTTCTTAAAAAAAACAAAAAACAAACAGAGATGAATAGGCAATCTGGGTCATTGTTTAAATTGTGCTATTTTTTTGGTAAAATTAAATATTACAGTCAGTGATTAGAAAATCCTGGTTCTCAAGCTTTAATTTTTTAGCTAACCCTAAAAAAATTACAAAAGTAAAATCAATCTTCATATTTTTTTATTTCTACAAATTCCTACAACGAGTTAAAATAGCCAAGAAAGAAATTTTAATGCGCGATTTCAGATGTAGACCTCATAAAATAACTGCGATGAGTTGATATAACTAGAATGAAAGTACGCCGATCAAACTGCAGAATATTTTATCTTTATCTGCTAACTGCAGTTTGTACAGATCTCAACCGTACGGACTGCATGTTTCAGTGTGTTGCAACTAAGCTAGACAGTTTATCCAGTGGCGTATCTAGGGTATGGCAGCCATAGCTCGTGGCATGTGCGCAAAAAGGGCGAAAAGTTTTAATCATAAAATGTTTCAATAAAATAATTTCAACTTGGAAATAATTGAAACTCGTATTTTTACTTAAATAATAACGTACAAGTATCTCGATTCAACAATAGTTGTTAAAAATTGTCAGCCAACGATTAATGCCATTTATTCTGTCACTGAGCGCAAGTGACAGAGACGTTATAATTCAACATAAATGAAACTGTTAAATTAATACTGTATTGGACTAATTGTATCTCATATTTAATATTTGCTATGCTGTCGAACTGAAGTAAAAATTTATAAACATTTGTACCATGAAACGTACTATACTTAAGAAAAAAGAGAGTGGGACTGAAGGGAGAAAAAAACGAAAACAGGAGACAAAAGAAGCTGAAAAATTGAAGAAGTTCTTTGTACCTTTCTTTAAGAGATGTTCTTCTGCTAACACCGCTGATAATCCAATCTCAAAAGTGCAAAGTGATCAATCTGAGCAAGAACCTGAAAAATTTGACCAATCTAAGCAAGATAGTAAGAAAATTGGCCAATCTGAGAAAAAAATTGAAAAAGTTTTGAACGTGAAGGAAGAACCTGAATCTGATGTACCGGACTTTATTTCAAAACACGATGTTCGACTAATGAACTTTGATAAAAATACTAAAAAACCTATTTTGTCAAATAGGATGAGAGCAAAAATTACCAAGCTTGGTTTAAAATATCGTGCAATGAACAGTAACTGCTTCAAGAGAAAATTAGCAAATGGCGAAGAAGTAACGCTTTCTTGGCTAATGTATTCGCCTTCTAAAAAAGTTGCTTATTGCATTTGCTGTCTGCTCTATTGTCGATCAGATCACCAATCTTCATTGCAACAGGAAGCTGGATTTAGCCAGTGGAAAGCACCTGAAAGGATGATTGTTCACGAAAATGCTAAACATCACAGAGAATGTGTGAAGAAATGGAAAGAACTCGAAAGAAATTTGAGCAATAAAACCGGAATTATTGACGCCAAATTTCATGTACAAATTGAAAAAGAAAAGCAAAAATAGCGTGAGATTCTTAAAAGAATATTGCATGGAATAAAGTATCTGGCACAGGGAACCACTACAAGCAGATAATGATTGAAATGTTGGTAATTATCTTGGCTTAATGAAATTCCTTGCTGTCTTTAATCCTATGCTGCGAAAGCATCTGGGTTTTATTGAAAGCCATCCACATTCAATCTCTTACCTTTCCCCAGGTGTTAAAAATGAATTTATTTATCTCATGGTATCTCATGTTTGCAAAAACTTAAACAGAAAAAATTAAAAAAGCCAAGTACTATGATCTTATATTTGACTCAACCCCTGACCAGGCGCATCGTAAGCAGGTTTCAGAAGTTGTAAGATATGTTGATATTGACTTTGATAAGAAAACAGTCTATGTTAAAAAGTTCTTTGTGGGCTTCCTTCAACTTCATCAAAAAGATGCTCCAAGCTTCGTTTAAGTTATTATGCAACAACTACAGAAGGATGAGATAAAAATAGAAAATTTTTGCTCGCAGTGTTATGACAATACTGCTGTAATGGCGAGACATCGGAATGGTGTACAGCAAAGAATATATTGTACAAAATAAACAAACAGGCACTGTTTATTAACTGTGACAATCATTCAATTAACCTGGTTGGTGTTCATGCCGCTAGACAAGACAGAGAAATGGTTTCTTTTTTTGGGACCATTAACTCGTTGTACAATTTCTTTTCCCGTTTTACGCAGCGTTGGGAAAAGCTAAAGGATGCCTCTCCGCTGGTTTTAAAAGCTAAGGCCGAAACTCGTTGGAGTTCTAGAACAGAAGCAGTAAAACCAATAGAGTAATATCTTGAAAAAATAGTTCTTTTGCTTGAGAAAATGGTAGAAGAAGACAATCAAACAATCGACACTTAGAGCAATGGACAACAAATGCCAAATCGTATTCTGACAAACAACTTTATGACACTGATAGGGTTTTGGAAAAGGCTACTTATACCAACTGATAGAGTTCAAAAACGATTACAGAATAAAACAATGAATTTTCACAACGCAGTCCTCGATTTAACCCTACTCAGGCTGGGCTTTTTGGAAACTTTGTACGACTGGGGGGGGGGCTGAAAATCCCGAGCTCTTTGCTTGCTTATATCTCAACAATTATTAGCGCTAGAATTGTCATTCAAATTTGTACAGAAAGGAAATTTTATACTCTTTTAATATAGATACTTAAATGTTGCATTTAAACATCATTTGGGATTAAAAAAGCGAGTTTTCAAAGGTTAGTCAATTTTCGTAAATTGGCTGAAAACGAGAGAGCGATTTAAAAGAATTAACGACTTTGACTGTTTGTCGAACGTCATTAATCCGTAAAATTAGAAGTAGGAATGCTGACAACTGAAATCCACTTGGCAAGATTATTACTGTTTACAGAGAAAGAAATTCTACACAAGCAAATCTGCTAAAAGCTGGTTTTATTAATGCTTACAACGCTTCGATCTTTGCTACTGATCAAATAATTTTTTTAATTCACTCCCTTTTGTGAACATTTTGGCAAGAAATTTTATAACATAAAAAGAAAACAAATTATTACACCAAAAAATTGTGTTTTAAACGAAACTCGATGCTGGCTTAATAACACCACTGCCAGCATCTGATTCAGGCAGTACAGAAGCCTGTGATAGTAAAAGGATAAACCCTCGGCCTCAGTCCTGTTTTTGTCTGACCTAGAGTGGATACCTCTCTAAACGACGACGATGACGAGTTCTCCACGTAAGCTATTCGCTCAATTAGCTGGCTGAAAAATCAACTTGACAACGGCAAAGCCGGAAATACTGAGGAACACCGCTAGGTGGCTTGAAAAAAGCTAATTAAGATCATTCACTGAAAGCATAAAATTAAAGTTTGTTTTTAAGTGCAAGTATTGAAAAATTCACAAATTTGACAAAAAAAAATCATTTTTTAACTCTTAAATCTAGCGATATAAAATTTGTTAGCTTACAATTTTGCTCGACATGTCCAAATAATTAAAAATTTGCAGATTTTTATCTAAAAATAAAAATAATAATAAATAAACTGATTAAAAGTATTTACGGTAGATTGGGCTTTCAAAGTCAGGCCCTTGAAGAGAATAGGAGTTAAGTTGGATTCTCGGCTTAGCTCTCAAATATAGAAGTATGATTGTTTATAATAAAATGTTTGTTTAGTTTTTGTGCAATACTGCTCAATGGGAATGAAATACGGAGACAGTAGAGTTGACAACAGTGACATTACTGCATCTTCTTATTATGATGATGTTGTTCAACCAGCGCATGGAAGATTGGATTACCAGGGGGTGACAAACCCACACAGGTGGGCCGCTTGGGCGGCACAAACAAGTAAGCATTTGTTTGGTTTCCATGTCTTTCCATAAATGTAACAAACAGAAAATATTGTAAAGTCCGATCTCGCTCATTCAACCTACTTCAATTCATCAAATAATTTTAGTTTATTGAGTTCAGATCATGCGGATTGATAATTGTTAGCTGACCAAGTTTTATTACGGATCTAAACTCACTTTACTGTAATTTAGTATAAGTTAATGTTTAATACTCTGCAGTAATTTACTGAAACTTTGTGCTATTGTGTAGGATAACGATTTAAAATGAATTATGACAAATGCTATTGTTGCTAAATTTGCGAGACAGGTTTGCTTATTGCCAAAGTACGATTTGTTAAAAACAATTTACTGCTGATATGTGAAATGTAGATAAGCGTAAATGTAGCGGGCCGCATGTGTGAAATTTTAGCTTATAAATATGCCGAGGACCGCAATCCTTATAGAAAACAAAGTGATAACCTTCTTTCAATATTCAGGTTTAACCAAGAAATTAATTTAGATTTCTTTGACACTCATAGGCTGCATGCAGCTAATATGGATGATAAAATGGCGGTCACTACAGAAGTTTCAATTAATGCGATCTGATTATACTTTTTGTTTAACTTTCAAACTTGACAATTATTATAATTCTGCTTGCTTTACTTAAAAACGTACTCTTTCCGAAACTTTATTATTTTACACTTTTAGAGAAGAGAAAATATTTTTAACCACATTAATGATTTATGGAAAATTAAAATTTTTAAAGTTACATCATATTTTAAACATAATATAAATATTTAACAAAATGTAACAAAAAATTCAGAAATTTTTTGATAAATAAAAGACACTATTTTAATAAAAGATAATAGAAGACAATAATACATTATTTTAATAAAATTTGATAAACATTGCTTGTGTCAAGGTCGAATTAATGAATGGATTCAAGTTGACCTTGAAGCAGCAACTTTTGTTACTGGAGTCATTACTCAAGGAAGAGGTGATACCTCCAGCGAAGTTCAGTACATTTCAAGTTACAAAATTGCTTATGGCAACACTACCAACAACATCCAAGAAATAATCGGTGAAAATGATGATCCGATTGTAAGTAAAAAACTAATTTTTGTTAAGAACAACATAACAATTTCAAATTGTATTGGACAACTACAAATTTAATATCTTTGAAGATATTTTTGCGCTTTTGTACATTTTTCAGATTTTTTCTGGAAACACGGACACCAACTCGTACGTGATGAATAGATTTTCTCAACCAATCACAGCCCGCTATTTTCGGCTGATTGTTCAATCTTGGCACGGACACGCTTCATTACGAATGGATTATATTAAATGCTAATCAAACAATTTTCCAACTGAAATTACAGTACAAAATGTTTTGTAGACAGATTAATGAAATAAAACGTTAAATCAACTGAGACACAAAGACAAGAAACTTATATGAGAGAAATTAAGTTTATATTTGCAGACTAGAAGTATATTTAATATTAAAAGTCACCAGATCAACGCTTTGAAATGAGAAAGAACTCGCAAGCAAAAAAGAATAAATCATTTCACTAACAAAACATACAAAATAAAGTTTGACAATATTGGTTATCCTAAGGTAAAAATTAGTTCTTTATTAACCGAACCATAACAGTTGTTCACATTAACGTGTATTTGTCAATCTAATCATCGATATTGAAACTGGCCCGAACTGTTACGTTACAGAGAACTGGGCAATTGTTCGTAATACCTGCTTTCTTATAACGGTTTTGGTGTAACCATTGTCCATTACAATTTTCTTGATGTTTTTTATCTCCTGTCTTTGCATACTTTGTTTCATGTTTGTTCTTAAAGCAGGTCTCGAGAAGTCTTATAAACAAATTTTAATATTTAACTTAGTTTTTAAATTGTTGGACTGATTGCGTTTTAGCAGATGTTTTCTCCTGTAAAAATAAACTAGTATCTATACACTTTCAATTCAAGGTTACATTTTATTTTCAATACTGATGTTAAGAAAAGACTGTAAATTAATTTTCCTATTTTAAATATAAACTTTTGCCATGAATGAAAATGATTCAATTACCTCGAGAAATTGCTTACTTCAGTTTCACCATAGAAAATTACAAAAGCAACATCAACCTGGCTAAAAACACTTGTCTTTTATTTTTCTGGAAAAAAATTTATGCTTTTAGAACCATGCCGAGTTGTGTAAATAAGCCATGTTTTTTTGAGATTTCCTTCCACACAAAAGTGTTTTTTTCTTACAGAACATGAACTGTTTCCAAAAAACTCAAGTGTCTCTCCTTGATAAACTATTTTGGAGAAAAATGCAAAGCATAGAGTAAAGATTTGATATTAATAATGTGCAGTAATTAATTGATTAAAATTAAATGCAAAATCAAAGCAATATTTATAAAAAACAACAAAATCACCGGAATGTCAGTTATTAAACGCCGCTTTATAATAAAACAATAAATTTTAACCCAGACACTTTTTTTTTATCATATTTTGGTTCTTGATAATTGTCTATCTAAATAAATTCTTCGTTGTACAAAGTTTTAAAATAATCGATAGTATTGACAAAACCATTTTAAATCTTAAATTAAATAGTCTTTAAAAAGACTGTTTTTTTGATATTTTTTTGGACAGCACTATCTAAAAGAAGAATTGGTTGGCAATGACAAACTAGAAGGAATAACCGGTGCATATAGAAAAATTAAACATCAAAAACGACGGCTTCTCTGATTGGATGATAGAAAGAAAGCACATAATTGGTCGATAGCGTTCTCACTTGCGCGGTAATGGAGAAAAAATGCTTTAACCCATAGACAAATTCTTTTTATAATTAAATAACGCCAAGAATTTTTTGTCTTCATTTTAATTTTTACGTAAAATTAAAAAAATTACAAGTAATGAAACTTAGCAAGAACAATTTTAAAGTTTTTAAAATGAAATTCAAGTAAACCCCCCCCCTAAAAAAGAAAAAGTCATCACCTTGTTTGCTGACCGGATTGCGGCCAGCGGCAAATTTTTTGGATAAAAATCTCACCTACGTGGTCCATACCACAGATCCACGGAAACTGTGGTCTAGTGGTATAGTAACCTGCGTGGAAGACTACAGGTCCCAGGTTCAATTCGCGTTGGGATAAGCATCACTGACGAGCTCTAATAAGAGCGAAGCTCGAGTCTGGTGTTTCTTATCTTTAAGCAGCTTGTTTAAAATTCACTTAAAAATTATAGCAAGCAAAATTAAACATTTCATTTATTTTGTAAAATTTTTATTAAAAAGCTGAACGTTTTCGACTATCATCAGTCCTTATCAAAGCATCTAAAATTGTTTAAAATCATCTAAAAATTTTTTAACCATAAACGACAATTACAATCAATTAAAATATATAAAAAACAACAATTTTCTCAAGTTTATGCTGTCACTGTTATTACTAATTCAGTTTATAGGCAAAGGCAATTACACAAAACAACGTCAGAATTCACAAAGAAAAAAGGAGAAAAAAAGAGATAAAAATGAGAAAAAAAATAATAATTTTGCAAATCACATGACTAAAATTAGAAGAGTTGTAGTAAAAAAGACGAGCTATTTTCATACAGTTGTTGTTTAAAATTAATTCTAAATTCCTCACAATGCTTCAAATATATTTTATTATTTGAATATACAACAAATACAGCAAATTGACATTAAACTTTATCGTAAAGCGTCGAAGCACAAAAAGAATGGCAATTAATAGGGACCAAGAAAACGAATAAAAAAAACATAGATTGGTTTCAACAAATTTGATAAAACGCTTTATATAACTGTAGAAAATTACCAACGCACGTGTTTTATTTTATTTCTCTTGAGTTTCTAATCATTATTTGCGCGAGCACTCGCTGCCAGCGCCTTTTTTGTTTTACGCTTTATTTTTAATTAATCTCACCTTGAAGCATAGTTGTGTCTGCAGCGCGTTGATTTTAGAGCTGACTTTATTGCGTTTGTTCACACTTCTCAATTTGTGAGGCGACCAGCTGCAGTGTTTGTGGGCAGCTGGTTGAAGTCTGAGTAGACTTAGTGTGCAGTTAAGATATTCCCGTTTTCCCCGTGAGTCAGCACCGAAATGAACTGCTCGGTAAGACACCTATGCGTTTTCTTTTTGTGTTTAATTTTTAGTTTGTTTTTATTTATTTACAGATTACCGTTTCCGCTTTCGTTTCCGCTTTCGTTTTCGCTTTTATTTCCAAGTTTCAACGTTTCAGTTATAACTTATTTTATATTAAATTATTTCCTTGGTTATTTCCTTTTAATTTGACGAAGCCGGAAGCGCGTTGATCGACACTTCACTTTGCGGTAATCGGCAACTTCAGCGCCGTTTACCGTTATAATAACTATAAAAACAAAACGTTTAATAGACTATATTTAAACTAATTATAAATCAAAGTTAGTTGCATCAAACAAGAAATAAAATAGTTTGGACGCGACTAACATAAAAAGCAAGTCCTAGGACCAGTTGAAGAATGAACAAAAAGTCGCAGTTCACCAGTACAGAAACAATAAAGTTTGATTTTGACAAAATAAATGTAAAATAACCAAGTCAGGCGCTGACAAATTCACGTCCAGCCAAGAATGCGGCAAAGCTAATCTAGTAAATAATTTCTAGTTTTGAAAATTTGCTTGATTATTTTAACAACCAGGATTTTTGGCCTCACTACTAATTGATACCTAGTTGTTGTATAGCAAATAAGGGGATGTTGCTGTAAGCGTAACAGAAGATTACGGGTCAGACAAAGACAAACGCAAATTGGCAGTTGTCGTAATCAAATTCAACAAAAAAAAAAAGAATGGAATCTGATTATAGGGATACCAAAGCAATACAAAAATATATTGAAAAAACTTTAATTTGCATGGACAAAAAACAATATCATGAAGTGCACTTTTTTGGAATCGAGTGACAAATGTGAAAGGAGTTAAACCTCGTTGTGATTTATCAAATAGCTTTAAGAAATTGCGTGATATTAAGTAGTTTTCAAGACTTAAAGGTCCATGTTATTGAAAGATGTCATAAGCTGACAGAATGCTGAGGCAATCATGTTTTGTAATTTTTACCGATTTATTTCTGGTAAAAAATTTTTTTGACATTCTTAATTTACAATCAATCATTTGCTTGTCAAACTTCCGATATTTGATTTATTGCCTGACTACAATGTTTGCTTTAAATTGAAGGTTTTTATACTTTGTCTTAAATTGCAACATAAAGCTTATACCATTAACAGATGCTTTATTAGCAAGGTGGTTTGCAGTTGTTTTGAAATATATTAAAATTTTTGGTCCAGCAACGATGTGAAAAATGTTAGGCAGCAAAGACAGGCATAAATAGCCTGCTCACGATCTAGCATAAAAGAAGTTAAACCATTCAATGTAGAGAGTTTATAATGTCCACACTGCATTATTGATAACCATTAGGAATTATTTTGCCAATATTTTGACAATTAATTTGAAGGCGATGAATTTAGGCGATGAATTTTTATTATCAATCGAACATAAAGAAAAAATTTTAAATTATAAGTTGTGGTTCTAGTTGATCTTAATAAAAGTCGATAAAGTTTTGTGCAAACTTTTTCAGAGCAAGAAGAATAAGAAAAACACTTTTTTTAGAGCAAGAAAATAAAGTTTTTATGTTTTAAATCTGATTAAATTCTAAATACTTAATTACTTTAATGTATGTCAGGGCTCAGTTAAAATTAAAACGTAAATGAAATTTTTACTTCTGATTTAAAAATGTTTTTTTTTTACTAAATGATGATAAAATCAGCCTTGTTATAGAATATTTGCATACGTATAATCACAAACAAAGACTTATTAATTGTTGCTTAGCTAACACAGGCCGAATTTTTTAAGGACTTGTAATTACTGAATATAAGGAATATAGAGGAAAATTTGTTTGTGAATAGATAGTAATAACAATAAAAAAACACGCACAACATGCTTTTCAATAGGAATGTTTTAAAATATGCTTAAAACTTTCGTTTTGAAAAACGTGTTTTAAAATATGGTTAAAATAAAGCTTGCATATATTTACTAATCCAAACACTTTCAAATACTTTTTCCAGTCAAAAAAACTTTTGTAATCACATAGATAATATAACAAAATTGTAATAGATCTTAGTTGCTTTAGTATCACATATCTTAAAACTATAATTTTAATCATTATTTTCAAGATAAAGAATTGGCGGTCCAACTTATATAAAGTCTGATGTGTTAAAGGCGCAATTATTATGCCTTCTAACCGTTTTTATCAGCAATATTACAAATCTTTTGTGAAAAACTTTTAATAAAAGTAAATATAATTTTTTTTTTTTTAAGTAATTTAGTTAGTTTCTACTGATTTTGATTCTAATCTATCGTCTGCCGTCCAGAGTTGAATCAAAAAACAACAAAAGAATAAAAAAAATCATAAAGTAAAATTGACACTCTTGCAAGATATTTCATTTAAGCTCTATGGCTATTGCTGTCAACGCAATTAATATTCATTCATTCATTCATTCATTCATTCATTTTTATTCTCGATCATTATTAAACAGTTCAACACAAAAATTATAAATATTAAAAAAGATCAAGAAAAGGAAGAAGCAGCACAACGTCAGACGTTAAAACATGCATATGATAATCAGAAAGTAAAAGTACAAGATAGTAGAAAGCATGGGCGCAACACCTTAATCAGAAAAAAATATAAGAAGTGAAAAAAAAACAAAAAAACATAACAATAATATTATCAAACAAACCGAACGATTAAATAAGCAGTGCATGACTAGGCTGCGTATTGATGATGATTGGCACAGCTAGCCAACAAGGGAATTTAGCTCAACTGAGCAAGTAATAACAACAGTAGTGATCAGTTTCAGTTTCAGTTTATTTTTGTTGCAAAAACAAATGACAATAAACAGTCGCAAACACACTCATACAAACAAATTTGTTTTCAAATTACGACAGGGAGGTTGTGAAGGGATTGTAAAATAATCAACTTTCTTTATAACACCCAAAACTCATTAAAAAAATTTACTAAATGGCAAAGCGACAAAAAGTAGAAAAAATAAAAAAACATTATACAGTAGATTAAGGTAGGGTGGAAAAAAATTTTAATAAACAGAAAAAAACACAAAATGAAAAGACAAAGAAAGATAAATTGCACAACGTAAATCATAGAAACAAAATAAAAAGAGAAAAAACAACAAAGAAACAATAATAAAAAATAGACACTGCATTACTGTAGATTTTAAGTTTCCAAGTGATTAATTCTAAATTGTAATCCATATGAATGTTTCATTAGCTTTTTTAAAAGTTTCCGATTAATTTTTTTTTTATTTATTCGAAATACAATTCAATATAATTGGGCCTGTATATTTGATAGAGCATTGTAATCTGGTAGTATAGAGGATGTAGAGTTGATCTGTAGTTGAAAATCTTGTAGAACAATTGCGGAAGGTTTTTACAAATAAAAAGTTTTTTCCAAATTTTGAGGCACACGGTTATTAAATTAATTATGAAAAAATTTAGCAGGATTATATCTAATTTGTTATTTTAATGAAATTATATTATATATAATGTAAAGTGGAATTGCATTACCTTTCAATTACTTTTGCTTGCGATCTTAATAGCTATAATATGTAGCTTTGTTATTTTAAAAATAGGAGGGAAAAGTATTACCCCATTACAGGAGACCAAAATTAATATATGCGTGTAGGATAGCGTAATAAAAATTGAATAAAACCAACCAATTTAATTGATAGTTCAGTTTAGAAAAAATTCCAAGTAATCTTGGTACTTTTGATAGAAGAAAATTTACGTTGTCGCAAAACTTTAGTTTTGTGCCTAAATAAAGCCAAGATATTTAATCTTGCTTATTGATTTTATAATTTTAGTTGAACAATTTTTGTTTATTTTTGGTGCAAGTGAATTTAATTTGGGAGATATGATTAGCACATTTGCATTTAGAGTACGTTTTTTAGCTGTAACCCATTCATAGATAGCTGTTGTTTCAATATTCACTCTTGTTTGCAATTCGTCTGGCGATTATTAACGCCTGAGGTACTGACATTATCCCTACTACCTTTGAAGAAACGGCAAGTTTGTTGGTGAGAAATAAAAGGTTTTAGAAAAAAAGAGAAAAGAATATCGTCTCGTACGTCCCAGGTACGGACTATTGCAGCAACACAAAAATTGATAAATAATATTATTTTGGTCATAGGCAGGTAATATATCCTTCTTGGTTGCGGGAAGAAGAGGCCTGGTTGTAAAAACAACACGTGTTTTAACAGCAAAGTAGCAACGCTGAATGTCTGCAATAAATTGCTTTTCATATTTGGTTGAAACATTTTCCAACCGTAGAAGATGGAGGTAAACCGGGAATTTCTTGGGTCTATGTTGAGATGAATGTTTGAATTGTCTCATCTTCTAGGTAAATGTAGATGTAATAATATCGTTTGGGTAGCCATTAACTACCAAGATAGATCAAAGTTTTTCTGCTGCTAGAGTAGATGAACAAAGTTCGGTGAACCAGTGTACCCATAAGATTGATTTTTTGCTTCATCGGACTAAAACGCTTACATTAAGTAACACATTCCCAGGTTGATCAAAAACCATCATTCTTCCCAAGGTTGCTATAATCTTTCCCGTGTTTTCAAGACAAATAGAACTTTTCAAAGCATTTCCCATGACTCTGCAATTTGACAACATCTTTTGGAAAACCCTTCCTGTGCCAGCCAATACAATAACACCAAATTCTTTATTCTTGCCCAAGGACGTACTTCTTTCCACCTTTCCGCTTTTGAAGCAAATTTTATCAAATCTTTTCAACCCAATCTATTTCGACACAAGAAATTTTTTACAGTATAAAACTCATTTGTTGATGCTTTTTTTACTTTCGCTTCTGATTGGTTACTTTTCTTGACCAATCAGACGCAGTGTTGCTTTCTCTTCTTTTCTATTCCTTATTGGTCGTCTTTTTTTAACCAATCAAAATCCTTCTTTCTTTCCTATATAACCACGATCAAATTGTTTTCAGTTCATTCTGAAAATTTTTTGCGATGAGTGTCAGATGAAAAATCTTCGAGGAATCAACACGCTTTTTAAAGCTATCTTAAAGTTTTGTACCGCCAATCGACTCTTCAAGAAAAATAAATCGCGCAACATAAATTATAAAAAAGGCAAGATAGGACAATAATAAAAAATAGACATTGCTCCACAATAACCAATTTTAAACTATATTCAAGAAGAATAGGATATTTTTTGTTTTTTAATTTATCAATTGAAAATTCTTTCGATTCATTGGAATAAAATTCAATACAGTAGGGCCTGAATATTTAATAAAGCGTTGTAATTTATTAATTGTACATAAAGGAATGTATACTTGATCTGTACTTTGAAATCAGGTAGTACGATTGTGGACGGTTTTTACAAATGAGAAAATTTTTTGAAAATACTTAGGTACACAGTTATTAAATTAATTATTAAGAAAAATAGTAATATTATATTTAATTAGTTGCTTTGAGGGAAGTATACTGCATTTAATGTAAAGTAGAATGGCATTATGTCTCCAATTACTTTCGTTTTCGATTCTAATATCTTTATTTTTATTTTATTATTTAAAAGATAGAATGGAAACATATTACCTCATAAAAAGAGATCATGGTTAACATGATAGTGTACGAGAACATAATCAAAGTTGAATAAAAACGACTAATCTAAACAATACTTCAGTTTAGAAAAATTTCTTAACCATCTTGCTACTTCAATTTAATAAAATTTATGTCGGTCGCAAAACCTAGTTCGTTGTCTAAAATAAAGCCAAGATAAAGCCAAGATGTAAAATAAAGCCAAGTTGTCTAAAATAAACCACTCCTCAGGGAGACGACTCAAGTTTGGCTGCTACAGCTCTGCTTGCCAAGCTTGACAGAAAGCGGAGGGATCGATGGTCCGAGGCAGTTCGGAACATTGACTTCTGACACTCTAGTCGAAAAGCGTGGAGTATTTTGAACAACCTTACTGGTAGGTCACGACACTCTCTTCGTCACTGTCCCGTTTCAACCGATGCTATTGCATCTCAGCTGGTTAGAAATGGGAAATACGAGGCTGTTGACCGCAAGTCATCTCGACTTGTCTTTCAAGAAGTGTCTGACCTTTGGAGGGCCTCAACACCAGACGCAGTAAATATCTCTGACAGTTTTTTACAGAGAGAATTTGCTGCTGCCCTTTAACATTTAAAACCAGGTAAAGCTCCGGGACCTGATTCCATCTGATCCGAGCTTATACTCCATGCCGAAGCTGCTTTGAAGTCCTGGTTACGTGACTTCCTTTCTTCCTGTTTGCGCCGACTCAAAATTCCCAAGATCTGGAGAAGAGCGCTTGTGGTCGCGATCCCCAAACCAGCAAAGCCCGTGGGGGATGCAAAGAGCTATCGACCGATATCTCTGGTCTGTGTCCTCTACAAGATCCTCGAGAGGCTTATCTACGCCCGCGTTGAACCATTAATCGATCCACTGCTCCCTAAAGAGCAGGCTGGGTTCCGACGCGGGAAGTCAACCGTAGATCAAGTTGTTCTGCTAACCCAGAACATCGAGGATTCTTTCGAGGCTAAAAAGAAGGCCGGTGCCGTATTTATCGATCTGACAGCTGCTTATGACACTGTCTGGCACCATGGCCTTACCTGCAAGCTGCTGAGACTACTTCTGGATAAGCACATGGTCTAAATGATCATGGAGCTTGTCCGAAATCGAAGTTTCACCCTTACCACCGGTGACAGCAAGCAAAGCAGGCTACGCCGTCTTAAAAACGGCGTTCCTCAGGGATCGGTCTTGGCTCCCCTCCTATTTAACATCTATACGTACGATCTTCCTTCCACGATTTCCAGAAAGTTTGCTTATGCTGATGACTTAGCATTGTTGCATTCTTCTGGAAACTGGAAGGACTTGGAGGGGACTCTAAGTCAAGACATGTCCACACTGTCAGCGTATCTCCAGACTTGGAGGTTGAAGCTCAGTCACACTAAGACAGTGACGGCAGCCTTTCATTTAAATAACCGAGAGGACAAACGTGAGCTAAAGGTCTACAACAATAGTAGACTTTTACCGTTCTGTCCAACCCCTACTTATCTTGGGGTAAAACTGAACATATCGCTCACGTTTCATCACCATTTTGTGGCATTGCGCAAAAAAATATCCTCGCGCGTCACACTGCTGAGGCGACTCGTGGGCTCGGGATGGGGTGTTGGTGCTAAAACACTACGCATAGCCACCTTGTCTCTAGTCTACTCAACAGCTGAGTACTGTGCGCCAGTCTGGTGTCGCAGTGCTCACACTCGCCTCATTGACAGTGTCTTGAATGACGCCTTGCGCATAGTTACTGGATGCCTGCGTCCCACTCCAACGGACCGCCTACCTGTACTCTCAGGCATCCAGCCAGCTGAACTTCGCCGAATGGGAGCGACACTCTCCTTGGCTTACCGTGGATCTCTGGACCCCGATCATATCTTGTATGGTCTATTAAGTGGGTCCTCAGATACTCGCCAAGTGAAACTAAGATCCAGACGCCCGTTTGTGCCAGGTGCGCGGAATCTCTTGGACAACCTTGCCAGACTTGGCATCCGCGCTTCTGAATGGACAAACCACAGATGGAACGCGGAGTACTGTGAAAATGCTTCCAGGCTCCGTGCTTTTGTGCCCGAGACCGGTGCCAGGCCTGTTGGGATGGGCTTACCCCGAGCAGCTTGGGTTAAGCTCAACCGCCTGCGGACTGGTGTTGGGCGATTCCATTCGTCCATGCACAAATGGGGTCTCGCTCCTTCACCGAATTGCGAGTGTGGCGCCTCTGAGCAAACCGCAGACCATGTACCAAGAGCGTTCCCTATACATCGAACACCACATGGAGCACGAGGTCTGACGGTTTTGGATGACGAAACTCGATGCTGGCTTAATGACATCACTGCCAGCATCTGATCCAGGTAGTGCAGCAGTCTGGGGTAGTAAAAGGATAAACCCTCGGCCCCAGTCCTGTTTGTGTCTGGCCTGGAGTGGATACCCTTCAAACGACGACGACGACGAAGCCAAGATGTTAAATCTTGCTCATTGATTTTATAATTTTAATCAAAAATTAATTTTTATTTCTGGTGCATTTTCTTTGGGGAATTTACTTTGTAGGATTTAGAGTTAATAGTTGTAACCCAATTCCAGAAAATCGTTGTATCAATAACCAGTCTTGCTTGCAATTCGTCTCGCGATTATCACCATCAGGTTCTGACATTATCCCTACTGTTTTCAAAGAAACAAGGCAGTTTATTTGGTAAAAAATAGAAGGTTTTAGAAAAAATTGAGAAATATTTTGATCAGTACAAGATCGAAAAATTAATAAAAGAACAATGGATAACTGTTGGCCTGCAAAGAAAAGAGGCATACGGTTAATGTTAAAGGCATTAAGATAATGTTAAAGGCATTGGGATAACCTAAAAATTGTTTTAACACAAAATCCATTTTTCTCGTCAGGTATTTCCTCATTTGGTTTTTGAAACAACTGTTAAAAGCCTTACAATAAGTAAAGCGTTTGATATCAATACTTTAATGAAACGTAATTCATGCAATTTCACAATTTAAATTCCCGAATTTCATGCCCTGTAGACAATATGCGGACCAATAAACATTT
This sequence comes from Diplosoma virens, assembly GCA_963680785.1. Classification (NCBI taxonomy): domain Eukaryota; kingdom Metazoa; phylum Chordata; class Ascidiacea; order Aplousobranchia; family Didemnidae; genus Diplosoma; species Diplosoma virens. Next base: position 7,029,123 of record OY796891.1, read on the forward strand.
TTTCTTCTTTATTCAAAGACTTTAATTCAACATTGAAGCAATTATGTCTGAAGTCTTGAATAACTCGGCTTTCTAATTACAAGAGAAAAAAGGGTTAGAAAAAATCATTGAGATAAATTTTAGAAATTGTCTCAAAGACATTTAATTTTTAGAAAAAAATGTTTTAATAAAACTTAAGTATCTTTAAATTGAGATGAATCTTAATTTTTCTGTGCTGAAATAAATTTTTATTGTCAACCTAAGGTATATCAATTTAAACAAAGAAACTCGATTAGAGTGACAGGTATCACAGCAGTTTCGCAAATTTCCATTATTTTACCAATAGTTTGCTCAAAAATTTAACTATATTTGTTCAGAAACGTTAGGTAATTTTTTTAAAAGTGCTCTTGGTAGCTTTTCGATGAAATCAAAAATGTTTTTTTTAATGGCAACCTGTTTGCTCGCTTGTGCCAGTGTACTTGGGCAAGCGAACCGAAATCAGGAATGTCGTTGTTCTTGTGCAACAACAGAACCATTTATAAGGACCTCTGAACAAGGAAGACCGGGTAAAATAGGCCCACCCGGACCACCTGGTCCAATGGGTCTAGTAGGAGCTCCTGGATCGTGCGGATGTGATCCTAACGAGATTGAACGACTAAACTCCACAATTCAAACTTTATTGGGTAAGGAATTGTTGTTCGTAATCTTGATATGAAAACGTTTTTCCAGATACCTTTGTCAGTTCTTGCTAAAAAAACAAAAATAGTAAAACTTAATTGCGTCAATTCTCTATTTCAGTTGAATTAGATTAAAAGTCACCAAACTGTTTTCATAAAGTGTCAAATAACTGTGGGGTTGGATACAAACGATCGTATTGTATCATATTTTATAAATCAATAATGTCAAGTATAACAAACAAAATCAATACAAAAAGTTAATTCGGTGAGATTTATGAAATTGGCGTTTATCTCTAAGTATGTGATCAAGGTTTGGTTTGGAATCACGGCATCCGACCGAGAGTATCGCCTTCAAATGTTTAACATTCAATCTCGTTCAATGCTCTGACCTCACGTAGGCTACTTTATTTTTGAAAATGTTTGCTCATAAGCAAAGTTGTTTCAAACATTGTTGCCATACGAGACGGCAATTTTTTCAGCTTTGGAAACTTATCATCACATAGGCAGCCGTAAAAATCAACAAGCTGTTTTTCTCTTTCAACAACCTATTTGCTTGCAAATCAGTAAACTCCAACTGAGTTTGATCGACATATCAGGAGGATTACATTCAAACGAATTCTGGAACAGTTAGGTCGTTCTTAATTCTGTCTAGATTCAAAAATAAACGCTCAAACAAATTACTTCATGTAACCACTTGAAACCAGCGGCAACCTACTGTGAAAAATTATTAGCTAATTTTTCTGTAATTTATTGTGAAAAACTGTAGTTAGAAGCAGAAAAGATAAAATCGTGGGTATATTTTTTATAGCATGACAATGGAAATTTTGATATTTATTTATCGTCGTCGTCGTTTGTAAGGGCATCCACTCCAGGTCAGATACAAGCATGACTGGGGCCAAAAGTTTATTCTTTTTCTACCCCAGGCTGCTGTACCGCCTGCGTCAGATGCTAGCAGTGATATTGTTAAGCTAGGATTGAGTTTTGTCATCCAAAACCGTCAGACCGCGTGCTCCATGTGGTGTCTGATGTAGGAGCACGGTATTAGAGCATGATCTGCAGTTTGTTCAGAAGCGCCGCAGGCGCAATTCGGTGAAGGTGTGAAACCCCATTTGTGGATGGACTAACGGAATCGCCAAAAACCAGTCCGCAGGCGATTGAGCTTAACCCAAGCTGCTCGGGGCAAGCTCATTTCAACAGGCCTGGCACTGGTCCTGGGTATGAAAACATAAAGCCTGGATATATTCTCGCAATACTCCGCTTTCTGTCAATAGTTTTTCCACTGAAAAGCGCGGATGCCAAGTCCGGCAAGGTTGTTTAAAAGAATCCGTGCAGCTGGCACAAACGAGTGTCTAGATCTTATTCTCTATTGGCAAGCATCTGAGAACCCACTTAAAAGACCATAAAGGATATGATTAAGGTGCAGGGATCCACGGTAAGCCAAGAAGAGTGTCGCTCCCAGTCGGCAAAGCTCAACTGGCTGGATGCCTGAAAATATGGGTAAGTGGTCCATTGGAGTGGGATGCAGGCATCCAGTGACCATGCGCAAGGCTTCATTTCTAGAGACTATTTATAAAGTGAGTATGAGCCCTGCAACAAGAAACCGGTTTGCATTACACAGCTGTTGATTAGAGTATTGCGCAACAGTCTGGTGTCTCAGTACTCTACACAATATTTGTTTTTGTATTACTATAAGCCATTATATTTGGATTCTTTGAGATAACATGCGGCGGGCCGGACGAAATTATGCTGTGGACCGCATCCAGCCCACGGGTCATAGTTTGGTAACCCCTGGATTAGATTCACAACCCGATGGAACGGTTCACAAATCAATGGAAACAGATGCTGCCAGTAATCCTCTAGCCTGGATTTAGTTTCAAGTTTCTTGATTCAAAATTGTCAATCATTGTTTTATTTTCTATTGCCTAAATATGTTTTATAAATTTAATGCATGGAATGTAGGGTAATCAGAGTATATAAGAAACAACTTGATGTAATAGAATGGAAAGATTAATGTAATGCTCTTTTTTTTCTTTATTAATCTTTCTAACAAAAAACAAAAATATGTGAGTTTTTAAAAAAAACTACAAAATAAATATCTTGAAAAAAATTTTTGCTTTTTTGTCTTATTTGAGATTTCTCCATTGTACAACAACTTATTTCAATGTTTTTTATAAGATTCTTGGAAAAAAAAACAAATTTGTTTTTATAGAATCACAGAAAAAATAATTCGTTAAATTTGATTTTAAATTCGTTACTTGGTAAAGTAAGAGTAGCAAAATGACAATTGTTATTAAACTTGGATTTTTGCATTTATTTAAAAAACAAGGCCCTATCAAATACAGATTGAACAAAAAATTGTTGTATCGAAAAATTTGTTGTAAAACGTTGATTTAAGAAAACGCTTATTAATTAAAAACTGTGATTTATCAATCAATGTAAAACAACAATCATTGTTTTATTTTATTTTAGGAGAAGTCAAAAAATTTTCTACAATATTTGTTCGGAATCAAAATTTATCTCCTAAATGTAAGTAGCCAAGAATAGTATTGCTTTCTAGTAGGAAAAGTTTCTTAAAAGTTTTTTTCAGTATTGAATTTTTTTCGATTACAAAGATTAAAATTTGAAAAGAAACGATTTTATAAAATTTATGTCTTGTTTTAGTTAACTTTCGCTTTTCAGTATTCAGTTTAAAAATTTTACGGTAGCTTTAAAAAGCGTGTTCATTCCTCGAAGACTTTTCATTTGAAACTTATTGGGAAAAATTGTCAGAATAAATAGTAGCGATCCGATCGTGATTATATAGGAAAGAAAAAGGAGTCTGGTTGGTTAAAAAAGGCAACCAATCAGGAATAAAAAAGAAAACGACAGTGCGTCTGATTGGTCAAGAAAGACAACCAATCAAAAGTCAAACAAAAACGCGTTAATGAATAAGTTTTAGACTGTAAAAAAGTTCCTTGTGTTGACATAGATAAGGTTGTAAAGATTTGATAAAAGTAGCTTTAAGAGCAGAAAGTGTGTCACTGCTACCTCGCTCTCCTTCTCAATTGGTCTCTGGGCTACCATTTACAGTGCCGTGACTTTCGCTATCCTACGTGCTCTTGAGTGGTGTATCTCTTACTCCATAACATGTTTCTTTGAATCCATCACTTTACTTTCTGATTCTTTATCTGTCTTATCCACCCTCTCTGCTCCATTACCATACTTTACTCCCTATCCGACACACAATCTCTCCTCAATTCTTTATCCAAATCCAAGGTAGTCCATTTTCAATGGATACCTGGTCACTCTTCCCTCCCAGGTAACGACTTAGCCGACTCTATAGATAAAGTCTTAGCTGACTCTCTCGATTCCTCCAAAATATCAGTGTCCTTCTCACCTCTTATTTTCTCACAAAGATTATCCCTCTACCCCAGTTGGAGATGAAGTGTCCAATTTGGTCTCTTTCAACAACAAATCCCTCCAGTATCTCCCGAGGAACTTACTCTCTCTCGCTCCGCTTGCTGTGCTTTCTCCCGTTTATGCTACAACAAGCACAGTACTCTCCTTAACACTTATCTCCACAGGGTTTGTCGAACCGAGACTCCTTCATGCAGCAACTGTGGTTCTAAATCACAAGACCTTTCACATCTCGTGCTAGACACGCCCTGTACTGGACCATCTGCGTCGGGCCATATTCGGCCATTCCCTATCACTTCTGGACCTCTGGTACCGTCCGTTGGGAGTCGCCGGATTACTGGGACTCCGCGGAGTTGATCCGCGCCCCCATCCCCAGGAAAGGGTCGGGTAAACCGCCACCACCACCAAAAGAAGTCTTTTTCTTGTCTTCACTAGCGTTTTGAGACAAAAATAAAAAATCAGAGACAGTTTCAAAGTGATAATCTTTTTTTATTGGTTTTCACTTGATTTTCGAACGATCTTTTAAGCAGGGAGCCACGGGTATTGAGAGTGTCTGAAAAGAGGCAACAAACTACCAAAACCACTGATATAGACTTAATTCCCAGTTGTAGACTAAGGCAAGCAAATAAACATTAGCTTTGTTTAACGTTGAGCCAGTTTTACAGTGTTCCAAATTATTTCATTAAAAGTTCGCACTGAGAATTACCACGAGGGTTATATACAGAGGAAAATTTACCCGCGATTCTCTGTTCGTTTAAAAATTCCTTAATCTCTTTCGATATAAATGACTTTGCATTATCACTGTGCACAATAGCAGGAAAACCAAAAAGCACAATATAACTGTGCGATAACTGGTATCTTTACAGGCAAAAACAAAGGGAAATCGTGAAAACTCATCGACAACAGTAATAATGTAATAACTTTTGGTTTTTAAAAGCCGAGGACATTTAAAATCCATACTTAATCTTTCGAAATGTTGCGAACTTTTAATCAAATTCACAATAGGCCAATGGTTCAACCGAAGGTCCGCGGATCCCTGGGACAAAAACCGCAATGCGTTTTATGTTGTTCTATTCTCAGCAACGAAGCAATAAAGCCATCAAAGCTTAAGCGTTACCTGCAGCAGAAGCACCCGGAGCATGTAGAAAAAGACTTAGACTTTTTTCAAGGACTAAAACTCTTGTTTAAACGGCAAAAATTAGATGCTAGTGGATATTTGAAGAACAGATCACTGCAAGCTGACGGCTTCTTTTGAAGTGGCATTACATATAGCTCAGAAAAAAAGCCTCATACCATCGGAGAAACCCTTGTAAAACCATGTGCGGTAGATATGGCGAAGTTGCTTTTAGAAGAAACAAGTGCCTTTATTCAACCACACAATTAAGAGGCGTATCTGCTTATGTCAGCAGACGTCAAACAGCAAGTTATAGCAGAAATCAGATCTTCTCCCACGTTCGCTGTGCAACTCGACGAATCAACAGATGTGGCATCATGCTCGCAGCTCTTGGTATTTGTTCAATACATACAAAAAGAGGATGTTAAAGAAGAGTTTTTGTATTGTAATTCTTCGAAAACTACAGCAACAGCTCAAGATGTGATGAACAACATCTCAAAGTTTTATGAAACGCAAGGTTTGCAGTGGGGAAAACTTTGTAGCGTATGTACGGATGGAGCCTTGGCAATGCTTGGGTGCAAATCTGGTTTCCAAATGTATGTCAAGGAAAGGAAATGTAATGGTATGGACGTTGGCACAGGGGGAGAGCAACAAGAGGCGTTGGTGCCTCTGGATTCTAAACTTTTCATATAAAATACAACTTTTGATAAGTTTTAATTATCTTGCCTCTTTCTAGATATACTTCACGCCTATCTTGCTCCTATAAAATTGGTTCAGCCGGCGCCCATGGTCAAGCGGTCCGCCATTTCTTGAAAGATAATCAACGGGTCCGCGATAATAAAAAGATTGAGAACCACTGCAATAGGCGGTTTAAAAAACTTTGGCTTAATTTTATAACAAATTGCACTGGCACTAGTCATCTTTTTTTTGTCGTCAAGTAAATGTGGCAAATTTCTTTGTCGGATGTAGTGATACATTCTAGCCCTATATGACCCATTGGCGTTGATAAACGACATTAGAAATAAATGGGTTTAGTTATTATATCCAAAAAAATTTGCTTTAATTTCTGAGTGAAAGTATACATTAAAGATTCTATTTAATGCTGTATGATCATAGATTTGGACAGTGGCGGCTCGTGGCTTTTATTAATGGTGGGGCCAGCAAAACAATTATTAAAATGTCAAAAAGTTTCATTCGTAGACTACCTAAATTTAAAGGCGGGAAAAATAAATTTTTAGCAAAAAATGCGATATTTGATATCGATATTGTAGTATTCGCTAGTGAGTAATTTGTCACCATTTACTGGAATAGCTTGTTTGAAGTTAAATTATTTTGATCTGGAAATACGAAAATCACACAAAATACGTATAAATAAACTGAGCATGTTATTCATAAATGAAAATGAACATAACCGATAAACAACCACAGCTGTGCAAAAACATGCGCTGAAAAGCAGAAACTGCTGTCTCACAAAACAATGCACAACATCACCCAATATCAACTGAATAATAACTAATTCTTTAAGGCTGCACACCGACAGGCGCAGCTAACGTCCGCTTATAAGTTACGTCTTTTTGGGCCAGACATCGCTGGCCCCAATTTTGTGCTATTGACTTGCATAGTAAAATCTTTACAAAGCGCGGCGCGTGAGTTGGTTGGCTTTAGGTGTAAATGTAAATGGGCCAAAATATGTGAGCCCCTCTGGATCGTTTTGAAGAGACTTCAGAAAATAATTGAAAATATTTCTTGTTGTTTTTCGGTTAACTGTTATCTTGGCACGCATGTAAACATTTTGATATTTAATATAGAGTTTCTCTTTAGAAATTCACACATTATTAAGTCAAATTTTTAGTGGGGCCTGGCCCCTATGGCCCCTATGTACGAGCCGCCACTGGATTTAGATGATATTTTGCTCAATCACCGGTCACGTGTAATTTGATTTAGATCACAACAAGAAAGTGCCTAAGTCGGTTGCACCGACAAAATAAATTGGGTCATAAAGGGCTAGTTATCCCCGGGTGACATAAACCCGCATGAATTTTATAAATCCCATTTACAGTTGTAGCAGCACAATATACCCGAGACAATGCGTCAGAAAAAACATTAAATTTTTCTTGACGATAAACGATATCACAACAATATTGACTCAATTCTATTCTGCACCGCATAATTTTATCATTTTTAATTTTGTTACGTCGAGAATTACCGAATATAAAAGCCACAGAGTTTTGATCTGTTATTATGGTAAATTTGCGAGGCAATAAATAGTTCGACCATCGCCGGACCGCTTCAACAATAGCTGCAGCTCCTTTTCAACGCTTGCACAACGTTTCTTGTTTGAATTGAGTATTCTTGACCAAAAGGCGATGGGTCAACCATTTTGGTGAAGAACTGCAGATACAGCAACATCGGAAGCATCGGTTTCCAATGTAAACGGCGCATTTTCATCTACACTTGCTAGTGTCGCATCAGCTAATTCACTTTTCAACTGATAAAAACAGCGTATAGCATTTTCGTTTAAAGGAAACGTTCGTGGCTCTACTAGGGGTTTTACTTTACAAGAGAAGCGAGGCAACCATTTTGCATAATATGCGAAGAGGCCAACTCATTTTTTGATTTTGGCACCGGTATGTCAAACAAACTTTTTACACGCTCAAGGTCTGGGCGCAGTGCACGATCATGGATTTGGTACCCCGATACGAAATACAATCGGACGAAAAAGTACATTTGTTGTTATCAAAAGGTAAGATTATGTTTCGCTGCTGCTTCAAGAAATTGCTGAAGATTTGCATCGTGTCCTTTTTTAATCTTGCCACAAATAGTAATGTTATCGAGGAATGCAACGTTTCTTCCCAATTATTGCGTTCAATTATATTCTTAATTATCCGTTGGAACCGTGGAACTGCATTAGTCAGACCAAACGAAATTCTTTTACTCTGATAAAGCTTTCCATTAGCCTCAAAAGCTGTATACGGTTGGTCTTTTATTGGAATTTCCACCTGGTGGTAGGCACTTTTTAAATCTAAAGTGCTGAAATGGGAGTATTGTATTCTTATTTACCAAATTTTTGCTATATGCTAAATAATATTCCATAAAGTAATTTGTTTACCAAATTTTGCATGTTAGGCAGTGGATAGCCATCTAATAGCGTATATTTATTAGTGGTCTCACTATAATTAATGCACATTTTTTTTATTATTGTCTCCAATCACGACAAGAACTTTTGCGCGTTAAGGGAAAGAGCTTGGTTTTATAATTCCTTTTTTTCAAATAAACTTTTCATTTGCCAAGGAATGCTTAAGCGATTTCATGATTATAGGTTTACAGTCACTTGCTAAATGTTTGAACAATTGTAGCACAACATCAGGGGCGGATTAGCAAATCCAACCGGCCCAGGAATTTTGAAATAAAACCGGCCCATTTTTGACAACTAGTTGCAAATCTTACTAAAACGTTACACAGTTCATCTTACAAACTACATCATATTTAGGCCATTTCAAAAAAAATCGTTCAAATTAATAAACATTATCAAACACTATTTATAGAGCAACAATCTTCGCACTTTTGCGTTCATTTTTGCTAGTTCGTTGATGATCGTATGGTTTGAAATGTATAACGAAACGTCTCGTTCGACGCACATCAAGCGATTTTCGCTTAGCTGATTTCTTAAACGGTTCTTTACATATCTCAGTTTGCTAAAGGTTCTTTCACAACCAACTTGTGTAACGGAAAGAGTAAGGATTACTTTGTATGCCTGATATAGAAGAGGATAACTTCTACAGTAAATTCTATATCTCCGAATTGCAGTATATCAGCATAGAAAACAATTTTGGCATCGATATTTCGAATGTTGGGGCTTTCGTCCGATCTCACATCTTCGTCATCTGTTTTTAAAAACAAATTAAAATTTAAGTTGCATAAAAGAAAATATATTGGTATCAGCACAGTTGACCTGTTAAAAGTGCTGGATGATAATATCAGAACAAAATTTTGATCAAATAATAACATTTCCATCAGTATGGAAAATAGGCATCAAGTAATTATAGGCTTGGATTGTATCATACAGTGAGATAAAAGATCAAAACATTAACACTAGAAACCAAACTGTAAATACAAAATACAATACAAAACATTAACCTGTAAATAGTTTATCAATAATAAAATCAAAAAATGATCACCTGCTTCATCCAATTCAGTGCAGTGCTCAAGTAAGATCTTTTTTAATTTTGGCCATTTTGATGCAAAATTCAAGAGCTCTTGCCGAAGTTCTTGCTAAACAGGAGAATCTGAACTTTTATTTGGCAAAAGGTTGCATATTATATTCACAGCTGAAATAGGAATCCCATGAAGAACTGTTTCAAAAAAACGTTTCGGATCGAAGTAGCTTAAATCAGCATATAACTTTTTTTGTGTAGCAAATCTTCTATGCAATCTTTGAACCACTTAATCTAGAATCTGTTATGTACATCGACCTCAAACTTTTTCATTGAGTCTGAAAGACATTTATCCAAGGGGTCATTTTTACTTTTTCGAGCCCGTTTAGCAGGAAAGCTGCTTTCAATCAAAACATCACATCCACGTTCTTACCAAACTTCATTGGCACGTTGAACAAAATGGTCAGTTTTGGTTACAATCGTTGCGAAATTGCGATGAATCTGTTGAATATCCTTTTTCGTAGCTTCCACCATATTAAAAACATTAATGAAATCCAATCCAGAGATTTGCAAGTACTTTGAAAGTGCAGAGGTTATCTCCATGATGCATAGATAAGTAATGGCTGTCAAAACATGTTGGTATCGAATCATATTATCTAACATGACACTGGGATCAAACCGCGCTTCAACACTTACCTTTTCAGAAGTAGAAACACAATACAGAACTTTAATTACATCGCAGAACATGCCGCTGGAACCATCTTCAAATGTGCCGAAAATTTTTGGAAGGCATTCATTCTTAGACCACCTTCTAGTTGCTCCAATCAAGTTTAACCTACTCTGAATATCATGACCATGTCTTTGGCTCATCTGCTCTTTCCACATGTCCATTTGCAAATATGATTCCCGAAAGAACACTCCAACCTTTTGAACTAATCCAAAAAGAGATATGGATGCATGATTAGTCGTAGTAACATCACAGACAACCAAGTTGAAAACGTGGGCATAGCATCATGTGTGAATGTGACCAGGAGATTCTTTTTCAAGAAAAGCTGTAAATGCATTATACTTATAAATACATAAATCCATAATTATTTTTAATAAGATTTTCTGAATGACACTTTAGAATGTTATCGTACTTCGCAAGAGTACAGTCTCCAAGAATGTTCCGTGATCAAATTTTTCATCACATAAAGTAGACACCGCTGCCGAACTCCCTGTTCCCCTATAGCTCGTTATCCAATCATTTTCACAATGAAGACGACTCTGTCGAGAATTTGCTTTCTTTGCATGACCTCTTTTTTGTGTAATGATGTTTGAATGATAGTAAGTAGGTCTACCACTGTCTTATTACTGCTGAATCGTATGTGAGCTTCAACACGTGCCTTGTGTTTTTGAGAACTTTCGTGTTCATCAATTCGTTGGTAAATCTGTTTCCACGAATTGAAACCTGTTAGAAAGTCGGCAGCGTGGTCGAGTGGTTAGAGCGCCGGGCTCATAATCAACACGGTCTTGGTTCAAAACCCACTCGCGCCATTCTGTTGTCTCCTTGGGAAAGACACTTTACGGTACATTCCCCTGCTTGGTGGCTTTGGCAAGCAGTTCTAAATTACAATCATATCTTGAAGTAAAAGATTTTTTCTTCCCAAAGCTTTTCATCTGACACTCTTCAGGGGAAATCGTCAGAATGAAGTAGAATTGAAATCGAATTAGTTCGGTTTCAATTCTACTTCATTCTGATGATTTCCCCTGAAGAGTGTCAGATGAAAAGCTTTGGGAAGAAAAATCTTTTACTTCAAGCAATCCTCAAATTCTGTACCACCAAATGTTTATACAATCATATCTCTATTAAATTACAACCGGACAGCAATATCTTGGTATCTCCGGAAGCAGGTAGGGGTAATTGCCTATCCTATGTATTAGCGTCTCCGTCGCTTTCCTGCGAGTCAGAAGGATAAATAAAGAGATAAAATAAAAAATAATAAAAATAAATAAGTTGTTGGGGTTCTGATTGCTACTAGTAGTAGTAGTACCATATGCAATGCAAAGATTGCAAAATAGAGCTTCTTTTTCTGCGCAATACGAGACCCATAATCACTGCAAACATCCTCCAGATTCATCAGGTCGGAAGTATACATTTGTAGCATTAAATTTGGTTGTTTCTGGTTAATGTTGGTGAAACTCGAAATATTCGGTTAGTTTATCTCGCTTTGGTTTTATAAACCACCAGCGGTACGCTGTCACAGAAGGAATTACACACTGATCTCGTTGAATTTCTGGGCGAGCAGAACATACTTCAGGATTATCTTGGCTGAGGCTGTCTGGTCCTGGTTTATCAGTATATACAGTCTAGACTTCGCTTTCTGATACTGGCGGAGCAGATATGTCAGAACAATTTTGATTTACTAAATCTGATGATGGTACATGACGATAACTTACAGACTGATGCTGATCTTGATGTTCTAATAGCAAAGCGGGTTTAAGGAAATAGAAATAAAATAACTTTTGATCTACCAGATATTGATTGGAAAAAAACAACTTTACTTGAAAACGTAACCTCGACTAAAATCGAGTCTTCATTAATACATATTTATTTCTAAAATTTAAAAATTTTTGACATAAGGAACTACCTTCTCATTGCTTTAGGAAATATAAAGTATTGCTGTTAAAATTGAAAACCCAGTACTTATTCGCTTCAAGAAGGGTATGTTTACAAGTGAACAAAAAGGTAATTCCAGAATGATAAATTCATAAAATATTTTAAAAAGCATTTAAAAAAGCAGTTTAATTGCTATTGTATGTTGCAGACTCGTTTGAAAAATATTTTTTAATTAGTTCCAGAGTAGAAGTTAAGCAGAACAATTTTATTGCAATTAACATTAAAACCCTGTTTCAGACCAATACGCGATAAAAAAAATTATTAAAAAGTAATTGTAAATTATGATTGTCTTATTTTAAATATTTTTTTAGTCTTCGTCAACTACTGTTCAGTGGGTGTTAAGGACAGGAGAGTGACTGATGCTCAGATGACTGCATCAAGTCAGCATGATGCAATCCATGCGGCACATCAGGGAAGATTGGATTATCAAGGAAGTTCTAATCCTTTGCGCAGCGGTTCATGGAGTGCAGGAAGTACGTTGAGTTTGTTGGTTGCTTGAAGCTTGATTAGATTATACCAGAAGTTTCCAAACTTTTTTTTAGCACGACCCCATTTAAAAGTTTCAATTGTTTCATGCAACCACAAGTCAATATGTATGTATGCATATGTCATGTTTTGCCTGGCTATGATTACATACACGTATGCAGGGATGCATGTATGCCGACTATCTGTCAACAACTTAGGCCTACCTAATATTCTAAAAATAAATTACTTTTATAATTGTATCATTGTATTTAGAAACCAATAAAATTGTAAAAATAAAATATTAATAAATTAAACGCTAATATACAGTCACCCTCGGACATGTTATAATTATTTATTACATCTACGTTTAATCAACTTAATCAGCATCAAAATACATTACTTATTTCTTACAATAAAAATTCTAATTAAATTCTTGTACCGCGGTTGCTCATAAAAAACCATACAAGTCGCTGGTACATTAAGCTTGTTATTTCGCGCTCTTCGCTCACAATGCAATGGGTCTATTACAACAGAGACCGTGTACAAAGCTAAACTAATTTGTCTGCATACTGTATATTTGCATCTACATAAATTGTATACATCAATCGCCTACAGCTCCATAAAGAATATATAATTATGTTTGACTATTTAAAATTGCAAAATGCACACAACGAAGTTCTAACTTACATGCGGTATTGATTAAAAATCTATAAACAAATCTCTAAACAGTATACGCTATAAAAGTATAAATCTGTTTATATAGTATCGCCGCATGAGCGGGAGATTATAAAAATAATCTAAAATGTAAATTATTCTGACAAATACAATAACGTATGTATAATATAATGTACAAACAAAAACTATCACTAATATATCATAAAAACTGACCACACTAACGAGACGAATCTGTTAATCGAAAGCGTAGAAGTCAACTGATAGTAATCAACAAAGCTATATTGCAAATAACTGGTGCCGGTCAAATAACTGAACATATATTTTACGAGTATGGCTGTCGACTAATAAAAAGCGTCAAGTCTCCACCCGCAAGTACTGGTTTAGTGAGATAGCGGGTAATACTGGTAAAACAAGACAACAACTAAATTTAATGAGATTTTAAAAGTTACTAACATACAACCTGGAACAGGGATGGGGATGGCGAACCACTGACCCGCGGGTCACATAGTGACCTACTAGTTGAAATTTAGTGACCCAATTGATGTTCTAAAATTTTTGGCATTTTTAGTCCTCAATGAAATTTAGGACGGATTGGACGGTGAAGACCTTTTTTGTTTTTAAAGATTACCTTTTATTTTAGATGAAGAAGTGAAAATTTGGAGACTGATTTCAAGTAAAGATTTTTTTTTATTTTTTTAGAGATCACCTTGATTTTAGGGCGAAATTGGCTTTAGTACACCATGATAAGTAGTCTTCAAATTTTTTTAGGCAATGACCCAACTTGATGTAAGTTCCAAAAAACTGTCATTTTTAGACCCCTATAACAAAGGTTCGCCATCCCTGACCTAGAAGACCTTTGCATAACACTAGTGGTACGTGTACCACAGGTTGGGAACCAATGCGCCGCAGACTGTCTTTATCAGAGGAACAACAAAATGACGAAAGCAAGAATTAATACGATGTTCTTCTACAGCAGATATGAGGAACCTAGTAGTTATCTTGGGCTTCTTTGTCAGTTCCAGCTGAGCACAAGTTTTTAGTCATACTATAAAACCTTTTTTTTCTATAATTTAAAAATTAATAACGGGTCTAATTGGTTATGTCAAAGGAAGCAATGCAAACTCAAACTTGAAGAACTTAGTCTTTTTTTGTGGAACTTCCACTTGACTCAAAAAATAAAATCACTGAACAAAAAAATATATGATCGAATTTGAGTTCGTTAAATGTAGATTGTAAAAATGAGAATAAATATCATTTCGATTTCACTTTTGATATTAAATTATTAAATTTCAATTACAACTCAGTTGTACATTTGCTTTTGATTGGACAACTAAGTTATTATTTAATATTCGTTCTTTGTTTAACTTGAACCCATTAACAAATTTGTTTTATTTCGTTTATGACAACCAGTTTCATTATTTCTTTTATTTTTGTTTATCTCTTTGTGAGAGGTACCCTTTCAATTGTTTAAAGAATTTTAAGTTATTTTGTAAATAGACTTAATCAAGCTTTCAATTTTTACATCATAGAATAGAACTCGTACTTTAATTTGAACAAAAATCTATCGAGTTTGCAGCACTGGTTAAACGTGATAAGGCATGATATGAAATAAAGTAGTTTTAATAAAAACTTTAGCAGAATGGTTCTCAAGTTTTTATGGTTCGTAGCCTCTTTCCAGAGACTCTCAACACCCGGATTGGTTTTATGACCCCTTTGTAACAAAAAATTATAAACCTTTTAGAAAAAAATTGTTCTTTTTCTTCATATGATGTAGATGTTACTTTTGGGAAGACTCTCCAGATGTTAGAGCAGTTATTCTTCAGCCAGGTCACTGTCTCGCAATTAAATGATTTCATACTACTCCTACTTCGATGATCAAAATTAGAGCAGGATGTTATGACGTGATCAGCGGTTTTCTCCTCCGTGCAACACTCACAGGCTGCTGTGGGAGCCATAACCCATCTGTGCACTGCAGAGCAGAATAAACTAAAGCCAACGCGGAGGCGGTTAAGCCTGAACCAGGATGATCAATAGTTTGGGGTTGACGTCAGGGATGAAAATACTTTTCTTCAGTTTTCATTACTTTTTTGGGAGAATATTCTAAACAGGAGGCCACGGGTGTTGAGAGTCTCTGAAAAGGGCCATGTACTATAAAAGGTTGAGAACCACTGTGCTAAAGTTTTTATTACGCTTGTTTTTATTTTATTTTATGCCTCGTTAATTTCGACTGCGAACTCGATAGATTTTTATTCGAGTTTATGTTCGAGTCGTTGGTCTCTTCGCGTTGAGTCCTGGTAACGGAAGTAATAAAATTTCTCAGGTAAACCATGAAGATATAGGAGAGCTTCCGGGCTTGTAAAAAGACAGACCCTCTGCTCCGGAAACAAAAGAGAAGAAATTGTTCAACAACAGTAATAAACAAAAATAATAAAAAAACCAGTTTGCCAACTAAGGCCAGTTTCCACTAGAAGCGTTGTTGTTAGTATTTTTTATTTATTTTATTGCTTCTCTTATAGCTTAAGCGCGAAAAAAGTCAATAAACAAACCAAGTATAATCTCACCAACGTTCGTGATAAAAACGAGCTTTTAAAGTGCCACTCTACAAAGGCTCTGGCATAATATGTTAAAAATTTTTTTAAATAAATGCAAGAAATCAAAATTACAAAAGTATACATGGAATAGTTGAAAAATCAATTAAATCAAACCATACAGTTGAAGTTATTTAACGCGGTGTTGAGGTATGAAGTAGTAGTAGTAGTATTTATTTATCGCGTCCAAAAATTGGCAATTAATCAACGGAATGAAAATACACTAACAAAAAAAGCGACGAGGTGAAGCGAAAGACCATTATTAGTAGCCTGATGGCCACTCGGTCGCCGAGTCTGCTTCACCTCGAATGTAATTTGATTAAAACTTGAAATTTGATTAAAACGACATTTGATCGAAACCAAGGTTGATCAAAACAACAGTTTATCGAAAGACATTTGATTGAAATGACACTTGCTCGAAAACACATTTAATCGAAACAAAACTTGATTCAAATGATAGTTAATCAAAAAATGTACTTTTATGTTTCTTTTTGTTATAGTATAAAATTTGATTAAAACGACATTTGATTGAAACGACACTTGATCGAAACCACAGTTGATCGAAACGACAGTTGATTGAAGCGACACTTGATCAAAACGACAGTTGTTCGAAATGACAGTTGCAGTTGATAAAAAAATTTATTTTTATGTTTTTTTGATTAAACTATCTCTTTGTTATTGTAAATTTGATTCATAAAAAGCAGAGGCCATTTATAAGAAGACAGTTTGTTTTTATTTTTTTTAACCAATTTCAAGGTCAGTGTTTTTCAACAAGGGCCCTGGCAAACCATTTTTATGGAGGCAACAAGTAGATCTTTTCTCATGAATATGTTTTGTTAGATGCCTATTGCTGCCGTTTTATTGCATTCTTTTTACATTAGTTAGTAGTGTATTTAGGAGAGAGGCATTGTGTCATGGTCGCACCTAAGAAACCCCTTGAAGAAATCAGAGACAAATTAAAAGGAAAGAACTTTTTTTGGGATTACTATGTTTTGGGGACGAAAATTAACAAAAATGGGACAGCTTCAAAATGAAGATCTTTTTTTCTTCTTTTGCTATTACTTAAAAAAAATTTTCTACTAAGCATATTTGATTGTGGTCATATGCTTTCCCATTCAAAAGTCCTCGGTACGCCACTGATTGTAATTATAAAGATTTTAATGTTTTAAGAGTAGTATAAGATAAATCATATTTCTGTATAGCACATTAAGCAGTTTTTAATTAAACTTTTTCATTTTCTGGCTTTTTGTTGTTTTTTTTTTGGTTAACTTGCTTCATGTGTAAATTGTAAATTTTCATCCGCTCTATCGCTTTTTTTGCTGGTCCGAGAGAGATTTAAATTTTCCAGTCGCAACTATTTATAAAAACTACAAAACGAAGATTCTTTTTTGCAAGAAAATCAAGACGGTTTTGCAATGTTTTGTTGTAAATTTTCTCTTTTATTATTTGATCAAGTTTCGTTTCAACTAAGTTTTGTTTTGAGCAAGTGTTGTTTCCATTAAATGTCGTTTAGATAAGTGTCGTTTTAATCAAATGTCGTTTCGATCAATTGTCGGGTCAAGTGTTCAGATACATCGCTTTCAGCGTGTCCTCACTCTGCAATTTTATGATTTCAAATTGAAGCTCAGGGGTGGCAGAAGTGGGTATAAAATTGAAAGGGATAGAAACAAGCATCAAGCTCCAGCTGCTTGCTTTTGATATCCGGAAATATAGGGGGTTAATTTTTTCAAAACGGCCGGCGGGCCGCATGTTCGTCACCTCTGTTCTACAGGGCACCATTTTCTTGATAAAAGTAATATTTTTATTAAACAGATTCAAATTTTTTTAGTGATAAAAAGCTAGATTTATTTGAAATAAAAATGAAAATTTTTTAGTAAGTAGCATTACATTACAGCCATACTGCTTTCGCGTTCACATTTTGTTTTAATTTGTGGATTGCTTCGTCATTGCACGATTTTGTTTACAACTATTCTGAAAATAACGGGCTAGGTTGGTGGATTTTGCAAGTTTTTATGTGAGGATGCAAGATCAAGAGATTCATTAATATAATGCTTTTCCCATTTTCCTAGAATATATTTTAAAAAATACATGTATATAACCTTTTTTTGTATTATATTTTTCCGTAGGAATCAACGGCATTTTCCAAAGTCATAATTTTACAATACGTAATTTCATAAACTTTTTTTTAACTCATTGGCGTTAAAATTCACTCAGTGATGCGGCCGGCAGAGATGTGCATTCCTGACTTAAAACAATGTTTATTGCCTATTTCTTTAAAACTTTCAGGAGGACGCGGCGAATGGTTACAAGTTGATTTGCGTCAACCAACCTTCGTCACAGGAATCGTCACTCAAGGCAGATTTGAAGATACGTGGGGAGTTCAACTAGTGAGGAGCTACAAAATTACGTTTGCAAATCAAACCAACGCTTTTCAGTATGTCACTGACAAGATGGGGCAAGATATGGTAAGAACAATTCAAAACCAATAGTAAAATTATTTTTAAAATTATTCTTTTAACTTAAATGGCGTTTCATGGTTTCAAAAACGCTAAACTATGATGATAAACAGTACGATAATGCCCCTTAATCTACAAAATTATACAGTACAATAAAGTTGTCAGGTTTTTTATGACTAACGTTACATCATATTGAAAATCAAATAAGAAATTTTGGGTAAAGAATAACACCGCGCTTAATCATATATTGCTTTTCCAGCAGCCTTAACTGTGTTTGAATTTGAAGAAGAAGAAAAAAATTTAATAGATTTGAAGTCTTACATAAAATATAAAAGTGTCTGGATGCAAGGCAGATTTTGGTATAATATTTAAAAACTTTAGCATTTTCTTGACTAAACAAAAATAAATGAAAAGGATTGTAAAATAGCTTTTAACAACAAATGCTTCATTTAAAGCTCTTTTGTTAATTAAGTAGCCTTAAAAAAGGCTGTTTTGAAAACCCGAACGTTTTCGTCTAGCTCTCTTCAGGAGGTTTCGCTAGAATGAATTGCAGAACTGAATGTAGTATTTCAAAAGTTATAAAGCTGATTCTGATTGGCTAAAAATTAAGGTTAATGTAGTTATCATAATAATTGAAAAGTATTAATAAATAAAATCACGTTTCGTCAGCGTAAGAAATTTTTTGGCAAAAAAAGGAACAAAATTATGCAAGCTTTGTGTTAAAATTTGGAACTAAAAAAGAAAATTTTTAAATTATGCTAACAATTTATGTTTGTAAACAAACTCTTTCTGTCTACACAAATTAGGTTTTCGAAGAGTGATGAAAATTGATTCTAAGACTGATAAGTGGAAATCGGATCGTGCTTTAGAGAGAATAAAAAATTGATTGTCCTTATAGTGAGATGCACATTTTTGGTTATGTAACAAATGGTTTCCAATCGCTGAGTCACAGTGCGGTATTGAATTAGCTAGTTTACCTGGACGTTCTGGTTGTTTACGTTCTTTACTGGTTCTATTCCGAATAGACTTCGGCACATGCTGGCGGATTCTGTCCTGCAAACGTTGAGACGTTCGACCCACGTACCGACTATCACAGTGGCACACGTATTCGTATACGACGTTACTTTGTTGAAAAGTGGGAAGAACGTCTTTATGTATAGCAGGTAAAATTCGTCTGGTGGAAAAGACCACTCGTGGTTGGACCGCTCCAAAACAATTATTAATAGATAATTTTATTTTTCTTTCAAATTTCAGGGAATTTTCGCCAATCCAAGGTAGTTTTACATAGACAGGACATTTTTTGGGGCCTTCTTTAGTGTTTTGTTGGAAACGTAAAAGTTTTTTAGAAATTCTCGAATCAATAAGGAATTCTGGATAACCATTTTGTACAAGAATAGAGCGAATATTATCTAGTTCATGTTTTAATGTGGATTTAGAGCAGATTTTTAAGGCTCGATGTGTTAAAGTATCAATGAGATTTGTTTTACGTTGTTTTGGTCCAAAGGAATTCCAGTGAATATATTGACCTGTGAAAGTGGGCTTTCGATAGACTGAAGTGATGAATTTATTGTCAGATTTCGTAACAAGTACATCCAAAAAAGGCAGAGAATTATTGGTTTCAATTTCATTGGTAAATTTTAAGGAGGGGTGAAGCGAGTTAAGACAATTTAAAAATTTTTGGAATTCAGTTTCTTTGTGAAAAAGGGAAAAAGTGTCATCAACATACCGACAGTATACGGTAGGTTTTGAAATTTCATTGAAAAGTTTTGATTCATAATAGCCAACGAATATATTTGCTAGAGCGGGACCAAGGGGACTACCCATAGCAACTCCATCAATTTGCCTGTACATAATGTTGTTAAAGCTAAATTCAACAGAAGTGGTTGCAGTTTTCATCAGTTCAATAAAAACATGTTTAGGAATAACTGGAGCAGGGAGGTGACCGTCGTAAAGTGTTTTAGTACAAATTTCAATGGTTTCTGCTAAAGGTACGTTAGTAAATAAGCTACAAATATCAAATGAACAAAGAATTGAATCATTAGAATTTACTTTGAGTTGTTGTATCATTTCAGCGAAAGAAAAGGAATCATTAATACAATTAGTTGAGTAGAGTTCTAATACGGGTTGTAATAAGGCGGCGAGAAATTTAGCGAGTTCATGTTGGGCAGATCCAATCATCGAAAGAATAGGACGGCAAGGCACATCTTGTTTGTGAATTTTTGGAAGGCCGTACATTCTTGGTCGTTGTGAGCCGGTGGGTCTAATAACTTCATAAACGGTTTTCGGGAGATCATCACTTTTAACTAATTGAAGTAAACGACGTTGAAGTTTGGTTTCATTTTGAGCAGTATTATCAAATTCATTTGCAGGCCCAAAGCATTCAAATTTAGTTACGTCAGAAAGAATGGCTACCATTTTTTTGTCATATTCTGATCTATTAAGAATGACGACTCCAGAGCCTTTGTCAGGCTTAGTAATTAAAATGTGTTTATTAGAACGTAGAGACTTAATCGCTTGAAGACAGTCAGAATCAAAGGGGAATATAGTCACATCGATAGGAGAACCACAAAAACTGTGTGCTAATTCATTAAGTTTAGCTTTAAGAAGACTTAGTTCATCAATACTTTTTGGTTTATGATGTAATAATTGAGCAAATAAAATTTCAAATTCTGCAAATACTTCTTCACGTTTAATATTAGTTGGCGGAAGGCAAAACTCTAGACCATAGGCTAAAACAAACTTTTCAATTTCGGAAAGATTGTAACTAGATAAATTACAAATAGTTTTACCAGAAGGATTAGACGAACCAAAGCGTTGACGACGAAGCCAATTAATGGTATTAAAATGCTTTGTGCGAATTTGTTTTTGTTTAATTAGTTCAATGTTAGCAAGATACCGGCAAAAGCGAATCCAATCAAAATAAGATAAAAATTGTCGTACTTTGGACCAGAGTTTTAAGTAGATTAAACGAAAAGATTCTAATTTAGTCTTACTTCTACTAATTTCATCCAAAAGAAAAGCTCGTTCCATAGTAGAAGTTTGTCTTACCTTGGCTGCTTTAATGCGATGTGACATAAATGTGGGAATTACATGTTGAGCATGACAAGTTTTCAAAAATTCAATAGAAAGTTTTGCAGTTCGAATTTTACCTCGAATTTTGACCACATTGTTCAGTTCTTCCAATTGTTCTTTATTGTACCGTCGACGGAAATACTTAAAAAGTTTTTTGTTGGTACAAAATTTTAAAATAGCTTTTAACAACAAATGCTTCATTTAAAGCTCTTTTGTTAATTAAGTAGCCTTAAAAAAGGCTGTTTTGAAAACCCGAACGTTTTCGTCTAGCTGGAAAACCCGAACGTTAACGTTTTCGTCTAGCTTACTGGAATTCCTTTGGACCAAAACAACGTAAAACAAATCTCATTGATACTTTAACACATCGAGCCTTAAAAATCTGCTCTAAATCCACATTAAAACATGAACTAGATAATATTCGCTCTATTCTTGTACAAAATGGTTATCCAGAATTCCTTATTGATTCGAGAATTTCTAAAAAACTTTTACGTTTCCAACAAAACACTAAAGAAGGCCCCAAAAAATGTCCTGTCTATGTAAAACTACCTTGGATTGGCGAAAATTCCCTGAAATTTGAAAGAAAAATAAAATTATCTATTAATAATTGTTTTGGAGCGGTCCAACCACGAGTGGTCTTTTCCACCAGACGAATTTTACCTGCTATACATAAAGACGTTCTTCCCACTTTTCAACAAAGTAACGTCGTATACGAATACGTGTGCCACTGTGATAGTCGGTACGTGGGTCGAACGTCTCAACGTTTGCAGGACAGAATCCGCCAGCATGTGCCGAAGTCTATTCGGAATAGAACCAGTAAAGAACGTAAACAACCAGAACGTCCAGGTAAACTAGCTAATTCAATACCGCACTGTGACTCAGCGATTGGAAACCATTTGTTACATAACCAAAAACGTGCATCTCACTATAAGGACAATCAATTTTTATTCTCTCTAAAGCACGATCCGATTTCCACTTATCAGTCTTAGAATCAATTTTCATCACTCTTCGAAAACCTAATTTGTGTAGACAGAAAGAGTTTGTTTACAAACATAAATTGTTAGCATAATTTAAAAATTTTCTTTTTTAGTTCCAAATTTTAACACAAAGCTTGCATAATTTTGTTCCTTTTTTTGCCAAAAAATTTCTTACGCTGACGAAACGTGATTTTATTTATTAATACTTTTCAATTATTATGATAACTACATTAACCTTAATTTTTAGCCAATCAGAATCAGCTTTATAACTTTTGAAATACTACATTCAGTTCTGCAATTCATTCTAGCGAAACCTCCTGAAGAGAGCTAGACGAAAACGTTCGGGTTTTCAAAACAGCCTTTTTTAAGGCTACTTAATTAACAAAAGAGCTTTAAATGAAGCATTTGTTGTTAAAAGCTATTTTAAAATTTTGTACCAACAAGAAAAGGATTGTATTAAAATTTATAAATGAAGAGCTTATTTCCAAAACCCCGTATATCCACTTTGGCTACTTTTGAGAAAAACACGAAAAACTATTACAAGACTCTGGTTTGTTAAATGTCATCTTATTTTACTTTTTGAAGATTGTCTATTGTATACTCAATAAAATTAGTGTTATTGATGAAATCTGCTGTTTACCAATAATTTTTTATTTCATTTTTTGTAAACTTGAACTCGTGGATATACGGGTTTTTGAAAAAAACTTGCGAAAATCATACATCCAACAAAATTTACTCTAACAATTTATTGTTTAACAATAAAAATACACAACAAAACCACACACGAATAAAAAAACAACACAATTTACAGCAAAGACCTACCTAGAGAGGCAAAAATGCAA
Organism: Diplosoma virens; assembly: GCA_963680785.1. Lineage (NCBI taxonomy): Eukaryota > Metazoa > Chordata > Ascidiacea > Aplousobranchia > Didemnidae > Diplosoma > Diplosoma virens. The sequence goes on from OY796891.1 coordinate 7,052,174, forward strand.
AATCCTTCTAAATATTTCCAAAAAATTACATTTTGGAAAAAATTTTGTCAAAAATCTAGCAATTTTGTAAAGGTATTTAAAAAAAGACTGTCTCCCGCCACGTAAGGTTTTTAGAAGTTTTAGCAAGAACTTATTTGCTATTCATCCAATGTTACAAATTATTTTGGTTCGAAACAGGCAAAAAAAATTTTTTTTCGCCGGAGAATTTAGAAAATTTTCAGTTTTTTTCTGTCAACAACTTTTTGATTCCACTTTGCCCCCTCAAAAAAAGCTTTTCATTTAAAAAAGAATGTTTTGAATTCTACCACGAATTTTCGTTTCTAATGATAAGAGCCTCATCATCATCGCTTTCATCAACATTGCTTTCAGCTTTCTCGCAAATAGTCCATGACTTCCGCTACTCCATTTCGCCCCATTGCTTGCAAAAGCTGCAAAACATCTCGTTTTTTCACAGCTTTTATAGGCTTATTGGAAGAAGCTTTTTGGCAACTAAAGAAGACAACCGAGTTCCTCGTTTGAGGATTGCATGCTGACACCCAGCGGCAGCACAGAAGTTTCTCACAGTCATTGACTCAGGCACCACTTTTTTTTTTTTTTTTTATTTATTTATTTCATTTTTACTCACAATCAACTTGAAATTAATCATAGTGCATGTAGAAATAAAGATTGTGAATAAGGAAGCAGCGACTAAACGAAGTACGTTATTACGTGCACAACGTCAGTTGTGCATGGTCGCTGTACCTTTGAACAAAGCGATGTGATGTTAATAAGAAAAGGAAAGCGAAAAGAAGATAATTAATACACACATCCGAGCCATAGTCAGAGAATGTTGTGTAATCATGGGTGGGAGAAACAACAAACTCAAAGACCAAAAGGGTCTGGACCAAAAGGGTCAGGCAGGCAAAGAAACCCACCAAAAGAAATCCTGCCACGGGTCAAAAGGACCATTTCAAAAGCATATGGCTGGACAAAAAAAAAAAAAAATTTATATGCATAAGATAGAACATACAAATAGTGAACAAGAATAGGTGCAAAATAATTAAATTATGTGAATTTTCATCGAACTGGATGGGCCGAAATGATCTGGATGTTGCCTTTGAAGTCGCATCGGGCTTTTATCACCTTCAATTTCTTTGTACAATTTGGTGGGTTACCTGTAACATAAAAAACCAGCAGCAGAAGTTTTAAAATTTATGAAGTCTATTACCATTAAAAATTACGTTGCAATAAGATGCTTTTGAAATTCTGTACGAAATTTACTATATGATTTTATCTGTTTAATGCTTGTTGGGACTTTATTCCAAGCAAGAGGACCTCTGTATCTTAAAGATCGTTTAGTTACATTTAATCTACAAAATGAAGGATAGAATTTGGACTGGCTTCTTGTACATTTAGTAAATTTGTCGCTTATCAGGTTATTTTGAAAAAAATGATCAAAATATGGTGGTAACATGCCTTTTATATATTTGTACATAAAACAAGTTATTTCTAATTCGGTTATTTGATCAATTGTCATTACGTTGTTGTTTCGCAAGATGTCAGTAACGTTAGCTCTATGATGTAATCCAAATGTTAATCGTATGAATTTATTAGCGATTCGTTGAATTTTTGAGGCTGTGGTTTTATTACCAATATGCCAAGTTGTAATACAATATCTTATATGACTGATTATCAGGGAGTTATACAATACAAGCAAAGTTTTTTTGTCAAAGTGTTTTGAAATTTTTTTGATAGTACCATAACTTACGCAGATTTTTCGTAGAACAAAGTTCATATGCAATTTCCAACTTAAATGTTCATGAAATATTATTCCCAAAAATTTCGTTTTTGGTTGCTGAGAGATAAATTTATTTCTAATTGAAATTGTGAGTTTTTTTGAGGGAGGCTTTGTTTTGGGTGTGCGAAAGATCACATAATGTGTTTTGTCAGTGTTCAGAAATAGCCGATTTGCCAGAAGCCACTTATCTATGTTCCCTAACTCCTTATTTGTAGCTTCATATAAGGTTTCATAGCAATTACTTTTTAAAAATATGTTAGTGTCGTCTGCGTACATAATGCATTTTCCTAAGGTTAAGCAATTATTTAAATCATTTACATAAATTGAGAATAGTAAAGGGCCTAAAATTGAACCCTGAGGGACACCATATTTTATTGACTTAGTATTGGAGCAGATATTATTTATTTCAACTAATTGTTTTCTGTTGCTAAGATAGCTACAAAACCAATCATGCGCTACACCACGAATTCCACAATGCCATAATTTGGATAATAAAATTTTATGATCAATGGTATCGAATGCTTTAGATAGATCAAGAAATATGCCAAGTACATGTTCTTTGTTTTCAAAAGCTTCAGCAATATTTTCAATTAATAATGAATTTGCGTGACTAGTTGAGTGATTTTTTCTAAAGCCAAATTGATATTTATAAAAAAAGTTTTGTTTTTTTAAGAATAATACTACACGATTGTATATTAACTTTTCCAATATTTTTGACATGGAGCAAAGTAAGCTGATTGGGCGATAATTGCATACATTAGTTACACTACCCTTTTTATGAATTGGTACTACTTTTGCAGTTTTAAAGTCAGAGATAAATTCACCACAAGCTAACGAAAGATTAAACACATGTGTCAGAGCTATTAATATATTGTCTGGTGTGCTTTTTAAAATAGTTGGGGGAATTTCATCAATGCCAGTACTTTTTTTAGGCTGAAGGTCACTGATTAATTTTTTTATTTCAGTTAAACTAGTTGGATAGAGGTAAAGTGTGCTCAATGTGGAAGATTGCATAAATGTTTGAAAACTATGAGATGTTTGGGGTAAATCTGATATTAAATTATTTGCAACATTGACAAAGTAATCATTAAAATAATTAGTAATCTGGAGAGAGTCATTTACCAAATTATTGTTTATGGATATGGAAGAACATACTGATGATTTAACTTTACCTAATTGTTTGTTTATATTTTTCCAGGTCTCTTTTAAATTATTACTTAATTTCTTAAATGTTTGTCTAAAATAACTCTGTTTTTTTTCTTGTAAGGCGCGATTGTATTTATTTCTTTCTTTATTAAAGTTTGCTTTGTTTAAAACACTCCTGTTTTTCAAAAACTTTTTAAAACACTTGTTTTTTTTCAGCATTAATAAATAAAGATCATTATCAAACCATGGCTGTTTATTTTTGTTTTCAATATTTTGCTTGATGAAAGGGAAGCAGTAGTTAAAAGTAGATTTGTAATTGTCCATTAATAATTTAAATGCTAAATTAGGATTAGTTTCATTTAGTATTGCATTAATATCAATATTTTCTAACATTTCATTAAACTTGGTTATACTTTGGGGGGTAAAAGATCTTTTTTGTTGAGGTCTATACAAATTCTGTTTATTAAGATTAAAACACATATATACTGGTAGATGGTCAGAAAGTGGATTTAAAATGACTCCGGATTTTATTTGCTGTTGGTGTAAATTTGTCCAGATGTGGTCTAATACTGTTGCACTTGAACATTTCAATAAAATTGCATACATGTTCATTATCTTGATTTGATAAATCATAATTAAAGTCTCCAGTGATAAAACATTTGTTTAGTGATTCATTACTATTATGGATACAATTGTAAAGATTATTCAAAAAGTTTTCATTTAAATGATTTTCATTAGAAGGAGATCTATAAATGTTACCACAGAATAAATTTTCATTATGTAATTGAATTTTTATAAAAATTGATTCAAAAATTTTTTCATTCATTATTGTCAATTTATCAATTAGGTTAAATTTATGGCAATTTTTAATATACAAACCAACTCCACCACCCTTGGCAACTTTTCTGCTGTTGAATTATTCTGAATCCATGTTTCAGTCACAGCAATTATGTCTGGTTTGGGGTTTAGATTATGAACAAAGCTTTCTAATTTACTAAAATTTAAAGGATTGGATAGTGACCTAATATTAACACAAATAATAAGAAAACTATTACAAATTTTTTTAATAAAGATCAATGATTTTGTAGATTGAATTTCCAAGTATTGCTCTTGAAAGTGATGACTATTTGGGCCAATTAAGTTATCATGTTCTTTATATTCAGAATTACTGTCAACAACAAAGATTGAATTTAATTTTTCAGCATTAACATATTTTTCAGGTTGACTACTTACAATTTTTTCTTTACCAGAATTATGTGAAATAAGGGAATTTTTATGTTCATAACAACTACATTTACAGTAAAAATTATTTCATCAGTGATCAGTGAGAAACAAGGATTTGGGCTAAATCATAAGCAATCGCAATATATACATCGTGAGTGTAAATTACATTTTTATTGCACGACAAGGCCCTGTTTCGCCCTATGGGGCTCATCAGGTGCAAGCAAAGATGCAAATCACAATACAAATACGTCAACAAAGGCGAATAATAGCAAACAATAATGAATTTGAAAGTTCATATGTACATAAGGCGCTAGTTTATTGTTCATCTTACTCCACGGAGATGAATCTCACATTCATAAAAGATCATCATATTGGTGGAGAGCATCCGGACGAAGAATAAGTAGTTTGATTGATCGTAAGTAAACGAGGAACAGTAGACTTACGACGTCTTCGTTTCTTAGTCATAATAGTGTGGTCTTAATTCGGATTTATAACCAAGGTATCTTATCACCAAGGTGGCCGATCGCACACTATTATTGAAGCAAGAAAACCAGCGGTTTATATACAATTTAGTTACATAATTAAATCACCTAAAGCAGGCGCATGAACAAGTGACGTACAAGTAAAGAGCGCACAGAGCATAAACGACGATTGAAATAAAACCGGATTTACCACCAGTAGAATGTACGAAATCCATCGTATCTGTAGACTACAGTAGCACCTTGCACCGGTTGAAAAATAAACTATGAAAGGATTTAAGCGTCGCGCTTATCTGATCCAATCATTTTGGCTATTAATCAGTGAGAAACAAGGATTTGGGCTAAATCATAAGCAATCGCAATATATACATCGTGAGTGTAAATTACATTTTTATTGCACGACAAGGCCCTGTTTCGCCCTATGGGGCTCATCAGGTGCAAGCAAAGATGCAAATCACAATACAAATACGTCAACAAAGGCGAATAATAGCAAACAATAATGAATTTGAAAGTTCATATGTACATAAGGCGCTAGTTTATTGTTCATCTTACTCCACGGAGATGAATCTCACATTCATAAAAGATCATCATATTGGTGGAGAGCATCCGGACGAAGAATAAGTAGTTTGATTGATCGTAAAAATTATTTGAGGCTATTGCTTGGTTCTTAAGTATTTTAGCACATTTTTTATGAAAGTCAGCTAAACATGTTTGGCATTGAATAGGCACAAAGTCTTTTCTAATTGTTTTTTGGCAAAATTGACATACAAGTTTTTTCAAAGTCATAATACTTAAGATTTATGTTGCACAAATGAGTATTTATATATATATAAAACAAAAAAAAATTAAACTAAATAATTAATAATAAGTAATAAAATAAACAAAAAGTAAAAAAAAATACAAATAAATAAAACACAAATTTTAAATTGATTTTAGATGTATAAAATGAATAGTTATATAAAGATAAGCTAAGGTTAATATAAAGAAAACTAGGATGTGTCGTGGTAAGGTTAAATCAAGTACTGTATTAATTTGATTATTAAAATTACTAGTAAGAAGAAAATCTTATCTTACTAATATCGGATAGTTTATTGATAGCTTGTTTCTTACCTTTGAATGAACAGTATACAATACCTTTCATGCTCCAGACATTGCCAAAACCAAATACCTTTCTGGCTTCCTCCACAATCTTTAATCTTTTTTTGGTTAATGACTCAGTAATTGATAGTTTGGGTCCATTCGATGTTTTCAAGTTCTTCTTATGCGAGTATACCGTATTCCTTATTGACCTGCGAACAAATTTAATAATAATTGGTTTTTTGTTGGTTTTAGAAGGAAGAGGGTGACAAATATTAATATCAGAGTCACCAATACTAGTAGGCAAATCTAATTTGGTATTTAATATATTTAGCACATACTTCTCAACATCCATGCTACTTATCCTGTGATCTATATTGTTCCCATGCAATATGAGACAATTAGATCTTTCATATTGCTCTAAGTCATCTAGATATTGTTCCTGTTTCTCCACCATTTCTGCCAACTGTCCAACTTCAACTTTAATAGAATCAATAATAGTTGATAATTTCATAAGTTCTTGATGCTGTTCCATTTTTTCCTTTTCACCTGCAAAACAATTACAAGAAGCAGTATCTTGGTCTTTTTTTAAATAATTTTTTTCATACTTATCCTGTCTTTCCTTGACCTTGTTCAACAGTTCCATTACTTCATCAAGTTTCTGGTTCGCCATTGTTTTAAATATTTATCAAAATAATTTACCAATAATAACAAAAACCTTTAACCACTTATAAACAATACTTACGCCGTCATGTACCTTATTCAAACTACTTTTTCTTCCAACATTTTGCATCAGTGATGCGAAATCCTGGCTGGGTTTTAACAGCAATTTTGGACAATGCTTTGAAATCGTAGACTTTCCAGTCATCGCCATATTGAAGAACATGGCCGACTTCATTGAAAGCTCAAAAAGTATTCATGTGGCGTTAAAATTGTTTCTTTCCTTCGCAGAAGTTTCTTCACTCTTCCAAACGCTCGATCAGGAGGCACGTACGAGTGGCCTTGAACAGGAAAATAATGGAGAAACTTTACTTTATACTTTACAGTTAGCATGTGCAAAGCAAGCAATACAGCAAAGTTTTTATTCTGCCCAATGCACGAATCGCTGAACAAAAAAATGATTTGAATTTGTTGATTAGAAGTTGCTAGTCGGCCTTCGATAAAGTGAGTGAGCGTGCTGGCAACCGAGTTTGCTCCTCTGCCTTGCTCGTGCTTACCCAAAGTATAAAACGCCTCATCATCTTTGTCCTGTTTTCCAGGGTAATGCACAAGCAAACCAAAAAAAAACTGCCAAAACTGGTGAGAGTAGTAGCCTCGCCTATAGGTGACTTCGGCAGAGGTTGATTTTGCATCATATCGAAGCAAATAGTTAGCACGGAGTCATCATGCTCTTCCTTCAAGAGACTATAAAATTTCTTTTCACGCATTTTGTGCACCAGCACCTCAGTGATCAACTCCTTTTTTTCTCAGCTTTTTGGGTAGCACTTATGGTGAATATTGCTCCAAAAATGCATGGTACATTTTTAAAACATTCAGAGTATTTGGCAGGTATTTCTTGTGAAGTGTTTTATTTCTGCCATAGTGGCATAAAACACAGCGACAGCGACTAATGTGCTGCTTAATTTCTTTCTTCAAATCTTCATATCGGGCTTTAAGTCTCTTGCCTCCTCGTTGTTTACCTCTGGGATTATCTGTTTACCATTTATGAGCAGCAAGGGATCGAGCACATTCTGCAGTAACGCAATTAATGGATAAAAACGTTTTACTGCAGACTTCATGCTGATTGCCATCTTCATCTTTAACCTGTTCAGTAATTAGTTTCAGAAATTTTGACAGTATGCTGTGATTCTGCAATAAGTTTGTATTGCTATAATTTCTATGCTGTGCACTATTACCGGGTGGTAAAATTTAAGCTATGTTTAATCAATAAAACTGCTGAGGCTCAGCGATTACGAGTTTAACTGGTGTTCAAAACATAACTGGTTTTTGCATTCAAACAATATCTCGCAAAGCTAATGGTTCTTAAGTAGTAGTGTATATTGTAATAAACTTTTTTTTTGCTGTGTTCTCTTAAAACTCTTCTTCTTTTAATCGGCGTCATCAACAATTGAATTTAGAAGAAATTGATCCTGACGTTGCTTTTCAGAATCTGCATAAAACGTATCAAAGCGTTGGCTTACAACATCTCGATGCAGTTTTGCTTGTTTTTAAAAACTACGCAGTTCGTGTCTGCAGCTTTTGGAAGAGCATTTTCCTGCAAGCAATCCAAAATTAGTTCGAGCAACATGTTTTACTAGAATATAGAATGATGAAGATTTTAACGTTATGCCTGAAGACTTGTGCAATCATTGGCGTACCAGACAGTTTCGTGAGAAAGAGACATGTTGGCAAAACAAGCCGGGGGAAAAATCACTCACTTTTTAAGCAAAAAGTGCATGTTTTCAAAAGATTTGGTAAAATTTGAGGTCAAGGGGGGGATTCACACCATAAGCGTGCAAGTGCCCCTCCAGAGATAAGATTGTTTTTCAAGCAAAAAGAAGTTTTATTTACCACAAAAATATCATAATGACTCAAGGAACTACAAAATAAGAAAGATTTTTATTGCTGTTGTTCATACTTCAATCCGAAAAAATAAGGGCTCCTTCCTACGGAAGGGGGCTTTGCCTAACTCACCATACACATTACACCCTCCATTGATTACAAGTAAAATTAACCAAAATTTATTTTACAGGAAAAACGTTTACTTTTTATTATTATAGAGCTTATTTTCGCCAGAATATCGGGCACATTTGGCTCTATTTTTCTTCCGCGCAGCTTTATTTCTTTTCCTTTTTCTAGGATTTTGCAGATTAACAACTGCAAACTTATCAACTTCAACATTCGTTGCTTATAACTTATAAAAAATTTGCTTTGTTCTAATAGCTAAACTCCTCTCCTCACCAACTAATCCAGCAACTGCTAGCTCTGCAAAAGTCCAGATTATCCGCTTCAACGATCAGCTCGTCGTCGTCGTCGTCGTCGTCGTCGTTTGAAGGGTATCCACTCCAGGTCAGACACAAACAGGACTGGGGCCGAGGGTTTATCCTTTTACTACCCCAGACTGCTGTACTGCCTGGATCAGATGCTGGCAGTGATGCCATTAAGCCAGCATCGAGTTTCGTCATCCAAAACAGTCAGACCTCGTGCTCCATGTGGTGCCCGATGTATAGGGCACGCTGTTAGCACATGATCTGCGGTTTGCTCAGAGGCGCCACACTCGCAATTCGGTGAAGGAGCGAGACCCCATTTGTGCATGGACGAATGGAATAGCCCAACACCAGTCCGCAGGAGGTTGAGCTTAACCCAAGCTGCTTGGGGTGAGCCCATCCCAACAGGTCTGGCACCGGTCTCGGGCACAAAAGCACGGAGCCTGGAAGCATTTTCACAGTACTCCATTTTCCATTTGTAATTTGTCCATTCAGAAGCGCGGATGCCAAGTCTGGCAAGGTTGTCCAAGAGATTCCGCGCACCTGGCACAAACGGGCGTCTGGATCTTAGTCTCACTTGGCAAGTTTCTGAGGACCCACTTAACAGACCATGCAAGATATGATCGGGGTCCAGAGATCCACGGTAAGCCAAGGAGAGTGTCGCTCCCATTCGGCGAAGCTCAGCTGGCTGGATGCCTGAGAGTACAGGTAGGCGGTCTGTTGGAGTGAGACGCAGGCATCCAGTAACTATGCGCAAGGTGTCATTCAAGATACTGTCAATGAGACGAGTGTGAGCACTGCGACACCAGACTGGCGCACAATACTCAGCTGCTGAGTAGACTAGACTAGTAGACTAGACTAAAGACAAGGTGGATATGCGTAGTGTTTAGCTCCAGCACCCCATCCCGAGCCCACGAGTCGCCTCAGCAGTGTGACGCGCGTAGATAGTTTTTTGTGCAATGCCACAAAATGGTGATGAAGCGTGAGCGATCTGTCCAGTTTTACCCCACGGTAAGTAGGCGTTAGACAGAATGGTAAAAGTCTACCGTTGTTGTAGACCTTTAGCTCACGTTTGGTCTCTCGGTTATTTAAGTGAAAGGCTGTCGTCACCGTCTTAGTGTGACTGAGCTTCAACCTCCAAGTCTGGAGATACGCTGAGAGTGTGGACATGTCTTGGCTTAAAGTCCCCTCCAAGTCCTTCCAGTTTCCAGAAGAATGCAACAATGCTAAATCATCAGCATAAGCAAACTTTCTGGAAATTATGGAAGGAAGATCGTACGTATAGATGTTAAATAGGAGGGGAGCCAAGACCGATCCCTGAGGAACGCCGTTTTTAAGATGGCGTAGCCTGCTTTGCTTGCTGTCACCGGTGGTAAGGGTGAAACTTCGATTTCGGACAGGCTCCATGATCATTTTGAAAATGTGCTTATCCGGAAGTAGTCTCAGCAGCTTGCAGGTAAGGCTATGGTGCCAGACAGTGTCATAAGCAGCTGTCAGATCGATAAATACGGCACCGGCCTTCTTTTTAGCCTCGAAAGAATCCTCAATGTTCTGGGTTAGCAGAACAACTTGATCTACGGTTGACTTCCCGCGTCGGAACCCAGCCTGCTCTTTAGGGAGCAGTGGATCGATTAATGGTTCAACGCGGGCGTAGATAAGCCTCTCGAGGATCTTGTAGAGGACAGAGACCAGAGATATCGGTCGATAACTCTTTGGGTACCCCACGGGCTTTCCCGGTTTTGGGATCGCGACCACAAGCGCTCTTCTCCAGATCTTCGAAATTTTGAGTCGGCGCAAACAGGAAGAAATGAAGTCACGTAACCAGGACTTTAAAGCAGCTCCGGCATGGAGTATAAGCTCGGGGCAGATGGAATCAGGTCCCGGAGCTTTACCTGGTTTTAAATGTTGAAGGGCAGCAGTAAATTCTCTCTGTGAAAAATTGTCAGAAATATTTACTGCGTCTGGTGTTGTGGCCCTCCAAAGGTCAGACACTTCTTGAAAGACAAGTCGAGATGACTTGCGATCAACAGCCTCGTATTTCCCATTTCTAACCAGCTGAGATGCAATAGCATCGGATGAAACAGGACAGTGACGAGGAGAGTGTCGTGACCTACCAGTAAGATTGTTCAAAATACTCCACGCTTTTCGACTAGAGTGTGAGAAGTCAATGCTCCGAACTGCTTCGGACCAGCGATACCTCCGCTTTCTGTTAAGCTTGGCAAGAATAGCTGTAGCAGCCAAACTTGAGTCGTCTCCCTGAGGAGACTGCAGAAAGGTTTTATAGAGGGATTCACACTCTGCATCCCAACACGAAATATAATTATTTCGATACCCGCGTGGAATAGTCTTTTTGGCTGCTTTCTTAATGGTGTTACAGAAGTCCTGGTAAGCCGCATCCACATCAAGTGAATCAGGCGGCAACAAAGCCTTTGCGAATTTATTCGTCAAATTCAATGTAGTGACTCCATTTGGCCTTGCGGAAGTTCTTTAACAGGCATGCTTGGCATTGCCATAGCAAACCTTGGTGGTGTAATAAGCGAAGGTCGATGTTGTGACCTGGGGAACTTGTCAAGGACACGTCTATCCGGTAAGCGACTGTTTGGACCTACGCTAGCGAAAGCTAGATCTGGATTGGTACCAGTGTTCCAGCGGCCGGAATAAAAACTGGCAGCGTCCTTGGCATTATATAGGAGGGCAAGACAATTAATACTTGCCCAACCAGCCAAGCACTCACCGTCCGGACTGTTGTCGTCGTAACCCCAGTCAGCATGACGACAGTTAAAATCGCCAGCGTAAAGACAGGGGTGAGGATACACTGGGAGATCCAGGGTTCGCAATCGCGTTGGCGGTGGTTTGTAGACGTTGACTATTTTATAGCCATCAACGTCCACACACAACCACTCGATCTCCAATGTCGGTGGAGATTGGTCCAAAAGCATGTATCTCAGTCGCTCGTGGACAAACGTGGCAAGGCCATGCTTCCTGCTTAAAGAAGACCCAGCTAGTTGGTAGTTTGTAAGTACCAACTTCTCTGCATCAATGCAGTGGGTCTCCTGCAGTAGGATGACGAGTGCCTCAGACTGCATAGCGAGGTGATGAAGAACGTTCATCTTGCTTGCAGTGAGGCCTTCGATGTTCAGCTGAAGAATAGTGGGTCTTCGGAACTTGTTGGCAATGTGCCCAGAAAAGGGCAGTTTTATCTTAACATTGCCCCGTCCTGAAAAGGACGTTTGCCGATTAGCAGACCCATACTGAACGTCGGAATGGGTGGATACCCTTCCGATGTTCAGTGTGGTGATAAATCACGTGACAAACCGGGCATTGTTATTGGTCAATGTTATTCGTTTGCAACTATTCTGATAATAGCGGGCGAGGTTCGTGGATTTTGCAACTTTTCTGTGAGGATGGGAGATTAATAGATTTATTAATATAATGCTTTTCCCATTTTCTTAGAATATATTTTAAAAAATATATGTATATAACCTTTTTTGTATTATATTTTTCCTTAGGAATCAACGGCATTTTCCAAAGTCATAATTTTACAATACGTAATTTCATAAACTTTATTTTAACTCATTTGCGTTAAAATTCACTCAGTGATGCGGCCGGCAGAGATGTGCATTCCTGACTTAGAGCAATGTTTATTGCCTATTTCTAGTGCAACGGGATTTAAAAAAAAAGAGTTATGGCTTCTACGGGGTTTTAGAAATAAACGTTACTTTTGTTGTTAATTTTGAAGCGGATAGAAATTGTTTTGGAATCAAAGCATTGGATGTTGGATGTATATGACGGAACACTACCCAATGCCCTGCACAACTCATTTTTTCTTAACATGGCGTCTACGGGGTTTTGGAAATGGATTATTCAAACAGCAACTATAAGAAAAACAAATTCCAGAACATTTTCATCGATATTTTAACATTTAGTCTACTTTTCCAAGAGTAAATCTGAAATAGAAAGTTTATAAATAAGCTAAAATTGTACTATTAATAATTTGGTTTCGGCTTGCTTTCTTTCACTGTGGAATAAAACAATGAAATCCTAGACAAGTTTTATGCTTGGCAGACGCGGACTGCGAGCGTAAACTAAAATAATATTGTGGTAAATTTAAACCAAACAAAAAACCGCATCTGTTGCGGTCAAATCCTTCCGCCGTTCTATTTGGGTAATGACCGTTGTTTTGAAAGCTTAAAATGTTTCTCATAGCAAAGTAAAAAGAAGAAAGAGAAGATTATCTCACGTTAACAACATCTTTTTGTTCCACGCACGATATTACAGTCGTAGCACTTATGTATGTCAATCAACATCTTGGAATAAAAATTCGACAAATAAAATCTTAGTTGCTAACACCAAGTTAAATAGGCTGCAACAAACATTTTAAAATCGAACATGGCGCTCTGTAAAACAGGCCATGGCAACGGCGAGCACTTCGCTCTAACTGAAGGCTTATTGATATTGATTATTGCTCGCGTTTGAAAAAAAGAGCGAAAAAACGCAGATAAAACTAAATAAATTTAGTTTTACGCAGTTGATAATGAAATAAAATATAATTCCGAAACGTCTTTAATAAAACAATGTTTCAAAATATATTAGCTATACTTTTTATTTTGAAAGCAGTATAAAAAGATAACATTTAATCAATTTCGTTAATAAATAAAAAGCCCTCAAGTAATAATATAAAATAGCAAACCGGATTAATTTACATTTTAAGGTGAATATTAAATGTATTAAATGATCATTTCGGTCACACAAAAAATAATGGAATTTTTGACTTAACATTGAAAAAATTATTTGATCTTAATTATGTTATACTGCATAATATTTTATTCATTGCTTATTTCAGTTTTAAAACTCTAAAGATGATTTCGTATATATTTTAGGAGCGCTGGTTATAGCTAAGCGTTACAAAAAACATTGGCGAATGTATAAGCTTGCTCTACGACCATATTCAGCTGTTATATCACCTATTTAAAGCTTTTCAATCCCTGTAAAACTTTTAGTGGCATCTTTTTCCATGTTAGAGTCTTAACAGCTTTATGACGTTAATGGGAAGTTTATAAAGCCTACCATTAGGTAGTTTATGACATGAGATTGAATATTAAATATTATTATTGGTAGAAATAAAAAGTATTAAAAATATAATAGATTGAGTGGTAATACAACTAAAAATTTGATGATGTAAATACAACTAAAAATACAACTAAAAATAGCTTTTAAAAAATAATAAGATTGATAGTCCTTTAACTGCAGGATTGGTTACACCAATGCTTTTCAGCTTTTTAACATCGCAAACAAAAAATATCACACAAAAAATTTGAAAAAATCAACTATAATGTTTTTTTCAAAATAAACCCGGTTAGATGCCCTAGATCAGTGTTTGTAAACTCTTTGAAACGTGTGGACCCCTGGTATAAAAACCCTGTCCTAGATCTTGACTTCTTCTAAAGCAAGTAGCATATGAATTCGCTTTCAAGCGGAGAGTAAACTTTTGGTAAAAGCGGTATTACTTGGTAAAATAGTAATCAATCGGAAAAGCTTGTCTATTTCTCTAAATCCAGGTTGCAGATTCTTATTAAAATTTCTAATTTTAATAAAGGAGTAATATTTAGCTTTCGGTTATGCTTTTCAGCAAATTTATTGGATTGGTATTATTGCACAAAAGACTACAGTTTATTTTCGAAGAAAAAGCTATAAAAAAAAAACCTATTTGGTAACTCGGTTTATATTTTATACAGTATACTGTATTTAACGTGCCACAATAAATAAAAAAAGTTAAGTTTTGAAAGCGACGAATTTATGTTGCTTGTAATACTATAAAATAATTTGGAATCATTAAAATATTGCAAAAATTGATTTTTGCTTTTATAATTTTTTGCAAATTTAATTTTGGTTTAGGTTTGCTAACAGTTATTATTTTTATTTTTTTGATGTAAGTTCTTCTTAAAAATGTTTTTTTTATAATACTTTCAATTCTATTTCCACCAAACCACGTCTTTTAACCATTTAGCTAAATTATTATAGCCCAATAATTAAATGTCAGTACGAAATGAAAAGCTATTAAATTTTTACTGGGTTTCTGTAAATTATTCTGCTATTTTGACGTTTAACCGGCAACTTCCAAAATTGTGTCTTTTCTTACAAAAAAGAGAAAGTCAGTGTGCTCTTCACTTCTTATCAGGTCACACTTTACGTTCAACGTTCAGTGGAGAAACCAAGTAAAATAAATGCGTTTTTCTTAAAAAAACGAAACCGGACTTATCTGCTTGCGCCAAACCGGAGCCGAAAATTTTGAACATCAATATAAAGTCTATTGTTAGATCATAATTTTCTCGTTTAAAAATATAAAAAAAGATTTAATCTACTGAGCAAATAAAAATATTACATTGATTTAAAATTTAAGAAAATATTTTTTACACTTTGCCGTGAAAAATATTGACGGTGTGCGTTTCAAACCCGGGACGCATAGTATACGCCCGTATCCTTGGCCCACAAATATATTCACAACAGTTGTAAATATATTTCTACTCTTTCATAAGAAAAAAGTTGTCGTTACCCGACAATTTATCGATCATTGGGCAACAGTTGATCCAACGACAGTTTATCAAAACTGATAATGAGTAATATGGTGACACGGCTTCTTAAAAACGTAACCTAATCTTAATACGTTTTATTTAAAATATCTAAAAGATCCTTAACTTATGAAAACTTGCATCAAGAAATCAACTGTTTTTCAATCAATTGCTAAGCACAAAAAGCAATATACTTTTATATTTTGCTTTCGAAATACTTTTTATAGAGATTACTGCAAATAGAGTGTTTGTTCATCTATTTTAAATGCGATTGCTTACAACTAGGCGTTTTTAAACGCCCTCACACTTCGACTATTTAGCCTGGTCTTCAGAGCAAAACAGCTTTTACATTTAAGCTCCTGCTTCTTATATATGGGCAAAAATTTTCAGTTGTTTCATGTAAATTTGGCGGCGTCAAACATTTGTTTTAGATAGAATTAATCTTTTATACATATTAGGAAAATTACCATATGAAACTGTGCACTAAGTGCAGGGCTACTAGTAGTATTGCACTGGAACAGTTGCCACTGAAAATATTTCTATTGAAAAATTGTCAACGGAAATATTGCCTTGGAATTTATTAATTTTCAAAAATTAAAAAATTTTTTTTAAAAATTACACTTTCTTTAAAAGAAGATGATTATTAACTTTAAATAAAATCACATATGTTGAACAATATTATTTACTAAATACATATTGTTTGTAGGAACCAAACGTTTTGGTAAAATATCACCTTTAATATTAAAAAAAGAAAAAACTTACATTAAATTAGCTTTATGAATTTTCTACGGTAAAACCATTTTAAAAAAGCATAAAACTAAGTAAAACTAAAGTTTAGCCAAACCTTAGACCAGTGGCTCTCAACTTTCTCTCGGCTCAAAAAACTTGCAAAGCAAATGTTGCAGATCACTGTTGCTATAGGCAAAGTGAAGACCTTTTTTAGTCTTCACATTCTCCAATTGTAGACCTTTTTGACTTTGCCTCTCTGGGTAGACTATTGTCACAAATCAGACTGTAAAATAACCAATAAATTGGACAAAAACATTAACTCTTCTAATTTTTTCGGTAGTCTTTAAAAAGACTGTTTACTTGAAAACTCTTTTGGCCGACTCTCGTCAGAAGAAATTGTTGGAAAATAAAGAACTGCGAGAAAACCGTAGTTTACATAGTATTAGAAGATACCGAAAGCAACGACGCCTCTGATTGGTTGGAGAAAGTAAGCACGCCATTGGTTACGCACTCACTTGAGCCGCAGGTAAGAAAGCTTCAATCCATAGACGAACTCTTTCTGGCGACAAAAAGAGGGTTCATGAGACTCTGTAAAAGGTAATTTTAAGTGTTGCCAGATGAAAAGATGATATTCTTTTAGCTATTAGGTTATACCATAATTAGTGTCCTTTATTTTAAAACTAGTTATATTGCAAATTTTAAAATTTACAAAATTTTTTAAAAATTTTCTAGACATTTATTACTAAAATTTTATGTGTGAGAATGTGTAAATAAATCATAAATATTTTTTTCCGCAAATTTAAACAATTTATAATAATGAAAAATCTCCCCAAAATTCATTGCCGACACCTGCTACTTTTCTTCTTCCACCAGTCTAAAGGAAAAATTTCCGCGTTCGCAGCCACGAAAAAAATTTGTGATATTTATGGAAACGACACCATTACAGAAAAAACGTGCCAAAGATGACTCAAAAGATTTAAGGAAGGAAATTTTGATCTTGAAGATCAACAGCGCACTGGAAGGAAGAGAAGACTCAGTCTTCAAGATTCAAGAATCTCGAAGAATCCAAAAACCAACACCAGAGAGTTGGCTTCTTCTCTCGAATGCTCACCAATGACAGTGTCTAGAGGTCTGAAAAAACTTGGAATGAAAAAAAAGTTAAGCCAATGGATTCCTCATAGCCTCAATTCTGCACAAAAAAAAAAGAGTGCAAATTTGCAACACTTTACTCGAAAGACACAAGATTAAATGTCGTTTGAGTATTTTTACGTTTTTTTGAATCATAAATATATTGCACAAATTTTTTAATAAAAAATTTTTAAAAACGATTTTTGAGCACTATTTCTCATTGAGAATAATATTAAAAAAAAAAATTTTTTAAGTTTTAAATTTGTAATATATTTAGTTTTAAAAAAAGGACATCAATTATGGTACAACCTAATAAAATAGAGAACCAGTTAGTATCAAATTTTTCTGCGAAAATTGTATTGCCTAATTCGAAAACTTAACTCTCTACATTCAGCTTTAGTTTTTACTCACGGAAAAGAAATTAACAAGTCACTGTCGTTTCTTGATGTGTTGGTTGAAAAGTCTAACAAAAAGTTTATTACTTCAGTTTATAGAAAACCCATATTTACGAAATACGAGGGTAGTATACATGCTGGGATTCATTTGGACCAAGGAAGAGGAGAACTAATCTTATTGGTACTCTTGTTAACAGAGCTCTTAAAATTTCGATGCCGATAAAAATATATTTTCTTTAAGTATAAAAAAACTTACAATCTTAAAAAAACAATAGGCTTTGTATTCAGTGAAAATATTTCTCTCCCAATATACTAGGTTGCAATATTTCGACATCTGCAATGTACAAAAGGTTACAATATTTTCCTCCTTTAATTAAATTAATGTTTTTTAACTCAAATCAAGAAAACGATAAACAAAGCAAAAAAATTATTAACTAAAGTTTACTTTTCGATTGGAAATAACTTGTAAACTTGGCATTAAAAATCAATAAAAACAACAATGGGATTATTTAAAGCAATACTTAACATCAAATAAAAAAGCATCGTCTTTGTTTAAGTTTCGATGGCATTACATATCGTTGTCTAGCCTATTTCATCAAACCAATTGAAACTATGCTGTTAAATTTAATGATACCAGCTGTCGTGAATTTTTTTTATGCTTTTTTATTAAGTTGTTTGATTTTAACAAAATATTGAATTGAAATATCTTACTTTAGTTTGATTGCTATTGAAATGCCAGAAATCCTTCAAAGACACCTTTAAACTTAGTTAATTGAGAATAAAACCTTATCAAATGTAGGGATTAGATTTTTAGCATAATTTACGAAGTAGTTATGTGTGGCTGAGTTAAACATAATTTTGATCAATCTGGTGTTAGGAAACAGTTAAAGGTGATTTGATGAATAGAAAAAATTTAAAATTGAAAAATTTTAAAATTTGCGTTTGCGATACTATCTTTCAATAAAAAATTGCTTTTTTACTAAATTTTATATACTTATTAATTCTGTTATTTGCTGTATGGCTCTTTTGAAAAACTTTTGGCGCCAGAAACTGAAAGGGTATCTTTATGCCCTGCAGCTTCTGACGTTTTTGCTTATATTATTTAATATTTTGTGTGATTTTGCTAAACAACTATTATTTATTGCAAAAAAAACGAAAAATATTTTCATAGGAAAGAAGTTGTCTAATTTACAGTGTTCTAAAAGTTGTATCTCATGGTCTCTGTCTCGGTTTTTGGTCGATTGTTTTTGGTCTCTATCCCAAACCATAGGGATCGAAATTTGCTGGTTTCGGTCTTATCTTCAAACATGCCATCTACCTTATCTTCAATATTAAATCGGTCTTATTCTTAAAACTCTATCCTAATCACTAATACAATTATTATTTATAAATTGTTTCTTTCCATAATGTTTAAATCAATTTAATATGCTAGTAGAGCTGTGTAATTATTTGACACTTAAAAGCCAAAATAATCCATACTATTATTTTGTTTCTGAATAGATATTTTCTGGCAACTTTGATCAAAATACTTACGTCATGAATAGATTTCCTCAACCAATAACAGCACGATATTTTCGACTAGTTGTTGAAAGCTATCAAGTACACGCTTCAATTCGCTTGGAGTATATAACTTGTTAAGTATTCTTCGTTTGGCTGTTAATGTTTTATATTGTGTATATTTTTTTGGAAAATTAAAGTGTTTCAACAAACAAACTTTTGATTTTTTCGTAAAAAATATCTATAAACAAAATTTTTTCCAAACGTTTTTAAAATTATTTGTTGAATTTTTAAATACATATTTGTATAAATAACTATAATTATAATTATAACTGCTCTGACTTGGCGTCATTGAGCACTTTTCTGATAAACACCAAAGATAAAAGAAATTGCAAAAAACTTTTACGTGTATTAATACAGTATCTACATAATGCTTATAAATCTATAAACTGTAAATATACTTTAATTTTGGGTAATATTTTATAATTGGTGTTTTTTCAGTAAATTGGTTGAAAATCGAATTACTAATTTATAAATTGCTACAATTTTTTACTATCATGTTATGATAAAAAAGCTTTTAGAAACATTTTTTTGAAAATTGTTACTTTTGAAATGATATGATTTAGATATTGTAACTTTCTTGAATAAAAACATTGTTAAAAAACTTAGATAAAAGTTTTTATTTTATTCTAGTCTAAAATAGCCACGCTGCCATATTTAAAAACGAACTTTTCAAAATATGGTCAAAATGACCCCAGTCATGATTCTTATTTTAGTGTTGTTTTTGTTGCATTTTTTAAAAACTTTTGTCCACTTAACACATAATAAATGAAGATATCGATTATTCTAATAATAATAATAAAGCTTTCAAAACCAATAAAAAATGAAAACTATGGTTGTATAAGTTGCTGCTGCATCAAGCAAACACAAGTTTTGCCGTTTGTTAGAAAATAGATTTGGGTGGCAATATTGTTTAACGCAAATCCAATATTGCACACAAAAAAGAACAGCAAGGAAAGACAAAGCTAACGGTACCGTATAATAATAGTCCTAAGAGTAGCCTACTAATTTTGTTTTTCTTCTTCGTTTGGAGGAGATGGATGTGAGCTGGATGGTCCACTAAATGACAGGACGTGTTTCTATTAATCAGATTATCAGGTCCTTTTTGACATCCAAGAAACCACGGGCTCCATTTGGATAATGATAGATGGGGCAAGATGCTATTATGTGTTCAGTTGTCTGCTCCGTTACTCCACCTGATTTTATTTATGCGCCTCACATAAATATCCTCCTAGACAAACCATCAAACAATTTAGAAATAAACAGGAATAACAAAACAAACCTTAAACCTATTCTTCTCAACGGCCGCGCTTCTGAAGCCCGGCCCTTGCAAAAACGTTTGTAATTACTTCATCCTTGTAGATAAAATTCCGGAATTTTTTGGGTTTTCCTAATTTGAAATGCTGAATAAGATGGTACTATTTTTAGGTGCCCCTGAACAAGGGCTAACGGGTAAAATAGAGGTTTTTTAGCAAATTTGTGAATTTTCGCTGGTTTTCTCAAGCAGAGCGTGGAATTTCAATTTCATGCCATTATTAAGTGACATGAATTTTACCAAGAATTGTCTTTGCTTGACGAAGCGAATTACGTCCTTTGCCGACGTCGAAATGCCTCAGGCGATGCATAACTTATTTCATGTAAATCGCATTTTATTTTTTTGAGCTTAAGGCGATTGCTTGGAAACATTTTACACATATACATTGTTTGTGTAAAACAATTGCTGTTGAACTGCTTAAATACCCATCTAGCGGACAAAATTCAATCTTTGCACTAAGCATTTTTATAAAACTTCCTTATAACTATTCATTCGTGGGAAAAAAAAAAAAAAACTAGTTCACATTTTAGCTCTTATGCTGGCACCTTCAGACAATTAAACAACACCTGACTTTTTATAATTAACTTTTTATTTATATTTCACATTGCATTTGAAGTAACAGGCCGTTTTTATGTTGAAACTTTCCTTGCAATGAAAAATCTGACGTATTTTTTATGTATAAATTTACTTATTTAAAAAAGTTTTGTAAAAATTTGTATAGCTTTTAGATGTGGGTTTGCAAACAGAAAACATAGAATAAAAACAAGATGTTCGATACGATTGAACTTCAATGAAACAGGAGTTTCCAACTTGTATAAATTCATGACAGTTCAAAAGTGTGAAATTTACAAATGACTTTTTTCCTCCCAAAAATTATCGTGTCAAGGTTTAAAAAAGGTCCTTACTTATTGCAAACTGTTTCATAAATTTATTTCGAAAGTTAAATAAAGACCAAAAAAACTTCATTCTTGAAATTCAAAAAGAACTTTTTATGCAAACGTAAAAACCATTTATGGTCTTCATTTTTCTTTTGCAATAAATTTTATGTTTGAACCCAAAATGTCATTTAGAAAAAAATTGGATATGACTTCTGGTCTAATATGATTATTCTATTACAGGGTGGTCCAACTTCTGCACTCTTGGGGACACTTTTAAAAATTATTTAAGTTTGCGGGCCTCAGCCGGCTAAAAACACCTATTTTTGTCCAAAATCATAGCGTTCTCCAATAAAAAAAAAAGATCTTCACTTGGAATGCGCATGCGGCCCGCGGGTCCGTAATTGGACCACGCTGTTATAAATAATAAAAAGATATTCTCAAGTTTATGTAAATTGAATGGATTATTAACAAAATGTAAAGGTAATAGATATCGTGTTGAAGATAAAAATTTTAATATTCTGTCGAATGTTTGCAAAGAAGGAAAGGAAATAATTAACTGAAATATATTTCTGAACGATGATTGCAAAAAAGACCGGAAAGAATTAGTTTATGGACTTCGTCAGCAGAAAAAGAGTTAGATAAACCAATCATGTATCTTTGCTTCTGCGTATTGCTTATTTCAAAAATGCAGTTTGTTAATTGCACAGAGAATAGCTCAAACTATGAAGCCGTCTTCTGAAGGTTAGTTTATGAAAAAGTGCATTACTGATGTCACAGAAAAAAATGTGTCCTAAAATGGTACAGAAGTTCGAGAAAATAAGTTTATTGCGTTGGACGATAGCAAGGCGCATTGATGAACTTGCAGGTGATATTTTTGACACTCTTAAAGACAAAGTGAAAAACTTTGTATCATGGAGCTTCGCAATCAATGAAAGCACTGATGTGAAGGACGTGGCACAGTTGGCTATATTTATAAAAGGAGTGGACAAGGAGTTGAACGAAACCGAAAAATTTTTGTCACTACAGTGTATGAAGGAAACTGCAACTGGTGCTAATATCTTTTCTGAAGTTCTCAATGCTTTTGATAAGTTTGGTTTGGACCTATCCACTTTATGCGGAATCGCAAGTGATGGTGCTCGAGCCATGTCCGGAACCGGCATTGGATTTGTAAATCTCTTGAAATTTGCTTTGAAAGAGAAAAATATCAAAGCTTTTCATCTGACACTCTTCAGGGGAAATTGTCAGAATGAAGCAGAATTGAAACCGAATTGAGTTATAAAGGAGAAAGCAGAGTTATAAAGGAGAAAGGAGAAATAACAACATGCATCAAAAGGAATTCAGCTTCAATAACAACATGCATCGACAAATCGACGGCGTCGCTATGGGCTCACCGTTCGGTCCAGCTTTAGCTAACATTTTTGTTGGCTGGCAAGAAGCAAAACGTTTCAACATCGCCAAAGACCGTTAATGTACTTCCGGTACCTTGATGACACTTTCGCCGTATTCAACAATGAAGAAGACTACAACACTTTTTTCATCCACCTCAACTCTCTTCATCCCTCACTTCGCTTCACCTATAAAAAGAATCTAATCTCTTTATCCCCTTCCTTGACGTGTTGGTAGAAAGGCATGATTCGGAATTTTTAACTTCAGTATACAGGAAACCCACCTTCACCGGCCAGTATCTACGTTGGAACTCTTTTAGCCCCCAGAAACGGAAAATCAATCTAATTGGTACTCCTGTTCACAGAGATTTATGATTTGCTGTAAAAGCAAACTGGACCCAGAGCTTGGCAAAATTCATTCAATTCTTTTAAAAAATGGCTACCCGGAACATGCAATCAATTAGGCTTTCAAACGTAAACTTTAACAACTAAATTTCAACCCGGTTCACACAGTAGAAATGTGCCCTGTCTACCTACACACCCATGGATAGGAAATGTCTCGATGTAGTTTGAAAAGCAGGTTACGTCTGTTGTGAAACGCTGCTTTTTCTCCGTCGAACCACGTGTTATTTTTAACACCCGAGAGCTCTTACCAGCGACTAAGAAAGACGTGTTACCTTCCCATCATCACAGTAATGTCATTTATCTGTTTGAGTGCCACTGTGATAGTCGGTACGTTGGTCGCACGTCTCAACTTCTAGAAGAGCGAATTAAACAACACGTTCCTAGATCCATCGCCAATCCTCCTGCCTCGCCCAACCGCCAAATTCTTTCCCGCTTTTGCAAGGCCAACACACGCCTAGAACAATTTCACGAATCCTCCATTGGTCAACATCTTCTTGACAACGTCCAATGTGCCCTTCACTACAGCAACGAAAAATTTTCTATTCTACGGACGGGCTAGGTTCGGGTGCGATGATACCATGCTCAACCAGAAATTGATAGGACAGCATTCCTTATGTTTTATTTTTGCTGTCACATCAGTTTGAATGTCTATTAGTTCTTCTTGTTCTCCGGTCCCCACTGGTACATCAGCTGGATCAATGAAGAATGGGTTGATGGAGTAAGCACAGCATGCAACATCAGGAAAGTAATTCAATAGCTCTGTCCTAAGTTGTGAAAGACGGCCAATAATTTCTTTAGAAATGCCACCATCAGGATTTTTCTCTACAAAAATGAGGCATTTGAACATTCCGTAGCTTTGGTTGTTAACATTTTTTGCCCAGAGGTCCAGCTTACAAATGAGTGCTCTCAGCTTCGAAATGAACTCTGTTACAGTTAGATTGGGTCCTTGAAACGACAGGTTGAAGTTGTTTAGAGCTTCGAAAATGTCCAATAGATATGCCAATCTTGCAAGAAAATTTTTGCTCTCCAGGTCGTTTTGAAAATCATGATTTTTTTGTTGAAAAATTTGAGAAGTCTCGCAGTTCAAACAGGCACCTTGTTGCATTACTTTGGACAGCCAGCGCACCTTTGTGTAGTAGAAAAGACAGATGAGGTCGGAACTGAGATCCTCACAAAGACGTTTAAACAACCGGGTATTTAGGGCTGAAGTTTTTACCAAATTTACCATTTTGATCACTCAGTTCAAACATGACATATTCTGTGGTAGCACTTTTGCGTAAAGGGCAAATCTGTAAATGAAGCAATAAACGAAGGTCACGTTGGGTGCCACAACTGTCACATGGGCTTTGAATCCTGCTTTATGTTCCAGCATAGATGGAGCTCAATCTGTTGTACAGACAATCAACCTTCCCCAGTCCAGTTCATTTAGTTTGAAAAAATTGTCCAATGCTTCGAACATATCCTTTCCTTTTGTTGTACCGGAAAGTTCCTTGCTCATCAGTAATTCATTTTTACAGAATTGTCTTGTGTATAACGAACGTACACAAGTAACTGTGCATTATTTGTTACGTCCGTCGACTCGTCCAATTGTATGGAAAAACCATACTTTGAATCTTTCACTCCCAAAATCACTTGGTCAGCAATATCGACTGACATCTTCTCTATTCGATTCTTAACCGTGTTGTTAAAGAGGGAAACACTTTCTAGCTTTGCAGCCGCTTCCTCTCCAATCAGATGTTTTGCCAACATCATTGCCACTGGTATTGTGAGGGACTCTTCAATGGTATGTGCTTTCATGTTTTCAGCTATCAGGAGAGAGACTTCATAGGATGCCTTGACAACCCCCTTCTTTCTCTGGTAAATTGTACCAATCTTGTCCAAGCGCTGCCGCTTGGCATTCTTGCCGAGTCGCTGAAAGTAACTCTCATTTCGGTCCTTCTTATCGGGATGATTTGTATCAAGATAACGTTGGAGTAAGCTTGGTTTCATAGCTGAATTCAAGGATCTTCATGCAAACTACATATTGCGGCAAAGCTTCTCCATTGTGTTCAATAGCTATGAACCCATACTTTATGTAAGCTGCACTGTAATTTCGCTTCGGCATGTTCCCGATAGATGAATTAAAGTAATTAAACTAAATTCAGTTGTCGCACTATTCCTGTTTTAAAAAAAAACTAGTTCAAAATGATTGGAATATCATTAAAAAACTAGTTTCAAAATTAAAGTAAGCTGAAGTTGCTCGCGTACCACCTGAAAGAAGACTCTCGCGTAACATTAATGGTACACGTACCACAGTTTGGGAACCACTGCTTTACAGAATAACAAAGAACAGTTAATGCCATTTTTTGCCTAAACCATTTAACGTTTCCCATGCTTTGATTGCATAGGCAGAAGTAAAATATTGAAAACAATACATTGTTTTTCTGCTTTTTTTGGGAGGAGGATTATTATGTTACAGTATTTTGTTCTGTGCACGCTCTATACCCAGAAATAATACCCCATGCTAACTCTGCTTTGAAGCCCTGGTTAAACAAAGTTTTGTTTTTTTGCATACGCCAACTCAAACTTCCCAAAGTTTAGATGAGAGCATTAATGGTTGCCATTTCAAAGCTCGCTAAGCCATTAGAATACCCAAAGAGCTAGATATATCTTTTTCGTTTATGTTCCCTTTAAGGTATTAGAAGACTTACCTATGCCAGTGCCAAACCAAATATTAAACCACTGCTACCTAGAAAGCAAGCTGGGTTTTGGCAAAAAGATCGACCGTAAATCAAGTCACTCTTTTATCTCAAGAAATTGAGGATAGCTTTTCGGCCAAAAAGAAGCAGGCGGTGTGTTTACCAATCTCACAGCGTCCTTACGATACTTATGGCACTAAAGCCTTACCTGCAAAC
Organism: Diplosoma virens; assembly: GCA_963680785.1. Lineage (NCBI taxonomy): Eukaryota > Metazoa > Chordata > Ascidiacea > Aplousobranchia > Didemnidae > Diplosoma > Diplosoma virens. The sequence continues at coordinate 7,078,098 of OY796891.1, forward strand.
TCTCCGTCTTTTTCTGCACAGGCGCAGGGTCTCATTAATTATGGAACTTGTTCGTAATCAAAGTTTTACCTTCACCACCGGTGCCAAAAAGCAAAGCGGGTTACGACGCTTTAAAAATAGGGTCCCACAGAGATCATTTCTGGCTCCCTCCTTGTTCAATATCTATACATATGGCCTTCCAATGAAAGTCGACAGAAACTGTGCTTATTCTGATGACCTTGTTATCTTGCACAATGCAAGCAACTGGTAGGCGTTAGAGGAAAATCTTTCTCAGGATATGGCAACTCTGTCCTTCTACCTTTACAAATGTAAGCTCAAGCTTAATACAACAAAGACTGTGTCAGCAGCCTTCCATCTATACAACAATCATTAAAAACAGACAGGCCCTACCCTTTTGTGCTGAATCAATTTATTTTGTCAAAAAGCTGGATGAGGCACTAACGTTTCGCCGACATTTAGAGTCACTGTATAATATAATGTATTTATCCTTTATTGAATACCACTACATATGTGGCTTTATCTAACAAGAACAATAACACTCAAAACAAACGTTGCCAAGATTAACTAAGAGATTATCACAAAACAAAAAATTTTAAAATCGAATATCTGGCTACCAGCATAAAACTTCTACAAAAAACTATTAATTATGATAATTAAATTTAGCGCTTTAAGACGAAAAGATATCAATTAGATTTTAAGCTCTGCTTTTCAAAACTTGGCGTAAACGATTAACAAATTAATAAATTGTTACAATCTCCTCTGCGTAAACAATAATTAGCTTTTAAATCAATAATTAGTCGGATCGTAACGTTCAGCATGTGTACGAAAGCGTTGGGAGCAACGTAGTTTGGTTTCGCAGAAAGGACTATTCAAACTTTTGTTTTGAATGGATTCGGCGTCCACGTCTTCAGTTGTAAAGCTTTCATTTGCTGGCGCTGCGTCGTTAGCTAGATTTTCCGAGTCAACTTCCGCAACTCGATTTTTTTCTAAAATTTTATCGCTTGATGTTGGCTTTTGACCCAAGTGCTTTGAAGTCAGGGTGTCTTCTTTTCCATCGGGGTATTGCATATGCGCGTATAAGGTTAGTTGATACAATTTACTTGGATCAATCGCACTTTATCTGTTAGAGGATTGAATTTCGAAGACCAAACATGACGCTTGATCAAAACTGGTCCAGGGATTACAAGCCAAGACGGAATCGAGGAGCCAGATGTAGACCTACACTGAAAGATAAAAATTCGTTTGTGAGGAGTTTGATTGGTTGCTGCGCAAAGTAAGCTCCGAACAGAATGTAAAGCATCGCTTAAGAACTCTAGTGAATGTTGAAGTGACAATTAATGCGTTGTCAATCCTTGTTTTATCGTTTGCCACAACTTTTGGTTTAAGCGCTCGTCTTGTCCATTTCCGACAGAGTTGTAGGTTGTTATGCAGCTGCTTGCAATACTTCTATCAAGAAGATAACGTTTAAATTCATCACTTTTAAAAGCACTTTCTCTATCTGAGTATGTGTAATCGGACAAGCATAGTAAAAACTTGATCAAGACCGCTTAATATCAATTTAGCGCTTGTGTCTCTACAAGGAGACGCAAAAGGGAACCTATAATACTCATTAATGATGGTAATTTAAAAGTGATTCTGATTGGTCGATGGTAAAAGACCTTTAAAATTGAGACTTAATTGTTCAAACAAACAAGTGGCCTTAGTTAAATCCATAGTTTCCGGTTTAAAAAATTGGGGTTTAATTTCTGTACACACTGTGCACGCACGCACTACTTGTCGCACTTGATCAAATATTTATGATTATATTTTGTTCGTATATTAGTAAAAAGAGGTAAATTTTGTTGTTTGAAAAAGTGCGCTAATCTTGTTACTCCTGGGTTGCATAAAGAATTATGAAAATTTTGTAGTTGTTTAAAATTCATTGTTGTACAATCCCAGCCAACAATGCTATGCAGGGCCCATGAGGGTCCTGCAAGAACGGCCCGTACGGTACCTGTACCGATTTGACCGCGGGCGCTGCAGTGGTCCCGCATGGGTTTACCGCATGAGTTTCATGTGGTTCAAACTATTTATGCAAAAAATTCCTTTTTAAAATTAATAAAAATGTTAGCTTATTAGCATGTTTTAATTTTTGATTACGGCTTAAAATTGAAAGCCAGATTAAACAAACCCGTGCGGTTAGCCCATGCGGGGCCACTACAGCGCCCGCGGCCAAATCGGTACAGTTCCCGTACGAAAAGCCCTCGCAGGGCCCGCATGGGCCCTGCATAGCATTGTTGGCTGGGATTTAGTTTAAATTGTTATACAAGTTAATCGAGATAAAGCATTTAATCGAAATAAATTGTTATACAATTTAATCGAAATAAAGCATCAGCAGAAATGTTTTCTTCACCACATCTGTAAATAATACCTAAGTCATAAGTGCTGAGTTTAATTCTCCAGCGCATAATTTTATCGTTTTTAATTTTTCTGTTGTGCTTTGTGTTAAACTTACAGATTTTTTATCAGTAATCAGGTAAAACCTTCGACCAGTTAAATAGTGCTTCCATTTCCGAACGGCTTCTATTATAGTGGCTGCTTTTTTTTCAATCTCAGAATCTTTTAATTCAGACCTGTTTAATGTTCTGAAAATAAAGTCAACTGGTTTTTTAAGTTGACTTAAGGTTGCCGCTATTGCATAATCTCACGTGTCAGTTTCAACTAAAAACGGCAAAGACTCGTCAATTGAACGGAGAGTAGCATTGGCAATGTTACGCTTTAACAATTTAAGTGCGTTCAAAGTTTCACAATTTAAAAAATGGTAAATATTTCTAATTAGAGGACAAATTTTTGCTGAGAAGCTGTTTATCCATTGAGAGTAATAGGAAAATAACCTCAAAATTCGTTTTAATTCTTTTTTGGTTCGAGTTGAAGGCAAGTGGTACAGGGGTTTTATTTGTTCAGGACAGGTTTAATTTCTCCTTTCGCTAACCACAAGAATTGTAAGTTAAATTTCCTGATCTAGCAGACTTAAGAAACCGTTCAAGATTATAATCGTGATGAGCTTGATTTTTACCACATATTGTTACATTGTCCAGATGTGCAATATCTAGAAAACCTTCGCTGGTAATAAAATCGTTCATTATTGGTTGAAAGGTAGCAACTCCGTTGGTGACTACAAAAAGCATTTTTCGAAATTTGTACAGACAACCATTAGCTTCAAAGGCTGTAAACGTCTTATCACCTTACTTTACACGCAGATGGTAGGCACTTTTCAAGTCAATAATACTAAACACTCTGTATTCCGCAATTTGATTAGCCGTTTCATCTATTTTCGGCAATGGACAAGACAACCAAATTAGTAAATTTATTTATGGTTAAAGAATAATCAATTAACAACCTTTTTTTTGACGAAAGTTTTTGGTGACAACAACTTGAATTCTCCAAGGTGAGTTACTGTGTTTGATGATACCTTAGCGCAGCAGGCATTCCGTTTCTTCTTTGATAAATGCTTTATTTCCTTTACTGAATCTCCTTGATTTTGATGCTGTTGTCTTTATATTAGGAGATGAGTAACTAAATAGGGGAGGAGGCGAGACATTCAAAGCCATTAGATTGCAAACTTTAACTTTGAGTTTGGACCCACCATATTTAAAAGTTACGCTTTTGTGAAGAGCCTGCCAATTTTGACGCAAAATAACATTAGCACAGAAATTGGGAAAGATGTGCAATTTAATTCTTGGATCAGTTTCCGTATTTACTTGTAACATAAAATCCGTTAACTTGAGCTTCTAAATCTTAAGTAGCCATCATTATAGTTTTGCAGCACTTTGTACTTTTTGGAGAACACACTTTAACTACGTGACAATGAACAAAATTATCGGTGCTTTCGGAATCGATTAAGGCTAGGACTTCGTTTCCGTTTTACTAATTTTTTTCAAGCTTTTTTAAGCCCTTCTGAAATATCGAGCAGACCTGTTGTCGCTAACGTAGGCGATGGCGTTTCTGGTGTTGTTGCAGCACTCTTGTTTGCGCGACAAACACTGTAAAAGCCTTCCTTCTTCTGACATTTATAGTAAGTAGCATTCCGGGCCGGACATCTATGGCGTGGGTGAAAAAAATTTCCACAATAAGAACAAAAATTTTCTAAACTTGCCAGTCTCGATTTTCTCATCTTTGCGAAAAGAAACCTCTTTTTTGTACTTTGTCTGAGTTTGTGCTTGCTAAGATATGGGTCTGATAATGTTCTGCATTTTTTAAAGCGGTAACAATTGATCGTGCGTGATCAAAAGCAGTCTGCAAATCTAATTCTTTCTTTTCTAACAATCGTTGACGTATCTGATTGTTTAGTAGCACACTTATAAAAGCATCTCTTATAAACGGATCACGGTGCGCGGAAGCATTTACTGGCTTAAGGTTACAATTCTTGCTTAAAATGTTGAGTACACGCAAATAGTCATCAAAACATTCTTGTAGCCTTTGTGGTCGTGATGATAAAGTATGTCTTGCAAATATTTCGTTGGGAGTTTTAGCGTTTGTTGCTTTTAGTTTAGCGATAGCTTTGTCATAATTATCAGAATCATAAAACAATTCTTAGATCTCGGGGGCGACAAAATTGGCAGCTTATCTAGGTTCTTGTTTGATGTTTGCAGCTTTCGATAAAATTTTCAAAAGTAGCTAGCCAGTGCCTCCATGCTCATTTTTTAAAGTGCATCATCTGTGTTTGGATTAACATCTAGTCTTTTTGGTCTCAGTACTTTTTCCCTTTCTTATTAATTAAATTGATATAAGATTTATCTTCATTGAATACCACTACATATGTGACTTTAATTAACAAGAACAATAACACTCAAAACAAATGTTGCCAAGATTAACTAAAAGATTATCACAAAACAAAAAATTTAAAAATCGAATATCCGGCTACCAGCATAAAACTTCTACAAAAAACTACTAATTACGATAATTAAATTTAGCGCTTTAAGACGAAAAGAAATCAATTAGATTTTAAGCTCTGCTTTTCAAAACTTGGTGTAACCGATCAACAAATTAATAAATCATTACATTGCGCAAAAAGTTAACAACTCGCATTGAATTTTTAAGGCCATTAGTTAGGTCAAGCTGAGGTGTGTTGCCACAGTACTCCGCACAGCCATCCTTGCCTCGGTCCATGCCACGGCTGAATACTGTGCGCCTATTTCGTGTTGCAGTGCCCATATTCGCCTTATTGACAAGCCAATTAACGATGCCTTGCCCACAGTGACCGGATGCCTGCGTCCAACACCAAAAGACAATCTTTTTATCTTATTAGGCGTCCATCCAACTGAGCTTCGCCGTCAAAAAGTTGTATTGCCTCTAGCTTACCGCCATCAGGGACAGAATACTTACTATATGAAAGGCTCCAGTCTCTATTTTGTGGACAGCTGCAGCAAATAAATCAAGACACACATTTGTGCCTACTGCACTGGAACTGTTAACAAACCCGCCTAGTCAGACACCAGTGTAGCAAGATGGACTAAATAAAGATGAAGCTTGGAATGGCAAGAAAACGCCTCTCGACTCCATACATTTATTAAGGATGTTAGGTCAACGTCACTTGGAATTACTTTCCCAGATCTGCATGTTTCAAGCTTAACCGTCTCCAAACCCGCGTTGGTCTGCTCTACACAGAAATGCACAAACGAGGTATGGTTTCTACAGCGGCCTGTGAGTGTGGCGCAAAGGAGCAGACAGCTGATCACGTAAAACACATCTTAGCCATTTATCACTATCCAAATGGAGCCCGTGTTCTCTCAGATATCAATAAGAGCCTGGTGACCCGGTGATGGAAATATGTCTCGCCATTTAGTGAACCATCCAGTTCTCATTAATCTCTTCCAAACAAATTAAATTCAAATAAAATTATTACTCTTTCTAAGTTGTTATTGACCAAGTGATTGCTAAATAGGAGACAGCGGCTAAACGATATACGTTATCAAACGCAAAATGTCAATTGTGTGTGGTTGCTGTACTTTTAAAGGAAGTAGCTAAATTAATTTAAAGAAAAAAGAAAACAGAAACGATTAAGAAACATTTAAAAAAAGTGTATACATTTTGTTTACAAGAGCAAAAATTAATGATAATATAAGAATAAAATATACATATCCGAGTCATAGAAAAAAATTTTGCATAATTATGGATGGAAAAAACAAAAAACTCTGTTAACAAAAGGGTGAAGAACCAAAAAAGGTCTCGCGGGAAAAAATCCCACTAAAAAAATTCTGCTCAGTTCAAAAGGAACATTTAAAATGTACATGGCCGGCAAAAAAATATAACTAAATTTAAACAACAAAAGCAATAAAAGAATTTTGTGCACCTCTTAAAAATTAATTGAATTTTTATCGCAATCGACAATTTCTTCATTGATTTTTTGGCCTAATTGTCTTCTGAATTGTTTCAAGTTTGTACTTTGTTTTCTTTATCAAAGTACTCGTATTTGAAATTTTTCAAAAAAAAAAGAACAACAACCAGCAGAAGTTTATTAAATGTTTGTTAAATTCTTTAATAAAATTAAAACCATATTTTTCTATAAAATAATTAAATAATTTGTTAGGAAAATATTCATAAAACTCAGACTCCGTTAAACTATGTGGGACAGTATTTCAAAGAAGGAAACACCTATATTTTAACAATAGCTTTGTCAAATTTAATTATGAATGATCCAATGTAAGCTTCAGATAAATGTTAAGGTATAAAAACCATAACAGTTTTTTTTTACTTTTTTATTCGTAGTGATGGAGTTGTTTCTCAAGCGTCAATCATTTTGCTTTATTAAATTAAACCTTTATTTGCGCAATCATCTGTTGCTCGCTGCGCTCTAATTTTCTACAGCTGCTCGATCGTATCGCACCATTGCTCCTCTACAGTTTACAGCAGGGATGTCTAACCTTTTTTTATAATGGCTCAATTTATTAATTTAAGTATATTCGGCGAGCCACACAGTACATGTATTTAAATTTTTCTTTCTTTAGTGTTAAATGCCATTACGAAATTATAAGTATTAAAATATAATTTATAATTGATTAACTGATTTGAAATCTAAGTGAAGGGTAAAACTATTAAAATTATTATGTAATTAGTATTAAAAATATCTATTTTGGAGCTACTTTAAAGTCCCGATTATGTGAATTCTTTTTTCCTGCTTGCACTGACTCAAAATTTTTTAAATCTTAAGAAGCAGCAAAAAAATTCGGCAAAATATCGAGGTTCATATTGATAAAAAGCCTTGACAGTTAAGTTGGACTGGTAGAGTGTGAAGATGGGCAGATACAAAAGCATTGGGTTAAATTTGATGCTACAATCATAAAAAATCGACCCAAATATTAAATCGATTAAAAGTGAAGCCCTTTTTTTTAGTTTTCACCTTGAATGTGGGACAAAAATAGAGATTATACCTTTTTTAATATATCTTTTTACCTTGAAATTGGGATAAATGATAACCTCGTTTTGTTTTCATTCATCACTAGAGTTTTGCGTTGAAATGGTTGCGATACTATGTGGCAACTTGGTAAAAGATAGCTTTTTTTAAATGTTGCCCCTCTGCCAAAAAACTTTTTGGCACCCCTGCCTATGACTATGAACAATTTCTGTGAAGCTCTGTGAACAAGAATACCAATTAGGTTGATTTTCCGTTTTTGGGGGCTGAAGGAGTTCAACGTAGATACTGGCCGGTGAACGTGGGTTTCCTGTACACTGAGCTTAGAAATTCCGAATCGTGTCTTTCTACCAACACGACCAGGAAGGGAGTAATTGGATTCCTTTTCTTAGGTGAAGCGTAGTGAGGTTTGTAGGGAGTTGAGGTGGGTGAGAAAATGTTGCAGTCTTCTTCATTGTTGAATACGGCGAAAGTGTCCTCACCGTACCGGAAGTACACTAACGGCCTTTCGGCGACGTTGAAAAGTTTTGCTTCTTGGCAGCCAACAAAAATGTTTGCTAATACTGGACCGAGTGGTGAGCCCATAGTGACGCCGTCAATTTCTCGATGCTTGTTGTTGTTAAAATTGAATTCCACAGAGGAAGTGGCTAGCTTTATTAATTGTACAAAGATGTTGCGTGCTGCTGGCTCACGCTTATTGTGGAAGCCCCATAGACTTGGGTGACTTCCTCATGACAAAAAGTGTTTTCAGGCCATCAAGTCTCTTTGGACAAATGAAGAGATTCTTATAACAAAGCTTGACCAAGGTGCTGGCGTTGTCATCCTCAACAAAAACGAATCGGCAGCGTGGTCGAGTGGTTAAAGTACCAGGGTGATGATCAACATGGTCTCGGTTTAAAACCCACTCCCGCCATTCTGCTGTGTTCTTGGAAAAGACACTTTATGGCACTTTCCCCTGCTTGGTGGTCTTGGCAAGCAGTTCTAAATTACATTCATATCTTTATTAAAATACTAGCGGACAGCAATATCTTGGCATCTCCGGAAACAGGTCGGGGTAATTGCTTACCCTATGTATAGCGCCTCGGTCGCTTTCCTGAGAGTCAGGAGGATAAATATGGAGATAAAAAAAAAGATTACAACGGCAAGATGAAGACAATTTTTAATGACACCACCAAATTTTTAGATTTTGGACCAGTCACCAACAAAGATAACACTGCTAAAATTAAATCGCGGATACAACAACGGTTACTACAGTTGAGAAAAAAGAGCCTAATTTCTAAACAAGTGTACAAAGCAATCCAACCCACTGGTTCTCAGCGACCACCCATGTATGGTCTTCCGAAGATACACAAAAAGGAAGTACCCTTACGTCCGATTTTGTCTATGACCGGATCGGCCCAACATCAGTTAGCTAAATGGATCACTTCTATTCTTCAACTTGTTCTCCAAAACCTTTCTTCTAATTGTGTATCTGATTCTTTCACCTTTGTAAAAGAAGTCAGAAAATTTGCTTTTTCTCCTTCCTCTGTCTTTCTTTGTTCATGTCAAAGTTTCCTTGCTAAAACCATAGAAACCTGTGCTGACGCCCTTTACAATGATGACTCAATGGCGCCATATTTTCCATGAAACATCTTTATCGAATAAATGCAGCTAGCCACCTCCTCTGTGGAATTCAGCTTCAACTCGCACCACCGCCAAAGCCTTCCCGCTCTTGCAACGCCAACTTATGCCCACAATTTCACAAATCCGCCATTGGTCAACATCTTCTTGACAATGCCCAATGTGCCTTTCACTAGAACAAGGACAAATTTTTTATTCTCGCTCGAGGTCGCTCTTCTTTTCACCTTTCTGCTCTTGAAGCAACTTTTATTAAATATCTTAATCACCTTCTGTGTATACAAAAAGAATTCGTGTACTCTTTAAAAAATTCTTAATCTTTTCTCTCATTGGCTAACTTCTTTCAGCCAATGAGAACTCTTCTTTCCTCTTTATAATTTAGTTCGGTTTTATTTCTGTTTTATTTTGACGATTTCTCCTGAAGAGTTTCTGATGAAAAACTTTGAGAAGAAAAATCTTTTACTTCACGCCTTTTTGGTATTTCTTTATTTAAATAAATTCTTTGTTGTACAAAGCTTTGAAATAATCAATAGTATTGACAAAATCTTTATAAATTTTTATATTACTTACTATTTAAAAGGACTGTTTTTTTTAATATTTTTTTGGGCAGTACTACTTAAAATTAGAATTGGTTGGCAATTGCGAATGCGAAGGAATAACCAGTATGTATAGAGAAGTTGATTATCGAAAACCACGGTGTCTCTAATTGGTTGAGAGAAAGAGAGCACATGAATGGCCGATAGCGTGCCCACTTGCGGTTTAAGGAAAAATAAGTTTAGCCCATATAGCAATTTTTTTATTAATTAAAAAACAAGAAGATTTTTTTTCTTCGTTTTAATTTTAACGTACAATTTTTAAATAATCACAAATTACGAAACCTAGTAAGTAAAATTTAACAATTTTACATTGAAATTCAAGTAAAAATCACCTTTTTTTCCAAAAAAGAGTAATCACTTTGTTTCCCAACCGGATTGCGGCCAGCGGCAAATTTTTTTGGATGAAAATTTCACCTACCCGCTTACGCTCACGAGTTTGAAATTCCTGATTTAAGTAATAAAAGCTAATAAAGAAACAACTTAATATAATCAAATGAAAGCGTGAATTTAATACTGTTTTTTTTTTTAGTCTTAATAACAAAAAATTAAAAAAGCGAATAAAAAATCCGCGACTTTTTAAAAAAAAGACAATGCAAAATAACAGTCTTAAAACGTTTTATTTTTTTGTGCCTTTTAGAATTTTTCGACTTCGCTACAGCTTATTTCAAAGCTTTTGTAGAAATTTTGTGTAAAAACAAACCAAATTTTCCTTTGTCAAGTTTGGGAAAAAATTAACAGAAAAACTGGAGTAGCAAAATTACTGTTGCTTTTAAACGTGGATTTGGGCAAATTATTTAAAAAATGGGCCACTATCAAATTCAGATTTTTCCGTTAAAACAAAAGGTTTTCGATAACAAAAAGCAAAATTTTTAAATGAAGTGATTGTTAAACTTAATTCTTATTTTATAACGTTTCGCTTTTATACTACCTGTATAAAAAGTTTTTTAAAGAAGGCATTACTTAATAAACCGCTAAACATAAATTGAATAGAATCAAAAAAGTGCACAAACGAAAATTAATTTGACTTATTAATAACAGTTCAACTTATTAATAACAAGTCAAATGTTGTTAGTTTAAAATTAAGTGGGTAAATTAATTTAAAATTAAGTTGATACAATGAAAGAGAAATCTAAAAAATCAAAAATACGTTCAATATTTTTCAAAGTACGGAAAAAAGTATTATGAAGGACTTTGAACTACAAAAAAAAACCAACTGTTAACCAAACGGCTATCCCAATGGAGAAGCATAATTAATTGCCAGAAAGTTGTTTTATCAACAACAATATTGCAATTCATCAAAAATCGAAAAGTGGAAAACAAACTGAGAGAAAATCTGTTTGAAGTAAATAGTTAAATTCGGAATTGGGCGTATTATATCTGAAATCAACCATTGGATGCAAGGTAAAAAAATCTAACTTTATATATATAGACACCTTCGGCTAATTGCATACCTGGTTAAACGCATAAACCTCTTTATTGCATAGGATTCCAGAATCCTTAACGGAAACAAACAATATGAAAAGAAAATAGTATGATTAAGGTATTGCATAACGGTTATTCGCATGAACCGGGTATATAAATAGAATTTTTTTTTTATTTGTGAACTTGTATAGCATAATCGCATAGCTATCTGCAAAAAAGTGTTAAGTACGCTTGTCAAAAGATGTTGAAATCTGTTGCGCCATTAATCCAATAGAGCAGTGGTTTTTAACTTTTTTAAGCCTGCGGACCGGTAATATATCAAAAAAAATTTGGCAGACCAGTAATCTTTTTAATGTCTGAAAAATTTGTAATAAACGCAATAAATCGATAAAAAAGTTTTTTACTAAAACAAAAGTAAGCATTTAACATGGGAAGAATTTTATTTAATGAAAAATTTGCTGCTGCCTTTTTGATATAATACGTAGTACACGTGGCTTTATTAAAGTTTTTGAATGGCAAAGTCAGGGGCGCTAGAAACGGGGGAGAACACAATGGGGTACAACATTTACAAGGTACTTTTTGACATAATTTCTTCAAAACCAAGCTTTCGAAATTTTCTTTCTTGATTAGTACTGATTTCTGATTGTTTTTTTTATAACAATGGCTGTACTTTCCATCTTTACTACACTTATTTAAGTTTAAAATTGAAGATTTTTGGTTACAATTCCAAATTAAAAAAAACTTACTTCGTGGAATTCTTATCTTTTGCTGTTTAGTCTTTTCGGATGACTGTCTTAACTCAGTTGAAGGATAGTCTGGCACCATTCCTCTCAATAACTAGAAACCGATTTCTTAATTCATTTTCATACTTTTTCTTCACCACTTCTTTTCAAATTTTCTTTTGTTGAGCACTGTAAATATATTGATGCAATAACCTTGAAGAGAGCTCATTCAAGCGGCTGAATATATTTGCTAAATATGCAAGTTTGCTTATCCACATTTTTTCGGATAAAAATATTTTCAATGGGGAATGTTCAATCACGTAAAAATTGATTTGCTTCTTCCATCAACTTAAAAAGACGTGCAAGAACGCGTCCTCTCGATAGCTATATCACTTCTGCATGAAAGATGAGATGGCGGTTTTGCGCAGCCATAATCACACACAGTGCCTCAAAAAGCCTTAAATACAATACTCTGTCACCCGTAATTGATAATAGTAACTGGTCGGATTATAATGTCATTTAATTCAGGTGACAGTGTCTGGGCAGCTATATGTTCACAGCAATATATGCAATATGTAGGCAGCAGATTTTTGTTTGCAACTTTTTTTATTTTTGCGAATGCACCCGAATGACAACCAGCCATGCTGGCAGCTCGGTCAGTACACAACCATACACGTTTTCCCCAATCTAAGCCTTGATCTTGCATTTAGTTATTAAGGAAAATTAATAATTACTGTTAATATTCTTCTGACATTGTTCTACTTCTGAACTTGTAGGGCCTCCTAAAAAAAGTAAAATTGAAATAAGTTGTTGCGGACCGGCAGAAAAGTTTATGTGGACTGGCACCGGTCCGCGGACTGACGGTTGAAAACCACTGCAATAAAGTAATTGTCGTGAAGTGACTAACTTCGCCTACACGACAAAATAATACCGCGCGTTTAACTTCCAGCTGTGCAAAATAAACTAAATTAGAAGTTGTAGCTGTTAAGCTTACAAATTGACCTTAAACTTTAAGTAAAACGTCGAAGTACATAAAAATGGCAATTTATGCCGACCAAAAGAACGAATATAAAAAGAACATAACTCAGTTTGAACAAATTTAATAAAACGCTTTATAAAACTATAAAAACAAAGCGTTTAATTGACTATATTCAAACCAAATACAAATCAAAGTTGATTGAACCAAACAATCAATTGAATAGTTGGGATGCAACTAACATAAAAAATAAATGCAATGACAAGCTGAAGAATGAAAAAAAGTCGCAGTTTACTAGGACAGAAACAATAAGATTGATTTTAAACAAAATAAAAGTAAAATAACCAAGACAGGTGTTGACAGGTTCTCACCCAGCCAAGAATGCGGCAAAAGCTAATAATTTTTGTTTCTGAAGATTTGCTTAAACTTTTTAACAACCAGGATTTTTGGCCTCACTGCTAATTAATAACTAGTTGTTGTATCGCAAACAAGCTGTTGCTGTAAGTGTATCAGAAGATTACGGGTCAGAGAAACACAAACGCAAATTAACCGTTATCGTAATCAAATTGAACAAAAAGAACTGGAATCTAATTAAAGGCGATACCAAAGCAATACAAAAATAAATTGAAAAAACTTTAATTTGCATGGACAAAAACAATATTACGAAGTGCAATTTTTTTGGAGTCAAGTGAAAAATGTGAAAGGAGTTAAACCTCGTTGTGATTTATCAAACAGCTTCAAGAAGTTGCGCGATACCAAGTAGTTTTCCAAACTTGAAAGATCTTTGTTATTGAAAGATTTCATAAGCTGGCAGAATGCCAATCCAATTATATTTTCTAACTTTTACCGATTTAATACACGTTGAAAATTTTTTCAGGTATTGTTGTTTTAGAATCAATCGTCTGATCTATAACCTTCTGATGTTTGATTTATTGCTTAACTAAAGTTTGCTTTGAATTAAAGGTTTTTTATACTTTGTCTTAAATTGCTACATGAAACTTATACCATTATTAGATGTTTTATTGTGGTTTGCAGTTGTTTCAAAATATGTTAAAAATTTTGGTCCAGCAACGATATAGAAAAAATTTGGCAGCAAAGGCAGGTGTAGCTTATTTTCTGAAAATCTACCGTAGCATAAAAGAAGCTAATCCATTCAAAGTAGAGAGCTTGTAATGTCAAAACAGATTTATTAATAACCGTTATGAAATATTTGGTCCAATAGTTTGACAATTTATTTGTGGCGTTTAGGCGATAAATTTTTATTATCGATCAAGTTTAAAGAAAAAAATTTTAAACTAAAACTTGTGCTCCTAGTTTATGTTGGTTAATGTCGATCAAGTTTTGTGCCGAAATTTTTCGGAGCAAGAAGATTAAGAAAAACACTTTTTGTAAATTTTTTATATTCTAAATTTGATTAAATGGTAAACGTTTAATTACAATAATGTATGACAAGGCTAAGTTAAAATTAAAAAGTAAATAAAATTTTTGCTTCTGATTTTAAAATATTTTTTTGCGAAATAATGATAAAATCAGCCTTATTATAATATATTTGTTTATCTTGACATACAAAGACCTATTAATTGTTTTTTAGCTAACACAGAACCTATTTTTTGAAGACTGGTAATCACTGTATGCGAATAATGTAGAGGCAAATTTGTTTGTGAATAAATAGTAAGAGCAATAAAAAAAAACACGCAAAAAATGCTTTGCAATACGAATGTTTTAAAATATGGTTAAAATTCGTTACATACATACATTTACTGATCCCAACACTTTCAGATATTTTTTCCAGTCAAAAAACTTTTGAATTCACATGAATAGTATTACATAATTGTAATAGGTCTTAGTTGCTTTAATATCTCATATCTTAAAATTATGTAGTTTTAATCATTATTTTTAAGATAAAGATTTAGAGGTCCAACTTTTTTGATGTGTTTGATGTGTTAAACGCGCAATTATTATGTCTTCAAATTGTTTTTAATAGCGATTATTGAGATCTTTTGTGAAAAACTTTTAATAAAATTAAATACATTTCTTTTTAAGTAATTTTGTTAGTTTTTACTCATCTTGATTCTAATCTATTGTTTTCGGTGTAGGGTTGAATTAGAAAACAATAAAAGATTAAAAAATTTATAAAACGAAATCGACATTCTCGCAAGCTATTTTATTTATACTATATGGCTATTACTGTCAACGCAATTACTAACAACCGTAGTGATCAGTTTCAATTTATTTTTGTTGCAAAGACAAAAGGCAATAAACAATCTCAAACACACCCATACAAACAAATTTGATTGTAACTTACAACAGAGAAATTGTGAAGGGATTGTAAAATAATAAAATTTTTTATGATACCCAAAACTAATTAAAAAATAACTTTACTAAATGGCAAGGCTACGAAAAATAAAAACAACAAGAAGGTCTTATAGTTAAATTAGCGTGGAAAAAATTTTGACAAACAGAAAAAAACACATAATGAAAATCCAAGAAAAATAAATTGCACAACGTAAAGTATAAAAAAAGCAATATAGAAACAATATTAAAAGAGAGACTATGCATTAAATTCTAGGTTTCCAAGTAATTAATTTTAAAATGAAATTAATAAGAATTTATATGACTTTTTTTTAATTTGAGAATTTAATTTTTTCTATTTATTTGAATAGAATTCCATATAATTGGGCCTGTATATTTGATAGAGCATATTTTGATAGGGCCTGTATGTTTGATAAGACCTGTATATTTGATAACTGGTTTCACTTTTTTAATACCCTATTGACTACAAGACAAAATTTTTCATATACGTTTTTTTGCTTTTAAATTTTTTATGACAAAATCTTTCTATATCGAGATGTATGATTGATGGAGCAAGGTAAAAACTGCAATCTATAGAATATAATAAATAAAATCGGTTTTGAAACTAAAAAATTGTAATTTTTTTTAAAAATGTCAGTTTAACCTATTCTGTTTTTGACCGTTTTTTGTATTTTTGACCGTTTTTTTATGTAATTATTTTCTAAATAATCTTTCTTCTTAAATCACTTACTTCTCGAGTAATTAATAAAAAATAATCGTAGCAATAAACTTACAGAACACGAACTGTTTCCAAAGAGATCAAGTGTCTTTCCTTCAAAAACTGCTTTGGAGAAAAATACAAAGTACAGAGTAAAGATTTGATATCAATGATGTGCAGTGATAAATTGATTAAAATTAAATGCAAAATCAAAGCAATATTTATAAAAAACAACAGAATGACCGGAATGTCAGTTATTAAGGGCCGCTTTGTAATAGAACAATACGGAAAGATGACTCCAATTCCAAAACATTTAAAAAAATAACTCCTAATGACCAACGACATGTCTAAGAAAACGACTCCAACTTCATACTAAAACGTGCGACTCTGGTGACTTCGATTCCACAAGACAAGACAAAACAGACTTTTTATTCGTCAAAGTCAAAAAAAAGAGCTTAAATAATACGGAAAGAATACAAACATTATAATCTCGTTGATTGAAAATGACAGAGAAAGCACAAATGGACTATTAAGTCTTCTTGTCAAGCGGCCTCCCTTAGAATACCAATGAGGTATATACGCGTCGAAATACCAACAAGTTTAAATTAAATTATTTTTACATACTAAATTACAACAACGAACAAAGAAAAAACAAACAAAAACAAGTGAAACAAAAATAGCAAATTTGACTACTATAAGACTATAAGCAATAGGTAATATTTTTTTATAAATTCAGTAAAAAGTTTTTATTATTTTTTGAATTTATTTAAAATTATGATCTTAGTTCGCGAGGAATAGAATTCCAAATCAAAAGGCCTGTGTATTTAACAGAAGTTTGAGCTTCACTGGTTTTGAAAAAAGGCATACCCAATAGATTGTAGTTTGCAAATCTGGTTAGATGAAAATGTGTTTTTTTTGCTAAAATAAAATAGTTGAAATGAGGATGATGAGCGGTTTTTCTAAAAGATTGTAAAAATTTAGCTATTTCAAATTTTATTTGTTATGATAGATATAGTGAATTACTTTTTTGATATAATAGAAATGCGTTGGCGGCTACAGTTGTTTACAATCCTAATTGCTTTATTTTGTAAAGTTGTTAATTTTGTCAGATAAGATGAATAGGTATTTCCCCAGATAATTTAATCAAATCATAAGTAATGTGTAAATGAATTAGAGCATAGTAAAGTTTAAGTAAAAATGTGTGGTGTAATTAATATTTGAGTTAGGCCAAAATACCAACGAATCTGAAGATTTTAGTTTCTACAAGATTTTTGCGGTCTTTAAAGTTTAGTTTATTATCAATTTTGACATCGAGATATTTTACTTTTGTTGCAAATTTAATTGACCCAGCAGAACAAGTAACATTTGATTGAGGCGTTGATGAATTTAACAACCATTAGAATAATTGGATCTAAAACCATACTGTGTAGGAATTAATATGTATTGTGCATTTAAATAGTTAATTGTTTGGGAAGTTACAATTTTTTCAACTATTTTAGAAAAGATTGACTGTAAGGAAATAGGTCTGTGGTTAAGAAGGTTGTTTTTATCGCCGGTTTTAAAAATAGGAGTTACCTTTGCTATCTTAGACCAGCTTGGAAACAAACTAAAACTGCATAATACAGTTAGATAAGGTACTATACCATATAGGCTTCAAAAATGAAAAATTTAACATTTATTTCGTTCAATCCACAACTTTTGTGCAAAACAAATGGATTAATGATATTGATTATTTTGCTGTCGGAAATAGGGCAATTGAATCACTTATTTTAGTTTTGCTTATTTTAGTTTAGTCAGCAATTGAATCACTTATTTTGAATCACTTTATTTTAGTTCACTATTTCAATTCAATTGAATCACTTATTTCGGAACTATTAATATTCCGACCCTCTGGCGGAAGAAAGTGTCGTAAAATGTCTTTACCAAATACAAAGATGACGAACGTGATGGAAAAGTCGCTTCCGAACCGCGACTGTGTTCGCTCTCAACCACGGTGCTCTTAACTACTCGAGCAAGCTTCCAATTATCAATCAGCAATTTTTGTTTGTCAAAATCATAAGAATTAAAGCTTTGGCAAGTGGATAAATTTCGTTTGCTTGTTGAATTGATTTTGTTTATCAATAATAATTAAGTGTTTTGTTGTTGCAAACGCATCTGGAATCAAAGTTCAAATTACTTGGATTGAAACACTTCATCATTCTTGGTACATAACTTTACAAAATTTTTTGTGACCAAAAAGGGATTTACTAAAGTAGATAGAGAGAATTAAGCACAGCGTCGCATTCGTAATTGGCAAAAAGCAAGCAAATAAAAGTCATTAGAAACAAAAAAGCAAGATTAAGCAAGTTGATCGAATAGTTAAAAATACTGTTTAATTTGGAACACAATTAAAACGGTTTCGGTTTAACGTTTATTCCCTTGATTTTGTTTTGCTTTGGAAAAGCATTTTACTGCTCTACTTTCTGCTTGATATTTTTAGCAAGCAGCTTAACTTCGTATTTACGCGTCATATATCCAGTAATCGTTGTATGATCAATTCGGGATCTTACTTTACGGCGTGAATTTAAGGACACTTCGTTTGGCTCTCTCTACTGTCTGGGTTATGTAAATCCAGACTAGCAAATTAAATTCAGAGTTCTAATTTGAAGCAGTTTGCTAAAATAAAAACAAATACAAAATTAAAAGAATACAATACATTCATTAAAACAACTAGGCCTACTTACGATTTGTGCGAACTCCAGGCAAAAGACCAAAGTTGAATTTTAAATTATTTTCAGAAATACCACGTTTTATTACATTTTATGAACTCTTTGTTTTATCTTATAGCATTTGCGCCAAGAGTGTGTAACGATTCGACTAATTTGAATTATTAGGGCTATTAATTATTTTTTTTTATTAAGGGAGTGCGCTTGCGTTGCGTTTAAAATTGCGCTTGCGTTTAAAGTTGCGTTTGCGTTTAAAGGTTCAGCTTCCTTTCTATTAATCACATCATCATATCATGTCTTTATATTATCGACTTACAGGAATACTTTTGCTTGTTAAACTATGACAATTACCCATACCTGCTTTTGTAAACACAAAGATATTGCTGTACTCGTAGCTGTTTCATTTAAGAACTTTTATTTTGTTTTTTAGTTTTTTTTTGTACAGTGATATGACAGAAATTTAAAGCTTCTGGTGCAATTGCCAAATAAAAAGTCCCGTAAAATGTCTTTCAAAAACTACCACAGAATTACAGAAATAAGACTTGAGCCATGTTGATTAAAGTTGCCCTTAATTTGCTGCTCTCAGCTTCTCTGCTATGCTGCCTGTATAAACCTTAGAAAGAAAACCAAACAGGTGGTATTTAATTCGCTCAGAAACCTGAAACAAAAATGGATAAAAGTAACAAATAATTCACCCGTGAAAGCAATATGCTTCTTCCAAAACAACTGACAATGAAGTGAAAGTAAAACAACCATCAAAAGCCTTCAATGATTTGCTCGCGCTGCAATTAAAGGCGCGTGAGCTACAAGACGTTCTATCAATCAGATTACGAAATAAGATTTCATCCCTTATTTCAACACCTTCAAGAGGTCTTGTGAGGTAAGAGTATAGCTAAAGGTAGTGATGATAAGATGATGACGTTAACTATTGAGTTCTTCCATCGTATTTAGTCGTAATTAAAATATAATTGTAAAAAATTTTGTTCTACGAGCATCTTCGTCCTTTTTTTCACCAATAGTTAAGAGTTTTCTCACCAATGCCCGAGGGAATACGATCGCTCGAGCAGGCGACAGAAATGTTAATGCTACTATGTTTGCCAAAGCTTGCAACTCTAGGATTCAAATCTGACTAAATATGGGTATTTATTTTATTGATTTGAGAGGTATTAGCTTGGATAGTGCAGCCATGTAATCAGAAAGGGCTAAAAAGGCCCTTTCAAACAAGGTAATTTAACCTCTTTCCTACGGCACCAAGATTTAAGAAATCGCCTAAATAAGAAAATGTCTATATAAAGACCTTCTCGCAAATTGTTATAGGTTTATTTAAAAATTGCCAAATGCTTTTTTTAAACATATTCAAAAGACTTTATTTATAAACGCTGCGGCAAAATTACATTAGCGCAATTTGAAAAAGTATCTATATATAGATGCTCCGCAAAATCCGACCTATTTTCGGATCGTCTACGTACAGTATAAACTCGCCCGTGAATGATTGATCATAAACATCAGGAATGTAGGAGTTGTCGCGCTTTTCAAAATAATGTACGCAAGATTCTGAATTACGAAAGACAAAGCAGTTTATGTTTTGTTAAATTGTAATAATTTATTTTGTCATTAGTCGTTGAAAGATTTTTTGAGATCTTTTGTTTAGAATCAATCATCTGATCAATTAATCAATTGTCCGATTTCTGATATTTCGTGCATCTCGCTACTCTCTTCTCCAACGACAAACGTTTTGCTTTCAATTAGAAATTTTTTCACTTTGCTTTAACGGGACATAGAGTTTAAATTCATTATGAATGTTTTATGGGGGGAGGAGTTAGTAATTGCTTCAAAATATAATCAAATTCTTAGTCAAATAACGTTGTCAAAAATATTGAAAAGGGAATGTAGCAAAGCTATCGTGCTTAAGATCTGGCCTAAAAAATCTGAATTTTTAAAATAAAAAGCTTCTGCAGCCAAACCGGATTATTAAAAATTCTTACGAAATATTTGGAAAATTTATTGGCGCAAGTTGGACGATGATTCTTTATCTTCAGTCACTTATAAAGAGAAAAAATTCAAACAATATGTTGCTATTTAGGTCTGTTTTGTAACAGTCTATTAAGTTTAGAAAAAAAATTTTTAAATAATAAAAAGATCAAATAAAAAACTGAACTCATTGATAAAAGGATAAAAGTTTTATCGCGTTAATATATACTAATGCTAAAATTTTTGAAAAGGTGTAAACAGTGAAAATATTTCTGCGCACGACTTAGAAACATTTTTTTACTGCCATTTTAGAAAACTGTCTGTTTATGTTCACAAATAAAAATTGATTACTTTTTATAGGTTAGTTTAGATAGGCCAAATTTTTAAAAACAGATAATATTACTTTAAGGCAGTAGTTTTGTAGGCAAAAGTTTGTTTATCGATTGATGAACAACAAAAAAAAGCACGCAGGCAAACTTCTTTTAAATACTAATAAGTTAACATTAGGTAAAAACTGCTTATACAATATATGCTATATTAACAAAATCAAGTATTTTTTTTAATTAGAGAAATTTTGAAACTTCATAAATATCCATAATAGTTGTTATTCATATAGTAAGAATGGTCAAGTCAATCAACAAGCAAGTGTCGACAAACAGGTCTGTGTCTTTTGCAGTTGCGCTGGTGGAACATTGTTTTCATTGTAGTTGTTATTCATGTTATAACTCTTTTGAGCTTTGTTTTTCTTAAAAAAGACTTAAAAAGCCGAAAACGTTTAAAAAATAAACACTTTTTATAAATTTCTTTTGCTGCTTACTTAAGTATCACAAAATTACAGCTATGGATAATAAATTCTGGATAAAAAAATTTTTTTCTTTCCAAAATTGTATTTCATTCTTAGATATCATAAAATTGTAGTAAGTTGCATAAACATCAAAATTTTAATGCTTTAATAATTGTTATTTTCAAAATAATTTTAAACTGTCAAACTCTTTAATTCAAAAGAAGTAAAAGTAAAACCTTAATAAGAAATTGTTTTAAAGGTAATCTTTAAAACAACATTAATTAGTAAAGCCTTTTAATCAAATTAAGAATTATTATTATTTTGAATTTTTTTCATTTTTAATTTTATTTAATCTTATCGGTTGATGTATTTTAAAATTGTTATTTAATTGAATTTTTTTTATTTAATCTTTATTGAACTATGGAATCTTATTCAGTTGAATTTTTTTTATTTAATCTTTATTGAACTATAGAAAGTGCATGAAATTTTTTGAAAATAGCCTTCGTTAAAAATTTTTGCATTAAAAATAGTTATGACTCTGAAACTGATCCATGAATAAAAAAAATGTTATCATGCAAAATTAAGTACTGCTTATATAATTGAAGCAGTAGGTCTACTATTATTAACGGAACTAATAACAAAAAGAGAATTGTTTATTTGAGAAACGGACACCATGGCTCATGAGAAATAGTAGACTCCAGAGAAAGTCGAGAAATGTTTTAAAGACAAAAAGTCTTAGATTAACAACAGGCTAACAGAAAATTTCCATCTTACAGAAGGAAAGATACAAAGTTCAAGACCTAAACCAACCCCTATCACCCACAAGAAAGTTTTGGTAAAATTTTACTTCAATTTGTTTGATTTGAAGCAGTAAATGATCAAATCAGGTTTTGCTTTGGTTGAAAATTTTTTATTTTTTTTACAGTATTTTAAAAAAAGTACATCAGGCGGGTACATGTAAACCAATTTGGTCAACACATAAAAACAGGCAAAGAACATTTAATTGCTTTTTTTTAGCGTTCTTACATTATTCTTTTAAGGCATTTCCCCATCAGGTCTATAGAAACAAACAATAAAAGCCATACATTTCAAACAAGGTTAATTAGTATTAACCTTTAAATAAATGAAATTCATGTAATTTTTCTTTTTGCATGCGGGAAATTTGCGACCATTGTACAAAATTCGTAATTAAAATATGCGCTTGATAAAAATTTTTATCTTTCATTTTGTTATACAGTATTTATTAAACATTCAGTAATTATTCTAAATTTCTTAAATAAATCTTTTTTATGCGAGTTATATTATACAATTAATAATGCCTTTGCGAGAATTTATTTAAAATGAAGTGGTATTAAAAAATTTAATAATTCTTTAATTCTATAATCAAAAATATATGGCTCATCTTTAATAAAAATGAACCATATATTTTTGATAACAAACATTTAAATTAAAATCTAAATGCATTTATTTGCACAGATAAAGCTGACTATAGTGACAACTATTACAAATACTTACCATATTTTCATAAATTTTTAACAAGTTTTTTCAATTTCTAAACTGCAGTTTTCTACTGCTGCAACTTTTTAGGAACCTATTGGTATTGTGGTATATATTCAATGAAATCCATAACAATATTCATTTTGTCTGCCTGTTTGTTTGCATGTATCAATGCACTTGGTCAAACAAATCGAAATCAGGAATGTCGTTGTTCTTGTGCGACAACAGAACCATTTATAAGGACCGCTGAACAAGGAAGACCGGGTAAAATAGGCCCACCCGGACCACCTGGTCCAATGGGTCTAGTAGGAGCTCCTGGATCGTGTGGATGTGATCCGAACGAGATTGAACGACTAAACTCCACAATTCAAACTTTATTGGGTAAGGAATTGTTGTTTGTTTGTGTAATCTTGATTTTGTGCCTGCAGCTTGCATCTTGATATAATCATGTTTTTCAGAAAAATCTGTCAGTTTCTTTTAAAGAAGAATAGATAAAAAAAAATTTATTTATAAAGATAAGAAATTATTGCTTCGTCGGCCAAATATTTTTGCATTGTTTTAGGAGAAATAAAAGTATTGTCTACAACTTGTGTTCGAAATCAACATTTAATTCCTCAATGTAAGTAGCTATACATAACTCGTACTTCTATTTTCAAAGTTTTTTTTATTAAATTTTTTTCATACTGAAACAAATAGTTTGTGGACGATAAATGAAAAAACTAAGAAATAGAAGAAATTTTATAAAAACTTGATTTTTTTTATAAGTTTTGGGTTTAAACTTTTCTAGAAGCCATTAGATAATAAATGTTTTAAATTGATAAATATTCAATAAACAATAAAATAGTTCCATAAATAATTCAAATGTACGTCTATTCAATTAATCTTAAAACAATTGGATTTTATTATTTACAACAGTTAAGCGCAAAAAACATGGAAATGAAAAAGTTTTATCGTTTCATTTATTTTATTTTTTTATTCTCGATCGCTATTAAATAGGTCACACAAAAATCCTAAATAATAGGAAAGAGCAAGCAGGTCACACAAAAATCCTAAATGATAGGAAAGAGCAAGAAAGGAAGAAGTACCGTAAGAGAAGGAATATAATTAACTGTGGTCATAAAAGATTACTATTATGCACTGGTTGGTTTTGATTAAGTTTTAATCCGGTTTATTACCTGTTTTCAGAGATGGCCTGATTAACTCACAACTCAACTTCAGTGATCCTTTGTAGAAAATTTATCATTATATTCAATCGGTAGCATTATCCTATGATTAACTTCTTCTTTCCATAACTTTTTTTAGCTGTATACTTTATCTCTTTTTGGGAGTCGCTTTTCTTCTACCATGTATCATAAATTTAAATTTTTTTTTGTAAGATGTATCGAAAACATCACACTCGATTTGGTTTTTTAAAAATAATTAAAGATTTATTTAAGCAAGTTGTTATTTACTCGCTAAGGAACAAGTATAATGTCTATTTCGGCCAACCTGTTTCGTTATTACGCATTACTGAGCCAACGGTGTCCACTTAAAAGGGCTAGTTGCACAAGAGATAGCCACAAAAGAGTTAGTTCAAACAAAGAAGTGCCACAAAGGAGCTATTAATAGTTACAAAAGAGTTCGCCCCAAAGGGGTAGTACCAAAAAAGAGCAAGTGCCACAAAATAGCTAGCCATAAAAGGACTGGACATAAAAGAGTATAGGGTTATGGTTATGGTTATGGTTATGGTTAGAATTAAGTTAGGATTAGGGTTAGGGTTTCTTTTATGGCTAGCTATTTTGTAGCCCGAGCTCTTTTTTGGTACTAGCTCTTTTGTGGCTAGCTTTTTTGTAACTAACTTTTTGTGGCACTAGCTCTTTTGTACTAGCTCTTTTGTAGGTAGCTTTTTTGTAATTAGCTCTTTTGTGGTTTAATCGAGCCAGCATTACTATACAGGGCCTGCGAGGCCATGGTAAAGGTTTTGGTACGGTACCTGTACCGATTTGGCCGCGGGCACTGTCTGTGCCCAAAATTCTAGTTTCAACCCAAATTTAAGGAAAAGACTAAAAACAAATAAGGTGAGCATTTTTAATCAGTCTTCAAATTTAAAGTAAAAACTATTTAAAAAAATAATCTTCACTTTTAATCAATCAAATGTTTTGTTCAAGTTATCATGATTTTAGTGGTAAATCTAACCTAATGCTTCTGTGTTAAGAATTTCAAAGGCACTATCTACCACCTCTACTCTATTGTTTTGAAAAGGTAGGGGGTTATTTGAAGAGAAAAAAAGCAGGGTTAAAAGTTACCCCTGCTCATCGCTTCCTGCACCCGTGCATCTTATTCATTGCACAATATACTCTTTCCGAATTTTTATTATTGCAGTGTAGGTCTTCTTCTTCTTCTTCTCCTTTCGGCCTTTCCCATTAGTCAGGGGTGGCCACAGCGTATCATCATTCTCCATATCTTTCTGTCTTCAATGTCCATCTACTTCACACCAACTTCCTTCATATCTTCTTTTACCACATCTAAAAATCTTCTCTTTAATATCCCTCTTTTCCTCTTTCCTGGTAACTCCATTTCCATCATCTTTCTTCCTACATACTCTTGGTCTCTCTTCATGACATGTCCATACCACCTCAGCCTGCCCTCCCTCATCTTCATTCCTAACCGTTCTACCTTAACAGTACTCCTGATGTGCTCGTTTCTAATCTTGTCTTTTTTCGTCACTCCCATAGTAAACCTCAGCATTTTCATCTCTGCGACTTCCATCTCTTCCACTTGTTTCTTTGTGACTGCTACTGTCTCAAATCCATACACCATTGCTGGTCTTACCACTGAACTGTACACTTTTCCTTTTACTCTAGCTGGTAACCTCTTGTCTCAGATTACTCCTGATACTCTTCTCCAAACATTCCATCCTGCCTGTACTCTCTTCTTTACCTCCCTCTCACAACCAACACTTTCTTGCACCGTTGATCCCAAATACTTAAATTCCCTTACTCTTGGCACTTTTGTATCCTCCATCTTCACTGTTTCGTTGTCATTTCCTCCATTTATGCAAAGATATTCGGTCTTCGACCTACTTACTTTCATCCTTCTTCTTTCCAATTCATACTTCCAGGATTCTAATCTCCGCTCCACTTCTTCCCTGGTCTCTTTGCAAATCACAATATCATCAGCAAACAGCATCGTCCACGGTGTTTCTCTCCTTACTTCATCCGTTAGTCTGTCCATTATCACTGCAAACAGGAATGGACTTAACGCTGATCCCTGGTGCAGTCCAACCTTGACCTTGAAACTTTCTGTAGTTCCTACTGCACACCTCACCATTGTTTCGCTTCCCTCATACATATCCTGTACTAGTTGTACATACTTTTCCACTATTCCGGATTTTCTCATGCAATACCACAGCTCTTCTCGTGGAACCCTGTCGTAAGCTTTTCTAGGTCCACGAATACACAATGTAGCTCTCTTTGACCTTCCCTGTATTTTTCCATTAACATTCTTAAAGCAAACATGGCATCGGTGGTTCCCTTTCCTGGCATATATCCATATTGCTGTTTGCTGATCTCCACTCTATCCCTTAACCTGGCTTCAATAATTCTTTCCCATACTTTCATTGTGTGGCTCATTAGTTTATTCCTCTGTAGTTTCCACAGCACTGTGCGTCCCCTTTGTTTTTATAGATTGGGATAAGCACACTCCTTCTCCATTCTTCTGGCATCCGTTCACCCATTAATAGTCTGTTGAACAGTCTGGTCAAAAACTCTATCCCCATCTCTCCCATGCATTTCCAAGCTTCTACTGGCAACTCATCTGGCCCAACTGCTTTACCTTTTTTCATCCTTCTTAGTGCGTTCTTTACTTCTTCTCTACTGACACAATTTACCTCTTCGTTAACCATTTCTGGAATTTTTAAATATTAAATTACAACATTGATTATGATAAAAGAAAATTTTTAGAATCATTATATATCAATAATACAAAAAATTCAATAAATGATAAAGATTGGAATGTTTTTTCAAAAATATATAGTAATATAAAAATCTCACAATGAATGTGGGTTGTCAACCCGTTAAATTTGTTTCTGTTGCACGAAGTAGTTATTAAATTGTTATGTACTATGTTTGCCTCTCACTTTGTGTTTATTAGTTTGTTTTTTTTTAACTTCTTGGTTTTTAAATACGTTGTGCATTGTGTTTAGTTTTTACCTGATGAAGTTCGCCCGATGTAACGGACGAAACGTCGTGTTGAGTTTTTCTTTGATAAATATATTACGCATTCTGTTATTTGTTGAAGTTTAACTTGCCTCTGATTCTACCAGAAGAACAAATGAATTTTAAACTAAGTAATATCCCTGGTAACAGTGTTTATAGTAATTAAAATGCTTTTTAGTTTTTGTACAATACTGCTCAGTGGGAATGAAATATGGAGACAGTAAAGTTGCCAACAGTCACATTACTGCATCTTCTTATTACAGTGGTAATTATTTACCAGCACATGGAAGATTGGATTACCCGGGGGTGGAAAACCCTCACAGGTGGGCCGCTTGGGCAGCACAAACAAGTAAGCATTTATTTTGTTTCCATATTATTTTGTAAATGTAACAAACAGAAAATATTTTAAAGTCAGATATTGCTCATTCAACCTACTTCACTTTATCAAATAATGTTAGTTTATTGAGTTTCTTAGAATATGGATATTTGCAATTGTAAATTGATTTCAACTTATTTCACTGTAATCTAGTAGAAGCTAATTTTTAACACTCTGCAGACCAAAGATTTGCTGGTTTATTTAAAATTGATTGGAACTTTTTTCTATCGTGTTGGGGAACGAAGTAAAATCAATTAAGAAATGTTATTGCTGCTAAATTTACGAGAAAGGGTTTGCTTACTCATAAAGTACGGTTTGATAAAAATAATTTACACCTGGCATGTTCAACTCGTGACTGCATGCAAGTCGTAAAAATAATTTACACCTGGCATGTTCAAATCGTGACTGCATGCAAGTCGTATGGGTGAAATTTAAGCTTTTAAAATTTGTCTTGGCCCGCTTATCACTTTAAAGCACAAAGCAATAATTTTTTTTTATATTTAGGTTTACTTGAATACTAATTAAATAATTTAATTTACTTGAAGAATCGCGCCCGCATGCAACTATTATGGACAATAAAATGGCAGTCACTACTGAAGTTTTAATTAACGCGATCTGACTATGTTTATTATTAAGATTTCAAATGCAATGATTGTAATAATTTTGCTTACTTTAGTTAAAAGCGTGCTCTTTCCAAAAGTTAAAATTTTACACTTTCGCAATAGAGGAAATATTTTCAAACAAATTAAATGTAATAAAAAATCCAGACATTTTTTTAATAAGTAAAAGGCAATAGATAATATTGCTTGTGTCAAGATCAAATTGGTGAATGGATTCAAGTTGACCTTGAAGCAGCAACTTTTGTTACTGGAGTCATTACTCAAGGAAGAGGTGATACCTTTAGCGGAGTTCAATACGTTTCAAGTTACAAAATTGCTTATGGCAACACTACAAATAACATCCAGGAAATAATCCGTGGAAATGGTGATCCAATCGTAAGTAACAAAACTCATTTTTGTTGAGAACAACAAAACCATTTTAAATTGGATTGAACAATTAAAATGTTGGTATTTTTAAACATACTTTTTTACTTTTGTATGTTTTTCAGATTTTTTCTGGAAACACTGACACCAACTCGTACGTGATGAATAGATTTCCTCAACCAATCACAGCCCGTTATTTTTGGCTGATTGTTCAATCTTGGCAAACACACGCCTCATTACGAATGGATTATATTACTTGCTAATCAAACCATTTTCTAATTAAAATTACATTATATTTTATGAAATGATAATGTAATTATAATGAAATAAAAATTATATAAATACTTTAGTTGTAACAAAAGCCTAATTTATTGTAAATATTTGTAATTACTTTATTTCTATTTAGATAAAAATTTTTGATTTCTTTCACTGGACAATAAGATTGTAGGCTAACAAATTTTATATTGCTAGATTTAAGGGTTAAAAAAATGTTTTTTTCACTTTAAAAAAAAGTGAATTTTTTAACTGTCGCACTTGCAAACAAATTTTAATTTTATGCTTTTTTTCATTAAACGATCTCAATTTGCTTGTTTTAAGCCACCTAGCGGTATTGAGGAGTATTTCAAGTTTTGACGTTGTTAAATTAATTTTGCAGCCAGCCAATAGAGCGGATAGCTTACTTTAACGACTATAAAGTTATCTTAAATTTTACATTCAGATACTTTTGCAAATATCAATATTGTTTAAATTTATTGGAAAATTATAAATAGTAATCACTTTTGTGGCGATTGTGTTGAAACACGAATCAAAAAATAAAATTGAGTTTGCAGCGAACTCATCTCATTTACAGCATTTTGTCGTGTTAATTGTGCAAAATATTACAAATTTACCTTCGCGTGTTGCATTACGTATTTCCTCCTTAGTTTGCAAACAATCGCAAGCTTGGTTTCATGAACTGTCACAAACTTTACTCTGGATGCTAAAGAACCAGTTGAACTATGCAACCCAAATACTTGCGCTGAAGTAAAACTGTGTCAAGTTTTTTATCATCTATTCCGGCTAAAGAAGTAGTTTACCGCGAGACTAAAGTTCTTTAAACAGTTAGTTCCGGCTAAGTGTGAATTGATGATTCCTTTAAAACTTCCCTACTAATAGTAGTTTTAACAGTTCGTCCGCCACAAAATCTTTAAAAAAAATTTATCTTTCTATAGAAGTACTTGCGGTCACACAGTCACAAAAGCAACACGAACAATTCAGCTGCAATGCATTAACTCGAGTCGAACTGAAATGATTGGCTGGAATCTTTAAACTTGACTGGAATAAAATAAAAATGAAGCGCGCTTATATAACGTCACGTCGCCTGACCCTAGATTATTATAGAACATATGCAAATGTGAACGACTTCCCAAATTAAGGATTAAAATTGAGTTTAGATGTCATTGTTTTTTATTATGATCGATTATGTTCTTGATTTTACAATCATCCAACTGTTGTTTAGGAAGATCAAAGAAAAATAAAAAATTAAAAATTAAGCTTGAGTACGATAATTTTAGTCAATTTTGTTTCAAAACGTTTGTCATAAATATTCAATAAAATCAAAAACAATGTTAATATTGTCGGCCTGTTTGTTTGCATGTACAAATGTAATTGATCAAACCAATCGAAATCAGCAATGTCGTTGTTCTTGCGCGACAAAAAACAATATTTACGGACCGGTAAACAAGGAAGACCACGTAAGATGGCTCACCTGACCCCACAGGTGTATTAGGAGCTTCTTGATCATGCGGATGTAATCCAAACAAGATTAAACGACTAAACTCAATAATTTAAATTTTAATTGGTAAAATTATTTTAATTGTCCATTGTAATCTTGATTTCGAGTATGCATTTTGCATCTCGAATATAGCTCCGTTTTCCATAAAGTTTTATTAGTTTTTTGTAAACTGTCAAAAAAGAAAAAAATTTTTTTTTGTAAAATAAGATCAATAAAATTTCAATATCTTTTTATTGCGGTAATATCTATTGCCTTTTTCCCTCCTTTTTCTGTTTTGCACGGCTTGTATGAAAACTTTTATTTTAACCGCCAGGTAAAACAAACTAAATTTATCTATACCATCAAAAAGCTAATCTTTACTTTTTGAACTCTTTCAACGCTCCGTTGAAGAGTTGTGGCTTTGTTGTAGGTCTTAACAATAAACATCGCTGCTTGAGTTTTTCGGTTTGAATAACATGCATTTTAATTGTCGTAAGTGCTCTAAATCTATCAGCGTTTTCTTGGCAAATCATAAGCGTTTCACTAACTGCAGTCGATATACATGTAATCGCGTTTTTAAATTTTAATTTGTCACCAATCTTAGGCAACACGGTGAAGTAGATTTTTCTTTGTCTCGATTAGAGCATGGACTGGAGTCGGAGTCGGACTGGAGCTGGAGTTGGTTTTTGCTAATTTGTAATGGAGTCGGACTGGATTCGGAGTCTATCTTTTAAAAATCAATTAATTTCAAATATTAGAAGAAACATTTTTATATCATAAAATGTTTTTTTGATCTTTAAAACGTTTTATTCCTGGCATTTATTTTGAGTCTATTGCTCATACCCGACACTTGCGGCTAGTTCTTTATCTATTATTTAAAATTGACATGTAAAATAATCGCTATTGTTCAAGCAAATCACGGCCTAACCTAACCTTAACCGTAACGCTTGCCTTTATGTCACAAACTTTGTTCGGGAATCCCAAAGGACCAGTTGAGCTAGGTAACCCGAATACCTGCGCTGAAACAAAGCTGTGTCTAAATTTTATTTTATTCCGGCTCAAGAAGTAGTTTTGCTATGAGCCCGACGGTTTATACAGTTGGTTAACGAAAGCTCGGATTGATTTTGTTGAAGATTCTTTCTCACAACAAATAGAGACCACTGTCTCAAATAACAACAAATGTATTACAAAATCACGACCGACGAAATTCTATTCCACGCTTTGCCAAACTGCAAAGCGAAATCAACACTATAACTCGACTCAATCAACACAAATAATTCTACCTCTGTAGAACAAAACTGCCAACCACTGGCACAAAATAAATTGAACAATTGTCCACCGACCAAAATCTAACGGTCCACCTCCTGTGGCCAAACAAAATCACCTTCGCTCGAGCCGCCACTCGAGTCGCTTCAAATTACCTCACAACGATAATGATCATCATAATAATAATAATAATAATTTCTCGCTACGCATCGGCTTTATATAGAAAACAAAATTACGTGACGTAAACTTTCTCGTAAATTCAAGATTCAGCCAGAAACCCCTGGAGAGTTCGTTACGCGAATCAAGTGGAATATACGCGAATTTTCCAGTACATTGATGTTAGTCAAAAACATATTACGTCAATACAAAGAGAAAAAAGAGAGAAAAAGATACATGTATCGAGCCATATAACAAATTGGACGTATATCGCAGACAGCGCTCAAAGAGCCGCATTTATTCTCTTATGATAAAACTACGAACTGCTTTTAACGGGGATACACTACATCGTTATGATTAAAATTATGAATGAAGTGTGACACTTTACATGAGTTCCTTTAAATGAGTCCGTATCAGCCTGTCTACTGGTGGCTGGTATTATATTAGTTTTTATTGTCTTATAGCCTGAATAAAGATTGTCTTGTTACCAAAATGATGGGATAAATGCACAGATTTTTTTCCCTTGATCATAACCCATCTATATGATTTTTTTTAATGTTAAGTTTAACCTCGTGCAAATTTAATTGTATATTTGCGTGATATTTGCCAATGTCAAGTTTAAGCTGCTAAGTTTGATTGAAGATAAAATATTATTGCATTTAGTTAAAATAGATTTGATATATCTAGGGTATTTATTTTGAGCAGCCTTGATTACTTTTAACAAAAACATGAATTTTTCTTCTAATGAAGTTTGCAAACTTCTTGAAGATAAAAAAAATGGCATATTTTATATTTGATTCGCTCGGCTATTTGTGTTGGCGTACTGCAGTTGTTGGATTTTTTTGCTATCATTGCCTTACATAAAATAGAATTTGTCTAATTAATCACCTCAAAAAAATTTAAAATAATGACATAATATACAAGTAAAATCTTTTTAACAGCTCGCTTTTTTTTGGTATTATATTTTTTTATTTTTTGTGCATTATTTGGGAAGGTTATTCGGAGCATTAATATTTTTTAGGACGTCGTCCTTTCTACATTGTATTATCACTGTTTTGGTTTATTTTTAAAGGAATTTTGTATTCTGTTTTAAGTTTTATTTAGATTCATACAGTGGCGTTTGCAAAAATTTGTTGTTGGGTGGCGGTTAAGAACCAAAACACATAATCACAATCAGCAATGTCTTTTACAAAAAGAAGGCCTGATGTAGCAAAAAAAGAAGGCCACTTTAAAAGATTTATTAAAAAATATTAAAATTATTTATTTATTTTTGATATTAATTATTTTAACTTTATTTTTATCCTCTTAAATCTCTGAATCATAGGAAATTGTCGGATCAGCTATACATGTGTCAAGACTATTACATTGATCTGCTTCCGAAGAAACCAAGATATTGTTGTTTGGTCGAAATTTTTTATTTATTTTTTTAGTTTATATCTAAAGTATGATAAAATTTAAAACTTTTGCTAAGACCGCCAAACAAAGAAAAATGCCGTAAAGTGATTTTCCAAGGACACAAAAGAATAGCGAGAAAAAGCTTTGAACCGCGATAGTGTCGATTATGTTTGCCATCAATCACGGCGCTCGTAACCAGTCAACAACGCTGACGACGAATGTAAAATTAAAGTGAAGACCGTTTACGCTTTCTACATTTTTTAAGTCTAATTTTCTTCTAATAATCAATTACATTATTTTAACAGTTTTTAACCTGTTATAGTGCTACTATAAACCTTTGACCATCAATCGTCATGAAAGTTTTTTAACTCCAAATCCTTACCTCTACGTGCATACGCGTGTGGAACCCATTTCCTGCGTATTTCAAACTCGACAGAAAGCTCGAGAGAACATTGACTATAAAAGTTTCGAGCCACCAAATCTTAATCCGTTCCGAGTTACTTAGCGGCTTTACAAACAAAGCAACTAGGGAAACTTTCGAATTGTGTCTGTGAAGCTGTTAACAACTTTTTAACAGGTGGTTAAAAGGGCTGTCGGAAGTGTGGTTGAACGCCATGATTGTGATCAAAAGAACAGAGGTTCCAAACCTACTTGCGTCATACTGCTCTGTTCTTGGGGAAGACATTTTACGGAACATTTCCCTTATTTGACCGTCTTGGCAAGCAGTTCTAAATTTTAGTCTTATCTCTTTAAAAAGCTAAAAAATTAAAATAAAACATTTTAACCAGTCAACAATATCTTGGCATCTTTGAAAGCAGGATAGGGTAATTGCTTGTCTTAAGCATAACGCCTCCAACGCTTTTCTGCGAGGCAGAAGAATAAATATAAAGATAAAAATATAAAAATACAATTAACAAATTGAAGGGTTGGGAAAACGTTTTGACTGAGAGGGCCACCAACTCTACATTTTATAAAAAACCGCGGGCAAAAGTTGATAGATATTTAAATTTAATGTTGAAATTATCGCTTACATAAATTTGGTTAAAATAAGAACTTGTTCGCTTTATTTAAGAAAAAAAAATGCATAGAGCTAAAGTAATCACTTTTTTGGGAGGAAAAGGTTCAACCAAGTTCACATGGAAAATAATTTGAAATAAACAATAAAATCAAAGAAAGAACAAAAAGAATTTTTATCAATGTAATACTGTACCGATTGTGGGTACGGGTTTGAGTATAAAGATTCAAAGCATTACCAGACTTGTTTGTTGCCAAAAGAAAAACTAAAAAAATTTTTGATTGGATTATATTGTTACAGATGGCCTTGATGACAACAAAAATCTTTATTGGAGTAACAGCAAGAAATTTGCAAAACTATAGATTACCAATAGTTTGACTCCAAGCTTTTTGCCCTTCAAATTGTGGCAAAGCTGTCAATGTGTCTTTCTTTACCGTCTCGAGGCCAATTTAAAAAACAGACCGAAACCACCAACATAAGGTTGAGACTGAAACAAGAAAAAATCGGTCTACAGACCTTCATCACTGATATACACCAAAGTGCGTAACAAGTTGGCAATGCTTTTCTCCGCAACATGCGCCAGAGCAACACAATTATTTACTTAAAATTGTCACCGAGGTAGGAGGATAGCATAGTAGAAACAAGCAATTAATGCTACTCTGCTTGAGCAAAGAAGCTTTTAGTTGAAAACTGTATATTTTAACCAAATGCCATAGTGTTTTATCTCAGATGAAAGTCATTTAAAAGATTTAGTTTAGTTTAGTGCTAGTTTTGGTTACAAATGCAAAAAAGTTACGCTGAAAAAGAAGCTAGTAGTATTATTGCGACATTATCTTTTGTGACGCAGTATTAAACAGTAGTTGGTTTATTATATTATTTGCCTGCATTCTTAAAGCAAGCGGATATTTTACGTATGAATTTCATAACAACAATGCGCATCGTTTAACCAGAAAATTTCAAATCAAACCGACGTCAGATATTATCACATCTCTACATTTTATTTGAAATAAAACATCTTTCTCATTAAATTAAAAAAACACACTAAAAACAATTGTTGTATCACAAACTCTGCCAGATATTTTGGTTTTCAATTATTCAGTAATATTTTAAATAGGTGCTAGTTAGACAAATGGGCGCAAAAAAAAAACAAGTCACAAAAAAAAACGATTGTTTAACAGTTAATATTAACACAAACACCGAAAACAACAACTTTTTTACAATTAATAAAATAAATCCGGAGAAAAAGGAATAAATATGTTATGAATTTATTCCGTAAAAGCATACCAAACTGTTTATTATTTTAGCCAAACTAATTTGTTTAAGTTGTTATAGTACAATTTTTTATACTTTTTATACCAATTATTTAAAAAGTTTTTCAGGTTTAATCAATGAGTTTTTAAAAACCAAATTAAAAAACAGAAGCTTACACAATTTCAACACAAACTTTAAACCAAATAGGCTTTTGTATCCGCTTGTTGTATTTGAAATACAGAGTGTCCCAAAAAGATGTGGCCTGTACACACTTTAATTAATTGCAAACCAGATTTTTATTCTTATTTATTTAATTTTCTACATGTAAAGGAATTTATAGACATCATTCTTTCATTTTGTCACTGCCAGTTTTTAAACTAATCTCCGTTCTGGCCCAGACACCGCTAGTAATTTTGTAGGACTTGTCAATGTACATAGTTTTCCAGAATGCTTTTTGGAGACGCTATGAACAGTTTCTTCGGCTTCAAACTTATCTCTAAATCGAGTGATGGTAACTCGTGTGATTAGTTCTTTTTAAAAGATCCTTCTAAATTATTTTTGCACTTCAACTGCTTTTTCATGCTCCCAGTAGAATTTTAAAACAATTTTTTTCAAAGTTTAATCTGGCTGCCATCATTTAGATCAATGGGTTAAATCCGTAAAGAAAAACAAATGTTTGTGTTTTTAGTTCCTAAAACGTGTATGTGTGATAGCTTTACCTTAAAATAGTTGAAAGCAAACCAAATAGCAATATACAATTATTTGTAAATAAAGAACACACGTTTGAGTTATCAGCTGCTTAAAAGTGTACATATCTCCTTTCGATACAAAAGTCTAACGCACTTTTGCATCGGCCAATTGCATTTCGAATGATTGTCTTTTGAGAAATAGCGGGCGAAAATTTGTCCCAATAAAAAATTGCAAATTTTTAAAAAACAAAAAAAAAATGGGCATGGGATAGTTATCGCTTTAATATTTATCTAATATGAAGTAGTGGTCAGGGGCGCCGCAGTTTTTTGCCAAGAAGGGATTTAACAAAGGCGCTTCTAAAAACAGCAAATTTTGGAAAACATACTGCAAATTGAAATTTTGATTGACTAATAGAATTTCAGTTGGCGCAAAATAGGCCGGTATCCCGAAAAATTTTTATTTTGCTTATCTGTTATTTTGGTTTGCGATCAATTTTTCGGCCAATATGAATCCTTTTTAAAACTTAAAACGTAGAGATGTACGCTACTATATCTTGTAAAAGCCTTTGAGTTGACTCTGTCATGATCACTTACTGCGATAGCCACGGTGATAACCAATTTTACACAAGTTTTTAAAATTAGCCTACACATTAAAAAAACGTAAAACCGTTAACTAGTTATTAAAACTATAACTACTCAACATACCCACAACTAAACTTTTAACAAAATCAGAAAAGTTAGTTTTGAAAGCACTCAAAAGTTGCAACGTCCATGCAGGGCAGCCAAAAGCTGATATACACAGATCGAATGCATAATGCTTTATAATGCAAATAAATGTTTCTCTACATTCTAATCCGTGAATACGAGTCTCGTAGTTTGGGTGAAACTTCTTCTTCTTTCAATTTTTCCCTTCAATCAGACGTAGTCACATCGTATCATCTTTCTCCAAACCTTCCTGTTTTTAACGTCCTTTTCCTTCGCACCAACTTTTCCCATATCTTCTTTCACTACATCTACAAATCTTTTATTTGGCCTCTCTCTTTTCCTCTTTCCCGATAACTCTATTTCCATCATCTTTCTTCCTACATACTCTTGGTCTCTCTTCATGACATGTCCATACCACCTCAGCCTGCCCTCCCTCATCTTCATTCCTAACCGTTCTACCTTAACTGTACCCCTGATGTACTCGCTTATAATCTTGTCTTTTCTCGTCACTCCCATAGCAAACCTCAGCATTTTTATCCATACAACTTCCATCTCTTTCACTTGTTTCTTTGTGACCACCACGGTCTCAAATCCATACACCATTGCTGAACTCACCACTGAACTGTACCTTTTTCCTTTTACTCTAGCTGGTAACCTCCTGTCACAGATTATTTCCGATACTTTTCTCCATCCGTTTCATACTGCCTGCACTCTCCTCTTGATCTCCCTCTCACAACTACGACTTTCTTGCACCGTTGATCACAAATACTTAAATTCCTTTACTCTTGGCATTTTTTTATCCTCCATCTTCACTGTTTCGTCGTCATTTCCTCCATTTATGCACAGATATTTGGTCTTTGATCTACTTACTTTCATCCCTCTTCTTTTCAATGCATACCTCCAGAATTCTAGTCTCCCCTCCACTTCTTCCCTGGCCTTTTGGCAAATCACA
Source organism: Diplosoma virens (assembly GCA_963680785.1). NCBI lineage: Eukaryota > Metazoa > Chordata > Ascidiacea > Aplousobranchia > Didemnidae > Diplosoma > Diplosoma virens. The sequence continues at coordinate 7,115,525 of OY796891.1, forward strand.
ATGTCATCAGCAAACAGCATCGTCCACGGTAGTTCTCTCCTTACTTTATTCGTTAGCCTTTCCATTATCACTGTAAACAGGAACGGACTTAACGTTGGTTTCTGGTGAAGTCCAACCTTAACCTTGAAACTTTCTGTAGTTCCTACTGCACACCTAACCACTGTTTCGCTTTCCTCGTACATATCCTGTACAAGCCGCACATACTTTTCCACTATTCCTGATTTTTTCATACAGTACCACAGCTCTTCCCGTGGGATCCTGTCGTAAGCTTTCTCTAGATCAACAAATATACAATGTAGCTTTTTTTGACCTTCCCTTTACTTTTCTATCAACATTTTTAAGGCAAACAGGCAAACATTGCATCGTTAGTTTCCTTTCCTGGCATATATCCATATTGCTGTTTCCTGATCTCTACTCTATCCCTTAGCCTGGCTTCAATAGCTTTTTCCTATACCTTCATTGTGTGGCTCATTAGCTTTATTCCTTTGTAGTTTCGACAGCACTGTGCGTCCCCTTTGTTCTTATAGATTGGGATAAGCAACACTTCTTCGCCATTCTTCTGGCATCCGTTCACCCACTTATAGTCTGTTGAATAGTCTGGTCAAAAACATTATCCCCATCTCTCCCATGCACTTCCAAACTTCTACTGGCGACTCATCTGGCCCAACCGCTGTACCTTTTTTTATCCTTTTCAGTGCATTCTTCACTTCTTCTCTACTGACGCAATTTACCTCTTCGTTAACCACTTCTGCTTTCTCTATTCAAGGGTCTCTGTTATTTTCCTCGTTCATCAGTTTCTCAAAGTACTCCTTCCATCTCTTTAACACTGTCTCCGAATTTACCATAACATTAACGTTTTCATCCTTTATAACCCTCACGTGCTGTACATCTTTTCTTGCTCTGTCTCTCTTTAGAATGGCTTCTTTTCAGTTCAATGAAGCCTTAGTTTGATATTTATAAAATAAATCTTATAACACTTTGTTACTTTTATCAGAGCATCTTACTTTCTTTGTTAAATAGCTTATTATAAACATCTATGTCTGCAAGCTCCTCTGCAAGCAGATCAAAACAGAATTCCAGCCAACAATGCTGCCGGCACGGTACCCGTACCGACTTGGCGCGGGCGCTGCAGTGGGCCCGCACCGGCTTACCGCACGAGTTTTATGTGTTTCAAACTATTTATAATCCGTGTGCAATTTAAAGCTTCATAACTTTATAAGTGTTTGTCATAAAAAGAATCTGCAAAAAGTGATATAAATTTTCCTTTCTCTTGTTTTGGGAAACTGAAAAGTCAAATGAAACTGTCAAACATGGAAGAGACTAAGCCAAAGTTAATGTGTGGTGTGCTTCAGAAAAAAATTATACCATAGGGCCATTTTTTTAAAGGTCGTTTATAACAATGATAGCTGCTTAGATATGCTGCAGAATTAGTTTATTCAACACTAGCTTGAACAGTTAAACCTGAAACATGATGCAGTTTTTCAACAAGATAGAGCTCCTTGCCACTTTGCTCTACAAGTTAGACAGTTTCTAAATTGAGAATTTTACAACAGATGGATTGGAAGAAGTATCTGTTGTATTGCTGATGATGGAGGAGATGTGGAAACTTAAATAAAATTTCAATAAAGCCGTAAAAAATATAAATTTACTTCTTTCTAATCCTTTTTACAGATTATTTTTATCGCAAATACAAATAAAGTTTTAAATTTTTTAAAGTGCACACGGACTTTATGGACACCCTGTTATATAATACGAAAAAGCTGTTTAATAGTGTTTCAAGTTATTCAGGGATTTTATTGTTATAATTTTTCAAATTGTCTATTTTTTAGTTTTTAATTTTATTTCTCGTTAATATATTTATATTCATCTTTGTTTTTTGTTTTTTTGTTGCTTTATTTCAGAGAATTGCCGTTTTTTTGGAGAAACAGACTGACGCGGTTTTTTAAAATTTTTTATGTGTAGTGTTTTAACATAAATTAATCAATAAACATGTATATAATTTATGCCATTAGTTTAATTTGAAACTTCCTTATTTAAAAAGAATCAAATTTTAATTATAAATACTTTTTCTTCTGAAACCTGTTGCATGCTTTTTTAAAAATTTTTTAAATTGTTTCCAATGTATGTTCAATATTCCAGATTTTTGTTCTTGTTTTGTTACGTTTAAAAAAATTGTAAAGAAAATGCTTTTAAATGATTTCTAATTACTATAATGAAAATTAAAAAAGTAAAAATTGAGGGCAAGCAAATCTTAATGCAAAATGAACACTTTTATCCAATTAATTTTTGTTGAAAAGTTTCAAGCTAATCCAGCGTAACATTTTTGTCACAACAGTACGTTTTATTTAAAACAATAAAAATACTTTACTTATCTCTTAGAGTTCTAAGAACAATAATCTCTGCTATATAATTTAAACTTACGTACTAATATATACTAGGTTTTCTTTTTTGTTTTCGATTCTCTTGAAGACTTATTATAGCAAAAATGATAAAGTCCCAGTTAGATAAATGGCAGAACCAAAAGATGGGTGAAAAAAACAAAAAAAAAACAAATTGTTTCGCAATCGTTACAATATGATTCAGTAACAAGATTATTCGAAAGAAACACGAAACCCAAGCAACATTTCATTAAAAGTTGAAAAATGGCAGACAAGAGAGAGAGAGAGAGAGAGAGAGAGAGGGAGAGATTCAAGAGCAAAAAATAGAGCTTACGGATAAGCCACGATGACACGTTATCAAGACTCCAGTTCAAAACCTATAAAATTGTGTCTTTATATAAAATTAACATGAGCGAGGGGCATTCATAGTTGATTGTACATGGGCCATACTCAATTTGCTAAATTTAATCTTTGCCTAGCTGCGCAAGCCATCGATTACCTACGTACGGTTAACTATTGCTAATTATTTCTTGCACTTGATTTACATTTTATATCTTACATTTATTCTATTTGTATGTTTAAAAAATGTTGCATTTTTGTTTTCTATTTCAATATTTTTTGTAGAAAAGTCTATTGGAGAAAATTGTGGGAAAAGAAGTCATAGTTGCTTTATTATGACAATGCTCCTGCTCACAACAACTTGGGCATAGATCAATTTTTGCAGAAAATAATATTGCGATGCTGGATCAAGCACTCTACTCATCAGTTCTGGTTCCCTGTGAAATTTTCTCTTTCTTAAACTCAAAGGAGTTATTTAAGGAACTGTTTTCGGGATTCGATATCCATTTAAACAGCCGTAACAAAGGAGAGCCGAGCAATTGCTGTGGAACTTTTCCAGGAGTGCTTAGAAGCATGGCAGAGGAATTTGTAAAATTTTACGTGGGGTCAATAAGATTACTTCAAAGGAGACGGTTTACGACTATCCAAAATTGTTTATATAAATTATCGTTACCCGTTTCCACTCTTTTTATATCTAGATAGATAGTTGAAAAATATTGTTTTAAGCACCGGTTGTCAATTGATAGCCTGTAAACATACGGAGAATGTTAGAAAAGTAACGGGACTGTAAAAATAAGTATTTATTTCAAATGCCACGTAAAAATTACAACTAAGTTAAATTTATCCAAATATTTAAACAAATTTTACAACTTGTGTTTTCCATTTGAAAAGAAGCCCACACAATACCGAAATAAATAAATTTAAAGCTGCAAAAGCGATTGCTTAGTTCTAATTTATGTGCATCTTTACCCTATATAAAGAAGATGGATTTTGTAATTTTTATTGTTTCAGCCAATCTGTAGTAATCTCAATGATACCCTTGCATAGATATTTTAATTTGATATAGAATGTCGAAAGGAAATGATATAGTCATTGCAAGAGAGGACCAGATGTCATCATATTCCAAATAAGATTTGTATGTGTCAAAAAGCTTTTATGGTATCAAGGTAAAAACAAATTAGTGAAAACGAATGTTTGTTTACTTAGTTTTGGAGTAACCTACACCAGAAAACAGGTTATTTGTTAGTTTAGTTTTTAATTAATACACAGAAAAATAAGCATTTTTGTTATGGTGTGAAAGCAAATTTTATTGAAGAGATTTGTTTAAGAAATTACTTGGAGTTTAGGATATAATCAAAGACAAAACCTTTAGCCATATACAACTAATAAAAAAAAAATATGGAAGTACAAGATAGGTTGTCGGTGGTTTTCAATTTGCTGTTACATCATTGTATAAAATGACAAATTATAAGGTTAATTACAAGATTTTTTTTGTAAAGTTTTGACAAAGATGTTATTTTTTCAACCACAAAAAAATTGTAAAAAGCAACCAGACTGGGTTCAACATCATTTATTTTTTTAACTTAGGAAGAGTGGTATTTTTTAAAATGACTTTGTAAATTATATATTTATTTGTAAGTTTATTACAAAGCGATTTATTTTTTATTAAACTAACATTTAAAAACATACTCAATTTTAAGAAACGAATATTTTTAATTTACTTCAAGTGCTCATTAGCAGATTAACACAATTTTTGGCATTATCAAATTTTTTCATTGTCCAATTTGCTTTTTTTTTCTTAAATTGATACGAGTAGTTGCAAGTTTACTGACTTCCTTTCCGAGTTTTACAAAAATTTGATTAACATTGTACAGGTTAAAATTTTTTTAGCGACTTACATAAAAACCAATAAATTTTATTTTCCTCTTTAAAAATTTTTTTTTCTCCTGCAACTTTTTACCGAGATATTTTAAAGAAAGAAGTCAAACAAGCTTGTGATGGTGAATAAATTATTTTGCTTTTCGTTTGCGAATAATTATTGCTTGGATGTTGAAAAAATGCTTTCCTTTAAGTAAAAAGAGTAAAGTAAGTTCAATATTTGCAATCAAACACTGGAAAATTCTTCTTTGATAAAAGAATTTCAATTAAGTCAACAATATATTGAGGTACTTGCTATAGAATGGTTGCTCGTTTAACTTCTTGTGACCGCCTTATCGACACGAAAATCAATTATCTGTTTACAATTTAGAAAAAGAAGTGTGCTAACCACTTTGTCGTCTTATTTTGCAATGTATATGTTACGTCGTTCGCGTAATGTATTTGAGAAGTAGATGTTAGGTGCGGGATTCGAGCCAGCGCGCCTTTAGTATCGGCGCTGAATAATCAGCGCTACCTTTTAGTTGCGTTCTTGCGCGGCTGTTGGGCATAAAGTGATGCCACGTTGTATTGGTGAGCCTTTCGACTTGAGCTGGCTGTGACTTCGCTTTTGCACAGTCTTGAGATTGATTTGGCTGCTGTATTATTAATCCCCTTGGACATTGGCTACAGTTGGTAGCAGTTTGGTATTCATATTGTTGATTCTTTCATTTGCTCGTCGACATCGTTGGTAAGTTTGTAAGTGTCTTTACGCATTGAAACATATTGAAATTTGTGTTTATTTATTCAGAAAACCGTTTCCGACTAGTGCCGCAATTATCGTTTTGTTCTTAAAAAATAAAACCGTAAAGTCTGGTGCTGGTCGTGAAGCGCGTTTGTGCGGAGCGGGAAGGACGAGGCAATTTTGCGACTCCGTCACAAAGTTTTCAACGTGGTTCATTCTCATCGGTCGAAAAAGGTTTTCGACGAGTTTTTCTTTCGAAGTTGAAGAGAAAGTTTTCAACGTGTTTTCCCTTTCAAAATCCGAAAGGAAAAAATTTTCAAAGATTTTCCCTTTCCAAGTCGAAAGGAAAGGTTGACAAAAAAAAGTTTTCAACGTGGTTTATTCTCATTGGTCGAAATAGGTTTTCGACGAGTTTTTCTTTTCGAAGTTGAAAAGAAAAAGTTTTCAACGATGCTTCTTGAAGTTTTCTTCACCTTCGAGTGTGAAGAAAAGATTTTCAACGTGTTTTCGCTTTCGAAATCGAAAGAAAAGTTTTCGACGGTCTCATCATCTTTAAGACAGAAAAAGGTTTTCGACGTCGTCTTCATTTTGGAATTGGAAAAAGGGTCAACTTTGAAGACCCTGACGAAGAAGCTTTATAGGCGCTTTCGTTGTTCAACTGGTGATCAAAAAATTTCCGAAGAGCGTCAAAGTCTACGACGGCAAACATCCATCAACATCAACAGCGTAAACGGTACTAAATTTCAATTACTACACTTGAAATCTCATAAAATTGTTGGAACGATTTGTAATAATAATAACGTATTTATATTTAAAAGACCTAAAGTAAATTGCGTGACGCAATTTGTGTGAAAAGACGTGAAACTTATAATTTTTATTGTTTGGTTTATTGTTTATACTGTTTGGCATAATGACATCTGAGGAAGATAAAACTAATACTAACTTGGCGATCGAAAACTTAAAAATCGCAACTAAATGAAAGTTATAGATGCGCCGAAAAGTTAATGTCGTTACGAAATCCTGACGTAGACAAACTTAATACTGTTTTTGATAAAATTGACCAAGAGCACAAGACCTTAATTGATTTTATGATTGATAACTGTGTTGATTCCACGTTTATTGCCGCTGTTACTCATAACAAGTTCGAGTTTGATACCCGTAGGGAGGAATGGTTTCTAAAAATTAGGGGTTCGTTTTGTAACCTGACCTCACAAGTAAACTCGGTCCCGATTTATTAAGTTCAAAGGCCCCCAGCAAATGCTCTAGAGCCTCAAACTCGAGCTCGAAATCTTCTAACGTTTCTAGCACGTCATCCAGAATTAGTATGAAACGTCTCCGCGCTCGCGAAAAACTTAAATTAGCACAACTAGAGGCCGCTCAGCTAAAAGAAGTTATTGAGGAGGAAAAGGCCCAAAACGAGTTGAAACAAAGGATACAGCAAAAGGAGGCTAGCAGAAAATTAGAGTTAGCGAATGCTCAGTACGAAATCTGGATGGAAGCAGATGTCAAGGCAGAACGCGACCTTGAGGTAAAATCACGCGACCCTTTGGGCAGTTCGCAGTTAAAGAAAGAGCTTTCTCTTCACGTAAACCCTTTTCCCCGGCCATTACTAACGCCTTTCCAAGTTCATCATCACAATTACTTAAGAGCGGTGCAGAATGTAAGGCCGATATTATTAGAGCGCCAGAGAGTCAGAACGCCTCTTTACTACAAAGTGGCCGAGTAAATTTCGCTCCTGAAATGATTTCAAATCTATACGACTATAGATCCGCAGGCGTTGGGCAACACTATTTTCCGGATGAAACGGTCGACGAACCCGGGCCGAGCCATGCCCCGAAAACGGCTCCTGTCTCTTTATTATATCCTTACGCAGTGAAATACGATGATCTGTTTTTACCACGCCCAAAGTTATCTAAATTTTCAGGAGACCCTTTGGAGTTTAAGCTATTCATCAGTAACTTTGAAACTCATGTCGAGTCCAGATTGCAAGACCAGAGAGCACTTCTTTGTCTACTCGTTCAGCATTGTACGAATCCGGTTAAAGAAAAGATACAACATTTTTCTGAAACAGGTCAAAATTGTTACCGATTAGCTAAGAATCGCCTTTTTAAGGAATATGGCTCGCCGTGGATCGTGTCAGATGTCTGCGAACAAAGACTCAAAAAATTCCCTTCGATTATTTCAGGTGATGCAAAGGAACTGAAAAGATTTGCAGAGTTTCTAGAAAAGTGTAGTGTCATAGTTAAGGACATCAGATGCTATAGCAACCTTGACTCTTTAGACGCCTTGACTCTACTAGTAAAAAAGTTACCGTACAACTTAAGAACCAGGTGGGTAAAAAGGGCCGTTCAAGTAGAAAATAGGTCAGGAAAATTGGCCAATTTCTCACACTTTAGTGAATTCGTGCAACAGGAGTCTGAAGAGGCAAACTCTCTATTTGGCTTAAGATCTTTAAACGTAAAGCCATCAACGTCTAAGGTAAAAGCTTCTTACACTACAACTTCCTTTAACAATAGCGATCGAGAATTGAAGCCCCAAAATCGTTGGAGAATGTTGGTACTGTAAATCGAGTACACATAGGTTAATTGACTGTAAAGAATTTATAAAAATCTCGATTGATGACCGCTTTGAATTTATAAAACGCTCAAAATTATGCCATAAATGCTTTAGCTCGAGACATCGCACCCTCCAATGCAAAAGGGTTAATTTTTGTACAGTGGAAGGCTGCACTAACCCATTCCATCACACGCTATTATATTTTACAAGAAAGAGATCCAGTTTCCAAAAGGACAGCGCCTGAAGTCAGCAATGTAAATACTGATAACCCACCAGAAAACACTATTGCTCTCTCTACAGTTTCAAAGGCCACCAATTCAGATGCAAATGTATACCTTTGTGTAGTTCCAGTTAGGGTTAAGTATAAAGAAAAGAAGTTCTAACATATGCGTTCTTGGACCAAGGATTTTCTCACAAATTTTGTGACAAGACCCTCATTCAGTCACTGGGAATAACTGGTCGATTCGAAAAAATTTGTTTGCAGACCTTGGCAGGTTCGGTTAAAGGATATGACGGAATATCTTGTGAACTTGAAGTCTCTGGTTTAGATGGAGAGGTGTACTACACCATACCTAATGTTTTCTCGATCAATGAAATACCAGTTCGGCCTAATCTTGTTCCAACGCAAAGGAAAATTTTGGAACTTCCTCATCTGAAAGGAATAAAGCTCGACACTTTATCTAACGTCGAGGTCGGTTTATTAATAAGAGTAGACGTGCCAGAGCTGTTCTGTACTAGCGAATTTTGCAAAGGACCGCGTGGTACTCCGTCAGTTATTTATACACCTCTGGGCTGGTCTTTGCTCGGGCCTTCTCTATCACCATCTTATTCTACGAATTGCAAGGTTCACTTTTCACGTAAGACAGATGACGCAGCTTATCAACTTGTAGAGAGTTTAAGGGATTCAGAATTTGTAAAGGGCACGACTATTTTAGATACTCCAAACTCCAACGAAGATCGTGCAGCTTTTCATTTAATGCAAGATTCGGTTACCATACACAAAGGACATTATCAGCTCCCGTTGCTGTGGAGACACTCTCAAGTAAGTCTTCCCAACAACTACGCGATAGCAAAGCACAGACTTGCAGCTTTAAAGCGTAGGTTCTTCAGCGATCTACATCTAAAGACTAAGTATCTTGACGTAATAAATGGCTAACTAGAAAAGGGGTACGCAAGAAAACTAACAAGTCAAGAATTAAGTGTTAACGTAGCTACTAAGTGGTACTTGCCTCACCCAATATAAACTAACAACCCAAATAAATCCAAATAAACCCAATATAACCTAACAACCCAAATAAACCTAAACCCAACCCAAAAACCCAAATAAAACCCAAATGGTTAACCCAAATAAACCTAACAAAGTGAGAGTTGTATTTGACTGTGCAGCTGGATACAGCAACGTATCTTTGAACGATAACTTAATGCGAGGTCCCGACTTGATGAACAGTCTAATTGGGGTCCTGACACGGTTTCGAAAAAAACCGCATAGCTTTTGTAGGCGATATAGAGGCAATGTTTCATCAAGTGTTTGTGAAACCTGAGCATGCTAATGCCTTACGTTTTCTTTGCTGGCCAAACGGTTGTATAGAAGAAACTCCAGCTTCCTATCAAATGTTAGTGCACATTTTTGGTGCAAAATCTTCACCTAGCTGCGCCAATTTCTGCCTGCGACAAACTGCATTAGACTTTGCACACCTTTATGATCCGACTATATTAGAGATCGTACGCAACAACTTTTATGTAGACGATTGTCTATTCTCGGTTTCATCAGTAGAAGCGATTTCCGCTCAAAGGTCATTATGTGAACTACTTAGAAGACGTGGTTTTCATCTGAGAAAGTGGCTGTCAAACAATGAGCAGGTTATAAAGGCCATTCCTACTAGTGAACGTGATAGGTTGGTAAATAATTATTTTCTTGATGCAAGTTCGCACGAGCAAGTCTTGGGTGTAAATTGGGACATAAAGAAAGATCAATTTACGTTTTTTATCAACCTCCCTCATAACCCCTTTACGAAGCGTGGCGTACTGTCCACCATAGCACGCTTGTACGACCCACTTAGTTTTGTTTCCCCAGTTGTCTTGGAAGCCAAAGTGTTCTTGCAGGGTCTTACTAGACAAAAGGCGGGATGGGATGAAGAAATTACTAGTTCTGAGTCAGAAAGTTGTTCTAATTGGTTGTCACTTCTTTCTCGGCTCGGCTTAATGAAGTATCCGTTCCGCGTTGCTTCAAAACTCAAGAATTCGCAAAGTTAAAAAATGCTGAAATACACAATTTCTCGGATGCTTCCTCTTTTGCTTATGGAGCTTGCTCATATCTGCGATTAATAGATGAAAATGATAACGTGGCGTGTTCATTTTTAATTGGCAAGTCGCGCGTGTCCCCAATTAAAGCTATCTCAATCCCCCGATTAGAATTGACCGCAGCTGTGTTGGCCGTGAGATTAAATGAAAAAATGCAAAGAGAGTTAAATCTAGAATCCTATACTTCAATCTTCTGGTGCCGTTGGATAAAGGAGTTCTTATCTAACCTTTCTCGGAGGCGAAAATGGTCTCAGAAAAACAGAAATTTGCAATTAAATGACATAGTTTTAATTGTTGAGGATATGCAACAAAGGTCGAAGTGGGTCCTGGGAAGAGTAGTTAAAATGTTTCTTGATAAATCGGGTGTAGTTCGCACGGTTAGTGTTAAAACCCCTAGCTCCGTGATTACGCGGCCTATAACTAAACTTTGCTTAATTCTGGAATTTGATAAGGAAACGGGTAACAAACTCGAATGAGTAAAATTGGTAATTATAATTTTGTTGTTCTGTGTTTGCTTTAATATTTCGTTTTCTTTGCCTGCAATTAACATTTTGTATCGATTTGTTTGATTCGTAACTATTATGTTTTTTGATGTGTTTGTTTTGTAATTTGTTTCTTTAATGTGTCGGATTGACATCCTCGTGGGGGGAGTGTTACGTCGTTCGCGTAATGTATTTGAGAAGTAGATGTTAGGTGCGGGATTCGAGCGTGCGGGATTCGAGCCAGCGCGCCTTTAGTATCGGCGCTGAATAATCAGCGCTACCTTTTAGTTGCGTTCTTGCGCGGCTGTTGGGCATAAAGTGATGCCACGTTGTATTGGTGAGCCTTTCGACTTGAGCTGGCTGTGACTTCGCTTTTGCACAGTCTTGAGATTGATTTGGCTGCTGTATTATTAATCCCCTTGGACATTGGCTACAGTTGGTAGCAGTTTGGTATTCATATTGTTGATTCTTTCATTTGCTCGTCCCCCCAACATCGTTGGTAAGTTTGTAAGTATCTTTACGCATTGAAACATATTGAAATTTGTGTTTATTTATTCAGAAAACCGTTTCCGACTAGTGCCGCAATTATCGTTTTGTTCTTAAAAAAATAAAACCGTAAAGTCTGGTGCTGGTCGTGAAGCGCGTTTGTGCGGAGCGGGAAGGACGAGGCAATTTTGCGACTCCGTCACAGTATAAATATAAATTATTGTTATCCGTTTAATTTTTTTCGCCTGTGAAGGAAAATAAACTCAATGGTAAGATTAACCTTAACAAAGCGATTCTCCAAAGCAATATATAAAAGCCTATCAAATCAAACTTAAAAATGTTGATCAATGATGAATGGTAGTTAAACAAGTCGCAAAATATTTGATAAAATATTGCTATATTGCCTGTAGTTGGAATGCATTACAACTATATCAAACAAAATCCATTTATGGTTTTGTTCATATTTTTTCTTGTTGAAAAAATTTTTTCACCGCTTTTTTCAACACTTACAATCAGGTATCGAACCGAACCCAAACAGGATTCGTAAACCCGTACTAAACCCCAAAAAAATATTAACACTATAACTGCTAAAAAAATTGTATAGTCAAGAACTTATAGTTGAATCGAAGCAGCACGTAATAATATAATTGAATCGAAACATCTAAAGGTGAATCGAAGCAGCACGGTCCTAATTGTTTTGAAAATAAGAGGAATTTAAGTTAAATTTTTACCGGAATGATGCAATTAGATTTTAAACCGCAATTGTGTGAATCTAATTCGTCATCAATACGGTGCTCTTTAACTACTTAGCCATCGCGTCGATTTTTTATAATAAACATGGATTTAGACACACATAATATTTTCATCTACATCAAAATAACACTTTATTTTTATCATATACAGCAAAAATTTTTAATCTAAAAATTGCTCACCCTCATTGGTGGTGCTAAAAGTTTTAGAAAAGGTTCGAAGTCCGTGGAAAATTGTAAAATTTGTATCTTAAACTTATATTCATGCTTCAAAACTTATAGAAAAGGCAAAAAGATTAACGCTAAGGGTTTGCTTTTCCCAAAAGTTTTAAAATACCTACTATAAAACTGTTTACAGCTGCTTGAAAACTTAAAAAAATAAGTAAAAAATGATTTTTACCTTGTAAAATTTAATTTTTTAAAATTCTAAAAAATTTCGACTTTATTTTGACTTATAAAACTCAGTGAAAAGACTCCAGGACAACCTAAATGATAAGATTGTTTAAGCTTGCTGACGAAATAAAACTTTTAGAGCTTCTTTGTGGTACAGAATTTTAATATTGCTTTAAACAAAATCGATTTTATTGGAGCCATAAGCTTTTTGTGACGCTCTCATCAGTGGCAATCGCGTCAAAATGGGACGAACCAGAGAAAATCAAGGTATTTATAGTCTCAACAGTTGGGAGAAAGGTGCTGCAGTCTCGGAAAGGAGAAAGGCACAATTGCACAAAATCAAAGAAGTGTGGTGCAATACAGTGTAATCTCGGAAAGGAGAAACCTACTGTGACAGTAGGTACGTAGGACGAACATCACATCGTGCCACTGTCACATCGTGCCACTGTCACATAAGACGAACATCACAGCGACTACAAGATAGAATCAAGCAGCATGTTCCTAAATGGCTACAACAGCAAGCGAAGCGTCCTACACGATCTCAACCTGGTAGATCCTGTAAGCTAAAACGTAACAATCCAGATTGTGACTCTGCCATAGGACAACACTTGCTTGATAACGAGCAATGTGCTGCAAACTATAACGACAAACGTTTTAAAATTCTTGCTGTGGCACGCAACTCGTTCCATCTTTGTCTACTCGAGGCAACTTTTATCAAAACCAAACATCCGGTTTTATGTAAACAAAAGGAATTTGTTTACATATTAAAACTTTTCAAATAACCTAAGTTGCGAGTAACAGTGTTTCTCCTGGGTAATTGCACACAGTGCGTTTCTCCTTTCCGAGATTACACTGTATTGCACCACACTGTGCAATTGTGCCTTTCTCCTTTCCGAGACTGCAGCACCTTTCTTCCAACTGTTGAGACTATAAATACCTTGATTTTCTCTGGTTCGTCCCATTTTGACGCGATTGCCACTGATGAGAGCGTCACGAAAAGCTTATGGCTCCGATAAAATCGACTTTGTTTAAAGCGATATTAAAATAAAACTTTGAAATGATTTAGACTTAATTGACTTCAGTGAGCACAAGTCCTAACCTTTTAGCATGCACAGTAGTAGAATGAAAAACTTAATAAAAAAACTTGATTATTGCAAGTGCTATACCTTATTTGTCATACGAAATATTTGCGAGTAAGATGTCAGTTCAAACTGGATCTAAAAAATGCATATACATACCAGTATAAAAAGTTTTAAGACCTTATCACGAACCTAAAATAGTTCTAAAAACTTAATATAAAAAATAAAAGTAGAAAAAATTTTTGCTTTCACCTTTGGGACTCACAAAATCATTATTATACATTCATTCAACTTTGCTGAAACATAAGCTACAAAGTTGGTTTAACAGTTTACGCGCAAATACCTTGGCGGTGAATGGATGGAATGTTTAATTTTTGAAACCTATAGACCTACCAAAAATACCTCTATATGTTTTTCAAAACATATAATCCACCTGCAAAATGTTACTTGGAAAAAAATCTTATTTTACAACCAAATAATTTATTTCACTGTGTTGCACGCCAAATTCAATCATATAATCTTTTTTGGAGTAAAGTTTATTATTTGAATACACAACATTTCAAAATTGATATTTTTGGGCGCCAAAAAGATTTTGAATACATAACAAAGTTAATATTTTCTACTTAGATTTATTTGTTACGTTTGGGCTTCACTGTACAATCGTGAAAAACCATAATATTGGCAAAATTTTTTGCTAACCTGTCACTAACTCTTCTGGTCTGCTATGGCTAAGGTCATGCTTTTAGTATATACTCTGGCAAAAATGGACAAAAAAGATATCTAATAAAATTTGAAATTGAACAAAATTCGAATAAAAAAATCCCTCTTAACGGCTTTCGTTGAACTAAAATTGCATTTGAACCGGAGCTAAACCTCTAAAAGTGAAACTTCTAAACCTGAACCCTAAGAAAAAACTTCGCCAAACCTGAACCTGAACCGAAACATTATTTTAAATAATTTAAAGCCCTATTTACATTTTCAGAAGAAATTAGTTTGCAACATTCAAAGAAATTCATTTACAATAGACAAGAAAAATGGAATAAAACAAAATCACTCTCTCTGCAGTGACAATTGAAATTATAATAGATATAAAAATTTTTTTGGCATAAGTTGGCGTATATTCTATACAATTTTAATCTTCAAATCGATTTAACTAAATTTTTTTTTTAGTTTTCAGCCATCCTGTATTATTATTTTTTAGTAAAGTCAATATGTATTTTTCTTTATTTTTTTTATTTTTTTGCTGCCTTTTTCTTCACACTCTCAAAAATTTTCTATTTGCAAACAAATAAAATTAAGCAATAATAACTTTGATGACGTAAAAAAACAATGCGTTGGACAAACATTATTTATTGAAGAAACAGAGAAACCGCGAGAAAACCCCAAAGAAAACGGAAAACCTGGAGTTCAAGGTCCTAAAGGCGACAAAGGAGAAAGCGGATCAATGAACGAAACTAAGATCCAAGCGATTGTCGACAAAAGTTTTCAAAATTATATCAATTCAACCAAAAACGCTTCTACAATTTTTCAAAGTAAATACAAAAAGAAATTAAAAACTTATAACTTAAGTAAAAAAAGCTATATTATGAATAAGATCATTAATGTTATTCAAGTACGATATGTTTGATGCAGCTATTACAGTACATTGTCGGCAGCGTGATTGAATGGTTTAGAATACTGTGATTTTGATCAACACGATTGCGGTTCAAAAGCAATTTACACCATTCTGTTGTATCATTGGTAAAGAAACTTCACGGCGCTTTTCCCTGTTTGGCCATTCGGCAAGCAGTTGCAAATTTCAATCATATATCTACTTAACATCTTAACTTATCTATTTATTATCTACTTAACATCTTAACATTATCTACTTAAAATGAAAAACTAATAAGAAGTTTCATCGAGATATCAAAACTTTGGGATCTTCAGAAGCAGTAAGGGGTAATTGCTTGACAATTACCCTATGTAACTTCGACTCGTTTTTCAAATCAGGAGGATAAATATAGAAATAAAATAAAAAACAAACTGAAAAAAATACAAAACTGCTGTTTTGAAACTATTAAATCTTAATCATTTCCAATTGCCGTTAGATCCTTTTGATGAAATATTGCGTATTTTTCAAAAAAATAGTTAATTGGGATTAGAAAAAAGATATTAACTTACTTTTTTTTTTAAATAATTAATTTTTTCCTATTTTCCTTTGTCTTGTTTTTAACTTCTATAAGATGCATATAAAGTGGCCGTTATTGGACCTTGTGAAAACTGTTTTTTCTATTGTAAGTGTTTATTCAAACCTCTTTTGTATATTCTCTAAGAAATACTGTATTTAAGTTTTGTTGGGAACAATTTACATAAAAGTTTCGTTTGACACATTTACTCAATGACAGCTAAACTTTAATTACCCCAAGAATGTCTATGCTGGGTTTGATAGGATCCTGTTCTTCTGTATAATGTTTTGTTTAGTAAACAAATACAATTCTGTCTTTTTCAGTAAAATAATCCTGATAAAAAATTATTAATTCCTATTTACAATTATTATATTATTCAACAATTAGAATTGAGAAAGAGTAAATTGTAGCAATATAATATGTCAAAAATTTAGATCGTCTAGATGTATATCGCCAAACAATATTGAGCGCAGAAAATACTGTGCCCTCTGTCTCACAAGCTTAATTGAAAAGCACAAAATAGTTACTCAGAATGCCAAAAACAATTTTCGTATCACCGCACTGCTTTGTTGTAGATGAAGAGTTAACACCGTAACTTGAAATACTTTTAAAAAGCTATAAGCCACATAAAGTAAGAAGCATAAGACTTGAGTTTGCTCTTGTTAGAGCTCGTCAGTGATGCATATCTCAGGAAAATTCAAACTGACTATATTGTCTATGGAGTGTCTGTATATGTAATCTTAACCACAGGAGACAACACCACTATAACACACGAGCCAGACAATAACTCCACTCTAAGCAGCTTAACAACTAAATATTTTTTTCATTTGATAAACTGACTTAGAAACAAATTTTTAATGATCTTCCAAGTTACCAATTCAACAAATCCGAAAAATTTATTTCTAATTTCTATCAATTATTATTCCTTTGAATTTTAATTTCACCTTTGAGGACTGCTATTTATTACAAAAACCATAGCCTGATTTAATATGGCTCGATTAAAAATTTAACACTCCAAAATTGTAGCGTCAGTAAAGACCCAATAAAATACGTGAGGAACACGAAGGTATTTTTAGTGTCTTTTACATCATTTTAAGGTTATTCTAATCAAAAAATACCAATTTTCCGTTTCAAAACAAATGAAAACTTTTAGACGGAAATTTTAATTTTTTTTAAGCAAATAAAAAAGGTTTCATGCAGATATCAAGATTTTTTAGCTAAAATAAAATGAAATTACAGGCTGTTTCATTTATTCAAAATAGGTAACTGGATACTTTAAACTAGCCATGAATGTTGCTTTTCCATTTGCAATAACATTTAAAACATTAAGAAAAGCAGGATATTACATGAGTGAGATGTTGATTAAAATTCATAGAAAAAGTCTGTTTTAATCTAAACAACGCTAAAATAAAACAAGAAATTAAATGTTATCAAATGACGTCACGAGATGACATGTAATAGATTTGTTTGAGATGTAGTCATGTTAACTTTACTTGGTCAAAAGTTTGCAACTTTTAAGCGGCCTACATTCTCAGCGTCAAAATAAACTCTGTGTATGTGTGTAAATTAGGTATTGTGTATCTAAGGGTTGAAGAAGGAACATTGGTAGCTTTTCGGACTCTAAAATTATAATTTTTTTTTGTTTTGCCTTCAATAAAAAAAATTTCGCTACAAAAACGGCAAAAAGTTGAAGCAAATTTACTCTTTAAAATTAAATTCTTTAGACAGCAATTTGAAGAAATTTCGTTGCAAAAATGATGAAAACTTCTTATAGTAACTGGGCTACCATACCGTTTTTATTAACACAAAATGGCTTTATTTTAGAGGAAAGTCCAATGTTTTAAAAATAATTCGTTTGTTTGTTTGTAAAAAATATACTTATATTGGATTTTTGTGTTTAATTCATTCTAGTTTGAGCAATAATGTCCGTTTACCAACAAAGTTACCAAAAGACAGACCAAAGTGAAAAGACGGTTAATTACCCAAATTATTAAAACGCAAAGTGTAAACAAAAAAAGTCTTCACTTTACGTTCAACTAAAAATACTTTTTCAAACTTTAAACAAAGACTTTTTTATGCCAAAAAAATTTTTTTTGTCCATATTTTTTCAATCAAAATCAATGCTAGCCCTGACTTAAAACGACGCTGACCTCATTATTTTAATAAAAAATTGTAATATTATACTTTAGTATAGAACCATAAACGCATGTTGGGTGCATTTATTGAGTGCAACATTCATCACAGCAAAATTTGTGTAAAGATAGTTGCCACTGTTTGCAAGCGTGCCAAATATTTATCAATGTTTGACCTTTTGCTTCCTGTAAGTAATTTCTTCATTATATCTGACAGATGGATTGAATGTGTATTGTTTAGCTTCGTAAGTCTAAATTCACTGCTTTCCTTTCTGATCAAAATAAATTAAATGCTAGTTCTTTTCAAAAGTACAGACGCATGACTTTAAGCTTATATACAAAGTTGTTAAATCAAAATAAAACAACTGATACATTTTGATAAAAACTATTCAGCTGCAGGGTCGGCAGCGTGGTCGAGTGGTTAAAGCACCGGACTGATGATCAGCATGGTTTCGGTTCAAAACCCACTTACGCCATACTGTTGTGTCCTTGGGAAGGACACTTTACGGTACTTTCCCCTGCTTGGTGGTCTTGACAAGCAGTACTAAATTGCAGTTATATCTCCTCTAACTTACTAGCGGACAGCAATACCTTGGCATCTCCGGAAGCAGGTCGGGGTAATTGCTTACCCTATGTATAGCGCCTCCGTCGCTTTCCTGCGAGTCAGGAGGATGAATATATAGAGATTAAAATAAAAAAAATAAAAATAAAATATTCGGTTAAAGTAAAGTAATGGTACGTGAAATATTTGGAAAACCTGTTTTCTATATTTTAGTTTTATAATTATTAGAACTTACAAAGATTTTTTTACCTATCCTTCAATGCTCACTTGTAGATCAGCTTTTACGATTGAACAAAAAAATTCATCAACAAGAGCTATTAATAACAAACATCACCAAACAGCTTCAAGATGTTGCATTGCTAACAAAATGTCCAAGTTTGCCTAAGGAATGTAAGTTGGTCAATAATGAAATTTGTACTTAAGATACAAAAATTAGACAAAAAACATGTTATTAAAATTGTCCCAACTAACTGTTTTGCCTGTATGGTTCGTCAGGAACACAGCATCTTATTTTATTACAATCTTACTCCTGATGAGACCAAGAGTCAAAACAGTCTGTTGGGACAATTTCAATAAAATATTTTATTGGTGTTTTAATAACTATTTTTATACTTTTATGTATTTTATACTTTAATCTATAAGTAACCCCAAACATAATTTACACAAGTAAAGCATTTCTTTGTTCGTCGGCGTAAGCCAAGATTGGAATTTTTTACAACATGCAATTGGTTTTTTAAGTAGTTTATCAGTATTTGAAACAAACCTTCAAAATTTCAGTTTACGTTACATGAGCTCACTAATCACTATTTGAATACAGCGTATGTAGCAGAAGATGGTTGGCAGGTGCTTTTTGCAGCTCTGGCCGTAAGTACGTCTGATCTTGCTATTAAATATAACAGACAGAAACCAAATCTGCCAAAACAGAAAGGTCCCATCCTAATGTTTGGTAAGGGTCTGCTAATTGAAAAACTTTCTTTTTAGGACGGGGCAATGTCTGGAAAAAAATGACTTCTGTAGGACACATTGCCAATAAGTTTTGAGAACCACTATACTCCAGTTGAACATCAAAAGCCTCCCTGCGAGCAAAATTTACATTTTGCATTATCTTGTTCTGCAGTTTGAAGAACTTGTCATTGTACTACATGAGACCCACTGCTCTGACGCAGATTGAGGTACTTATATCCTACTACAGGAAACCCAATGTACTAATGCAGAGATTTTATACTTTCAGACTTCCAACTAGCTGGGTCTTTCCTGGGCAGGAAGCATGGACTTGCCACGTTTATCAACCAGTGACTAAGGTATACGCTTTTGGACTAATCTCTAACGACGTCGGAGATTGAGTAGTTGTGCGTTGACGTAAATGGTTATAAAATAGTCAACGTCTACAAATTTTCACTAATGAGTCTTGAATCCCTGAATCTCCCAGTGTTTCCTCACCCCTGTTTTAATTCTGGCGATTTCCATTGTCGCAACGTTGATCAGGGTTTCAATAATAACAGCTTGGGTGAAAAGTGCTTGGCTGGTTGGACAAGTAATAATGATCTTGCCCTTCTATACAACATCAAAAACGCCTCCAATTTTTACTCCGGCCGCTGGAACACTAACTCCAATCCAGATCTAGCTTTTGCTAGCGTAGGTCCTAACAGTCGCTTACCGGATAGACAAGTTTTTAAAAAGTTTCCCAGGTTATAATATTGATCTTCGCTTATCACACAAGCAAGGTTTGCTCTGTTAGTGCCAAGCAAATCTGTTAAGCGATAAAACTTCCGCAGGGCCAAATGGAGTCACTACATTGCTTTGACGAATAAATTTGCAAAGACTTTGTTGCCGTCTGATTCAATTGATGTGGACGCGGCTTACCAGGACTTTTGTAACATCATCAAGACCGCAGCCAAAAAAAATATCACACGCAATTATGGAAATAATTGTATTCCGTGTGGGGATGCGGAGTGTAAATCCCTCTATAAAACGGTTTTGCGGTTTTCTTTACTCGAGTTCGGCTGCTACAAGCTTTACTTGCCAAACTTGACAGGAAGCGGAGGAATCAATGATCCGAAGCCGTTCAAAGCATCGAGTTTATTCACTCTAGTTGAAAAGCATGGAATGTTTTAAACAACCTTACCACTAGTAGGTCACGACACTCTCCTTGTCACAGTCCAGCTTTAGTTGATGCTATTGTATCTCATTTATTCAGAAATAGATGATACGATGTTGTTGACTGCAATTAGTCTTGAATTGTTTCTGAAGAAGTGTTTGACCTTGAAGGGTCATAACACCAAACCCAGTAAATATATCTGAAACATCTCGCAGAGAAAAAATTAACTGCTTTCCTTCAACACTTAACTGTGATCGATATGAGAGTTATCGCGCGCTTGTGGTAATTTTTTGTTGAAGATTGTATAGCAGCGTTTTTAGTATTTAAAGTATAATTTTTGATTTCAATTGCCAATGAAGAAAATTCAGGTAAAAAATTTATTGTAATGTTGTTAAATATTTGTTTTAATAATTTTAGCTGGTTTTAGAATGCTGGTAATTAATTCTGTAAGGATATATAAAATTAAATCGTAAATTTAAACTGTAGCTTTCAGCAGTTGTTCTATTTCTGTAAATAAGCTTAATGTTGAGCATCGGTTGGTTTATTGTTTAATATCGCTATAGGTATAAGCCCAAAACAATTTAACAGTAAACAAATATTAAAAAAGAAAAATTTTATTAAAATAGTCCGTTTCGCCTGTGCGACTTAGCAGGGAACACAACATGTTATTCAAATAGATCAAGTTATAGACTTACATATATTTGTTTAATTAAATAGTAATTTCAATTGTTTATCTTTCACAAATAGTTTTAATTAGTTAATCAAATTTAAATTTATATTTTTAATCATTGTGGTCGTCATCGTTTGGAAAGGCATTCATTCCGGGTCAGACACTAACAGGATTGGACCCGAAAGTTTATCTTTTTACTATCTAGGGCGCTGTATTGCCCGAGTTGATGGTGTTGAGCCAACATTAGATTTCGTGATCTGAGCCATCAAATCTCGTGCTCAATGTGGTGCTCAATAAATGGGGCACGCTATTAGGACATGATCTGCGGTTTTCTCAGTAGCGTCGCACTGGAAATCAACCTGAGGAGTGACCCCATTTGTGCATAAGCAAATAGAGTTGCCAAACACCAGTTTGCAGGCCATTGACTTTAACCCAAGCTGTTTGGGGTAAGCCCATTCCAACAGGCGTGGTACTGTTTATGAGTATGTAAGCACAGCCTGGTTGTAGTCTCACACTACTCCTTTCTCCATCTAAAATTTTTTCTGTGAGAAGCGTGGATGCTAGGTCCGGCAAGGTTGTTTACTAGTTTCCGCGCAGCCAGCACAAACGGTTTTCTAAATCTTATTCTTTATTAGGATTATCTGAGGAGTAACTTAAGCGACCATGCAACTTATGGTCATGTTTTAGGTCTCTACGATCAGCCACAAACAGTTTTGCTTTTTGTAGGCAAAGCTCAGCTGGTTGGATGCCTGAACGTATTGATAAGTGGTCTGTTGGTGTAGGAAGCAGACATCGAGTGACTATGCGCATGACGTCATTTAAAGCACTGTCTATAAAGTGTAGGTTACGTCACAAACAGAAGCCTTCAATCAAATGCTTGCGATGCAAGGCGCGCAAGCTACAAAGCCTTCTATCAATCAGATTGTGAAATAAAATTTCATCACACTCCTTAATCTAATTGATGATAGCAGTAAAATTGCCACTGGATTGTCGGGTCTTAAGCAGGAAGCATGGTAGCAGCCAGTTATTATATTTAATAAATCTACATTTTTCATCACTACGTTTTATTGTTTCTTTATTATAATTTTCCATAAGCTACCAAAGATCTGTAGGAGCACATGAATTTACTTGATTAATTATTTCAGCAACATCTTTAATTGATAAAGATAACAGAAAAAAAGACCTAACAATGGGATTATTTAATTAGGACGCAGTAAAGTTTTGAAAATTACTTGAAAAAATCTTTGTCAAATTTTTACAGTATTTACAAAATAGAATGGAAAATGCGAACAATGGTAGTGAATTATGTACAGAGCTTTCAGTTTCATCAACCAAATCAATGAATGTGATGAAATCTTATTTCACAATTTGATTGATAGAAGACTTTGTAGTTTGCTCGTCTTGCAGCGCAAGGATTAGATTGAAAGCTTCTGTTTGTTGTTTTACAATGGGAAAACAATCTTTAGTTTACAAATAACGAATTTCATTAAATTTTTCACAGAATTTGATGATAAAGTGTTTATCTTGAGATAAAATTTTGCAATAATAATTGCGTTTAGCACATTTAATATTCTATTGGGAGTATTACGATACTTTTGGTATTCCATAGAGTCTAATTGTAAGAATTACAAAAAGCCTATCGAAAAAAATTACAAAAAGGCTACAGATCAATTGCTACCCGTATGGTTTATCCATCTAAACTAAAGCCATCTATAGTACGCAGAAACTGTTTGCCTACTCATCTCAAAAGCTTTGATCTATATGAATATTAGTGACACTGTAATAGGTAGGACAAACATCAAATGGCTACAGCAGAAAGCAAAGTGTCCTGAGGGAACCTTTTCAGGAGGATCCGTTAAAAAAAGCACAGTAATCCAGATTGTCACTTTTTGTTATAGACAACATCTGCTAAAAAATCAGCGATGTACACTAAATCACAAGCAATTAAAAAACTTTGCGGCTGAATGCAATTGGTCCCATCTTTGTCTATTTAGGCATCTTTTCTTAAATCGTGGCATGCTGTCCTATGCAGACAAAAAAAGATATTTGCACGTTAAAACTTTTTAAGTAACCAACATTTTACAGTAGACCGACTGTTCATTTTTAACAATGTTTTTCCTTAAGATTACGCAATAGTCCGTTTTTCTTCAAAGATTACACCGTACAGAATTTCTTTTTTTACTTGTTAACCCTTTCAAGTCAGCTATTAGATCCTATTAAAATTTTAAATTTATTTTGTTATTGTGGTAGCTATTGGCTTTCTATTAAGGCATTTTTCAAAAATTTTTTCATTTTCCTCCGCAACAAACATGATTTTTGAGGTGATGCAATAATGTTGGAACTTGATCTGAGTGGTCCCAAAGCGAAAAAATTACGATAAAGAAAATCTATAATTTTTAATTGCTGTCACTTGAAAAGTGAAAATAGTTTTTTAAACAGAAACATTTAACACTCTGTCTATAGGCTACCACAAAATAAGGTTTTGAAAAATCAACTAATATATGACTTCCAAACACATAAACACAATTTTATTTTCATAAAAACAAGACAAAAAATTATAAAATAATTATTCTTTATGAAAAGCTAAAAAGCAATTTCGATTCCCACTAAGACATAACGGCACTTCACAAACTTCACATTTCCACTGTGTCTGGTGAGGCTCAGCTTTAGTACTGCAAAAATGACATCGTCATCTTTGTGAAGCAAAAATCGGAAGGTGTGCCGATTAATCTTGTCGGATTTTCTTGGGAAATTTATCTTTGAAATTTTTTTTCTTTTTCGGACATGAGGTTTTCAAGGCAGTTGTACTTTTCCTTTTTATAAGACTTCTGCATCCGATGAGTCCATAAACTAACTTACATCGAAAATCAAAAACAATTATTTTTCAATTGATAGCTCTTTGTAGATTAGGAAGCTATTCACAACAGAAACATCTAAAAGATGCAAAAATATTTGCATCCACCACTTTTTTGATTTTCAATCAATGTCATACAATCCTTTTAGCATATCAGAGAGATGCACATAACTCATATGTTTATTGTAATCAACAACTGGCATAGGACAAACAAAATTTTTTTAGACCCATCTTTTTGTTTTCTTGAAACATCCAATTTTTGTGTTGGATTATGAATGGAAGAAATAATCAAAGCTGCTTTTTTATCCATCCATTTGCAGCATGAAATTTCAAATGAAGCCATTCGATAATCCATATCTCCTTGGCTCATGGAAGTGTCTTCTTTCATCTGTGGGAGATTTTTTCTATTGCATCTTATAGTTCCACAGTATAGTATCTAATAAATTTTTGGCTAAATTCAAAGATGAAAAGTAATTATCAGCATAATTTTAAAAGATTTTCCCTGGATTGTTTCACAAAAGTCTTTTACAACTCTTTCTCCAAAACCAATTTCTGGTTGACTTTTTTCCTTTCCAGTGTAATTTTCAAATTGCAATACATGTTCATTAGTACATGCCCTGACCCACATTTTATAACCTCTCTTAGTAGGTTTCAATGGCATATATTGCTTTAGGAATGAACGGCCTTTGAATTTGATCATGCTTTCAACAATGGATTGATGCTCTGTAGGGTTATAATTTTTCATACATTGATTGCACAATGATGTGATGAAGGGCCTTACTTTATACAATTTATCAAAGTTAATATTATCTCGATTTGACGCTTTGCTATTATCATTCAAATGAAGATTTGACAAAATCCAATCATATCATACTCGCGACATAGCATTGGCTAAAAAGTCAATTCGGAGAAGTGAATCAGAAGACCAAAAATGTCTATAAGACGGCATTTTGTGAATCCCATTCAATATTTAAATTCCTAAAAAGCATTTTAATTCTGTCACATCAAGAGCTTTGTACGGTTTTAATTTTTGTGCAGCATATAAATTGTTTGATATACAATATCATACAACAAATATTTAGTAAAAAACTCTAAAAATACATTTGTAGGACCAATGCTAGTTGTATTGAATGTTATGTTTGGGTCACTTAAACCATTAAAAGGTGGCAGTTTAGATGTAATAACCTTTTTTCTCCATTTTTAAACCCAATCATAATCATTTCTTGTTTCTAACATTATATTGTCTTCATTAGTAGGATTTGATTTAAGCTATTGATGCACTCATTACCATTGATAGATTTATAATTATTAGTGCAGTCGTCATCAGTGAAATATTCATTTTCACTGCTGGGTTCATCCTCACTGATGTTTTCATCTGGAGGAAGATCAATATAAACTTTATCAGCAATTTCTTTTAGTGTAAGTTTTCTTTCAGCCATATCTAAAATACAAAAATAATGAATTTTATGATAAGCCTGAAACTTTGAAAGTGCAAAGAAAAATACAAGCTGTTTCTACCGTAGCAAATAGCAATACAACGTCCATTATATAATTTATTGAAAATATTACAAACATTATTAAAAAATATTTATAACTTCACTTACCACAGTTAATTCAATTTCAAAAATATTCTGCAGCAACTTTTAAAATATTGTTTGATAAATACAATTTGTAAATGCTTTTTCAAGTTTACTACACTACTAAATAATAATATTTGCTAAATAAAAATTTTTTCTATTTTACCAAAATATTGTAAGAAAATAAAACGACAAATTAAAATTGCAAATGTAAAAGCAATTTAGAAAGTGCAAAATAAAATAAAAATACCATTTATGAACAATAGCAATTATAATATAAGTTTAGCAAAAAACTACTTGAAGGAAGTGATGCAAAAAAGTATCACATTTAAAACGCTTATTCAAGCTTATCCATTCAATTTTTTACATATTTTTACAATTCATTACGTCTAACAACACAAAAATAAGCTAAAATAAAAAAAAATTTTAAATTATGTTTTGATAAAATAAAAAGAATAAGCTAATTCTGAAGAAGCCCAAAAAGTAATAATAGTTGAGTTAAAATCTTTTCACGTGTCAATATGCTTTAAATTCTGACATATCTGCCAATTCTATTTAAATGAAATTCTCTGAAAAAAAGCTAAAAAAAAGCAATGCATTCAATACAAGTCTCCACTAAGTTACACCAAGTAAATTTATAGGTAATGCAAAAATGCACGTCTTTACTTGAAAGGGTTAAGACGATACGAACTTTGTTTTTTCAAATTCGGCCAAATTGACGCCATAGCTACTACTAAAAGCGTCACGAAAGTGCCAAGCTACTATGATATCGACTTTATACGCAATATTAATGCATTTAAGAACATTTTGAAAATCATTGGTAATTTTTTGCTAACGTAGAGGTATTGAACAATCTCTTGAACGGAGAAAAATTGTGAAATAAATTTTAACACTAGAACGACCAAGCGCGTCAATTGACGCATTTCAAGTGTTCAATTTCCCGCATCTCCGCCTGATATCACTCTTTTCTGCTGAAACTTCTTGACAATTATTTTTTTGTACAAGCCTTAGTTTTGTGTGACTTTTAAATTTTTTACTAATAAAACGACGAATTTAGTTATATATCTACCTAGAACGACCAAGCGCGTCAATTGATGCACACACCTGAAAATTTCTCATAGAGTCTACAGAAAGTGTGATTACAGCCTTGAGAACCACTACAACGTGAAAAATAAAACAAGGTGATATTCTGCTTTGTCTGAGTGGTAATTAAGCATTGTGATGTGACAGTAGGATATGATATTTTCTCTCCAAATCCTAATGCGCTGTAGAAATTCGGGCTTACTTAGTGATTTTATTCGAGACTAGCACGTGCTTGTGAACAGTAAACATTTAGAAGGACAAAAAGCATGTACTAGCTTTGTCTAGTGACTTTACTGCTATTAGCAATAAAAGCGTTCAACTCCTTGCATATGCGAGCTTTTAATATACGTTTCCGGTGTTGACTTACCTCTGTTTTTTTACCTTTTGATTTTGAAATGTGTTTTGCTGGTCATAATGTATAGTATAAACATAACTTTTGCTGAGCAACGAAGTTGCGAGTTTGATTCTCATCCAGAGCGACGCAGTTGCGTTTAACTACAAATTTGTTTTATGCTGAGCAACAAAGTTGCGAGTTTGATTCTCACCTAGAGCGACGAAGTCGCGTTGAAACATAACTTATGCTGAGCAACAAAGTTGCGCTTTCAATTCTTGTGCTGATATATGTCGGTAATCTTGTCAAAGTTGTTGTTTTAAACTTTCAATTGTCTTTCTATTGCAAGGATACGCCAGTAGTCTTTCAGCTGTTCGTAACAAGGTTTGAGCAGCTGTCCTTCTATTACAAGGACATGTCAGTAGTCTTTCAGCTGTCAGTAACGAGGTTTGAGCAGCTTTGCTTCTATTGCAAGAACACGTCATCTTGTCAAAAATGCACATGATGTTTTGCTGGACCTGTATACAAGACATCTATTCTTGTTGGTTTGCACTCAAAGCTTGTCCGAAACAATCCGCGTCAAACAATGGTAATTGGACAAGAGCTTAAGACACGCTTTTGTTCTTCGAGTAAGAAACATCAAAGTAGTAGAATAATCTCAGGTAAGCTGTTTCTAATGAAACCAGAATCGTTAGAAGTGTTATGGTTCTATTTTTAAAAATGTTTTGACTGCATAAAATAAAGTACATTAAAAATTGACAATGAATATATGTTTACACATTTTTCACACCTGAATTTGCTAAGTTCTTAAAACTGCGGTGTAAAAGGTTTAAATAGTACTAATTGACAATCAAAGTCTGACATTCTGCATAGCTTTTAATTGGGAAGCTGCAAAATATCCAAACAAAATACCATGAACGCGTTTCTACTGTAAAACGTCAACTGTGGATGGAGCTTGCAAGAAAATTTTTATATTACTTATACTTTCAAAAACTTTTGAATAGTCTGCAATTGTGAACTTACCGTTTCATATTTTAAAACTTTTAGATAAAAAATATATATTATTTTAAATTCTTTAAACACAAAAAACCGACAGAATTGTACAAAATTGTGGTTTATTTGAGATTTTTTGCTGTTCTTTAACGTTTTTTAATGCTTATTTGCATAACAGCAACAGAACGTCAGCTGCAGATTTTTGTGGAAAAGCAACATAGATTTAATTTTTTAAATTTGACTCGAATCTTTAAAGTTTTTCGTGAATATTATAATTTTTCAAACCTCGAAGCTTGATAGTATGAATTGTTTAAAGCATAAACGGTGTTGTTAAACAAGGACAAAAAACGTTTAAACCTTATTTTGCACGGTTTGAGATTTCTTTGTTTGCTCTTCACTCAATTTTTCTTTTAAAAGTGATACAATAGATTAGTTGTTTGAAAACAACGCGGTTTTTCTTAATATCGGTTAATCTGTTTTTAAACTATCTCTTCGCCAAACAAAGTAAAGGCGTTTTTTATTTCAAGATTATTTTTGAAAACTACCTCCAGAAAAATAAGGAACTATTTAGGCTCGTCTCATAAAAATTATTGCGTCTGTCACAATTTTTTAAACCGCCTGACCTGTTGATAAAAAAACTTGCAATTTTTTATGTTGCAGAATGATTGACGCAAATACTTCAAGTTTTTCTAACCTCAAAGCGGTTTGATTGTGGCTTTTTTCAAGTAAAAATTTTGATAAAAGTCAAGAAGTTGCTCTTTAGCAAAACTTTTATAATTTTTTTCGACTTTGAAAACAAGAAAATAGTGGTTCAAACTTTTAATAAAAAAACTGTTTGTTAAGAAAATATTTTGATCCTTTCAAAACCTATTTTGCAAAGTTGAATTATGTCTAAGATTGCACTTGTTCAATATGTAATTTCAGGGTTAATTGTGCGTTTCGTTGCAAAAAAAGCAGTCAGCATTACGAATATTGCAAAGATTTCTTAAAGTTGAAATCTTCTTGATCGAATAATGACAAAAAATCAATCAATTTGCAAAACAATATTGTTTTTTTAACACCTTTTTCAGCTTGTGACCTTTTGAATTAATTTCGTGATAAAAATTAGCATCTAAATTTTATAGTTCAACGCTACTTCGTCGCTCTAGGTGAGAATCAAACTCGCAACTTCGTTGCTCAGCACAAGTTATGTTTGAACGCAACTTTGCCGCTCTGGATGAGAATCAAACTCGCAACTCCGTTGCGCGGCATAAGTTATGTTTCAACGCAACTTCGTCGCTTTTACTGGGAATCGAACTCGTGGTTTTAGCTAGAGCTAGGGTTAGGTTAGGGTTAGAGCTAGAGTTAGGATCCCCGCAAGATCCACCACAGATCTACCACAGATCCATTTCAGATCTACCTCAGATGCACCTCAGATCCACTTCAAATCCACCTGAGATCCACCTTAGATCCATCTCAGATCCACCTCAGATCCACCTCAGATCCGGGACAATTTACTTCAAATCAAGCATCCCTAACCACTAATGAGCACATCATATCCTGATGTAGAGATTTCTTCTCACAGCAATCCTAAGGAAAAACCAGACACAGTTTTATTTTATAATAAAATAAAGCTAGGGTTGACGTCATTGATCAGATGGCCAGGAAATACTCTGTAAAGGCTGCGAGAAAAAGGTGGCCCTTTTACGTATTTTACAATTTTTTGATCTAGCACTAATCAATAGCTGGCTTCTCTTTCAAGATATTTGCAAGTCAGGAATCAATCGCCGGAAATTTATGCAACGGATGGTTGAAAAACTTACAGGGACAACACCAGGAGAAAATACTGGAAAAAATGGGGTTACACAAAGAAATCTCATCGAAACTTACGAACCTTTTGAAAAAAAAACGAAAAACATAAGCAACAATAAAGTGCGGTAATAGAACAACGGATTATTGCAACAGCTGCCGGGGCATGGTAGTGGGAAATGCGCTATAAAAATTTGCAAAAACTGTGTTGATTAAATAAATGTAACGACAAGTCGCTTACCTTCGTAAACCATTGCAGTTATTATTTTACAAACACTAAATTGTTTTTATATTTTTTCGCCTTCAAACGCCACTAAAGTACAAATTTTTTGGCTTATGGCTAGCAGGTTCAATTTTTAATTGTTCTATTTCTTCTTTCAAAAAAAGTATCATGTAAGTACTGTATTTGGTTATTTTTAAGAGTGCAATGAATAATGTTTAATGTCATTTCCACTTTAAGAATGTTTTTTGACCAAATAAGTAAAGAAATCGCAGCTTTTGTGCATTATGCGTCAATTGACGCACTTGGTTGTTCTAGGTAGTATTAAAGCGCGGTTGTTCTAGTATTCATAGTATTGATATTTGTAAAAGTATACGATTATAGAATTTAAGATAAATTTATAGTTGTCCAAATAAGCTATCCGCCCAATTAACTGGCTGCAAAATCAACTTGACAACGGCAAAGCCTTAAATACTGAGCAACACGGCGAGGTAGCTTGAAAAAAGTTAATTAAGATCATTACTAAAAGCATAAAATTATAGTTTGTTTCCAAGTGCAACTGTTGAAAAAGTCATAAATTTGCAAATAAATCTGTGTTTTTAACCTTAAATCTAGCGATATAATATTTGTTAGCTTACAATTTTAATCGATATGTCTAATGAAAAATAATTAAAAATTTTAGATTTTTAACTAAAGAAATAAATAAAATAATTAGAAGTATTTACTGTAGAGGGGCTTTCCAAGTCAGGCCGTTGTTGAGAATAGGAGTTAATTTTGATTCTCAGCTTAGTTCTCAAATATAGAAATATAATCGTTTATAATAAAATGTTTGTTTAGTTTATGTGCAATACTGCTCAGTGGCAATGAAGTATGGAGACAGTAGAGTTAACAACAGTGAGATTACTGCATCTTCTTATTACAATAATGCTTTTCTACCAGCGCATGGAAGATTGGATTACCCGAAGATGGAAAACAAGGGGGCCGCTTGGGCAGCACAAATAAGTAAGCATTTGTTTTGTTTCTATGTTTTTCTGAAAATGTAACAAATACGAAATATTATAAAGTCAGATATTGCTCATCTAACCTTCTTCATTTCATCCACGGCCTATTAAAGATATTAAGGAGGCCGTGCTTCATCAAAAAATGTTAGTTTATTGTTGCTAAATTTTCGAGACAGGTTTGCTTATTTCCAAAGTACGATTTGTTAAAAACAATTTATTGTTGATATATTAAACTCATGAACATCTGCGGATTGTATAGATGAAATTTTAGCTTATAAATATGCCGAGGGCCGCAATTTGTATAAAAAACAAAGTGATAATCTTCTTTCAGTATTCAGGTTTAACCAAGAAATTAATTTAGATTACCTTGAAGACTTATGAGCCGCATGCAGCTAATATGGACGATAAAATGGCGGTCACTACAGAAGTTTCAATTAATGCAATCTGAGTATATATTTTGTTTAGTTTTAAACTTCACAATTATTATAATTCTGCTTGCTTCAATTAAAAACGTACTCTTTCCGAAAGTTTATTATGTTACACTTTATGAAGAAAAGAAAATATTTTTAACCACATTAATGATTTATGGAAAATTAAGATTTTCAACGTTACTTCATATTTCAAACATAATATGAATATTTAATAAAGTGTAATAAAAAAAATCCAGACATTTTTTGGATAAATAAAAGACAATAGATAACATTGTTTATGTCAAGATCGAATTGGTGAGTGGATTCAAGTTGACCTTGAAGCAGCAACTTTTGTTACTGGAGTCATTACTCAAGGAAGAGATGATACCAACGTCGGAGTTCAATACGTTTCAAGTTACAAAATTGCTTATGGCAACACTACCAACAGCATCCATGAAATAATTAGTGAAAATGGTGATCCGATTGTAAGTAAAAAAAGTAATTTTTGTTAAGAACAATAAAACAATTTCAAATTGTGTTGGACAACTACAATTTAATACTTTTAAAGATATATTTGGACTTTTGTACATTTTTTAGATTTTTTCTGGAAACACGGACACCAACTCGTACGTGATGAATAGATTTCCTCAACCAATCACAGCCCGCTATTTTAGGCTGATTGTTCAATCTTGGCACATACACGTTTCATTACGAATGGATTATATTACTTGCTAATCAAAACATTTTCCAACTGAAATTACAAAATGTTTCATGGACAGATTAATGAAATAAAATGTTAAATCAATTTAATTTCAAAAACAAAAAACTTATATAAGAGAAGTTAAATTTTATATTTGCTGACTAGATAAATATTTAATATTAAAATTTGCCAGATTATCATTGCAAAAGACTGCTTGAAAGCAAAAGAGAATAAATCATTTCACTAACAAAAAACCCAACATGAAGTTTAACAATATAAGTTATTATAAGATAAAAATTAATTCTTAGTTAAACGAACCATATCAGTTGTTCAAATTAACATGTAATTGTCAATGTAATCACCGATTCATAGACTTTTAAAGAGACCGTGTTTTTTATCAGGCCCGAACTGTTTGGTTACAGAGAACTGGGCAACTTTTCGTAATACCTGCTTTTTTACAACCGTTTTGGTGTAACCATTGTCCATTACAATTTCTTGATGTTTTTTATATTTCCTGCCTTTGCATCCGTTGTTTCATATGTTTTCTTAAAGCAGGTGTTGAGGGGTCTTATAAACAAATTTTGATATTTAATTTAGTTTTTGAATTTGTTGGACTGATTGAGTCGTAGCAAAAGATAAACTAGTATCTGTACACTTTCAATTCAAGGCCACTTTTATTTTCAGTACTGATGTTAAGAAAAGACTGTAGATTAATTATTCTATTTTAAATGTAAACTTTTCGACAAATGAAAATGATTCAAATACCTCGAGAAATTGCCCACTTAAGTTTTACGCTGGAAAATCACAAAAGCAACATCAATGTGTCTAAAAACAATTGTCTTTTATTTTTCTGGGAAAAAATTTATGCATGATTTTTCGTGATTTCCTTCCAAACAGAAAGTGTTTTTTCCTTACAGAACACGAACTGTTTCCAAAGAGCTCAAATGTCTCTCCTTGAAAAATTGCTATGGAGAAAAATACAAAATATAGAGTAAAGATTTGATACCAATTATGTGAGTAATTAATTGATTAAAATTAAATGCAAAATCAAAGCAATATTATTACAGAATGACCGAAATGTCTGTTATCAAGGGCCGCTTTGTAATAGAACAATAAATTTTAACCCAAACAATTTTTTATCATACAGTTTACGCTCGTAAGTCGGACCCGAATAACTCGGATATCGGATAAATCGGAACATGACCGAGGAAAAAAAAGAAAAAAAATTCCAAGATTGAGAAAAAAATGTTTGGCCTAAAATCGGCAGTTTTCTTCGACAGCGATACTTTATTTATGTGTTTATTCTTTAATGTATGGTATGGTACATAATAAAAAATATGTACGGTTTTGCACTGTTTTCTTTAATTCCCCTAAATAAATAAATAAATCTGCTTTTTTTTACATGTTATGAAAGCAAATTTAGTTAAACAAAATAGCCTATATAATAACAGGACATTTTCAACTAAATTCCATTGCCCAAGGCATGTTTATAGGCTATGGCTTACAGACCTTCGGTTAAGTCGTACGCCCTTCCCCGCAAGCTGTCCGACTTAACCAGGGTAAACTGTAATTCGCTTCTTGATATTTCTTTAGTTAAATAAATTTTTTGTTGTACAAAGTTTTAAAATAATCAATAGTATTGAAAAAACCATTCGAAGTCTTTAGATTAGTTGATCTTTAAAAAGACTGTTTCTTTTTTTGATATTTTTTGGGCAGCACTACTTAAAAGTAGAATTGGTTGGCTATGGCAAATGAAAAGGAATAATTGGTATATAAAGAAAAATTGAACATGAAAACCACGGCCTCTCTGATTGGTTGAGAGAAAGAAAGCACATTATTGGCCGATAGCGTGCTCACTTGCAGTTTAAGGTAAAATAACTTTAGCCCATTGGCCAATTTTTTTATTAATTAAATAACACGAAGAGTTTTTTGTCTTCACTTTAATTTTAACGAACAATTTTTAAATAATCACAAGTTATGAAACTTAACAAGTAAAATTGAAAGAGTTTTCATTAAAATTCAAATAAAAATCCCCTTTTCCCCCAAAAAAAGAGTCATCATCTTGTTTCCCAACATGATTACGGCCAGCGGCAAATTTTTTTGGATAAAAATTTCACCTACGCGGCCCGCTTACGCTCATAAGTTTGAAATGCCTGATTTAAGTAATAAAAACTAATAAAGAAACAACTAAATTAAAAAAATTATAGTAAAATCTTGTAATAAGTTTTATGAAGCGCTTTTGTCGCTTTGAGCCATTGAAGCTTTTCTGGCAACCTAATCAAAGCGTGACTGTTGCTAAGTTTTGGTTTAGAGGTTTCCGCAGCTACATACAGACAATTGCTGAATTTTGAGTTGTGATAAAAATAATAGTTTGCTGTTGAAGTTTATTTTAATATATGTTTTATGTTGTGTTTTATTTAGATGCTCGTAACTTTTCAGCTAATTAAACGCAAACAAATGTGAAGTGTAAATATTATTGCAAAAATAAAAGCGTAAATAAAATACTCTTTTTTTATTAGTGTTCATAACAAAAAATTAAAAAAGCAAATAAAAAGATTCGAAAATTAAAAAAAAAAAATATAATGCAAAATAACAGTCTTAAAAAATGTTTTATTTTTTGTGCCGTTTAGAATTTCTCGACTTTGCTACAGCATATTTCAAAGCTTTCGTAAAAATTTTATATAAAAACAAAACTAAATTTTCCTTTGTCAGTTTAGGGAAAAAATTAACAGAAAAACTATACTGTTAAATTTGTTTTCAAATTCGCAATGTACTGAAAATAGGAGTAGCAAAATTACAGTTGCTTTTAAACTTGGATTTCGGGAAAATTATTTAAAAAATGAGCCACTATCAAATTCAGATTTTTCCGTTAAAACAAAAAGCATAATTTTTAAAGGAAGTAACTTTTTAAACAAAATTATTATATTATAATCTTTTGCTTTTATACTATTTGTTTAAAAAGTTTTGTAAAGAAGGCATTACTTAATAAACTACAAAAATATTAAATAAAATCAAAAAATACACAAACAAAAACTAATTTGACTTATTAATAATGAGTCAAATGTTGTCATTTGAAAACTAAGTTGGTAAATTAATTTAAAATTAAGTTAATATAATGAAAGAGAAATCTAAAAAATAAAAAAAAAACAATCATAATTTCTTAAAGTACGGAAAAAAGTATTATGAGGGACTTTGAACTACAACAAAAAAACCAACTTTTAACAAAACGACTGCCCCGATGGAAAAGCATAATTTATTGCTAGAAAGTTGTTTTATCAGCGGCAGTATTGCAATTTATCAAAAGTCGAAAAGTGGAAAAACAAACTGAGAGAAAATCTGTTTGAAGTAGATTGTTAAATTCGGAATTGGGCGTATTATGTCTGAAATCAACCATTAAATGCAAGATAAAAAACCTAACTTTATATATACAGACAGCTTCGGCTAATTGCATACCTGGTTAAACGCATAAACCGCTTTATTGCATAGGATTCCAGAATTCTTAACGGAAACAAACAATATAAAAAAAAAATAGTATGATTAAGGTGTTGCATAACGGTTATTCGCATAAACCGGGTATATAAATAGAAATTTTTTTTTTATTTGTAAACTTGTATCGCGTAATCGCAGAGCTATCTTTAAAAAAGTGTTAAGCACACTTGTCAAAAAATGTTGAAATCTGTTGCGCCATTAATCCAATAGAGCAGTGGTTCTCAACTTTTTTGAGCCTGCGGGCCGGTAATATATCAAAAAATTTGGTAGACCGGTAATCTTTTTAATATCTGAAAAAATTGTAATAAACGCAATAAATCGATAAAAAATTTTTTTACTAAAACAAAAGTGAGCAATTAGCATGGGAAGAACTCTACATGTATTTAATGTAAAATTTGCTGCTGTCTTTTTGATATAATACGCAGTACATGTGGCTTTATTAAAGTGTATAAAATGGCAAAGTTAGGGGCGCTAGAAGCGGGGGGGAACACAGTGATGTACAACATTTACAAGGTACTTTTTGACATAATTTTTTCAAAACCAAGCTTTCAAAATTTTCTTTCTTGATTGATACTGATTTCTGATTGTTTTTTTTAATAGCAATGGATGTACTTTCCATCCTTACTACTCTTAAGTTTAAAATTGAAGATTTTTGGTTACAATTCCAAATTTCAAAAAAAGTTACTTCGTGGAATTCTTATCTTTTGCTGTTTAGTCTTTTCGGCTGACTGTCTCAACTCAGTTGAAGGATAATCTGGCACCATTTCTCTCAATAACTAGAAACCGATTTCTTAATTTATTTTCATGTTTTTTCTTCACCACTTTTTTTGAAACCATTAGTTTTGTTGAACACTGCAAATATATTGATGCAATAGCCTTGAAGAGAGGTCATTCAAGCGGCTGAATATATTCGCTAAATATCAAGTTTGCTTATCCACATTTTATCGGATAAAAATTTTTTTAATTTGGAATGTTCATTCACGTAAAAATTGATTTGCTTCTTCCATCAACTTAAAAAGACGTGCAAGAACGCGTCCTCTTGAAAGCCATATCATTTCTGCATGAAAGATGAGATGGCGATTTGGCGCAACCATAATCACACACAGTGCCTCAAAAAGCCTTAAATGCAATACTCTGTCACCAATAATTGACAGTATAAACTGGACGGGTCATAATGTCATTTAATTCAGGTGACAGTTTCTGGGCAGCTATATGTTCACAGCGATATATGCAATGTGTAGACAGCAGATTTTTGTTTGCAACTTTTTTTATTTTTGCGGATGCACCCGAATGACAACCAGCCATGCTGGCAGCTTGGTCAATACACAACCATACACATTTTCTCCAATCTAAGCCTTGATCTTGCATTTAGTTATTCAGGAAAATTAATAATTACTGTTAATATTCTTCTGACATTGTTCTACTTCTGAACTCGTAGCGCCTCCTCAAAAAAGTAAAATTGAAATAAATTGTTGTGGATCGGCAGAAAAGTTTATGTGGACCGGCGGTTGAGAACCACTGCAATAGAATAATTGCCGTGAAGTGTCTAACTTTGCCTACTCGACAAAATAACATCGCGTGTTTAACTTCCAGCGGTGTAAAATAAACTGAATTAGAAGTTGTACCGGCTAGGCTTACAAATTGACCTTAAACTTTAAGTAAAACATCGAAGTACATAAAAACGGCAATTTATGCCGACCAAAAGAACGAATGTAAAAAGAATATAACTCGGTTTTAACAAATTTAATAAAACGCTTTATAAAACTATAAAAACAAAGCGTTTAATTGACTTTATTCAAACCAAATACAAATCAAAGTTGATTGCACCAAGCAACCAATAGAATAGTTGGGACGCAACTAACATAAAAAATAAATGCAATGACAAGTTGAAGAATGAAAAAAAGTCGCAGTTTACTAGGGTAGAATCAACAAAGGTTGAGTTTAAACAAAATAAAAAGAAAATAACCAAGACAGGCGCTGACAGATTCTCACCCAGCCAAGTATGTGGCAAAAGCTAACAATTTTTGTTTCTGAAGATTTGCTTAAACTTTTTAACAACCAGGATATTTGGCCTCTCTATTAATTGATCACTAGTTGTTGTATCGCAAACAAGGGGATGTTGCTGTAAGTGTATCAGAAGATTACGAGTCAGATAAAGACAAACGCAAATTGATCGTTATCGTAATCAAATTGAACAAAAAGAACTGGAATCTAATTAAAGGCGATGCCAAAGCAATACAAAAATAAATTGAAAAAACTTTAATTTGCATGGACAAAAACAATATCACGAAGTGCAATTTTTTTGGAGTCAAGTGACAAATGTGAAAGGAGTTAAACCTCGTTGTGATTTATCAAACAGTTTCAAGAAGTTGCGCGATACCAAGTAGTTTTCCAAACTTGAAAGATCTTTGTTATTGAAAGATTTCATAAGCTGGCAGAATGCCAATCCAATTATACATACTTTCTAATTTTTACCGATTTATTACTCGTTAAAAGTTTTTTCGGGCATTCTTATTTTAGAATCAATCGTCTGATTTAAAACCTTCAGATGTTTGATTTATTGCTTAACTAAAGTTTGCTTTGAATTAAAGGTTTTTTTTATACTTTGTGTTAAATTGCTACATGAAACTTATACCATTAATAGAAGTTTTATTGACAAAGTGGTTTGTAGTTGTTTTAAAATATGTTAAAAATTTTGTTCCAGCTACGATGTGAAAAAAGTTTGGCAGCAAAGACAGGTATAGCTTATTTTCTGAAAATCTGCTGTATCATAAAAGAAGCTAAACCATTCAAAGTAGAGAGCTTGTAATGTCCAAACAGATTTATTAATAACCATTCTGAAATATTTGGTCCAATAGTTTGACAATTTATTTGTGGCGTTAAGGCGATAAATTTTTTATCGATCAAACTTAAAGAAAAAAATTTTAAACTAAAACTTTTGCTTCTAGTTTATGTTGGTTAATGTCGATCAAGTTTTGTGCCAAAATTTTTCGGAGCAAGAAGATTAAGAAAAACACTTTTTGTAAATTTTTTATGTTCTAAATTTGATTAAATGCTAAACGTTTAATTACATTAATGTATGACCGGGCTAAGTTAAAATTAAAACGTAAATAAAATTTTTGCTTCTGATTTAAAAATATTTTTTTGCAAAATAATGACAATATCAGCCTTGTTATAATATATTTATTTGTCTTGATATACAAAGACCTATTAATTGTTTTTTAGCTACTTGTAACACAGACCGTATTTTTTACAGACTTGTAATCACTGTATACGAATAATGTAGAGGCAAATTTGTTTGTGAATAAATAGTAAGAACAATAAAAAAGACACGCAAAAAATGCTTTTCAATACAAATGCTTTAAAATATAGTTAAAACTGCTTGCATACATTTACTGATCCAAACTCTTTCAGATATTTTTTCCAGTCAAAAAACTTTTGAATGCACATTAATTGTATTGCATAATTGTAATAAGTCTTAGTTGCTTTAATATCTCATATCTTACAGTAAATCTTTGTAGTTTTAATCATTATTTTTAAGATAAAGATTTAGAGGTCCAACTTTTTTGATATGTCTGATGTGTTAAAGACGCAATTATTATGTCTTCAAATTGTTTTTAATAGCGATTATTGAAATCTTTTGTGAAAAACTTTTAATAAAATTAAATACATTTCTTTTTAAGTAATTTTGTTAGTTCTAATCTATTGTTTTCGGTGTAGAGTTGAATTAGAAACCAACAAAGGAATAAAAAAATTCATACAGCAAAATCGACACTTCCGCAAGCTATTTTATTTATACTCTATGGCTATTACTGTCAACACTATTAATAACAACCGTAGTGATCAGTTTCAATTTTTTTTTGTTGCAAAGACAACTGGCAGTAAACAGTCTCAAACACACCCATGCAAACAAATTTGGTCGTAACTTACAAGAGAGAAGTTGTGAAGGGATTGTGAAATAATAAAATTTTTTATGACACCCGAAACTAATTAAAAAAACTTTAATAAATGGCAAGACGGCAAAAAATAAAAACAACAAGAAGGCCTTATACATGTAAATTAAATTAGGGTGGAAAAAATTTTGACAAACAGAAAAAACACATAATAAAAATCCAAGAGAAATAAACTGCACAACGTAAAGTATAAAAAGAGCAACATAGAAACAATATTAAAAAAGAGACGATGCATTAGATTCTAGGTTTCCAAGTAATTGATTTAAAAATGAAATCAATAAGAATGTTTTATATCATTTTTTTAAATTGACAATTTAAATTTTTCTATTCATTTGGAATAGAATTCAATATAATTGGGTCTCTACATTTGATAGAGCGTTGTAATCTGCTAGTATAAAGGATGTAGAGTTGATCTGTAGTTGAAGATCTGGTGGAAAAATGGCGGACAGTTTTTACAAATAAATAATTGTTTCAAAATTCTGAGGCACACTGTTATTGAATTAATTATAAAGAATTTAGCAGCGTTGTATCTAATTTCCCAGCCAACGATACTATGCAGGGCCCATGCGGTCCCTGTAAGGGCTGCCGTACGGTAACCGTACCGATTTGGCCGCCGGCGCTGCAGTGGTCCCGCATGGGTTTACCGCACGAGTTTCATGTGGTTCAAACTATTTATGCAAAAAATTCCTTTTTAAAAATAATTAAAAATGTTAGCTTATTAGCATGTTTTAATTTTTGATTACGGCTTAAAATTGGAAGCCAGATTGAACCCGTGCGGTTAGCCCATGAGGGGCCACTACAGCGCCCGCGGCCAAATCGGTACGGTTCCCGTACGAGCAGCCCTCGCAGGGCCTACATAGCATTGTTGGCTGGGTTGTTGCTTTAATGGAAGTATATTGTATTTAATGTAAAGCAGAATTGCACTATCTCTCCAATTACTTTTATTTATGATTCTAACAGCTTTAATTTGTAGTTTTCTTGTAGTTTTAAAAGATAAGAGGGAAAAGTATTAACTCATACCAGGAAACCAAAGTTAGCATAAAAGTGTATAATAGCGTAATAAAATTAAATAAAAACGACTAATCTAAATAATAGTTCAATATTGAAAAAAATTTAAATAATCTTGGTACTTTCAATAAAATAAAATTTACGTCGTTGCAAAAATTTAGTTTCGCGTCTAAAATAAGCCACGATAACTAAGCTTGCTTATTGATTTTATAATTTCAGTTGAACAATTTATGTTTATTTCTGGTGCAACTGAATTTAATTTGGGTGATATAATTAGCACATTTGCATTTAGAGTAATTTTTTTAGCTGTAACTCATTTATAGATAGCTGTTGTTTCAATATTCACTCATGTTTGCAATTCGTCTGGCGAATTATCAATGTCTGAGGTGCTGACATTATTCCTACAACCTTCGAAGAAACAAGGCAGTTTGTTGGTGAAAAATAAAAGGTTTTCAAAAAAAATTGAGTAATATTTTGATAAGTTGCAGATTAACAAAAAAATAACGGAAAGTTGTTAAAGTATTAAGATAAATTAAAATTGCTTCAAGTCAAATTCCATTTCTTTCCTCAAGCATTTCCCCATTAGGTTCTAAAAGCAAATGTTAAAAACTTTACAATAGGAATTAGCGTCTAATATCAACACTTTAATAAAACGTAATTCTTGCAATCTCACTGTTCTAAATAGTAGTTAATGCCCTGTAGACAAAGTTAAATGTTTTAATATGAGGCTGATGGATATTTTAAATTCTTCATTCAAAGAATTTTATCCAACATTAAGCAATTATGCCGGAAGTCTTACTCTCTACCTACCAGACAAAAAATAATTAGTAAATGTTTTGGAGATAACTTTTAGACAAAATGTTATAAAAAAAACTGCAGTATCTTTAATGGAGATCTATCTTAATTTTTCTGTTCAAATACCGGTAAATGTTTAATTTTAACCTGAGGTGCATTAATTTAAACAAAAAAAAATTAATCAGAGTGACATCGGAATCTCACAAACTTACGTTATTTTATTATTAATTTGATCAATTTCCAACAGTATTTCTTTAGAAAGTTTTGTTAATCCACTACTCACGCTGGTGAACTTTGTACACCATTCGTACTAATTCATCTACCTTTTCTTTTTGTGAAATTGTGCAGGCAGCAAGCGCCATCTATCCTCTAATTAACTCCACAGACATGCTTTGACGCATTGGCGTAATTCAAGAAAGCACGTGGCGGCCGGCATGCTTAGATCTGTGGGTAGAGGTGCTGTTTTGGTGTACAAAGTACACCGCGCGAATAGTAATGTAAATTTAATTTCTTGTGCATTTTGAAAACATTTTTTTATTGTTTTCTTGCAGGTTTACGCTGTTTTTTGTATAGAAATAGCTTAATATAGAATGGCTCGACGGATTAGGGCTTTAGATGATGACACAATTAAGGCGATACTGGAACCAGAAGATGAATCTGATGAGGAATTAGGAAGTGAGGAAAATGATGACAAAGAAAGAGTTGTGAACGAAAGCGATCACAGTGCAGACTCGGAAATTGATGGTGGCCAATTGCAGAATTCTGATATGTTTACTGATTTTGAAAGCTCAGATGAAGATGATGAAAACTATTATCTTTGCAAAGATAAAGTAACTAAGTGGTGCAAAATCTTTGTGTCAGTAAATTTGCAAAAACTCCTACACGAAAATTGTGAAACTTTTTCCTGGCCCAACAAACAATGCCAGACATATTGAAGACGAACTACAACTTTTCTATTACTAGTTACAAATGAGATAATTGAGGAAATTGTTCGATGCACTAATATGTATATCACAACTGTACAGTCAAGCTATGACAAGGAAAGAGATGCAAAAATTCTGAAAAAACTGAACTCATGGCATTCCTTGGATTATTGTTTTTGTCAGGTGTATAGAGGGCTGGGCATGTGAGTTTTCTTGAATTGTGGGCCACGGATGGTAGTGGAATAGAAATCTTTCGAACATGCATGTCGTACAACCGCTTTCTGTTCCTGTTGTTGGCAATACGGTTTGATGATAATATGACGCGGAATCAAAGAAAAAAAAGATAAATTGGCAGCTATTCGGTATATTCTAGATGAGTTTGTACAAAATTGCAAAAAGGCCTACTGCCTTAGTGAGTTCTTCACGATTGATGAAATCGTCGTCGTCATCGTTTGAAGGGCATCCACTCCAGGCCAGACACAAACAGAACTGGGGCCGAGGGTTTATCCTTTTACTACCCCAGACTGCTGCACTGCCTGGATCAGATGCTGGCAGTGATGTTATTAAGCCAGCATCGAGTTTCGTCATCCAAAACCGTCAGACCGCGTGCTCCATGTGGTGCCCGATGTATGGGGCACATTGTTAGTACATGGTCTGCGGTTTGCTCTGAGGCGCCACACTCGCAATTCGGTGAAGGAGCGAGACCCCATTTGTGCATGGACGAATGGAATCGCCCAACACCAGTCCGCAGGCGGTTGAGCTTAACCCAAGCTGCTCGGGGTAAGCCCATCCCAACAGGCCTGACACTGGTCCCGGGCACAAAAGCACGGAGCCTGGAAGCACTTTCACAGTACTCCGCGTTCCATTTATGATTTGTCCATTCAGAGGCGCGGATGCCAAGTCTGGCAAGATTGTCCAAGAGATTCCGCGCACCTGGCACAAACGGGCGTCTGGATCTTAGTCTCACTTGGCCAGTATCTGAGGACCCACTTAAAAGACCATGCAAAATATGATCGGGGTCCAGAGATCCACGGTAAGCCAAGGAGAGTGTCGCTCCCAGTCGGCGAAGCTCAGCTGGCTGGATGCCTGAAAGTACAGGTAGGTGGTCCGTTGGAGTGGGACGCAGGCATCCAGTAACTATGCGCAAGGCGTCATTCAAGACACTGTCAATGAGGCGAGTGTGAGCACTGCGACACCAGACTGGAGCACAGTACTCAGCTGTTGAGTAGACTAGAGACAAGGTGGCTATGCGTAGTGTTTTAGCACCAGCACCCCATCCCGAGCCCACGAGTCGCCTCAACAGTGTGACGCGCGATGATAGTTTTTTGCGCAATGCCACTAGATGGTGACGAAACGTGAGCGATCTGTCCAGTTTTACCCCAAGGTATGTAGGGGTTGGACAGAACGGTAAAAGTCTACTATTGTTGTAGACCTTTAGCTCACGTTTGGCCTCTCGGTTGTTTAAGTGAAAGGCTGTCGTCATCGTCTTAGTGTGACTGAGCTTCAACCTCCAAGTCTGGAGATACGCTGACAGTGTGGACATGTCTTGGCTTAATGTCCCCTCCAAGTCCTTCCAGTTTCCAGAAGAGTGCAACAATGCTAGATCATCAGCATAAGCAAACTTGCTGGAAATCATGGAAGGAAGATCGTACGTATAGATGTTAAATAGGAGGGGAGCCAAGACCGATCCCTGAGAAACGCCGTTTTTAAGACGGCGTAGCCTGCTTTGCTTGCTGTCACCGGTGATAAGGGTGAAACTTCGATTTCGGACAAGCTCCATGATCATTTTGACCATGTGCTTATCCGGAAGTAGTCTCAGCAGCTTGCAGGTAAGGCCACGGTGCCAGACAGTGTCATAAGCAGCTGTCAGATCGATAAATACGGCACCGGCCTTCTTTTTAGCCTCGAAAGAATCCTCGATGTTCTGGGTTAGCAGAACAACTTGATCTACGGTTGATTGATGAAATGTTAGTGCCTTTTCGAGGGAGATGCAGCTTCATCCAACACATTCCAAGTAAGCCGGCACAATATGGTGTGAAGATATTTGCACTTTGTAATGCCAAGACATTTTTCACAGGAAATTTGGAAGTTTACTGCGGCAAACAACCAACTGGGTGATATGAAGTCTCCAACAGTCCTGCTGACATAGTTGAAAGACTGATAAGTCACTTGAAAGGTTCATGTCGTAATCTAACAACAGATA
Organism: Diplosoma virens; assembly: GCA_963680785.1. NCBI lineage: Eukaryota > Metazoa > Chordata > Ascidiacea > Aplousobranchia > Didemnidae > Diplosoma > Diplosoma virens. The sequence goes on from OY796891.1 coordinate 7,159,842, forward strand.
ATTGGTACACCAGTTACACATTGCTATATCACTTCTGCAAGATAAAATAACTGTGGTTAGGACTTTGAAGAAAAACAAAAAAAAAATTCTAGCCGAATTTTTGCCAAACAAACAAAAGCCGATCTCTTCATCAATGTTTGGCTTTCAAAAGCATGCTACTTTGGTTTCTTTTACACCAAAAAAGAACAAATCAGTTTTTTTACTTTCTACTTGTTTGTTTACTTATTCAACTTGCTTGTTTACTTATTGAAAAAGTTTGTAGTAACACGTTGATAAAAGAAAAACTTTATTAATTAAAAGCTGTGATTTATCAAAGCACATAAAATCAACAATTATTCTTTTATTTTTGGAGAAGTTCAAAAATTTTTTACCATATTTGTTCGGAATTTATTTCCTAACTGTAAGTAGCCAAATATGATATTACTTTCTAGTTAGGAAAGTTTTTTTTAATTTTTTTTACAATTGAAACAAGAAGCTTTTCAATCACAAAGAATAAAATTTTAAAAATAAGAGATAATATAAACAAAGAAAGTGCACACATTAAACACTAAACGAAAAAAAATTTAAAGATTGTAGAATACATTCAACTGCACACGTTTAATATAATCATTGATTAAGATATTAACAACTACTTTGGGCTGGCTGATAAAAGCCTTTTAGCTATAAACTATTGTGGAAACAGTTACATTTCTATTAATAAAATCTGATAAAACTAATTTAGCTGATTATGAAACAAACAAAAAAAATCAATGATGATAATAATAATAGTTTTCTTTATATTCATGCAATAGAAATGTTGTTGATCACTTTAGTGCATTCAAAAACTGGTCTTAATGACTAGTTTCACTTTTTTTAATACGCTATTGACTTAAAGACAAAATTTTCCACTTACTGTACGTTTTTTGCTTTTAAATTTTTTATGATAAAATCTTTCTACATCGCGATATATACTTGATGATGACACGCTAAAAACAACAATCTATAGCTCGAATTGTGGCGGTTTTGAAACTAAAAAATTGTGATTTTTTAAAAAAGTCACTTTAACCTATTCTGTTTTTGACCGTTGATATGTAATTTTTTATGAGTGGAGCTTCATGAATCTTAGAACAAAATTCTGATTTGCATTTACGTATTATTACAAAATTGTTTTCATCAGACCGATTATTTGAACATTTTTCACACGACAAAATATGATCTTTAACTGCACTATCCTGTAGACTTTTGAAATTCAGATGCTCCCGAACTCTAGTGATCAAATGTCTGGACGACATACCGATGTATGTCTTGTTCGTATCGCACGAACACGAGAATTTATAGACAACATTTGAACAAAGAGCCACAGGAGTTTTGGATTTTAACTGAAAATAATTGACTACTTTAAAAGTTTTATAGATAGGAGATATTTTTAAGTTGTACTTGTTTTTTATTAATGCAGAAAGACGATTTGCAAAGTGATGTGATTCCTTACCCAAATACGGAATACAAAAACTATTTTCAAAGCTAATGTTTTGAGAAAATTGTTTAGAAGATTGAAAGCTCGCAAGAATTTTATCAAAAAACGATGAAGGATAACCATTATTCAAAAACATCTTTTTTAACATACTAACTTCTTTATCAAACAAAAAATCGGAGGAACAAATACGCTTGGCTCGATTTAAAAAACATAGAATTAATCCAGACTTCCATTTAGTGGGACACAGCGCGTTAAAATTCAAAATTAGATTGGTATTTGTAGGTTTTCTGTATACCCAAGTATCAATCCCTGTTTCATTGAGCCTAATTTCAACGTCAAGAAATGGTATGGTGTCAGAAGGGAGCTCCACTGTGAATTTAATATTATTATGTTGAGAATTAAGCAAATCGAGAAATTTAGTGCAGTGATCAGAATTATCAAATACAGCAAAAATGTCATCAACGTATCTAGAATACAATTTTGGATGAAAGTCTAATTGTTTCCCTAATAGCTTATTTTTTATGTGGGCAAGAAAAAAATTGGCTAAAGTCGGAGCCAGTGGAGAACCCATACTGACACCATCATGTTGTTGATATAATTTGTCTTTATATAAAAACATTTCTTGGTTGGCCAAACGCAGCAGTTTTATAAATACTTCTTTTTTCATTGAAGGTAGATTGTCTTTAATCTGGTTATCTTTTGAGTAGATGTAGTCAGCAATTATATTAATGGTTTCATCCAGAGGAACATTTGTGAACAGAGATTGAACGTCAAAGCTAACAAGTTTGTGATCCGCTTTAAATTGGAAGTTGTTTAATTCATCAAGAAAGTGATCAGTAGAATGTAACATGTATAAATATGGTTTGTAACTTTTGATTATTGAATCAAGAAATTTGGCAAGTTGATATTCTGGGGTGCCAATCATCGATATCACTGGTCTTGCTGGGTTATTATTTTTATGGACTTTGTTGAAATGACGTTGAAATTAGGCTCAATGAAACAGGGATTGATACTTGGGTATACAGAAAACCTACAAATACCAATCTAATTTTGAATTTTAACGCGCTGTGTCCCACTAAATGGAAGTCTGGATTAATTCTATGTTTTTTAAATCGAGCCAAGCGTATTTGTTCCTCCGATTTTTTGTTTGATAAAGAAGTTAGTATGTTAAAAAAGATGTTTTTGAATAATGGTTATCCTTCATCGTTTTTTGATAAAATTCTTGCGAGCTTTCAATCTTCTAAACAATTTTCTCAAAACATTAGCTTTGAAAATAGTTTTTGTATTCCGTATTTGGGTAAGGAATCACATCACTTTGCAAATCGTCTTTCTGCATTAATAAAAAACAAGTACAACTTAAAAATATCTCCTATCTATAAAACTTTTAAAGTAGTCAATTATTTTCAGTTAAAATCCAAAACTCCTGTGGCTCTTTGTTTAAATGTTGTCTATAAATTCTCGTGTTCGTGCGATACGAACAAGACATACATCGGTATGTCGTCCAGACATTTGATCACTAGAGTTCGGGAGCATCTGAATTTCAAAAGTCTACAGGATAGTGCAGTTAAAGATCATATTTTGTCGTGTGAAAAGTGTTCGAATAATCGGTCTGATGAAAACAATTTTGTAATAATACGTAAATGCAAATCAGAATTTTGTTCTAAGATTCATGAAGCTCCACTCATAAAAAAGTTAAGTCCAAAATTAAATCGACAAATGATATGTAATTATTTTCTAAATAATCTTTCCCCTTAAATCACTTACTTCTAGAGTAATTAATAAAAAAGAATCGTAGCAATAAGCTTTCAAATATTTAAAAAATAAATTATGATAGAAAGACGAACCTTTTCAGCTTTCTTAAACCCTTATCAGGTTTTGCAGTTTTAGCGCTATTAATTAATTTTAGATTTACACACACGAAAAGCAACAAATATTTAACCACAATATCTTACTATAAAGAATATAATCAAAACATCAAAAAAACTTAATGGATTCTTGTAAAAACTTGCTTCTCATGTTTCATCAAAATTAACTTATTTAAATAACTGTTTACCCAAATTTTGTTTCCGCCTGTCTTCCGTCATTACTCAGCGAAACCTCGGTGAGTTCTAAAGTTTGAAAATCAAAAATTGTGTTTAACTATGCCTACTTTTAACTTGGATTGGCATTGTACGCCATCGAGCCCAAATTCAATTCTTCTTTTTAAAAAATTATTACAAAGTAGGGTATTTGCAGATAAAATACTGACCAAAACATTTTATTACTTACTTGCTTTGTTTGGAAAATCTTCGTATAACGGCTCGGTTTGAAAGCGGGCATTTATTATGAGTTTGTAAACCTATCAAATTAAGTTATTATGAATATTGTTTGAGAGCGTAATATACACACTAGTCCGTTGGAGTGTGATGAATAGGGAAAAATAGACAATTAAATTGTATGCTGAAGACAGAAAATTCTGCAAAAGGACATCCTCCTCCGTGTTTTTATTTTGAAAGCTGGTTATAAGCACATTAAAATGGGCCATTTTAGAACAGCTTGGATGAAAATCAGTTTAAAGTTTATGGACTGATATTTAGCATTTTATTTTTTCATGAAAAACGACATCTGCATAAATCACCGAATTGCAAATGCGTTGCCTCTGCGAAGAAAGCGCAAATTTTTGTGAAGCACAAGGATTAGGTAACAAAACCTACTACTGGTTTAACATAAAGTCCTAGAATCAAATCTTGCAGGTGTTTTAACCTAAAATAATTAAAAGATAAATTCCCCGGCTCCAGTCCTTCTTCTGTCTGACCCGAAGTGGATATCACTCCAAACAAATACAATGATGACAGTGATGAATATTGTATTAATAAACTATTTTTGCCGCAATTGAAAACTGATTTTTGGTAATATAATTATAAGTTAGAAGACTTCAATAGATATTTTGTTAAAATAATCATCAAAAGTAAAGACGATTGCACACCAACAATTAATTTTAATTATATCAACAATGAAATATATGTAAAGTCTACATTTCATTGTCATTAAATGTCTCAACCAGTATCCCCAACCCTTAGTTACTGGTCTTGCAATGACTACTTTGCCAGTTTGAACCTCACACGTAGCGCTTCTGTAGCTAAGTTATCTTAGCATTTATGCTGCAATGCTAAAAATCTTAAAGCATTTTTATTGATAGTTTTGGAAAAAAGACGCTAATTTAGATATGTGTATGTTAGTATACCTATATTGTTATTATTAAAAACGGTTTTCATGGTTTTCAAGCGGTTGTGAAAAGATTTTTTATAGCTATTTCTGTATCAAAGAAGTATCAGGGTCAAAATTTCAGTTCGAGCCCATCCCAAATCCGAAAAACGAATCCCGAAAACAAACCAAGCTTAAAAGGTTAATTCAAAGCCTGACTAAAGCTAAAAAATATCCTATTCAATGTTTTACATCTTAAATTTTTACTCCGCATTTGCAAAAACCATGCTGAAAAACTGAGTTTATCTGCAGAAGCATATACTGATACGTTACCAAAAAGACTAAATTGTTTCAAAATCAGCTTCACTTTTTTACTATTGTAGAAATAAAGTAAATCGATGGGTACAACAGTGTTTGGTGATTGTAGGACACTTCTTTCCATAATGGTTAAACAATAAAAAAAGTTTTTTTCAGTGTGTGCACAAGAATATTGTGCAACAATTACTTTTCTCGCAACTTTTTGCTTAGCACACAAAATTTGTTGCAGTTTGATCTCTGGTAAAAAGTTAAAAAAATTATAAATTGAATTTTTGGTTGAGCAGAAACGTAAATTGAATTTTTGGTTATTTATTAAGTTGTCTGAAAACTGGCTCGTCCAAAAATTTAAAGGAATCCGTGCTTCCTTCGTCCTCGTGGTGCTGAGCTTTTTGGATACGGTCGGCAATTGCCCCCAAAATTTAATAACTACCCTTCTATTTAAAAATGCATTTCTGACGGCAAGCAAGAAAAACTATAATGTAGACTACGATGGAGATGAATTGTTTTTTTGTCTGCAGTTGAATTCGATTATAGCAACTTAGCAGAACATAGCAAACTTATTTAGCAAAATATTACATCTTATTCATTCAACAAAATTATGGTCACTGACTGCCAAGGAACCGATGCGTCCCTTTATAACAAACTTGAATCGGCCCAGGTGGTTACACAACAAACATTCAAAGGAAATTAATTTCAAGCACCACGCATGAATCACTGACAAAAGGAAATCGCAGCGGTGTTTTACAATTAAAGAAAGGTGGACTCAAGATCAATTTACTGTTTGATACAGATTAGTACAGCCCGACTAAGCCAGTAAACAAGTGGATCAAGTATTTGAAACGTCAAAAAACATCAAATTTTCAAAAAACCTTTGTTATTATTCATTGGTAGAATTTCCTCAAGACGGTTATTTAATCTTTGCAGGAAACGAGATTTGTGTTACAAAACAAACACCAAATATTCTATAGATTTAAACCACTATCTTTGATAGTGCAGTGTTTGCGATCTTAAAGTTTTTCGTAGAAAAAGCAAATAGCGTAGAAAAAGCAATAATGCACCTCATTTCACTTTTGCTTACCAGACGAGAATTTGCATTGTCAGCAGAACGTTCCATTCTTTTATCGCTAACAACAACAGCGTTTCTTGAACCATTACGTAAAACCTGCAAACTTTGTTAATTTAAAGTAGGTACCCGGCCTGAACCAGATCCAAAAAGACCAGTCCGATTCCGTCTTAGTTTTGCCTATTGATTTTTTCTAGTGTGGACCAATAAAATTAATGCGTTTTCATTGTAACTGTGATCACACTGATATTGGTTCAACTTCTACCGTTGCCAAGTTGCTGATAAAAGTATTTGAAACAAAAACGGTATCAATATTTTTCCACTTTTGGTCGGATAAAATTTTCATGATCCTGTTCGGAATGAACTGGAATATTCTTGTTGCCATAAAAAATTTCTCTCATACAAAAAACTAATTTTCACGTATACCGAAAACCTTGCAACTCACATATAAATATAACAGTTCAGAAGGGGCTTACCCAAAATAAAAATGCTTGCGCCTAATAATCCCAAATCGTGTGGTTGTTTGATTTAACATAAATTAAAAGAATTATTAAATAAAACAAAAATGGCATTTTTTTCTAAATTATAACTAAAACTTTATTCTCAGTTTTAATTTTTTTTTCTTTTTCTACCTTAAACAAATTTTCTGAATATTGCTTTAGAAAAAACAAATTTAATGTTGTCAAATTAAAATATTTCTTTGGTTTCTTAATCTTATCAAGAAAAATACGGCTTAGAAGAAAAAAGAACACAATATATTGAAAGTCTGGTAAATTTATAAAGTTGCTCTAAGAGCCCTTTGAGAAGATAATAGAACAGGCAATTTTATTGCTGCTGTATTTTCTTGACTCGATAGAAATAATTTTATAGAATAGTTTTCGACAGACGAGGTTAGAAATTGAATCGGCGAGGGTAATTATTTATTGCAATGGACATTGAAACAAAACCATTACCAATCCAATTCCAAACCAATATGTGATAACTAAAAAACTACCTAATAATAAATTACAATTGTTTTGTTTAAAATACATTTTATTTCAGTCTACGTCGACTATTGTTCAGTGGGTCTCAGATGACTGCGTCAGGTATGTTTGATAGCCACAATGCTGCAAGTCAAAGAAGATTGGATTATCAAGGAAGTTCTAATCCTTTCCGTAGCGGTTCATGGAGTGTAGTTACGCGTTAGGTTTTGTTGTTGTTTGATGACTGATTAAACTATACTTTTAGTTTTTTAAATGTTTCTTTTTATTTAAATAATTTTTTAAAGTTTTTTTGTCCACTTTTAGACTAAGTTTTATCAAAAATTGTTGCTTTTATTATGCAAAATAAAAATCTTTATTTAAAATTTGGACAAGCAAAATTTACATGAATATCAATTGAACTTTATTAATTTAAGTCAATTTAAGTTATTGCTAAATGTTTTGAAGCGATTTATCAAGGACACAATAAAGAATGACGAAGGAAAAAACGACCTGGCACCGCAAATACGATATTCCTACTTATTGGCCAGAGTTTCATCAAAGAAATTTTATTTAAAGGTCCAAAATTTCGTTATTTAAATTTGCAACATTTGATAATTTAAATGAATCCGAATTGAACTTAAGTGCAACGTCTATTTTCAATTTTTTTCTTTTTCTATTTTTCAGCGCGTGTCGCTAATGGCTGTAAGTCAATTTGCTTCGATCAACCTTGGTTACAGGAATTTTAACTCAAGATAGAACTGAAGCAGTTCGTGGTAATCAAAGAGTGACAAGTTACAAAATTTCATTTGCAAACCAAACTGATTCCTTTCAGTATGTTACTAATAAAATGAACCAAGATATGGTAAGATCCAAGGTCTTAAGAACATATTTTTTCTAAGTAATTTAATGTAATAATATTTTTTTGAGATAATCAGTTTTCAAAATAGATAATTCTCAAGATGACAACTAAATTATAAACTTAATTGTGACAATTTTTATAATTTTAGCTAAATTTTCATAAAGTTTGTGTAAGATTTTGATACATTTATTTTTTTTAGATAGATTGACTTCATCTGGTGCCAAATCATACCAAGGCCCGGATGGTAGGTGCTTTCACGCAGCCTGGGCCGTGAGTAAGTCTGCTCATTGATTTTAAAATGACAGACCGAAACCGAACCTACCAAAACGGAAGGGTATCCATTCATTCCGATGTTCAGTGTGGGTCTGCTAATCGGCAAACGTCCTTTTCAGGGCAATGCCAGGATAAAACTGCCCTTTTCAGGGCACATTGCCAACAAGTTCCGAAGACCCACTATTCTTCAGCTGAACATCGAAGGCCTCACTGCAAGCGAGATGAACGTTCTTCATCACCTCGCTATGCAGTCTGAGGCACTCGTCATCCTACTGCAGGAGACCCACTGCACTGATGCAGAGAAGTTGGTGCTACCAAACTACTGTCGTGATTCGTGTATGCTTAATGCGTGGTTGCAGCGTGCTTGCCTTATGTTCGAGTCTATGTTTTTATTTTATCGTGTCCGCTTCCCATAATGCTATCGTGTGAAATTTTGCAACAGTGTTCCTGTGTCCCACGGTAAATGATTAGGATTTCGGTGATGCTTGCTATATATATACGGATGTGGCTGTATACCATTTGGGAGACAGACAACAAACTAAAAGGAACGTTACGCTGCTGTTTTGGGACGGAGATGTGTAATTAATTAATAAATTCTGTTAAAATAAGTTTTGCATGTGATATTGTGTTAGGGTTAGTTCAAAACCAAACTCCTAATCCTAACACTACCAACTAGCTGGGTCTTCTTTAAGCAGAAAACATGGCGTTGCCACGTTTGTCCACGAGCGACTGAGATACACGCTTTTGGACCAATCTCCACAGACATCGGAGATCGAGTGGCTGTGTGTGGACGTTGATGGCCATAAAATGGTCAACGTCTACAAACAACCGCCAACGCGATTGCGAACCCTGGATCTCCCAGTGTTTCCTCACCCCTTTCTTTACGCTGGCGACTTTAACTTTCGTCATGCTGACTGGGGTTATGACGACAACAGTCCGGACGGTGAGTGCTTGGCTGGTTGGGCAAGTATTAATTGTCTTGCCCTGCTATATAATGCCAAGGACGCTGCCAGTTTTTATTCCGGCCGCTGGAACACTGGTACCAATCCAGATCTAGCTTTCGCTAGCATAGGTCCAAACAGTCGCTTACCGGATAGACGTGTCCTTGACAAGTTCCCCAGGTCACAATATTGACCCTCGCTTATTACACCACCAAGGTTTGCTATGGCAGTGCCAAGCATGCCTGTTAAGCGATGGAACTTCCGCAAGGCCAATTGGAGTCACTACATTGCTTTGACGTATAAATTCACAAAGACTTTGTTGCCGCCTAATTCACTTGATGAGGATGCGGCTTATCAGGACTTCTGTAACACCATTAAGAAAGCAGCCAAAAAGACTATCCCACGTGGGTATCGAAATAACTATATTCCGTGTTGAAATGCAGAGTGTGAATCCCTCTATAAAACCTTTCTGCAGTCTTCTCAGGGAGACGACTCAAGTTTGGCTGCTACAACTCTGCTTGCCAAGCTTAACAGAAAGCGAAGGGATCGATGGTCCGAAGCAGCTCGGAGCATTGACTTCTCACACTCTAGTCGAAAAGCGTGGAGTATATGAACAACCTTACTGGTAGGTCACGACACTCTCCTCGTCACTGTCCCGTTTCAGCCGATGCTATTGCATCTCATCTGGTTAGAAATGGGAAATACGAGGCTGTTGACCGCAAGTCATCTCGACTTGTTTTTTAAGAAGTGTCTGACCTTTGGAGGGCCACAACACCAGACGCAGTAAATATCTCTGACAATTTCTCACAGAGAGAATTTGCTGCTGCCCTTCAACATTTAAAACCAGGTAAAGCTCCGGGACCTGATTCCATCTGCCCGGAGCTTATACTCCATGCCGAAGCTGCTTTGAAGTCCTGGTTACGTGACTTCCTTTCTTACTGTTTGCGCCGACTCAAAATTCCCAAGATCTGGAGAAGAGCGCTTGTGGTCGCGATCCCAAAACCAGGAAAGCCCGTGGGGGACCCAAAGAGTTATCGACCGATATCTCTGCTCTGTGTCCCCTACAATATCCTTGAGAGGCTTATCTACGCCCGCGTTGAACCATTAATCGATCCACTGCTCCCTAAAGAGCAGGCTGGGTTCCGACGCGGGAAGTCAACCGTAGATCAAGTTGTTCTGCTAACCCAGAACATCGAGGATTCTTTTGAGGCTAAAAAGAAGGCCGGTGCCGTATTTATCAATCTGACAGCTGCTTATGACACTGTCTGGCCTTACCACCGGTGACAGCAAGCAAAGCAGTCTACGCCGTCTTAAAAACGGCGTTCCTCGGGGATCGGTCTTGGCTCCCCTCCTATTTAACATCTATACGTACGATCTTCCTTCCATGATTTCCAGAAAGTTTGCTTATGCTGATGATTTAGCATTGTTGCATTCTTCTGGAAACTGGAAGGACTTGGAGGGGACTCTAAGTCAAGACGTGTCCACACTGTCAGCGTATCTCCAGACTTGGAGGTTGAAGCTCAGTCACACTAAGACGATGACGGCAGCCTTTCACTTAAATAACCGAAAGGCCAAACGTGAGCTAAAGGTCTACAACAACGGTGGACTTTTACCGTTCTGCCCAACCCCTACTTATCTTGGGGTAAAACTGGACAGATCGCTCACGTTTCGTCACCATCTAGTGGCATTGCGCAAAAAACTAACCTCGTGTGTCACACTGCTGAGGCGACTCGTGGGCTCGGAATGAGGTGCTGGTGCTAAAACACTACGCATAGCCACCTTGTCTCTAGTCTACTCAGTAGCTGAGTATTGTGCGCCAGTCTGGTGTCGCAGTGCTCACACTCGTCTCATTGACAGTGTCTTGAATGACGCCTTGCGCATAGTTACTGGATGCCTGCGTCCCACTCCAACGGACCACCTACCTGTACTTTCAGGCATCCAGCCAGCTGAGCTTCGCCGACTGGGAGCGACACTCTCCTTGGCTTACCGTGGATCTCTGGACCCCGATCATATCTTGTATGGTCTTTTAAGTGGGCCCTCAGATACTTGCCAAGTGAGACTAAAATCCAGACGCCCGTTTGTGCCAGCTGCGCGGAATCTCTTGGACAACCTTGCCAGACTTGGCATCCGCGCCTCTGAATGGACAAATCACAAATGGAACGCGGAGTACTGTGAAAATGTTTCCAGGCTCCGTGCTTTTGTGCCCGAGACCGGTGCCAGGCCTGTTGGGATGGGCCTACCCCGAGCAGCTTGGGTTAAGCACAACCGCCTGCGGACTGGTGTTGGGCGATTCCATTCGTCCATGCACAAATGGGGTCTCGCTCTTTCACCGAATTTCGAGTGCGGCGCCTTTGAGCAAACAGCAGACCATGTACTAACAGCGTGCCCTATACATCGGGCACTACATGGAGCACGAGGTCTGACGGTTTTGGATGACGAAACTCGATGTTGGCTTAATGACATCACTGCCAGCATCTGATTCAGGCAGTGCAGCAGTCTGGGGTAGTAAAAGATAAACCCTCGGCCCCAGTCCTGTTTGTGTCTGACCTGGAGTGGATGCCCTTCAAACGACGACGTCAATACCAAATAAAATAGTTATTAAAAATTGTTGTGGATATAGCGCTATTTTTTTTTTCAATAAATTGTGCACATATTAATAGAGGGAAGAAAAAGATTGTCAGAATTTATTTTCTTAGCTATCTTGCAAATACTAGAAAGATGGCTTTGTAATATTTGGTTTCTCTGTCTGCAGTTGCCATCTCAAAACAAGAATCTTTTCACCATGACTGTAATTAAAAGACACATATTTTTTTGAAAATTTATGAACTGTGGTTCGATTGATTGTTGGAACCGGATCCCTGATGAATCCCGTATTTCAGGCGGCTCAGCCTGGTTTTCTTCCTGTCAACAATAATAAGTGTGAAACTTTGGTTTCGGACAAGCTCCATAATTATTCTGACCATGTGCTTATCCGGCCGAAACTTCAGCAACTTGCAAGTAAAGACACGATGCCAGACAGTGTCACATGACGCTGTCAGATCGAAAAATTGACACCAGTCTTTTTTTTAGCCTCAAAAGAATCTTAAATGTTCTGTGTGAACAGAACGATTTGATTGGCAGTTGACTTCCCGTGTCGAGACCCAGCTTGCTTTTTGGCAAGCAGTGGATAAATACTGTAGTTGGCTCGACGCCGGCATAGATAAGCTTTTCGAGGATCTATTGGGAAAACAGAGCAGAGATATCGGTCAATAACTTTTTGGGTCCTCCACTGGCTTCATTGGGTTTGGGATTGCGATTAATAATAAAATAATGAAAAGCCTTCATCTTGCTTACAGTAAGGCCTTTGTTGTTCAGCTGGAGAATACGAAGTTTTTAGAACTTGGTGGCAATATGGCCTGAAAAGGAAACTTTTTTCCAGACATCTCCGCGTCCTGAAAAGGACGTTTGCCGATCAGCAGACCCTCGATAAAGATCGAGATTGGTAAACACCCTGCCGTTTTTTTGTTCTGATTGGTTTTAGTCTTTCGTGTTTAGCAGCAAAAACAAACTTACTTACGTCCTGGGCTGCAAAAAACCACCTGCCATCTGGGACAGTCACGACCCGATAAGAATGAAACAAGATTTTTAATTTTTTAACATCTGATTTTGCAAAGAAAATAATGATAACCATTATAAATTGAAATCGAGTTTTTATTATAATTTAGTTGGTTTTATTTTTTTAATTTTTTATTAAATATTTGGGTCATTGAACTTTTACTGATATTATGAACAATATAGAAAAAATGTTTTTAATGAAATTATTATGTTATTGGTTGACATTTCTAAAGAAACTCGTTGACAGCCACAGCAATTCCGGGTCAACTCTTGCTAATTATCTCAATCAACAAAAGGTAACATAATGGAAGCTTAACCCTAATTTACCTAAGGAGGGTCCTCAGAAGATCTCCCTTTTTTAAAAACGTTATACTCGCAAAGTTCTGATGATAAAAACCAAAAATTCCATGACGTTTCCTAAAATTTATTTCTTTTTATTTTGATATTTTACTTGAGCAAATCCGATGCGTGGTTTTAGTATAGCAGGCTATTTTTTTGACTTACCTCATGATTTTTGTACACTTTTTGCTGTGGCATAAGATAATCCTATTTACACAGAGCAACGTGATCGGCAACGTGAAGATTTAGTGTTGCGGCAATATAGATTTTACGTTGAGTGCTTTGTTTTGTCAGACAAGATAATAGAATATGTCGGCAAAACAAAGCAATCAACAAAAATTTGATGACCTCCAGCTTTATGCAAAATAAGAAAAGACTAATAGCAAATATATTAAAAGTAAAGACATTTGACTAAACCAGAACAACTTTTCTCCAACATATCAAAAAATCCACTGCGCAACTACTGTCTGTTAAGAGTATTGGACATGTAAAATTAATGTCTTCCGAAAACCCCCCTTAGGTAATCAACAGAAAAAAACATCCTAGGTAAATAAAGATTAAAAAGTCTAATTACATTTTTCATTTGCAATCTGATTGACCGTATTGAAGTTTGATAGCGCCATATTTGTAATCGACACTGTCGCGGTTCAAAATCTACTTGCACTATTCTCTTCTGTTCCTTGCAAACGAGGATTTACGGCGCTTCCCTTTTTGGCGGTCTTGGCAAACAGTTCTAAATTTTAATCAGATCTTTATATAAAAACTAAAAAAAACTAAAATAAAATATCTAAACTGGACAGCAACATCAGGGCATTTCCGGAAACAGGTGAGGGTAATTGCTTGACAGTTGATCCGACGCTTTCCTGCGAATGAGAGGATAAATATAAAGATGAAAAAAAGACAAAAAAGTTTTTTGCACCCATTCATTACTTTGTCGATATTTGTATTAAGTGTGACGATAAAAATTACTACTATAAAATTACTCACCCTAACCCTAACTCTAACCCTTTTTATTAACTTTTAAATGTTGAATTTCCTTCTCACTTATATATTCAAGATACTAATATTACAAATGCAAAAGTCAAGAAACGCAATTGAATCTTTTATGTTTAAGCGTCCAAAAAGGTCCCGCAGGTTTTAGCCAAATACCCGAAAGGATTCAAGACACCGAAAAATTTAAAAACCACTGCCTAGAAGACCCAAAAACTTTTTAAAAACCATTTGCTGTGAGTTTAGTTTTTAAAAAGAAATTAAAACTTTTCCCAGACTTTAATATCATGATATCTCTGAAAGCAGGTCAAAATAATTGCTTGGCGAATCAGGTAAATAAGAAAATGAAGTGATATAATGAAATAATTTACAACATTTGATTTGAGAGAGCACTTAAAACTTGAAATTTGCTTCAATTATAGTAAGAATAAAAATAACATTATTAATTGTAAGTCGGGGATTTATTATTCTTGACTCGATTGCCATAATTAAATAGCCGAGAAGAGTTTGAAACAACAATGTTAGAAACTATACTGTACTTAATAAAAAAAACCCAACTCAATGAAATCAACAGTTGTTGCTTGTGGACCGTGTAATTATAAAAAATTTTAAAAATACACCGTAAACTCTTCAATTATAGGAATTATAGTTTTCACGTTGTTTGTCTGTTAGTTTCGTTCAATTTTGCTTGCAGTTTACCAGACGCTTTTATTCATTATTTTTTCAAATATTTTTTGTACAAGCTTAAGGACACAACAGAATGACGAAAGTGATGAGCTTCAATTCAACATAGTAATGAGTTGTAATCTTTTTTTTGTTAATGCAGGTTTACGAATCTGTAATACAGCCTACAAAGGTTTATTTGAATTTAAAAAAATTTTAAAAAGGAGTTGTTTGATGTTATTGGATTGCCAAAAGTGTTTGCCGTATAAAAAGGCTGAAAACAGTTGGGGCAAACATTGTTTCGGATAAATTTTTAGGTTTAGCTTGTTTGCTTATGTTTATAATATTGTTTTGCGCAGTCATACAAGTCAGGAAGTAGTTGCAATAAAGCTTACTTTTGACATAACAATCAACCGCCTTAAAATAGTTTGCAGTGAAGCATGTTTATCAATTACTTCCTGAATACGTACACTGTTGAAAAATCTGAACAGAAACACACCAGGTGCACCGTGTCCAAGGGCAATCTTGAACGGTCTAAAGGTGATGACGACAATTTCCTTGCTCGATTCATCACTATGAATGAAAACTGTGTTCATCACTACCAACCCGAAAAGAACAATGAAAGCAGTGGAAGCTAACGTCATCTCCTACCCCAAAGAAGACACAAATTTCTGTTTTCTCCATTTTCCACGGAATCCTTTAGCCTAGCTTATTCAAAATTATGCAAAAAAACAATAAACATGCCAGAATCTAAAAATTTGGCAGAAATACTTACAAAAGGTTATACTTTTAAAAATTATATGTTTGACCATGCATCAACGCTTCTTATACACGATGCTTAAAACTTTTCATACATCCCTCGTATATATAGATGCTCCGCAAAGTATTTTCGGATTGTGTCTATATAAACTCGCCCTTGAATGATTGATCATAAACATCAGGAATATGCGAGCTGTCGCGCTTTTCAAAATAATATACGCAAGATTCTAAATTACGTAGCGCCAAGCAGTTTATGTTTTGTTAACTTGTAATAATTTATTCTGTCATTAATCGCTGAAAGTTTTTTTGCCATCTTTTGTTTAGAATCAATCATCTGATCAATTAATCAATTGTCCGGTTTCTGATTTTTCTTGCATCTCGCTACTTTCTTCTCCAAGGACAAACATTTTATTTTAAATTAGAAATTTTTTCACTTTCTCTTTAACGAAACAAAAGTAGTATATAAAAGAAATTTTGGCGAGTTTTTACGCTAGTGGCGCTAGAGAGCAGGCGCAGGGGCATATGACGTCATCGCAGGCGCGGTGGCGGGGGTGGCGCTAAAGAGCAGTGGCGGATAAGGATCCGAATCCGAATCCTATTCCGAATCCTAATTCTATTCCAAATCCTAATTCTATTCCAAATCCTAATTCTATTCCGAAACCTAATCCTATTTCTTATCCTTCTCCTAATCCTATTCCTAATCCTTTTCTAATCCTATTCCTAATCTTATTTCTATTCTTATTCCTATTCCTAAGAAAGACGATGATCCTGAGTTCAATTCTTAGCCAAGACAATATAAAACCTAAACCTAAGACAGACAGTGGTCCTGAGTTTGACTCCCAACCAAGACAGTAGAAATCCTAATCCTAAGAAAGGTCCTGAGTTTGACTCCCACCCAAGACAGTATAAACCCTTACTCTAAGAAAGATCCGAGTTTGACTCCCACCAAGACAGTATAAACCCTTACTCTAAGAAAGGTCCTGAGTTTGACTCCCACCAAGACAGTATAAACTCTTACTCTAAGAAAGGTCCTGATTTCAATTTTTAGCCAAGACAATTAAAACCTAAACCTAAAAAAGACAGTAGTCCTGAGTTTGATTCCCAACCAATATAATATTAATTTTAATCCTAAGAGAGACGGTGGTCCTAAGTTTGACTCCCACCCAAGATAATATTAAAACAAACCCTAAGAACAGCAGTAGTTCTGAGTTCGTTTCTTGTCCAAGCCAGAACCAAGACTTCAAAACATAACATAAGATTATTTTAAGACATTCTGCAAGATTTTAAAGCAATAAAGTCAAAGTTTTTCCGGTTTTTTAAGGACTTGTAAAACGAACCTACCTAACCTTTTCCCGTTTTTAAGCGTGCAATAGAAAAATCTTTAACCAGTTTCCTGTTTTTAAACACTTGTAAAACGAACCTACCTAACCTTTTCCTGTTTTTAAGCGCACAATAGAAAATTTTTTTAACCAGTTTCCTGTTTTTAAACACTCCATTTTCTGCAAAGGGCAAGTCAGGACACATCAAGTCAATACTTGCTTTTTCCATGGGGATTTCTCTATGGTATCAGAACATTGTAAAATACTGGCTCAATCTGTTACTAAAAATAGCACAGAGGTTTGTTGCGCAATACCTAGTTCTCCCATGAGAAATCTCCTAGGTTTCTACCAGGATTGTTTGTATAAGTTTCTTTGCAAAACTACTATGCAATCCATAACGGTAGGTATATAAAACAGAATTGTTTTTATTTTTATCATTCTAAAAAGTATGGATCAAGATTGTGTTGATGCTGCAGTGACATCTGATGAAGCTATCAAAAGAGAGTTGGAAGCTCAAATGTTTCGTTGTTTGTCTCCGCAAAATCCGCTTATGTGTGATGAAGAAGATCGCATGAGAACCTTTCCTTCCTCTTGGTGTGATCAGGAGCGCCCAACACCACGCGAAATGGTGGATGCAGGTTTTTATTATAAAGGTTCTGGCGACCGTGTTCTTTGTTTTTATTGTGGTGGAGGTTTGTTTTACTAGAAACCGCATGACAATCCTTGGTACGAATATGCAAAGTGGTTCCCTACGTGTGAATTTGTTTTGAAAAAACAATGAGTCAACTATGTGGAGAAAGTATGTCAGAAACATTCGGATTTGCATCGACCAGACATAAAAAATCCAACTCGATCTGTTGCAGCAAACCGCTTACGTAGTATGTTGTTTGATCAAATGCGAAACACCGCAGCAGCAAAGCAAAGGAATCAAAAATTAGAAGATCTTATGCTGTTTGATCCTCATGTAAAATACGCAAAAAGTATTGGGGTGGAGGACACCAAGATCCGTTATGCGCTATTGAAGCAAATGGAAAAAAATCGCCGCAATTTCTCCAATCGTCAAGAATTGTTAAATGCTGTTTTAGATTTAAAAAAAGACGACAAATGTTTAAAGTGTAAAAATGCAGAAAAAAATGCAGTACGCATGCCATGTGGGCACATGGTGTTTTGTTGGACATGCGCTCAAGTCACTTCCTCTTGTTGGTTATGTTCCCAATGGATCTCTGAAATAATTCGCGTCTTTCAATGTTGATTGTGTAAGGTTAGTGTGACGTAAGACTATTTCAAAACGTTGCGCAATATTAGTGTGACGTAAGACTATTTCAAAACGTTGCGCAATATCCGGTTTAGTGGTTATAAAAGGAGACCCGTTTGCGAAACCTCACATTATGGAAACGTATACGAGTCAAGCAGACGATCTATATCAAGAAGCAAACGAAATCGTGTAACCCGACTACATTCCTCCTTATACAAGTTGTTACGAAAGTTTGTTGGAGTTTGAAGAAATTATCACCAGAGCAAGAGAAATGGAAAGTGCAGCAAGAGACATTCGAAAAAAGTTTCAAGAAATTTCCACATCCGGACTACCGATACCCTCTTCATTGCTATTGAGAAAAGCAATTATTAGCGTCAAAAGAGGAAAAGTCATGTTTTCAATGGATCAACTTGTTTAAGTCGTTGATGTGATAATGGGGAATCTTCCTTACATCCTTTTTCGTCCCAAATCCGAAACAAAAGAGTATGTAGTTTTACTATTCTGGTCTACCAACATGGACGATGCTGCGTGTGAAGTGCAAAAAAACATGGAAATCATTAAGCGAGAAGTAGCAGTAGATCAGTTCAAATTGCGCTGTGTGGTGGAAAACGTACCAACTGCAAGACATCAATTCCTCTATCTGCTCAATAACTACATCTTTTTAAAAGTGCAAAAAGACGATGTCTGCCACCTACCACCAGACAACCACAAACAACTGGAAACATTTGTCAAACTCTTGACTAACCCTGAACCGATGAAAAAGCGAAAAGTAGATATTATTGCAAGCACGCCTTGATGTGTATTATTTTATTAATAAACGATATGTGTACAAACAATGTTGTGATATATTACGTATAAAGCGAGAAATAGAGCGATCATTTTTATTTAGGTTTGACGTAAAATCAGATACAATAGCATGCAAAGGTACGCCACGACAATGAAATAAAATAAAATAGACACAATAATGACCACAAAAACTGGAAAAGTACGCTTGTAAGGTTTTGCGATTGTAAATCCATCCCGATAAGGAGTAGGCATCCATGTAAGAGTCGAGACCGACCAATGTAGGGGGTAGTCCATAACTATCAAAGTATTCTCCTCGACCACGTTTGTCGAAATAAATTGCAACCCAATGTTCTCCAGGTTTACTATACTCGGGTCCGAGTTGATGACGTAAGCAGACGGAAAAGTAGGTTTTTCCAACTGATCCAAAGCATAGACTTTTTTAAAGATGGTTTTGCTTTTCAAATCCTTCTTGAGCAAGCGTTCGATTTGCAACGTGTTCATGCTGTATAGTAAAAAGCAACGTTTCTGTCTTGATCAATCTCCAGCAGGTTGTCGTGTTCGGCAAACACAATGATCGTAAGAGTACGTGCAGTAGCAATAGCAAAATGAATTTCGATGCGTATGTTGTCATGCTTTATCAATTCAAAACCAACCTCACTGGAATCCATTTGGGGTGTGAGATCAAAAGCAAACAAAGCACAACCGTCTTTGTACTGTTCTCGCGAAATAGCATTTCCTGTGTCACGATAATATTGACCCGTTTGCGTAAACAAACGAACGTAACTTCGAACAAAACGATCGTTGGTAAAATCTGGTTGCAGTGGTTTGGAAGGGATTTGAACTCCGTCACGGTAAATCGTCATGAAATTGATGCTGTTGTGTTTGAAATTAAAAGGAGATTTGGTGATGACACCGTTGTAAGCGTCATTGTCCATTACATCGACCACCATTCGTGTGAGCAATTGACCCAATAATAAATTTTCTTTGGTGATGCTTCGATTTCCGGTCGGCACAGTAAAGCTCTTGACTTCCACACGTCGAAGCGGGTATTTAGCAGTGCTGTGTTGCAAGGCTTTGACATGAGCAAGCTGTATAGCAGGATTGGGTTTTATTTTGCGAACAAACAAGGTCACTTCTTTCAAAGACACTTTGTTATCTGCTTGGTTTGCGTTTCCATGCAAGCAAAAAAGATCGTTGGAACGAATCAATCGCAAACGTACTTCGACACCATTCAACAAATATCGATTTTGAAAGAACAAATCAAGATGCAATTTCCCCATCATATTCATTTCTTTGCTTTCTGCAGCCAAAGCTTTTCGTTTGGTATAACCTAGGTTGGTAGCTCCACGAGTATCGAAATGTTCTGACGTGTTGCGGTGCCACAATAGAGCAGAAAGTTGGAAATTTTTTGCTTCTTCTCCAAAACTAAGCAAGTTTTCAATATAAGCTCGATAGGGGTAATTGTTGTTGGATTGTGTCACTAGCGAGCCACTCAAATAAACATCCACTTGTGTCCATAGTGTATGTAAAAAATTACATTCAGGCGCAATTTCCACATTCTTTGCCAAATCAGCTCCGGCTGCAGTAGTCACGCTTGCACGTACATAAAGAAAGCTATTGGCAAGATCAATGTAGTTGGAGTTTTCAGCACTAATCGTAAATTCGATAGGACCTGTGCAGGTCAATACAGATACAGGATGGTATTCGGTGAAACTTCCTTCCTCCAAATTAGTTTGACTTTGTGGCACCGAAAACAAATCCAGTTGAGAGGTGATTCTGCCGAACTGGGGTGTACTAACGTCGCCATGGTTTACAAAAAAATGTCGTGATGTCTCTTGCGTTTCTTCTTTTGTACTTTTCTCGGTGCTGCTTTTCGCTTTCCTATTTTTTGTTGAGCCGCTTGTAAGAGATTGGAACCGGCAGCTCTTGCTTGATCGATGGCAGCTTGTTTGGCGTTTTTACCGTGTAAGACATCGGAAGCAAACTCGACACCGCTTTGTAAAACTTGCTTTCCCAGGGTTTTGGCACCTTTTTTGACCAAAGGAAGAACACTTTTGGAAATGGAACTAAACAGATTACCTAGTCCATAACCTTGTTGCACTCGTGCCCCCGCAAAATAAGGCATTCCATGATCGACTTGAGACAAATAATAGTTTTCGTAAGCCTTTGCGTCACAACAATATTTGACACGCATGTTTCTACTACCGTTGATTTCTTACAATAACCACATTTTCCTTTGTATCTGTTTTTTATAACGAATTTACAGTAGTTTTCTCGGTCGTAAATGCAAAGTCACAATCACTTTTCCCTTGCGAAAACGAATTCGTTTTGCTTGATCGTCGCGAAGCGAGATGTGAATATCGCTAAAATTTTTCTTCAAGACAGGATGGTATTGTATTTTGTTGTATCTTTTGGAGACATAAGCACCCGACGTCCTGTTACCGGAAGGACAGCAAGCAAGGGTGCGAGCGTGTGACCCACTGTTCTGTGTTCGATAACATCGCAATAGACATAGATGGCGTTCACGGTGTCTACGTTGGCAACGCTTGCCAAAGTGTACTCTCCGATTTCCCGATACCAAACCTTTCGAAAACCCAACATAGAAGCCAACTGATCGGAAAAAGTCACCGTCACATCCGGTTGTATGCTACCTTCGCGTTCCACTGTAGGTGCTCCTTTTTTTTGTTGGATGGACATGGTGGTTAGTTGTGTTTGAGGATTGTAAGTGAGATCAAAGAGAAAGTCGATTGGTTGCGTCAACACTCCTTCGCTGACCAACGTTTTGTTTCTAGCTTGAAACTCTCGTCTTATTTCTTGAAGTATCTGACGCACAACGTATTGGGGTTGTTGGTAGTAGCCTGCTGGAAGCACTGCTATAAATTTCAAAGCACCGCGTTGGTAGAAAATGTAACATTGATTGGTGTCGATGTTGTGCCAAGTGTTGGGGTACAGAATCTCGGACAAACCCAACTCCCACGATCCAGACAAATTGATTTCTTTCGGCAAGTGAACCATGTAATCCGAAAGTTTGTTTTCAGGATAAATGTCCATGGACGAGTTACTGGGGAGGGTGAGGAACATTTTTGCTGAGAAAGGGTGACGGGAGCAAATAACCTACAGAGCCACTAAGCAGACTAATCCAGAGTTCTTTGTTGTCGTTGCTTTGTGATAAATTGTACAAGCTGATAAAAACCACAATGTGAATCACCAAAACTTGTGCACCAAACAAAACAATGTCAAAGGTTATTTTTATACAATACCTTTTTCTGACACCCAAGAATTAAAAGAAGCAGGATATCCAAACCACTTTACTAAAAATTCAACACCCTTCTTGCGCTTGCGTTGTTGAAGAATACGCTCGATTCGAAACACGTCATCCTTTTTATAGATTTTCTGCAACTCTTCTTCGTAAAAAGTTCCCTCCAACCACTCGTCTTGTAAATCTTTGATCTTGTAATAGGGAGGATTGTCTCGAAACACTTAAGCAACTTGAAATAACTCGTCCGTCCAACCGGGTAAGTAGCCTTTGCGGAACCGCATTCAAGTCATGGACAGTCTGACTTGATCACCTACTTTTAATTTTGGTTTTCTTAACTCGGGGTCGGCATAGAGTGTGAGCCAAGCCGTTTCTTGGTTTTCAGAGTTGACTGAATTTGGAGCACGTCGAATGGATCGGTGATAGGTGTTGTTGTAAGATTCAACCAGAGCAGGCAGCACTTCCACGTATCTTCGGCTGTTGGTGTAGGTAAAATAACGCCATAGTTTCTCTTTCAAAGTGCGTATAAATCGTTCAGCAATGGATGATTTGGTGTCAAAACTTTAAGTGTAAAAGTGCTCCACGTGATGTTGTTTTAACCTGGTTTGAAAGGAACGATTCAGAAACTCGCGTCCCATATCCGTCTGCAATTTTTGAAACTTGCCAATTTCAGGCATCAACTGTTCAAAAGCCTGGATCATGTCCGAGCTTGATTTGGTTTTCAAGTAAGCAGTAAAGGCTTTTTTCGAGAACACGTCAATGACCACCAAAATGTATTTATAGCGGTCGTTGTACGACTTGAGCAAAGAAAAATCAATGAGATCGGCTTGCATTTGAAAGTTGGCGCCAGGTACAATTGTTTTTCTGCGCTTGAAATTTTTTCGTACAGGTTTGTGAAGTGTATAAGTGTCTTTTGATTGCAACCATTGTTGGGTTGCTTTTGGAAAACGATGTGCTCCCGAGAAAGAAGCTTCTTTTTTAGGATTGTAATAATTTAAACGCTCTCCCATAGCATCGATTCAAACTCGCGTGCACCGGGTAAAGTAGGGTCTCGTTTCTTTAGGGTGGATTGAAACAAATCGTCGATATGAGATCCAGGTACCACTCGATCGTCTAAAAGCATTTGACCGTCTTCATCCCAATCTAAATTCTTTTTGCTAGTGGCGTCTTTAAATAGTTTTTTGGCTTTGGTTCGTTTTTTAAAACGCTTTAGCACTGCACTTTCAGACAAGGGTTTTTTCACTGGTGTTTTCGGTTGAAACTTTTTCAGAAATAACTTTGATTTTTGCAACGCCTCATTATATAGAGTAACTTTCTCGCTGTCGGGTCGGTTGGAAGTTAAGATTTCTTGCATTTTAGCATCCAGTTCAGAAAGTACTTTTTTATCTGTGACTTGATGTTTGTTTTTGAGTTTTTCGTACACTTCAGGTTCCAACGCGATTAATTTTCTCATTTTATAAGAGTCCCCAACACACCACTAATGACTGGAGCGAGTGCAGACAAGATGGGTAAAAATCCACCTTTTTGTATAATTCTTTGTTTGTTTTTAACGCTACCTTACGATCAGCCAACTTTCGAAGTTTGGTCTTGTGCGGTTTTAATTTCTGTTTGTGATGACGCGATATGTTGACGTTTCCTTGCAGCAAGTTGTGAGTGCAGTCACAAAGACAACGTATTAACTCGGACGACGCTTTGTCTAGAATACGCTTTTGCAAAGGTGCAGGGACTTTTTGTAGCAAACGCAAGTTGGGTCCGTTTTTTCGCAAGCGGTTCATTGATAAAGTTAATGCGTATCTTCTGGAAAAATCCCTGAACGCAGACGTTGGTTATCGTGTGTTTCGCAGCGTAAGTCAATCACCAAATAATCTCTTTCGAAAGATACAGCGTTTTTACATGCCTCCAGTGCGTTTTTATAGGTTTTGGGGTAGATCTATTGTAAAAATTGTGCAATTTGGTTTACGTCCCTACAACTTTTAAAGAGTACCATAATTTGTGCGTTGAGACTTATTTCACGCAAACCTTTATGAAACAAATTTTGGATGGTCATGAGAACACTGAAATGAAAGTCATGGGAGTAGAAGCTATAGATTTTGGATAAAAATTCAGAATTGGCAAACATCAAATCGTGTAGTACTAAAAACGCATCTCGACTTTCTTTTAGATCTTCAAGACTCGGCATGTTTCAAGTTTTGTAACAATCAAACATTGTTTGCCATACCTCGTAGTGATAAACAACTTGTTTGATTTCAGGGAAGAGTTGTTTAAGACTGTCTATAAACCGTAGGACCCAATAAGACTTTCCAACTCCGGAAGGTCCGCTTACTACAAAGCTAGTTGGATTTTGAAATCGCAAAGACATTACGCTAGCTGGTTGTGGAACAAAATGAAAGCAAACGTTGTAACATAGCCTTTTTGTAATGAAAAATGCACGAAAATACACAAACTTTGATAGTTGATAAAATTCACGAAAAACACAGAAAAACATGGATGAAAAATGCACAAACTTCGATAGTTAGAAAATCACAAAAACTTTGCTGGTTGAAAAAAATTCACGGAAAACACAGAAAAACATGAATAAAAAATACACACACTTCGATAGTTAGGAAATCACAAAAACTTTGCTGGTTGAAAAAAATTCACGGAAAAAAAAACCGACGGTGCGTGAGAAAATGAAAATTTACAAATCTAACGGCTCGGTGTGAACCCCGTCACTCAACACTTTCCTCTTGGGATAAAAATTACTTAAACCTTTTTTCTTCTATACATAACTAAAAATTTGATAATTTTTGCTTCGAAAACCACGGTTTTCTACAAGAAGCGGTTTGTTGGTCTCTAAAACATTTAAATATTCATCAAAGGTGAGAGGGTTTTGGGCAATAGACACCCCTTTACAAACTTGTTTGTTCGTTTCTCCTTGACAAAAATAACATTTGGAAGCAAGGCAAACTTGGTTTTTTCCTTCATATTCCACCTTCATCTTACCCAAAGTTCTTTTGTCGAAGGCTTCAAAGGAAGAGCAACAAGGTTGCGCGTCCCACTCTTTGTTTTCAATTTTACACTGGATGAAGGCTTCCTCGTGGTTAGAGCACACTTCGGAGGTCAACCATTTTAACTTGTCACAAAAATAATTGGGTTTTAACCCCAGAAAACCCATACTATTAAGCAATTGTAGAAAAAAAATAATTTTCACGTAATTGAGTAATTTTTACCTTCTTTATTTTAAAACTTATTTTAAAAATTGTGTTGGGGCTCATTTTAGTTGTTTTTGGGGATGTGACATATATGTCACACTGGGCCTTTCTGTATGTTTTAGCGGCAAAATCGTAAAAATGTTTTAACTTTTTTTGACACAATAAAACAAAATAACAAAAAAAAAGTATTTTTTAGGAATATTGACAACTGCTACAGACTCTGATCAAACAAAGAAAGTAAAATAACACAATTTAAAAGGTTTGAAAATTTCATGCTTTCAGCTACGAATTTGATAATTTCCGCTGTAGCCGAAAGCATGAAGCCAACAATTTTTAAAAGAAAACTGTTGTCATATGACTTTTAAAAACCAATAAAAATCAGTTTAGAATTATTGCATATGGATTACATTAGGTGTTGCCAATTGTTTTCGTTCCAAAAAATTAAAATTTTAAAAATTAAAAACGTTTAAAGTTTATGTTACACATATGTCACAGAGGGTTCTCTGGGGTTAAATGCAAAGGAACGTAGTCATCTAGATTTTCTCTACTAATGCTAAAATAAATGGAGTCGGTATCGGTTTCTAACAACTCAAAATGACGATCTGGAATATATTTTTTGAAAAACAAATAAAAAATTTTAACATGTGGAGTTTGGAATTTAAATAGACGTTGAGACCAATTTGGATTGGAAGATCATTCACAATTTTGTTCTTTAAACTTTTTACTTCATAAACATCCTTTTTAATTTCATCCAAATGAACGAAACAAGGATCATTGATGGTTTTGTTGACTGTTTCCTCGGAATGGTATGTAATATTTCTGTGCTTTTCTTTATTTAATAAACTAGCGAATAGAGAGAATTCCCAATTAGTTTATTGGTAAGAGCTATCACCGCCTTGGATTTATCTGTGTCGGCCAATCTTCTGGAGTTTACAATTTCTTGTGCCAGAGGAGCAAAACATTTTTGTGGAAAAAATTCGATGAATTCATAAATTTTGGTAATTTTTAATCCCATTTCTAGGTAAAATTTGGCCATTTCCGAGTTAATTAAAAATTTTTCTGCAAAGTAACTACTAATTAAATATATTTTTGTTCTTTTTTTAAAAGGTTATGCTCCTCTGCCACGTTTTGCATATAGTCACTAATGTCTTTTGGAGAAATAAAACTGTTCTTTATTATTAAAGGGAAATCTTTGAATTTTTCTTTTAATTCATTGGGAGTGTGAATGTCAACGATAAGAAAACCGTAGAGTGTTTCGTTTCGAATGCCTTCTATTATTTTTTCAAAAGTTAGTTTTCGTTTGGGAGTTATCGATTTTAGCGTTTTTAGAAAACGAGAAACTTCTGGCTGTTTTCTTATCTTCAACCACTCACACTCCCTCATCTCCACCACGCAAAACCCTTCTTCTTCCAACTTTTTTCTGTTGTCTGCTGTTTCTTTCCGAATATCCTCATGAGGAATGTTTTTCAGGGGGTGTGTCTCTTCCAAAATTCCGTCAGAGTTTCGGTTGGTATTGCATCGATCGCAAGAATGAAAGAAACAACCAAGATATTGGTACACCGTGTTTTGTTGCTCAGAATAACCGTCCACTGGCAAACTATACTTACTCACTCTTCTTTCCCCCATATTGAAACGTGTTTGCAAAAATGTATTTTCTTTGTATGCAACATAACTTAACCACTGATACGATTGAAAACCGAATTTGGAGCAAGGGTCAGGCCGAAAATCTTCTTCTTTTTTGTAACGACAAAAATAGCCAGTAGGGTTTTTCTGAGCAATAGCGTAAAGGTAAAGAGAATTGGCATCCAAACCGAGCACCTTTTTGACAGTTTCAGGATTATCTATTTCGTGGAAGCGGATTTTGGTTTCTCCCGAAATCGCAAGGCGGCAGAAAATCAAGCTTAACCCACCTGTCAATTGAGATCGAAGGGTTTTGTACAGATCCCATGCCGCTTGGAAAACAAACAAAAGAAAGCATTTTTTTCAATTTTTTTCATCATCTGTAGTTTGGCCACTCCGCTAACCGAAAAAGATGTTTTAAATATATCCAAACCTTGTTGTAGATAAGGTCGGAGCAAGTTTTGAACGGCTTGAACAAACGGGACGCAATCCAGAACATTATAGTAAATGAGCATCTCACGTAGAGAGCTCCATCTTTTTTCCGTTCAAGTTTTTACCACCAGATTGTATTCTTCTTGGGTGATATTGGATTTCGAAAGTGAAGAATAAAAATGACTGTATTCGGGCAATCCACTATTTAATTTATCGAGATCAGTCACAATTCATACGGAAAATAAAATTTTCTGAGTTCTGCCCCATAAGCTACCAAAAATTTGCGGTAACTAAAACCGGGGGCCAAAAAATTCTTGATGTCTAAAAACCTTAATTTGGATGTTTTTAAACAAAGATAACTGTTGGTTCTTTTTATAACAAATTGGATGTCTTTTAAAAGAATTTGAATTAATGTGGGTTTAATGAGGTTTAAATCATAGGAAGCCGAATTGAAACCAAGTACAACCAATTCCTTACAATAACAGTTAAATTCGTTTAAAATTTTTTCTTTTCTGACATTTTCACTCCTTTCCAACTGCTCAAACACGTAATTGAATTTTTCTAGAAGAAACTTATAAGAAACTTCTGACAGGGTCTCCAAGTAATTGACTAACTTTTGTACCAACTCTTCTTCACTCCCCTCCGTGACAAAACAAACACCCGATTCGTAGCCAGGGATGTTGCTCGCTACTGCAACGCTCAAAGGGATGTGACAAGCATCCAAAGTTAACATGGAACTATTAGAAATATGTTTTTTGGAAAAATACGCTTCGAAATCATAACACGCAAAGAAAGGAAAATGACGGTCACAGCAGGCACAGCAATCCCTATTTCCTCCAATTTCTCAAAAATAGTGGCAGGATTTTTGTGAATGCCACCAGGAAAAACCTCATGCACCGTGGTGGTACAACTTTTGGTATGTTGATTGTAATGTTTAGAGTTATACCACAACTTATCACAGTGTACGCATTGGTACACACCGCCATAGCTTTCAAAATTTACAATCACACTTAGATGATTTTCGTAAACATTCAATCGCATTGTCTCCTTGTAGAACTCGCGGCTCCGCTGGACCAGTTTAGCAACCTTACCGTCAAGCTCATATGCAATGAGATTCAGTTCAAAACAATCCTCTAAGTGGATAAAATCAAAAAGTTGAACGCCTGCAAAATCTGCAGGCGCCACGTCAAAACGAGTACAATATTTATAAAACAAATTTTTGGCAGTCTTCTCACACCAGCGAGGGTCTGCACCTCGGTGCACTGCCAAACAACGGAAAAAACATAAGTTATCACCAGCATTTACATTTCGTAAACCATGGTTGTTTATAATATAATCCGGTAAATCAACCGGGGCACCAAGAGGGGCATCTTTTAGATGATTTATATAAAAGGTAATGTTGGGAATATTTACAATTTTCCACTTGGTGTCCGGGCGGTTGATTTGATCAAAAAAGGATTCTTCGGCCAACGTATTTAAAAACTCTATTAATTCATGACGACTACTAATCAAGCGAGCAGTAGACATCATCACACTGTTGTTAAAGGATGCATGGTAGTACCGTAAATCATTATTATTAACATTTTTTAAAATATAGCCAAAACTGTAATTTATTTTAAAACGGTTGAATTGAAATTTTAAAATTTGATTAGCAATTTTTCGAATTAATAGTTTTAGATCTTCATTATAATAAAAATTAAAGATGGATTGCACTTTCCCTTTTTTGTAGAAAGTCCAGATACTGGAAAAATGCTTTCTCATGAGGGTATTGATCTCCTCATCTGGGAGGTCTTCCATTTCTAAGAAAAAACAACATTAATTTCAAATCAAACTCTTTTATACAAAAACGTACCATTGTTAGTTGCCACAGGTTTCTTTTTTGGCGGTTCCTCTATGATTTCTACAAAAAATAAAATTTATAGCATCTCAAAATCAAACTGTGAAAATAGACTTACTGCTTGCATTTTCGACTGAATTTTTAGCCAGAATTTCGGATGAATTTTCCGGCGAGGTATCAGTTTATGACCGATCTAACAAAAACCGACATTAGCTTTAAAACAAAAATTTTTTATCACAACGTACCGTTTGAGTTTAGCTCTCCAACTTCAAATAAATTTTTAGCAGAATTCTGGGGTTCTACAACAAAAAAAATTATTTCAAAGTTAACTCACTTTTCATAAAAACTTACCATTGACACTCTTAGAATCAATTTTTGTCTTTTTGGTTGGGGGTGCTTCTCCGCTATCTATGAAAAACAATTGTGTTCATTCCAAATTAAACCGTTAAAATAAATAAACTTACTATTTGCAACCTCGACCAGATTTTCAACCGGAATTTCGAATAAATTTTCCGGCGTCTGTGACCGTTCTAACAAAAACAAAATTAATTTTAAACTAAAATTTTTATTATAAACTGAAGATTTGCATTCGAATAAAACATTTTATTTCAAGATCAAATAAATTAAAAAAAGAAATACTTACTACACATTTTCTGATGCGCTTTCAAGTTATCAGCTCTATAGTAAAAGTTTTGTTGCATTTGTCACAGCAAACTCCAGTTGACTTTTCATGAACGGTTTTCTTGTGACGGCGCATATCACGCTCTCTTGTAAAAGTACTCTCGCAAATATCGCACTTGAACATCTTGAATAGTTCTTCTTTCTTCAATGACTTTAAAGTAGAATAATCAAGTCACCTGAACCATCTGCTTATACGAGTATACCTGTGGAAAGTTATTGCACAACAAACCTGCTGTGTCCTGACTTGCCCTTTGCAGGAAATGGAGTGCTCAAAAACAGGAAACTGGTTAAAGAATTTTCTATTGCGCGCTTAAAAACAGGAAAAGGTTAGGTAGGTTCGTTTTACGAGTGCTTGAAAACAGGAAACTGGTTAAAGAAATTTTCTATTGCGCGCTTAAAAACAGAAAAAGCTTTGACAGATTTTTCTACAGAGTGCTTAAAAACAGGAAACTGTTTAAAGAATTTTCTATTGCGCGCTTAAAAACAGGAAAAGCTTTGACAGATTTTTCTACAGAGTGCTTAAAAACAGAAAACTGGTTGAAGAAATTTTCTATTGCACACTTAAAAACAGGAAAAGGTTAGGTAGGTTCGTTTTACAAGTGTTTAAAAACAGGAAACTGGTTAAAGATTTTTCTATTGCACGCTTAAAAACGGGAAAAGGTTAGGTAGGTTCGTTTTACAAGTCCTTAAAAAACCGGAAAAACTTTGACTTTATTGCTTTAAAATCTTGCAGAATGTCTTAAAATAATCTTATGTTATGTTTTGAAGTCTTGGTTCTGGCTTGGACAAGAAACGAACTCAGAACTACTGCTGTTCTTAGGGTTTGTTTTAATATTATCTTGGGTGGGAGTCAAACTTAGGACCACCGTCTCTCTTAGGATTAAAATTAATATTATATTGGTTGGGAATCAAACTCAGGACTACTGTCTTTTTTAGGTTTAGGTTTTAATTGTCTTGGCTAAAAATTGAAATCAGGACCTTTCTTAGAGTAAGAGTTTATACTGTCTTGGTGGGAGTCAAACTCAGGACCTTTCTTAGAGTAAGGGTTTATACTGTCTTGGTGGGAGTCAAACTCGGATCTTTCTTAGAGTAAGGGTTTATACTGTCTTGGGTGGGAGTCAAACTCAGGACCTTTCTTAGGATTAGGATTTCTACTGTCTTGGTTGGGAGTCAAACTCAGGACCACTGTCTGTCTTAGGTTTAGGTTTTATATTGTCTTGGCTAAGAATTGAACTCAGGATCATCGTCTTGTTGTAGTGCATTTACAGTTTTTTTTTTGTTGTTTTGCTTGACTTTTCATGTCTTGGTCGTTGACAAAAAAAAATATAATCCTTATCCTTATCCTTATCCTTAGGAATAGGAATAAGAATAGAAATAAGATTAGGAATAGCAATAGGATTAGGAAAGGATTAGGAATAGGATTAGGAGAAGGATAAGAAATACGATTAGGATTCGAAATAGAATTAGGATTCGGAATAGAATTAGGATTCGGAATAGGATCCGGATCCGCCACTGCTCTTTAGCGCCACCCTCGCCACCGCGTCTGCGATGACGTCATATGCGCCTGGGCCTGCTCTCTAGCGCCACTAGCGTAAAAACTCGCCAAAATTCTATTTATATATTACTGACAAAGAGCTTGAATTCATTATGAATATTTTATGGACGGAGAAGTTAGTAATTGCTTCAAACTATAATACAATTTTTAGTTAAATAACGTTGTCAAAAATATTGACAAAGAAATGTAATATAGCTATCGTGCTTAAGATCTGGCCTAAAAAATCTGAATTTTTCAAAATATAAAGTTTCTGCCGCCAAAACCGGATTATTAAAAATTGTTACGAAATATTTTGCAAATTCAATGGCGCAAGTTAGACGATAAACCTTTACGTTCAGTCACTTATAAAGAGCAAAAATTCAAAAAATATGTTGCCATTTAGGTCTATTTTGTAACAGTTTATTAACCCATTATATCCCACTGTCCTCATTTGAAGACAGTCTAAAAAATTACAAATATCTTTTTAATGACTGTATTTTGCATAATTTTTCAAGTATAAATCACTTATTGACTCTTTAATTGATTAGGATTAACATTGATATCAATGAAAATAGCCTCCGAAAAGTATGTAATTTCAATTACAAAAATGCATAAAATGAACAAATAAAATCAGTGTTTTATTTTGATCTCTAGTTCACAGTATATTAAATTCTATCACCTAGTACTGAAATATGGTAATCTATACACTATAAATAATTACTTTAGATATAATATATAACAGTTTCGACTCTCTACAAGAGTATATATTGATTATAATAATGCTGTCCTCAAACGAGGACAGTGGGATGCTATGGTATCAGGGCGCTCAAAGTACCAGTGGCGACATGTTCTGACTTGTGCATTCGTTCACAACAAGCAAACAGTTGTAATACTGATACTCTTAACAATTTTGATTCTTCATTCGCAGAGTAAGGTTATTGTAAAGTGAAGCTCTGGATTATCTCTAACTTTAGCTCAGTGTGGTGATTTTATATATCAGAATTACTTGGTCTGTGAACGGCGTTTTGTGAGCAATAAAAACGTAAGTAAATTTATAATGAATTTTTTATTTTGATATCATTTTTTGCCAATACTACTCTAACTGATCTGTAAAATGTCATATCTTCTGAAGTAGTGCACATGGTTGAAGAAATGTCTACACCCAGTTTTTCTTTATTTTCAACAGATGTCTAGAAAACGATTGAAAGCCCTTACAATGGATGAAATAGCAGAAGAGTTGCAAAAGTATGAGAAAAATTCGGACAATGATGACGATGATAATTTTAGTGATGTAATCATAG
The DNA here is from genome assembly GCA_963680785.1 of Diplosoma virens. Lineage (NCBI taxonomy): Eukaryota > Metazoa > Chordata > Ascidiacea > Aplousobranchia > Didemnidae > Diplosoma > Diplosoma virens. Next base: position 7,192,451 of record OY796891.1, read on the forward strand.
TACCACCTGATGTCGATGCACTAACTGACGAGGAAGATATTGCAGACGATGAAATGGGTGATGTCTTAGTTCAAGATGTTCCTGGTACTCTCGAAATACACACCAAAGATAATGATCAAAATGAGGCTGATGTGTCTGATTGTCCCAAACCAACTAAAAAGAGGAAGTTATGTGAATCTGTTCCTAAGTGGAAACATGTTAGCCCAAAATACACTAAAGGGAGAGCAAGAGATGATCATGATCAATCGCATTTGCGTGAAATGAAAGAAGCATTAGAATTTTCAATTCCTGTTGAAATATTCGAGGAACTTATGACACCTGAAATATATGATCACATTGTGAAAGAGACTGTACGATATGCTACCACATATAAAAATGCAATGGACTTTATAATGACCAGTAATGAGTTGAAAGCTTTCATTGGTGTCTTATTACTTTCAAGTTATCATAAATTACCGTCAGAGCGATATTATTGGTCAAACGACGAAGACTTAGGAATATCACTCGTAAAGAATGCATTGTCAAGGAATCGTTTTCAAATGCTGAAAAGTTTCATACATTTTGTTAATAATTCAGAAGCAGAAAATAACAAACATGACAAAGGCTTCAAAATTAGACCGCTCTACACCATGTTGCAAAAGTCCTTCATCAAATTCGGTATTTTTGAGGAAAATTTATCCATTGATGAAATGATTGTTCGCTATTATGGTCACCATTCTCTCAAACAGTTTATACGCGGCAAACCAAACCGTTTTGGATACAAATTTTGGGCATTATGTGGAGTATCAGGATACTGCTATAATTTTGACCTATATTGTGGTAAAGCAACTAACATGGAAGAGAACAATGACTTATTGCTTGGTTCCAAAGTAGTGTTGAACATGCTATCTGTAGTGGAAAATCCACATTCGTACACTGTGTTCTTTGATAATTTATTTACTGATTCTCCACTGCTAGTGCATCTAAGAAATTTAGGATTTCAAGCCACAGGAACAATGAGGGAAAATACTCGTAGGTTGAGCAAGTGTCCTTTGAAAGATTCAAAATTATTGAAAAAAGAAAAAAGAGGAAGCTACGATTACAGGTTCGATTGTAATGAGGAAATCCTTATAGTGAAATGGTTGGATAACAAATGTGTTACTGTAGGTACCAATTACGACACTGTTGAACAAACAAGAACAGTAAAGCGATGGCAGAAAAAAAAAAGCAAAAGGACCTGTTCCACAGCCAAATGTTCTCTATAGCTATAACAAAAACATGGGAGGGGTTGATAAACATGACTGGCTGGTAGGGAAATATTCAGTTGGCATTCGGGGAAAGAAGTGGTACTGGCCTTTGTTTATTCGTATATTAGATATGACGATGGTAAATGCGTGGACTATCTATAAGTTCGTCACAGCAAACGATGATAAAGAGATCTTGAGCCTTCTAGACTTCAAGAGACAAGTCTGTATATCATATCTGAAAGGAGCCGATCACAAGGAGACAACTGGTAGAAAGAAAGTCCAAGGCCCATCTAAAATTGCAACTGATGTTAGATTTGATCGTAAGGAACATTTTTTGCAGAAGCGTAATAAACAACGGAGGTGCCAGAACAAAGACTGTAAAGGCAAACCAAGAACATACTGCAACAAGTGCAATGTAACTTTATGCATGGCTTGCTTTATTCCTTTCCATTCTAAATAAATTATTTTTGTAACAATCTTTGCAAGCTTCGTTCACAAAAGGACTAATTCTTTTTCAAAAGGATGTGATATTATGTGATATTATATATAAGTCATGATTTCTTTATTGTATTTTTTCAATTATAGTTGTATATACCTTATTATCCCAGTGTCCTCATTTGAGGACAGGCTGTATTTTCTTTATTTCTTTAAATAAACATTAAATTGGAGCTTCATCATGTTTTATATTCCTATTTAAGTAAGCTATGAAAAAATTTCAACGAAATTCGCAAAATTAAAAACTTGGGATATAATGGGTTAAGCTTAGTAAAAAAAAATTTTAAATCGTAAAAAGATCAAATAAAATCTGTACACTCATTGTTCTTTATGTTTGTAAAATGATAAAAGTTTTATTACGTTAATGTGTACCAGTGCTAAAATTTTTAACATGGTTTAAGCAGTAAAAATTTTTTTGAGTACGACTTAAAAACATTTTTTTACTGCCATTTTAGAAAACTGTGTGTTTATGTCCACAAACAAAAATTAATTAATTTTTAAACAAGCTGCATAAAGATGAGAAACACCAGACTCGAGTTTCGCTCTTATTAGAGCTCGTCAGTGATGCTTATCTTACCGCGAATCGAACCTGGGACCTGTTTAAACAAGCTGCATAAAGATGAGAAACACCAGACTCGAGTTTATTTTTTAAGACTGCTCGAGACTGCAAAAATTAATTCCAAATTTCTCATAATTCTTCAAATATAAATTAATTAATTGTTGGTTAGTTTAGATAGGCCAAATTTTTTAAAAACGAATAATATCACTTTAAGACAATAGTTTTGTAGGCAAAAGTTTGTTTATCGATTGATGTACAACAAAAAAAAAGCACGCACGCGAAATTCTTTTAAATACTAATACGGTAACATGATGTCAAAACTGCTTATATATGTTAAACTGACAAAATCAAGTATTTTTTTTGATTAAAAAAATTTTGAAACCTTATAAATATCCCTAATTACCGTTAATTCATGTTATAACTATTTTAAGCTTGTTTTTCTTGAGAAAAACTTAGAAACCGAAAACGTTTAAAAAATAAACAATTTTTATAAATTTCCTTTGCTGCTTACTTAAGTATCACAAAATTATAGATATGAATAAAAATTCTGGATAAGAAAATTTTTTTTACCAAAATTGTATTTTATTCTTAGATATCATAAAAATTGTAATAAGTTGCATAAACATCAAAAGTTTAAAGCTTTAATAATTGTTATTTTCAAACTAATTTTGAACTGTCAGACTCTTCGATTCTAACGAAGTAAAAGTAATACCTTAATATCAAATTATTCTCAAAGGTAATCTTTAAAACAATATTAGTCAGAAAAGCTTTTTAATCAAAGAAAGAAGTATTATTGTTATGAGTTTTTTTGATTTAACCTTTATTGAACTATGGAAATCGCAAGAAATTTCTTAAAAGTAACCTTTGTTGAAAATGGCTTCGTTGAAAATAATTATGACTCTGAAACTAACCCAAGAATAAAAAAATGTTATTATGCAAAATTAAGTACTATTATATTTAATTGAAGCGGTAGGTCTGTTATTGTCAACACAACTAATTACAAAAAGAGAATTTTTTATTTAAAAAACGGACACCACGCTGGTGAGAAATATTAGACTCCAGAGAAAGTCGAAAGATGTTTTATAGACTACAAGTCTTAGATTAACAACAGGCTCACTAGCGTACCGAGGGGGAGGCCACTGTGCCATGGCCCCGCCCTCATATTTTAAAAATGAAAAACTGTAAAGCAAAACCAAACAGTTTTAGCAAAAGCAAAGTTGGTTTTTCGCGAGTATTTGGGGTTCGCCCTGGATTTCGATTTTCCGGTGAAAAACCACTTGTTGCTCAGACCACTTACTGGTAGAAATCTGAACTGGACTATCTGATTAAAGTGAAACAGTTATCAAAATTTGTTATGCTCTTGAATTGAAAAAATTTGAAAAGAAACAAATGGTATAGAAACTTGATTTTTGCTTTATAACTAGGGATAAATTGCACAACAAAACCTAAAAAATATTTTTCCATAAACCAATAATTAATAAACAATTAAAAATAAAGGATAAATAAGTAAATAATTGTTGCGAAATTAATTTCAATTTATCTAGTGTTGCTACAATTTGGAAAAGTTCAAAGATTACATGAATTATTAAATGGTTCGTTGGAGCGGCAAAGTTAAGGAAATTAAACAATTACATTATGGAACACCGACAGTGATTTTTAGAAGCAGATCATAAAGCGGACTCTGACAAAAGTCAAGTTTATTGAAAAAAGTTTAGCAACGCGACAGTTTACTAAAACAACAGTTCATCAAAATCATGTTTCTTATTTCGAGGCATGATAAAAAGTGCTTTTGTTTGTAATCGAAGCGGCAGACAGCAAAATTTTACAACCGAATATTGAAAATTTATCTTGGTTTTATTCGTGAAAATGTTAAGCAAAAAAACCCTGACAATTTGTTGCTCACCTATTATACATTAAATGCATGTGCACTGTGTAATTCATGAAACAAAATGAAATATTTTCACCATTGCCATTGTAAACATTTAAATTAACTCGATTGCACTGCATTTGTAATTAGCATCTGTGCCTCAAATAGTTCTTTGAATTAAATTTAAAAATAAGTTTAATTTTTGTTAGCAATGATATAACAACTCAATCCGTTTTTTGTAAATAAATGACATTGAAAAATGATTGAAGTTTTTGAAATCAATCAGTAACTAGAAGATTACGGGTCAGACAAATACAAACTCCAATTGACCGTTTTTATAATTAATTTGAACAAAAATAACTGGTATGTAATTAAAGCAACACAAATATAAATTTAAAAAACCATAATTTGCTTGGACAAGAGACACTATCACGAAGTTAAATTTTTTGGAGTCGAGTGACACGAGCAAACGGGGTTGAACCTCGTTGTGATTTATCAAACAACTTCATGATACCAAGTAGTTTTCCAGAATTAAAAGATCTTTGTCATTAAAAGATGTCATAAGCTGGCAGAATACCAATCCGATTATGGTTTGCCATTATTACGAATTTATTACTCTTTAAAAGTTTTTTAGGGCTTTCTAATTTTAGTTAGAATCGATAGTTTCATCAGCAGCCCTCCTACATTTGATCTATTGCCCAACGACATTATTTGCTTCAAATTAAAAGTATTTTTACTTTGTCTTTAATCGCTACTTGGAGATTGCCTTATTGACAAAGTGGTTTGCAGTTGTTTTTAAGTATGTTAAAAATTTTTAGTCCAGTAACGATGTGGAAAATGTTAGGCCGCAAGGATACACACAGCTAGCCTGCGTAAGATTTGGCCTAAAAAAGCTGAACTATTCAAAGTGGAGAGCTTATTTTGTCATGTATTTTGTAAATTCATTTGTGTAGTTGAGGCAATCAATTTTCTTTAGTAATGCAATATAAAAAACAAATTTTAAACTATACCTGGTGGTTCTTGTTTATGTTGGTAAAAATCGAATAAATTTTGTTCTGAAATTTTTTAAAGAGCAAAAAGATTAAAGAAAAGCACTTTTGCCTTGTTAATTAATGCTTCCAATATAACTGAACTCGAAATCAAAATAAACGATGAGTTGTCTAGAGTTTCCCAGTGGATGAATAAAAATTGTCTTACTATTAATCCCTCCAAGTCGCAAGCTATAATAATACCGCCTTTGCTATCACAAGTAGTTTCGCCGAGCAATATTAATATTAAACTTAATTCTAGTATAATTGCGATTTCAGACAGTATTAATTATTTAGGTGTCCTAATTGATTCCAAATTATTGTTTCATGATCATATTCATAAAATTCGTAGCAAACTCTCTCGTGCAGTTGGTATTTTATGCAAACTAAAAAATTTATTTCCTTTTTGTATCTTAAAAAAACTTTACTTTGCTTTCTTTCATTCACACTTACTATACTGTCTTACAATATGGAGTGCTACATATAAAACTTATCTCGAACCATTAAGAAAATTGCAAAATAAAGCTATGCGAGTCATCAATAATATGCAATGGTCATCAAATTCTGATCCTTTGTTTAGAAAAAACAAAATTTTAAAATTAGATGACTTAATCAAGCTTGAAACTTTAAAATTAATGTTTAATTTAGACAGATGTAAATTACCGACTTCTTTTACAAAATATTTCAAAAAGGTATCTCAAATTCATTTCCGTGTAACCCGTTCATCAGTCAATAATAAGTTATACTTACCAAGATATCAATCCAATCGTTTGCAAAGATCTCTTAAATATAGAGGAGTTAAAGTTTGGAATGATGTTCCTTGTAATTTAAAAAAAAATTGCTACTCCATATATAATTTTGCCTACATGTATAAACGTTATATCTTAAATTCTTATCCTTAAATCCATTAATATTTCAAATCAAACTTATATCTACAGTGGTCCATTTTTTATCTTTTTCTATAACATACGTTTATTTTTATAACTTTAATTAATCGGTGGCTGCTCGACTTGAAGACCAATTAATTATTTTTTGGTCACTTCGCAGTCTCCGCATACATTCGGTATAATTATTACCTTTTTTTTTTTTTTCGTGTAACAAATTACGTCAATTAAACGAACTCATTTTCTTCATTATAATTATTTTTACTGTTATTGTTTTGTGTGCATTATATATTAATACGGAATTGTATGAAATAAACTTGTCTGTCTGTCTGTTTAGTATATTTTAATATCCTAAATTTAATTAAATGCTATGCGCTTGTGGTGAGTTCATTTAGCACACAAGTTAACAAAGCTGATTATTTATTGCAAAGTGAGTCTCATAAAGTAATTTTCAGTAGAATACAAATTACGGCATGGCAAGCACGGAATTAAAAATTTTCAAATTAGTATGGGTCGGTCTGACCGTCTGTCTCTGGTAGTCTGCCCGAATCTGCGGGACTCTCTTTTTCTGTGGTCTTTCTGACTGGTCATGAATGAGTTACAGCATTTAAAAGAACGGTTTAATAAATATTTTTTTTGTTAGCGATTATCTTTTTTTATACAAAACTATCGACTGTTTCTTAGCAACATGCTTCGAGATAAATCAAGCAATAATGGCGCCACAAATCCGACTTTACGAACAGTCAATGCTTACAGAGAAAGCAAAGATAATAAATTAAGTTGTGGAAAATAACACTTTACGATTAAAGGTCTTAGAAACTAAGTTTTTTGAGATTGGTTGTGAACACGAAATCGATAATCCAACGAGCAAATATAACTTTGTATAATATTTTGGACAATAATCACGTCCGAATGCTTTAAGAATTGCTTGTAGGAGATGAGTTTGCTACACGCTTAATCACTTAATCACAAAAGTAAAGAAAAGTATTGCTTCTAATTTAAAAACAATCTTTTATCAAATAATAATGAAATCAGCTTTTTTATAAAATATTTACTTATGTTGACAGAAAAAAGCCTATTGATTTAGCGAACTTTGGTCGTGTCTTTTCAAGGCACCTCATATGATTAATGTACAGTTAAATTTGTTTGTTAATAAATACTAATAACAATAAAAAAAAATAAATGTAAATAAAAATTGAACATGATGCTTTTCAATACAAATGTTTTCAAATAAGGTTAAAACTGTATACATATATTTACTAATCCAAATGCTTTTTCCCGTCAAAAAACTTCTAAAATCGCATAAACAGTAGTACAAAATTGTTATAGGCTTTCGTTGCTTTAATATCATGTATCTTAAAAGTATAATTTTAATCATTATTTTCGTAGCATACCAACCCAAACAGTTTTAACGAGCAGTATATTTTGGCAAAATTTTTTTTTGACGATTGCTCAAATCATAATTTTGTAGCATTTCGTGGAGATGTCCAAATTTAACACAAATTTTGATGTAAAAAACTTTTCTTTTTGATATTCATAACTTTTTTAGTCTGATATGATTAGATGAAATTATTATGTCTTTAACCCTAACCCTAACCCTTATGTTAAAGCTCACGAATCGCAAAATAAAAATTCGACAAAGTAATTTAAAGAAAGATAAAGTTTAAAAAGAAAAGATGCAAGCGATATACAAATTCAAATAAACAAAAAAAAAAAAGCAAATACAGTATAAACAAACTTAAATTATCAATATTTTAAAACTGTGTGATAAATTTTAAAGCAAGGTACTATACAAAATGATGTATTGTATTTGCAGCAATAATAAATAGTTTCTTTTCTATTTCCTTTCGCCGCACAAACGTGGCATCGCCACGCGGGGCGTTTTTTACTTGGTTTCGACGGAATATTTTCTGGAAAATATCGGGCAGTAAGACGCAACAGTGTATTTGAAAAAGACCGTCGCCCCTTTCGAATTCGAATCTTTTCTTAGCTGTAAGTTTCAATGACGCGATCAACTAGCGTTAAAATAAAATTTAACCTTGATATAATTCCGCCAATTTTTTTGTACAAAATGTGAGCATTCAGTACTGCCAAGTCCAAAATGTGCCGAAATTGTTTTTGGTAGTACTTTTTTAGTCGTTTTTGGGCGCTGGGATACGACGATAAAAAACAGTCACTGAGGTCGACACCCCCCATTGTGTTATTGTAATCACAGCAAACGATGGGTTTTATTTTTCTGGTATTTTGATCTTCAATTTCTTTCGTGTTATTATTTTGAAATGTCCTGAGCATAAGTACATCTTTTTTGTCCTTCCACTTCAGTACCATCAAACATCGAGTGAACATTTTTGCGATTTCACCTTTTTCCAATTTCTTAGATACAATTTTTTTCTGTTAGCGCTCTTGCTCTGACTTTACTTTAGAAATGTTTACTTTACTTTAAAAATTACTTTAGAAATGATTGAAATGCTTTTACCGTTGAGCATACGAAAAAGTAAATCTGACCTGAAAGAAAGAATTGCTGCAAACGCAAGAACTATTAAAATAGATTTCTATAGAATACGTCTGATCTAGTTATAATATCCAAAATTTTGAAAGTGATGTCCACAATCAAACAATTTTGCTGCACTTCCGTAAGACCACTTGCTAAATCTAAGCTATAACCACCACACGAGACAAAATGTATTTCAATCAAACTTCTAAAAAAGTTTAAAAGATTTAGATGAAAAACTAAAAATAAAACAATAAAATTTGTCTGGCAAGAGACTGATTTCATTGTAAAAATATTTTTATTGTTGTAATTGTAAAAATCTGTTTTTCGGCTTTCTCACATCGAGACACTAAATAATTGTTTATATTGTTCAGCATCGAGACAATAGCGAGTGCAAAAAGCGAAATAATCCGCGCTGCAAAAAGCTGCCACGAACAAGACTTATATATCTGTCATGCGCACCGAGAGAGCGTCTGGCTGTGACGGATATATACGTCATGTACACTTAACAGATTAAAGTCGCTTTTAAAACTAAGTTTAAAAATTTTTGAACAAGCTTGCTGGTGAAAAACGTCTAATAAGAGTAAACACATTTGTTTTTTTCTAAAATTTTTGTTAGTTTTTATTCATCTTAATTCTAATTTATTATTTGTCGTCCTGAGTTGAATTGCAAACCAACTAATGAACAAAAAAAGTTTATAATGCGCAATTGACACTATCGCAAGCTATTTTATTTGAGCTCTGTGCCGATTACTGTCAACTTAATTAATAACAACAATATTTGTTAGTTTCTTTTAGTGTTTGTTGCTAAAACATATGACAATAAACAGGCGCAAACACAACCATACACACTATTTTAATTTTAGTTAACAACAGGAAGGCTGTGAAGGGACTGTGAGATTGCCAAGTTTTTTTGACATCCTATACTTATGAAAAAACAAAAAGACAGAGCGGTAAAAAAAATAAAAAGACAAAAAAAAACATTATGAATAAAATAGGGTGAAAAATTTTTTAATAAATAGAAAGTAACACATAAAAAAAAACATAGAAAAATAAATAGCTTTAAAAAGCGTGTTTATCCTCAAAGACTTTTTATCTGACACTCATTGGGAGGAATTGTCAAAATGAACTAAAAACAATCCAATCGTCTGATTGGTTAAAAAAGGCGACCAATCAAGTATAGAAAAGAAAAAAAAAAGAGTGCGTCTGATTGGTCAAGATAGGCAACCACTTAGAAGCGAAAGTAAAAAAAGCGTTAAATAATGAGTTTTAGACTGTAAAGAAATTCCTTGTGTCGACATACATTAGGTTGAAAAGATTTGATAAAATTAACTTCAAGAGCGGATAGGTGGAAAGAAGTACGTCGACGAGCAAGAATAGAAAAGTTGGTGTCACTGTATTGGCTGGCATAGGAAGAGTTTTCCAAACGATGCTGTCCAAGAGCAGACTCATAGGCAATGATTTGAGAGGTGCTATTTGTCTTTCAGGCACGGGAATAATTATAGCGGTATTTGAAAGAATGATCGTTTCTGATCGACCTGGGAGCCTGTTGCTCAATGCGTTCCTGCAAACTTTGAGATATACGTCCTACGTACTTCCCAAGTTTGCATTGCATTAGTTGCATCCTTTCGCAGTAATACAAAAATTGATAAATAGTATTATTTTGGTGATGGGAAGGTAATACATCCTTCTTGGCTGCGGGAAGAAGAGGCCTGGTTGTAAAAAAAACACGTGTTTCAACGGCAAAGAACAACGCTAAATGTCTGCAGTAATTTGCTTTGCAAATTTGGTTGAAACATTTCCCAACCATGAAAGATGGAGGTAAACCGGGCATTTCTTAGGTCTATGTTGAGATGAATAATCGAGTATTCTGATCTTCTTGCTAAATGTAGATGTAATAATATGGTTTGGGTAGCCATTATCTAGCAAGGTAGATCAAAGTTTGTTTGCTACTAGAGTAGATGAACAAAGCTCGGTGAATCAGTGTAGCCGTAAGATTGATTTTTTGCTTCATCGGACTAAAACGCTCCCCTTACGTAACACGTTTACAGGTTGATCAGAAACCACCATTCTTACCAAAACCTCTCTAATCTTTCCCGTGTTTGCAAGACAAATAGAACTTCTAAAGTCATTGCCCATGAGTCTGCTATTTGACAACATCTTTTGGAAAACCCTTCTTGTGCCAGCCAATACAGTGACATCAAATTATTCATTCTTTCCCGAGAACGTACTTCTTTCCATCTTTCCTCTCTTGAAGCTACTTTTATCAAATCTTTTTAACCCAATTTATGTCGACACAAGGAATTTCTTTACAGTCTAAAACTCATTTGTTGACTTTTTTTTTACTTTCGCTTTTAATTTGTTACTTCTGTTACCATCAGACAAACTCTCGTTTTTTTTTTCTTTTCTATTCTTGATTGATCGTTTTTTTTAACCAATCAAACTCCTTCTTTCTTTCCTATATAAAAACGATCGAATTGCTTTCAGTTCATTCTGAAAATTTTTTGCGATGAGTGTCAGATAAAAGTCTTCGAGGAATGAACAGGTTTTTTTAAAGCTATCTTAAAGTTTTGTACCGCCAGTCGACTCTTCAACAAAAATATATCGCGCAATGTAAATTATAAAAAAGGCAAGATAGGAACAATAATAAAAAAACAGACATTACTCCACAGTAATCAATTTCAAACTATATTCAAGAAGAATATGATATGTTTTTTTTTAATGTACCAGTTTAAAATTTTTTCGATTCATTTGGAATAAAATTCAATACAGTAGGGCCTGTATATTTGATAAAGCGTTGTAATTTATTAATTGTACTTAAAAGAATGTATGTTTGATCTGTAGTTTAAAATCTGTTAGTACGATTGTGGACGGCTTTTACAAATAAAATTTTTTTTGAAAATTCTGAGGCACACAGTTATTAAATTAATTATGAAGAAAAATAGCAGTATTATACAGTATTTAATTTGTTGCTTTAAGGGAACCCAAGAAAGCATTTAATGTAAAGTAGAATGGCATTATATCTGCAATTACATTTGTTCACAATTCTGATATCTTTATTTTTGTTTTATTATTTAAAAGATGGCATGGATACGTATTACCCTATAAAAGGAGTTTATGGTTAACGTAAAAGTGTACGAGAACATGATCAAAATTGAATAAAAAAACTAATCTAAACAATACTTCAATTTAGAAAAATTTCTTAACCATTTTGCTACTTTAATTTAATAAAATTTACATCGGCCTCAAAACCTAGTTTGTTGTCTAAAATAAAGCCGAGAAGTTAAACCTTGCTCATTGATTTTATAATTTCAATCAAAAATTAATTTTTATTTCTGGTGCAGATAATTTTATTTGGGCAATGTAATTAGCACATGTACTTTGTTGCATTTAAAGTTGATAGTTGTAACCCATTTGCAGATAGTTGCTGTATCAATATCCAATCTTGCTTGCAATTCGTGTGGCGATCATCAACATCAGGTTCTGACATTATCCCTACTGTTTTCGAAGAAACAAGGCAGTTTGTTTGGTAAAAAATAAAAGGTTTTAAAAAAAATTGAGAAATATTTTGATCAGTACAAGATTGGAAAATCAAGAAAAGGATAACGGAAAACTGTTAGCCTGCAAAACGAGGAGGCATACGGTTAATGTTAAAGGCATTAAGACAACCTAAGAATTGTTTTAACACAAAATACATTTTTCTCGTCAGGCATTTCCTCATTTGGTTCTTGAAACAGCTGTTAAAAGCCCCATATTAAAAATAAGCGTTTGATATTAATACTTTAATGAAACGTAATTCATGCAATTTCACTATTTAAATTTCCGAACTTTATGTCCTGTAGACAATATGCGGACCAATAAACATTTTCATTATGCCTGAAGTCTTGCATAACTCGGCTTTCTAATTATAAAAAAAAAAACAACTAGAAAATGTTTTTGAGATAATTTTTAGAAATTGTCTCAAAGACATTTAATTTTTAGAAAAAAAATGTTGTGATAAAACTTAACCATCTTTAAAATGAGATGAATCATAATTTTTTTATGTTCAAATAAATTTTTAATGTCAAACATATCAATTTAAACAAAGAAACTCGATTAGAGTGACAGGTATCCCAGCAGTCTCGTAAATTTGCTTTATTTTATCACTAGTTTGCTTAAATTTTAAATATATTTGTTTAGAAGCGTTTGGTCATTTTTTTAAAGTGTTGATGGTAACTTTTCGACAAAATCAAAAATGTTTTTTTTAATGGTAACCTGTTTGCTCCCTTGTGCCAGTGTACTTGGGCAAGCGAACCGAAATCAGGAATGTCGTTGTTCTTGTGCGACAACAGAACCATTTATAAGGACCGCTGAACAAGGAAGACCGGGTAAAATAGGCCCACCCGGACCACCTGGTCCAATGGGTCTAGTAGGAGCTCCTGGATCGTGCGGATGTGATCCTAACGAGATTGAACGACTAAACTCCACAATTCAAACTTTATTGGGTAAGGAATTGTTGTTTGTAATTTTGATATGAAAACGTTTTTCCAGATACCTTTGTCAGTTCTTGTTAAAAAAACAAAAATTACGTCATCTCTCAATTTCAGTTGAAGAGTCACTATTAAGGGTCACCAAGCGTTTTTCATAAAGGGCCAAATAACTGTGGGGTCGGATACAAACGATTGTATTGTATCATATTTTATAAATCAATAATGTCAAGTATAACAAACAAAATCAATAAAAAATGTTTAATTCAGTGAGATTTATGAAATTATCGTTTATTTTTGAGTATGTTATCAAGGTTTAGATTGGAGTCACGCCCATCCAAGAGAATCGCCTTCAAATGTTTAACAGTCAATCTCGTTCAATGCTCTGACTTCACGTATTTTATTTCATTTTTGACCATGTTTATTCGCAAGTAAAAGTTGTTTCTAACAATGTTGCCATACGAGATGGCAATTTCTTCAGCTTTGGAAACTTATCATCACCTAGGCAGCCGTAAAAATTAACAAGCTGTCTTTCTCTTTAAACAACCTATTTGCTTGTAAATCAATGAGCTCCAACTGTAGTTTGATCGACATATTAGGAGGGTTACATTCAAACAAATTTTGGAATAGCTGTGTCGTTTTTAATTCTGTCTAGATTGGAGAATAAACGCTCAAACAAACACTTCATGTAATCACTTGAAGTCAGACTCAACCTAAGGCGAAGAATCATTAGCAAATTTATCTGTAATGCACTGTGAAAAACTGTTGTTAAATACAAAAAATATAAAATTATGGATATATTTTTTGTAGTATGACAACTGAAATTTAGATATTTACGTATTTATCGTTGTCGTCGTTTGAAAGGACATCCACTCCAGGTCAGACACAAACAGGATTGGCGCAGAGAGTTTATTTTTTTACTATCCCAGGCTTCTGTACTGTCCGGGTCAGATGCTAGCAGTGATGTTGTAAAGCCAGGATTGAGTTTCGTCATCCAAACTGTCAGACCGCGTGCTCCATGGGGTGCCTGATATAAGGAGCACCTTATTAGAACATGATCTGCGGTTTGTTCAGAGGCGCCGCAGGCTCAATTCGGTGAAGGAGCGAGATCCCATTTGTGCATGGACTAATGGAATAGCCCAACACCAGTCAGCAGGCGATTGAGCTTAACCCAAACTGCTCGGGGCAAGCTCATTTCAACAGGCCTGGCACTGGTCCTGGATATATGAAAACAGGGAGCCTGGATATATTTTCGCAATACTCCGCGTTCTCTCTATAGTTCGTCGACTGAGACGCGCGGATGCCAAGTCCGGCAATTTGTTTAAAAGATTCCGCGCAGCTGACACAAACGAGCGTCTAGATATTATACTCTCTTAGCGAGCATCTGAGGACCCACTTAAAGGACCATAAAGGATATGATCAAGGTCCAGTGATCCACGGTAGACCAAGGAAAGTGTTGCTCCTAGTCGGAGAAGCTCAGCTGGCTGGATGACTGAAAATATGAGTAAGTGGTCCATTGGAGTGGGACACAGGCATCCAGTGACCATGCACTAGCCGTCATTCTAGACACTGTTTATAAAGTGAGTATGAGCGCTGCAACACCAGACTGGTGCGCAGTACTCAGCTGTTGAGTAGAGTATTGGCAACAGTCTGGTGTCTCAGTACTCTACACAATATTTATTTCTATATTGCTATAAGCCATTAAATTTGGATTCTTTGAGATAACATGCGGAGGGCCGGAAGAAATTATGCAGTAAATTGCATTCGGCCCACAGGCCGTAGTTTAGTGACCTCTGGATTAGATTCACAAACAAAAAACAATCCAAAACAAGACTGTACCAGGACAAAATACTTTTTATTACTTTCTTCAGCTATTTTGTTGGAAGTAGATGCTGCTAGTAATCCTCTAGCCTGGACTTAGTTTCAAGCTTCTTAATTCAAAATTGTCAATCATTGTTTTATTTTATATTGCCTAAATATATAATATACATTTAATGCATGTGATGTGGCGTAATCAAAGAGTATATAAGAAACAACTTGATGTAATAGAATTGAAAGGTAAATGTGATGCTCTTTTTTATCGTTATTAGTCTTTATAACAAAAAACAAAAATATGCGACTTTTTAAAAAAAACTACAAAAGAAATATTTTTAATGAAACATAACTCAGGCAATTTCACTATTTAAAATTCCCTGTAGACAATATACGACCAATAAACATTTTTTGTTCTTTATTCGGAGACCTTTATTCAACATTAAAGCAATTAATGCGGAAGTCATTAAATAACTTGGCTTTTTATTTTCAAGAGAAAAAAGGACTAAAAAAAGGATAATTTTTAGAAATTGTCTCAAAAATATTTTATCTAAAAAAAAAGGTTTTGATAAAACTTAAGCATCTTTAAAATGAGATGAATCATAATTTTTTTATGTTCAAATAAATTTTTAATGTCAACCTAATGTATATCAATTTGAACAAAAACACTCGATTAGAGTGACAGGTATCCCAGCAATCTCGCAAATTTGCGTTATTTTATCACTAGTTTGCTCAAATTTTAACTATATTTTTTTAGAAACGTTTGGTCATTTTTTTAAAGTGTTGGTGGTAGCTTTCCAATGAAATCAAAAATGTTGTTTTTAATGGCGGCTTGTTTGTTTGCTTGAGCCAGTGTACTTGGGCAAACAAACCAAAATCAGGAATATCGTTGTTCTTATGCGACAACAGAACCATTTATAAAGACCGCTGAACAGGAAAGAACGGGTAAAGTGGGCTCGCCTGGCCCATCTGGCCCAATGGGTTCCTGGATTGTGCGGATGTAGGCTATTTTTTATCTATATAGGCCATTTATCAGGATGTAGGCTATGTAGTCTATTTCATCATGCGGACATAGGCTATTTTATTTTTGACAATGTTTGCTCACAAGCATAAGCTGTTTCAAACAATGTTGCCATACGAGATGGCAATTTCTTCAGCTTTGGAAACTTATCATCACCTAGGCAGCCGTAAAAATTAACAAGCTGTCTTTCTCTTTAAACAACCTATTTGCTTGTAAATCAGTGAGCTCCGACTGTAGTTTGATCGACATATTAGGAGGGTTACATTCAAACAAATTTTGGAATAGCTGTGTTGTTTTTAATTCTGTCTAGATTGGAGAATAAACGCTCAAACAAATCACTTCATGTAATCACTTGAAGTCAGACTCAACCTAAGGCAAAGAATCATTAGCAAATTTATCTGTAATGCACTGTGAAAAACTGTTGTTAAAAACAAAAAATATAAAATTATGGGTATATTTTTTGTAGCATGACAATTGAAATTTTGATGTATATTTTTCGTTGTCGTTGTTTGAAAGGACATCCACTCCAGGTCAGACACAAACAGGATTGGCGCCGAGGGTTTATTTTTTTACCATCCCAGGCTTCTGTACTGTCCGGGTCAGATGCTAGCAGTGATGTTGTTAAGTCAGCACTGATTTTCTTTTGCAAAATTGTCAAATCGCGTACTCCATGTGGTGCCTGATTTATGGGGCACGCTATTAGAACATGGTCTGCGGTTTGTTCAGAGGTGCCGCACTCGCAATTCGGTGAAGGAGCGAGACCCCGTTTGTGCATGGACTAATAGAATCGCCCAACACCAGCCCGGGCATAGTTGAGGTTAACCCAAGCTGCTCGGGGCAAGCTCATTTCAACAGGCCTGGGACTAGTCCTGGGTATGAAAACAGGGAGCCTGAATGTATTCTCGCAGTATTCTGCGTTCTATCTACAGTCCGTCCACTGAGAAGCGCGGATGTCAAGTCCGGCAAGTTGTTTAAAAGATTTTACCTAGCTGGCACAAGTGGGCGTCTAGATCTTACTCTCTCTTGGCCAGCATGTGAGAACCCACTTAACCTTTTCAGGACCAATGTAACGCATATGTTACATACATGTTTTGATATTTTTGAGCTCGTGCTTGAAGTATTTCAAACCTTTTTTTCCTTTTTAGCTACGTTGCCAGAGAAAGTTATTTTTTGACTAACAGTCTCCAAACTCGTTTATAATGAAAAAAAAGTTTAAAATACTTTAAGCACGTGGTCGAAAATACCAAAAACGCTTACGTAACATATGTATTACATTGGTTTTGAAAGGGTAAAAAGACCATACAGGATGTTTGTTGATGATCAGGGCTCAAGAGATCCACGGTAAGCCAAGGAGAATGACGCTCAAGTCGGCGAAGCTCAGCTGGCTGGATGACTGAAAGTATGAGTAGGTGGTCCGTTGCAGTGGGACGCAGGCATCCAGTGACTGTGCGCAAGGCATCATTCAGGAGCCTGTCTGTGAGGCAAGTGTGAGCGCTGTGACACCAGACTAGTGCGCAGTACTCAGATGTTGAGTAGTGTACCGAGTACCAGTCTTGTGTCGCAATACTCTACTCAATATTTATTTTTGTATTACTATTACGTTTATCTTCTTTGAGATAACATGCGGCGGGACGGAAGAAATTATGCAGTTAACTGCATTCGGCCCACGGGCCGTAGTTTGATGACCCCAGGATTAGATTCACAACCCAAAAGCGATCCAAAGCAAGACTGTACCAGGACGAAATACTTTTTATTCTTTTCTAAGGCTGTTTTGTTGGAACAGATGCTGCTAGTAATCCTCTAACCTAGATTTAGTTTCAAGTTTCTTGATTCAAAATTGTCAACCATCTTTTTTTTTTTTTTTGCCTAAATATATAACATACATCTAATGCATGTGATGTAGAGTAAGAAAGACTATATAAGAATCAACTTGATGTAACAAATGGAAGAAGTAATATAATGCTCTTTTTTTTTTCTTTATTAATCTTCATAACAAAAACTAAAAATATGCGACGTTTTTAAAAAAACTACAAAATAAATATCTTAAAAAATAGTTTTACCTTTTTGTGTTTTTTGACATTTCTCGATTGCGCAACTACTTATTTTAAATTTTTTAAAGTTTCTTGAAAAACAAACTTAATTTTTTTTTGTTTAATTACAGAAAAAAAAAGTTCTTTAACTTTGATTTCAAATTCGTTCCTTGGGAAAGTAGGGGTAACAAAATGACAATTGTTGTTAAACTTTGATTTGTTCATTTATTTAAAAACAAGCCGCTATCAAATACAGATTGAACGAAAAATTGTTTTACTGAAAAATTGTTTAGTAAAACCTTGATGTAAGAAAACTTTTATGAATTGAAAATTGTGATTTATCAATTAACATAAAAACAATTATTGTTTTATTTTATTTTAGGAGAAGTCAAAAAATTTTCTACTATATTTGTTCGGAATCAACATTTATTTCCTAAATGTAAGTAGCCAAGTATAAAACTGCTTTATAGCTTGGAAAGCTGCTTTGAAGTTTTTCTCACCATTGAAACAATAAGTTTTTCGATAACAAGGTATAATATTGCAAAAAGAAGCAATTTTATAAAACTTATGTCTTGTTTTGTTAACTTTCGCTTTTAAACTTTTTCTGAAGCAACAATTATTTGATAAATTAATGAAGATATAGAATAGAATCAAGAAGGTGCACATATTAAACACAAAAAAACTGTTAGCCATCTCGAATCAAACATAGGGTGCTTTTCACCGCTTGGTAGCTTAGAACAAAATTTTCTTACTGCAAAGTTCAGCATCGTCTCTATCTACAACTAAACGGCTCATTGTGATAATATTCTCACGGTGAGCAAAGTGATTTAAGGTGAGCTCTTAAAAAAAAAAGCCCTTTACAAAAATTTTTTGAATTATTACCTATAATAGCTACACCTTTTAATGAAATGGAAGCAACAATGCCACTAATGTCATGCAAAGAAGAATTAATTTAATTTTTTTTCATTTTGATTTGATCTCACAATTTTCCTACTAACTCGCAGAAAAGCGTTTGAGGTGCTATACAAGGATATAGGCATATAGACATACAAGGCAAGCAATTACCCTACTTGCTTCCCGAAATACTAAGAACCAGGACTACAGCGAATGCTGACAAATTGTTTTATTTTAATATTTTTAAAACATAAAAACTAAAAAATCTAAAGATTGTGAATGCATTCAACTATGCACAATTAGTTTTTACAAATACGTAATATTCATCGATTGAGTTATTAGTCGATCACTTTGATGGCTAAAAAAAGTTTTAATTGTAAACTATGGTGGATACAGTTACATTTTAATTAGCAAAGTCTAGTAAAAATAACGTAGCCTATTGTGAAGCAAAAAATAATAATAATTTCTCTTTATCCATGCAATAGAGAGGTTATTGGTTACTTTAAACTATAAAGCATTGAAAAACAGTCTAATAAAGCCATAAATTCAATCTATTGTATTAGAAAGTAAGTGTCCAATTTCCCTTTTTTAAATACGCTATTGACGTAACTATAAAATTTTTCACTTGCTCATTTTTGCTTTAAAATTTTTTATGACAACGTTTTTGTGATGGAGTCGCAAAACTGCCTCGTCCTCGTCCAGCTCCTTACAAACGCGCCTCACGACCAGCACGAAACTTTATGGTTTTATTTTTATCAATACAAGTGATATTGATACACTAGTCGGAAAGCGGCTTTCTATAAAACAATTCAGGCAAATTAAAATTATCGCCTAAACACATTGCCCACACACTCACCGACGACGTTAGGCGGACAAGCAAAGTCAAAAAGTCAACAGGACTAACAAATCACTACCAGTAGTAGACAATGTTCAAAGGGACTAATAATTGTTAGCAGCAAAATATCACATCGAAATTTTGCAATTAAAGTTCAATCTCTCTTCGATCACCAGGCGTATCTCACCAGTGCCAAAAAAGTAAGGCAGTTTTTGTACAAAAAACAAAGTGGCAAGGAACTATTGCCCAATAGATCGTGGCGTCACTTGATGCCAAACAGCCACGCGAGAAAGCATAAAAAGGCAGCGCTGATTACTCGGCGCAAAATTAAAAGGCGCATTGGTTCGAAACCCTTTAGCAATTACCAAAGTGGCAAACATTTACGCGTACGACGTAACAGTTTTTTCTATTTCAAGATAAATACATGATAAAGACAAACGAAAAATAGCAATCGATAGCTCTATCTGTAACGGATTTTAAACTAAAAAAATGATTTTCTCAGAAATGTCACCTTAGCTTGCCTGTTTTGGGTCGTCGATATTTAGTTCTTTTCTATAAGAGATTTCTACTTAAATCACTCTTTTATGAAGTAATCAATAAGGAAGGATTGCAGCAATGAATTTTCAAATATTGAAAAAAATATTTTTTAAAATTTGAAGTAGATTTTAATTAATTTATCGTTCTCGAGATCAACCTCTTTGAGTCCAACTAGCGGTAGTTACATTTATCTCACAAGATTATTAAATTACTAGTTATGATTTTTAATATACAATTTTGTCGGCAGCAGGGTCAAGTCCAAATCCGACGTTTTCACGCAAGACATAAATTTTATTCAAAAGCGGAGTGAAGACAAAAAAGATCATCAAATAGGCTTCGGATGTTATTTTTTGTCTTGTGAAAAACTTTTTTATCGTTTTAGACTTTTAAATGAGATTTAAGGCGGTTTATGTAAAAAATTCAGTTTTTGGAGGTCCGTAGATTTTCATAAAATTAGCCCAAAAAATGTCTTCCCTTTACGTGTAACACTACACCCGAACTGCATCTGACGACCTTTGTTTCGGTCTTCACTCAACTTTCGAAAAAATTTTTATGCATCAACGTCAAGCTAAGACTTTTTTAGGGTAATGCGTTTACCATTAACAGTTTTTACAATCTGGATAGAGTAAAATGTAGATAAAAATTATTCTTTAAATAAAAATTCTTGTAGACTCCCCTCGATAGGTCGCTACAAACCCTTTAGTCCGTAGAATTTCAGTTTAGAAACACTTCTTTGAGAGATTCAGCTTTATTAAGGATTTTCTCTGAATCCTTATTCTAACGCGCAACCAACGAGCTAAGAATGAAAGCAGGAAGCATGGAAGTACTCTCACAGTGCCTTGTTTCTATTATAATTTGTCAATTAGGCAGCCCGAATTACCGATTCGGCAAAAAAGTTTAATAATTTTGCATAGCTGACACAAATCAGCGTTTAGATCTTAGTCTTTCTTGGAAGGGATCTGGAGATCCGCTAGACCATGCAGTGTAATTTCAGATTCTGGAGTACACGGGCTACCCCAGAAAATTGCCGCGCCTAGTCGGTTAAGGTCAGCTGTATGGATGCCTAAAGGAATGTAAGTGGATAAGACAAAAGCAACCAGTGAGAATGTACGTTTAAGTCACTAATTTGAGGCCGGTCAGTGCGTTGCAACTCCAGATGATAATCAAATAAAAGTGAGCGACTTCTCAGTTTTACTTCAATATGCAATAGTTCGGACTGGCAAGAATAAACAAGGTTTACCATTGCTGAAAACTTTTAGATTACGATTGGCGTCTGGATTATTTAAATGAAAGACTTCAGCTGCACTTTTAGTGTCACAACTTTACTCAAGAATCCAAAAAGACCAGTTGAACTTGGCAAGCCAAATAACAGCGCTGAAGCAAAGCTGTGTTTGTTTTTGTTTATACCGGCACAAAAAATAGTTTGCAGCGAGACTGAAGTTCTTAATACTGTTAGTTCTAGCTAAGCACGAATGAATTCTCTCAAAAACTTCTCTCAACAGATAGCAAGAAAGGAACTAACTATAAAAAATAGTTTCTAACTATAAAAAATATATTATTCAGAAAATCAAACAAGCTTGATCAACTCTCCACTCACAAACTTCATAAACTTCAAAGCAATTTACAGCTTTAACAGTTACTACGAATAGTCACCCAACATTTCGCTGACGAACGTTAAGTATAATTAGCGCCCCGAGGAGTAGTATTTAACTTGATAATTCGTCAAAACAATTTTATCTCACTATAGAATTAACTCCTAAGGCCTCAAAGCTTGACCCTTGATTAATTAAACACTTAAAGAATGCCATGCAGGCAACCAGTACACAAAGTAACTTCTACACTTAAACTAGGCTTAGAACTCAAATGAATTAAAAGCAAACTGCAAGCTATGTATATGAATCAGCAAAATTTTTTAGCTAGAAAGGTAATACATCGAAACAAACTCGAAATCTTTAATTAATTATTTTGCTAATTTTAGTCATTGAGTAAAGCGTTTTATGACGTCACAAATACGATCGCAAGACCAAATACAAAACTAGTAATGAAACGTACAAAATAGTTGGCAATGCTAGAAAGTACGTAATCGCTGCCACACTGTTGTCGCAAATCGCTTAAAAATTTCAGTCAATCAATGCGCTTTGAATAAAACAGTAAAGCGACTCCTTGTAATTACTTTTGTAAAAACAACTTGCAGAAAGCTCGTAAATTAAGTAATTCTATTACAACGTAACAATGGAGAATATGACATCATAATTAAAAACTTAAAAAACTGCAAGACTGAAAATAAATTGTAAGCTTATAAATTAAAAATTGTGATTAAGAATGAAGTGCAATATTTAGCATGACTACGTTTCAACCTCCAAGCCTAAACTAACGTTGAAGTGTTGTAGAATGTCTAAACTCTAGATCAGGGGCTCTCAAAAAGGACACGGTGCTTTTACCGGGAGGGGGCATGAGAAGCACCGCAGCAACGACAAGCCACCTCAACGTGGTGATGCAGTCCCCTTTCTTCCCTGGAAAGGGTCGAAATGGTTTTTTAATTCCCCGAGGGTCTCATCCTCGGGCGATTTTCCTTTGGACAACTCTTCTCGTTTTTATCCCTGCTGTCCAATGCGCGGTCACATATGGACAGCATTCTTAAACCCAATTGACCGCCCCCTATTTTTTCTACTTTCTTTCCGATAACTCTTCTTAGTCCCTTCTACCACCCCAAACCTCTTCTTTACCTATCCCACTTACCGTTGATTTTTATCCTTATGCTCCTTCTCTTCAGCGATGGCATTCATCCTAACCCTAACCCTATAGACCCCTGCTCCGTCTGCTCTCGTAGAGTGACCTGGGGAAACATATCGGTACAATGTATCAACTGTCTCTCAGGGTACATTTCTCCTGCTCTGATCTTTCTCCTGCTGACTTTTGTAAAATCTCCTCGGGACACTCTTGGACTTGCCCAATGTGCGCATCCTCCTTTCAACCTCCCCTCCCTCTCACATCCTAACCCTGTACCTTCATTCATGAACACTCCAAATCCCCCATCCTCACTCACAAACACCCACAAAACCATATATTCAAAAATAAACTCCCCCAAAACAATCATGAATAACCCCACCGAACTAATGTTTAATTACCCTCCCTCAGCATCATCTATACCTCTTGCTCAGATCCAACATATCATCTCTCCTCTCACGCAATCTTCTTTCCATCCTTCCTCTCCCTCTCGAAACAATCTTCAAATCCTACAGTGGAATATACATGTAGAATGCTAATGGGATTAGAATGAATGCTAATGGGATTCACCCCCGTCGTATTGAACTCATACCATTTCTCTCTCAAAATCAGTATGATCTCATCTTCGTGCAAGAGTCGCACCTCTTCTCTGACTCCACTTTCCGCATACTCGGCTACAAAACCCTCCAAAAAAACCGTTCTATGACAAGGAGAGGAACCACCATCTCTACGGGAAACCTAGGAGGTAGTGTACTCATACTTGTTGAAAACGGTCTAACCTACACTTCACTCTCCACACAATCCCTCTCCTCCCTCGATCCCAGCTCCGATTATTTAGCTGTCACAGTTAAAATAAAAGGAGCCTCACCTATACACCTTTTCAATGTCTACAGTATGTCCTTCCTATCCGCTCTTCTTCCTCCGATTCTCGCCCAAAATCCTTCTCACCCTTCGTCTTACCATCATCATCTCTTACCATACATTTTTGGCGAATTTAACGGCCATCATTCATTCTGGGACTCCCACTCACCGGAAGACCAATCAGGCAAAGATCTGTTTGACTTGCTCCTTTCTTCTGATCTTTTACCTCTTAACAACCCCGAACATCATACTCTGCTACACTGTGCCACCGGAAACCGCTCCTCCCCTAATCTCTCTCTGGTTCCTGCCCAATTAGCCTCTAAATGCTCATGGCAGCCCCTCAAGGACCTCGGCTCAGATCATCTTCTTATCTCTATCACTATTCCTACTTCCTTTTTAGTTAACTCTGTCCACCGCCCCTCTCATTTAACTACAATAACGCTCGCTGGGACGATTAGCTTACTTATATTGATACCCACTGCCCTCCTCCCTCTAACTTTACAACACTCTCTCTTTCTGAAGCCACCCACACCTTTACCAAACTTCTCAATGATGTTACCACTTCTGCCATTCTTTCGGCAGCATCAACCGCCCTGCTAAAGCCTGGTGGTCTTTTGAAGTCGCAGATGCCGTTGCGAAACGCCAAAAGGCATTTGCAAAAGCACACTGTTCTGAAGAAAACCGCCAAAACTATATCTCTATTAGTAGATATACCTTCACTGTGATACCTAAGGCTAAAGCTAAGTCATGGCAGAAAACTTGCTTTAGCCTTTCTCCTAAAACCCGTCCCAGTAAAGTCTTTTCTCTACTTCGGTCCTTCTCTGGCTCCTTCTCCGCAACTTCATCTGACCTCCCAACTTCCCAAGTTGCCATACCCCTGTAGATTTTGTCAATCATCTCTCTTCCACATCTACAGTCCCATTTCTCTACTCAAACCACAAAACTTTTTCGAAGCACCGAGAAAGGTCAGATAAATCATATAAGAACTGCACACTGCAACACCCTGCACTCTACTTTCTGCTCACCATTCTCCTCTCTTGAACTCTCAACCTCAACCTCTTTAGGCCCTGATTAAATTACCTACCCTCTTTTAACCCACCTCCCACAATCAGCGTTACATTTTCTTCTATATATCTTCAACCTTTCTTGGTTAACTCACACTTTCCTGTCTACCTGGAAGCAATCAACAATTATCCCCATTCTCAAACCCGGAAAATCCTCTGCCTTACCTTCCTCATATAGACCCATCTCTCTCACTTCCTGTACCTCCAAACCCCTTTTGAAGGAATGGTTTTAGGACGACTAACCTATTTTCTAGAACAACAAGGCACTCTCTCACCCGTGCAAGTTGGTTTTAGACCTGGTAGATCAACTGTAGATCAGGTTTTCCTTCTCTCACAGTCAATCGCAGATTCCTTCCACCAATCTAAACCAGGCGCAAATACAATCCTCGCCACTGTGGATTTTGCGAAAGCTTTTGACTCAGTTTGGCATTCTACTCTCCTCTCTAAGCTCCTCTCTTAAGATCTTTCTTTTTGCTTTCTCGAATGGATACGATCCTATCTCTCAGATCGCCGTGCGAAAGTCCGCATCTGTAATTCATACAGTCGTCCTTTCCGTCTCCAAAGAGGAGTTTCTCAAGGTTCAGTTCTTGGATTAGTTCTCTTCTCTTTATATATCAATGACCTTCCTACTGTCTTGCCTACATCTGTTAAGACCTCACTCTATGCAGATGACCAACCCATTTGGGCCTCCTCCCCGAGTGTTGAGTGTGCAACTTCCACAGTACAAGTTGCCCTGAGCAGACTGGTGGAATGGTCCTCAAAGTGGCGCCTTCCTCTCAACCCTCAAATGTGAAACATCCTTCTTTAGCCTAGACCCCTACAAATGACGTATACAACCCTCTCTATACATTTTTAACAGTTAATACCACACTTAAATTTAACCCTCATCCAACCTTTTTTGGTGTAACCTTCGACAGCACTCTTTCTTTCAAACATCATGTCCTATCCCTACGGAAAAAGTTTCACAGCCAATTCCGTGCTTTCCGCTCTATCGCCTCTGCCTCCTGGCCCCTCAAAAGAATCCTTATGCACTTTATACAAAGCCTTCATTCGCCTCATACTTACCTATGCTTCCCCAGGCTGGTTCCCCCTTCTCATCTCCTATCCACATCACCTCCGTGGAGAGGATACGTAGATCTTTCTGTAGAGTAATCACAGGCTGTCTATCGTCCAATCCTATCCCTCTACTTCATATAGAAGCACTTCTTCCCCCACTACGCATCACCCTCACCCACCAATCCTTCTCCTTCTTTGAACGAGCCTCCGACTACCTTCTACCTTTTCCCTAGCCTCTCTAGCAAATTCTAACTCCTGCAAACGTCTCAAGAAAAGCTCATGGAGATCCTTCTCGAGATCACATAACCTTACTCCTAACCTAAACCTTGCTCATAAACCTTTAATCCTGTGCCCTCCTAAACCCCCCAGGTCTACCCCATCTACTTACACAACCTCACTCCACCTCTCATCCCCATGCTCTTGTAAAGACCCCCTCTCTTTGAAACACTACAGCTACTTCCCATCTTTCCTCCCTATCTCTGCCTGACTGACGGTTCGGTACCTGGTGGGCTGGGACAGGTTGTGCAGGGATTCACATTAAGTGTGCAAAGTGTGTCACTGCTACCTCGCTCTCCTTCTCGATTGGTCTCTGGGCTACCAGTTACAATGCCGAGACTTTCGCTATCCTACGTGCTCTTAAGTGGTGTATCTCTTACTCCATAACATGTTACTTTAAATCCATCACCTTACTTTCTGATTCTTTATCTGTCTTATCCACCCTCTCTGCTCCTTTACCATACTTTACTCCCTATCCGACACACAATCTATTCTCAATTCTCTATCCAAATCCAAGGTAGACCATTTACAATGGATACCTGGTCACTCTTCCCTCCCAGGTAACGACTTAGCTGACTCTCTAGATAAAGTCGGAGCCTCTCTCAATTCCTCCAAAATATCAGTGACCCTCTCACCTCTTATTTTCTCACAAAGATTATCCCTCTACACCAGTTGGAGATGCAGTGTCCAATCTGGTCTCTTTCAACAACAAATCCCTCCAGTATCTCCCGAAAAACTTACTCTCTCTCGCTCCGCTTGCTGTGTTCTCTCCCGTTTATGCTGCAACAAGCACAGCACTCTCCTTAACACTTATCTACACAGGGTTTGTCGAACCGAGACTCCTTCATGCAGCAACTGTGGTTCTAAATCACAGGACCTTTCACATTTCGTGCTAGACACGCCCTGTACTGGACCATCTGCGTCGGGCCATATTTGGCCATTCCCTATCACTTCTGGACCTCTGGTACCGTCCGTTGGGAGTCGCCGGATTACTGGGACTCCGCGGAATTGATCCGCGCCCCCATCCCCAAAAATAGGTCGGGTAAACCCACCACCACCACCAAGAGAAGCCTTTTTCTTGTCTTCACTAGCGTTTTGGGACAAAAATAAAAAATCGGAGGCAGTTTCAAAGTGATAACCTTTTTTTTGTTGGTTTTCACTTGATTTTCGAGCGATGTTTTAAGCAAGGAGCCACGGGTATTGAGAGTGTCTGAAAAGGGGCCACAAACTACCAAAACCACTGATATAGACTTAACTCCCTGTTGTAGACTAAGGCAAGCAAATAAACATTAGCTTTGTTCAACTGAATCACGCTGCATCTACCAACTGTGATAACAGCAACTAAAACATAGGAATTTTTCCATGCGCGTAACTTCCAAGATAGCCGTAAGCATACTATGAATTATGCAGGGAGATGACGTGTGATTAGCACCGTACACGCGCGCACAGTGCGAGTTCGATTACATGACATTCACCCCCGCTCGCAAGAAAGTAAGGATTACGTTACAGAGAAAAGCATACACGAAAATAGGTAGGGCTAAGAAAATAAACACTAAGCAAAACAGACAACTAATCGTACTCTAATCTATCGGGGGGTCAGTAACAGTAACCTCGCGGCCTTCGGGTGATTGTGCAACGTCTTAAGTGGGATTAGTATGGAGCAAATCCATTTCTTCTACCACAGGATGATACTTATCTCGTACATGTTTACGCATATACACAGATCCAGGTTCGGTCATCCAGATTGGAGCGTTGGTACCAAACATTGAACGACGGGAAAATTTTAAAAAACGATCATGGGGAACTTCATTGGTAGCTGTGCAAAGTAATGATCACAATGAGTGAAGAATTTCTGGGATAACCATCTCCCAATTGCGAAGAGCCAGTTTTATAGTGTTCCAAATTATGTCATTAAAAGTTCGCACTGAGAATTACCACGAGGGTTAATACACAGAGGAAAATTTACTCGCGATTCTCCGTTCGTTTAAAAATTCCTTAATCTCATTCGATACAAATGACTTTGCATTATCACTGTGCACAATAGCAGGAAAACCAAAAAAGCACGATATAACTGTGCGAGAACTTTACAGGCAAAAACAAAGGAAAATCGTGAAAACTCATCAACAACAGTAAAAATGTAATGACTTTTGGTTTTTGAAAGCCGAGGACATTTAAAATCCATACTTAACCTTTCGAAATGTTGCGAACTTTTAATCAAATTCACAATAGGCCAGTGGTTCAACCAGGGGTTCGCGGATCCCTGGGATAAAAACCGCAATGCGTTTTATGTTGTTCTGTTCTCAGCAACAATGCAATTAAGCCATCAAAGCTTAAGCGTTACCTGCAGCAGAAGCACCCAGACATGTAGAAAAAGACTTAGACTTTTTTCAAGGACTAAAACTCTTGTTTAAACGGCAAAAATTAGATGCTAGTGGATATTTGAAGAACAGATCACTGCAAGCTGACGGCTTCTTTTGAAGTGGCATTACATATAGCTCAGAAAAAAAGCCCCTTACCATCGGAGAAACCCTTGTAAAACCATGTGCGGTAGATATGGTGAAGTTGCTTTTAGAAGAAACAAGTGCCTTTATTCAACCACACAATTAAGAAGCGTATCTGCTTATGTCAACAGACGTCAAACAGCAAGTTATAGCAGAAATCAGATCTTCTCCCATGTTCGCTATGCAACTCGACGAATCAACAGATGTTGCATCATACTCGCAGCTCTTTGTGGTTTTTCGATACATACAAAAAGAGGATGTTAAAGAAGAGTTTTTGTATTGTAATTCTTCGAAAACTACAGCAACAGCTCAAGATGTGATGAACAACATCTCAAAGTTTTATGAAACGCAAGGTTTGCAGTGGGGAAAACTTTGTAGCGTATGTACGGATAGAGCCTTGGTAATGCTTGGGTGCAAATCTGGTTTCCAAATGTATGTCAAAGAAAGGAAATGTAATGGTATGGACGTTGGCACTGGGGGAGAGCAACAAGAGGCGTTGGTATCTCTGGATTCTAAATTTTTTATATAAAATACAGCTTTTGATAAGTTTTAACCATCTTGCCTCTTTCTAGATATACTTCACGCCTATCTTGCTCCTCTAAAATTGGTTCAGCCGGCGCCCATGGTCAAGCGGTCCGCGATTTCTTGAAAGATAATCAACGGGTTGCGATAATAAAAAGATTGAGAACCACTGCAATAGGCGGTTTAAAAAACTTTGGCTTAATTTTATAACAAATTGCACAGGCACTGGTCATCTTTTTTTTGTCGTCAAGTAAATGTGGCAAATTTCTTTGTCAGATCTAATGATACATTCTAGCCCTATATGATCCATTGGCGTTGATAAACGACATTAGAAATAAATGGGTTTAGTTATTATATCCAAAAAAATTTGCTTTAATTTCTGAGTGAAAGTATACAGTAAAGATTCTATTTAATGCTGTATGATCATACAGTAGATTTGGATGATATTTTTCTCAATCACCTGTCACGTGTAATTTAATTTAGATCACGACAAGAAAGTGCCTAAGTCGGTTGCACCGACAAAATAAATTGGGTCATAAAGGGCTAGTTATCCCCGAGTGACATAAACCCGCATGAATTTTATAAATCCCATTTACAGTTGTAGCAGCACAATATACCCGAGACAATGCGTCAAAAAAAACAGTAAATTTTCCTTGACGATAAACGATATCACAACAATATTGACTCAATTCTATTCTCCACAGCGTAATTTTATCATTTTTAATTTGTTACGTCGAGAATTACCGAAAGTAGTATGTAAGGGCTGGTTTGTGTTGCGTTTTGACGTCATCAAAGCTGGAGCGCTGGAGCGCGATGGAGCACTCCGGCGATGACGTCATCATCCCGCTTACGGTTCCGAACCCTAGACTCCATGAGCCAAGGTCCAAACCCTATCTTTTAATGTTTCAAATCAATTTAGTTTCAAATTAATAAATTCTAAAAGAAAAAATAAAATTAATAAATTCTAAAAGAAAAAGTAAGATGAATTCTATTGAAAACGATTTTAAGTTCTAGTCAGTTACGACGAAGCGCGTCATTTCCTGTTCTGAATCGTATCGATTTGACCTTAAGTAAACTCTAAGTCCAAAAAGCGATTTAATATATTTTAATCTCAAAGGTAATATTGGTGCATTAATTTTTTAATTTTTGTTAGACCTTTGTTGAATTTTTCTTGAAAACCTTAATTTTTATCATACCTAAACTCAATTTTTCTTGACAGTCTCGAATTTTAGATATCTTTGTTCAATTTCTCTAAGCAACCTTGATTGTTTGTTATAACTTTGTTTAATTTTCGGCAAGCTTGATTTTGTTGTACTTTTGTTGAATTTTTGACAATCTTGTTTTATTTATGTTTAATTTTTTCTAGGCAACCTTTTTGTCATACCTAAACTCAATTTTTCTTGACAACCTTGAATTTTAGATACCTTTGTTCAATTTTTTTTCTTAACAACCTTGATTTTGTTGTACTTTTGTTTAATTTTCGGCAAGCTTGATTTTGTTGTACTTTTGTTGAATTTTTAGCAATCTTGTTTTATTTATGTTTAATTTTTTCTAGACAACCTTGTTTTATTTATGTTCAATTTTTTCTAAACAAGTTTGGTTTTTGCTGTACTTTTGTTGAATTTTTCTTTAAACAACTTTGATTGTTGCTGTAGACCATTCATTTTTACTTTCTAGTGTTTATAACACCATTCATTTTACTTTCTAGTAGATCATTCATTTACTATACGTTTTAAATCAATTTAGCTTCAAAAATTATTTTTAGTCTTAGTGATATGCAGCTGTAAGATCTATTGAAAACGATTTTTAGTTCTAGACAGTTACGACGTATTTTCTGAAGCGCGTCATTTCCTGTTCTGAACGCTATCGATTTGAGTTTATCATCTTTAAAAAGAACCAATTGTTGCTTACTTTTAATTGATATTGGTGCACGTTTAAGCGTTCCCTAGACAATCTTGATTTTTAGATATCTATAGTCAAAAAGTTTTTCTAGACAAGTTTAGATTTTAGATGAATATCAACTTTAAACATTTTTCTAGGTATACTTAACTTTTATTTATACGATATTTTTTCTCTGTAACCTTAATTTGTGTTAGACCTTTGTTTGATTTTTTCTCGACAACCACGATTTTTATTATTCATTTGTTGAATTTTTAAAAGTTTATCTTGATTTTTAAGTATCTATCTTCAATTTTCTCCTATACAAACTTGATCACACTCTTGTTGAATTTTTGACAACCACGATTTTTATTATTCTTTTGTTGAACTTTTATTTAAGTTTATCTTGATTTTTAAGTATCTATCTTCAATTTTTTCTTAACAAGTTTGATTACACTCTTGTTGAATTTTTGTCAATCACGATTTTTATTATTCTTTTGTTGAATTTTTGGCAATCTTGATTTTTAAGTATCTATCTTCAATTCTTTTCTAGGTGAGCTTGATTATAACTTTGTTGAATTTTTGGCAACTGTGATTGTTGCTGTAGACCATTCATTTACTATGTGTTTCAAGTCGATTTAGCTTTAAAAATTATTTTTAGTTTTAGTGTTATGCAACTGTAAGATTTATTGAAAACGGTTTTATAAAGTTTATATTTTCACTTTCTAGTGTCACCATTCATTTTTACTTTCTAGTAGACCATTCATGTATTATACGTTTCAAATCAATTTAGCTTCAAATTATTAATAAGTTCGAAAAGAAAAGATAAATTCTATTGAAAACGATTTTAAGTTCTAAACAATTACGACGTATTTCCTGAAACCGCGTCATTTCCTGAATGGTAGCGTGACCTTACTATCTTTCAAAAGAAGCAATGTGATATGAAGTTATTCAATATGTTCATCAAGAATTATCACCAAGTGTAAAGCGAATTCAATGTCTGTTTCAAGATTTTACCAAAAGAAAAACATATCTCTACAAACAGTTGCAAAACTGACCAAATGTTTTCCCTTGAAGAAGATTGCGCAATACTGGTGCAATCTATTACTAAAAATAACACAGAGGTGTTGCGCAATACTCAGTTTTCCCATGGGGATTTCCCATGGGGATTTCCCTAGGGTAGTAAAAGAACATTACTAAAAATAGCACAGAGGTTGCGCAATAACTTTCCACAGGTATATAAACAGGTGGTTCAGGTGAACTATTCATTCTACTTTAAAGTCATTGAAGAAAGAAGAGCTATTCAAGATGTTCAAGTGCGATATTTGTGAGAGTGTTTTTACAAGAGAGCGTAATATGCGCCGTCACAAGAAAAATGTTCACGAAAAGTCAACTGGAGTTTGCTGTAACAAATGCAACAAAACTTTTAGTAGAGTTGATAGTTTGAGAGCACATCAAAAAGTGTGTAGTAAGTGTCGTCGTTGCAACAAACAATTTGAAACTTTGAACTTGTTGAACAACCATCGTTGTTTCAGTAAGAAAGCAACCCCAATGAAAAACTCTGTTGCAGTCAACAACGGTAAGTTTATTTTTGATAATCAGTTTGTGTTTGTTACCTAAAAAATTGTTGTTTTTCATAGATAGCGCACCCCCAACCAAAAAGGTGAAAATTGCTTCTCAGAATACCAATGGTAAGTTTTATGAAAAGTGAGTTAATTTTGAAATAATTTTTGTTTTTGTTGTAGAACCCCAGAATTCTGTTAAAAATTTACTTGAAGTCGGAGAGCTAAACTCAAATGGTACGTTTTGATAAAAATTTTTTATTTTTAAGCTAATGTTGGTTTTTCTTAGATCGGTCACAAACTAGTGCCTCGCCGGAAAACTCATCAAAAATTCCGGCTGAAAATTCGGTTTCACACGGTAAGTCTATTTTCGCTGTTTGATTTTGAGGTACTATAAATTTTTATTTTGCAGAAATTATAGAAGAACTCCCAAAAAAGAAACCAGTACCAACTAGCAATGGTACGTTTTTTGTATAAAAGAGTTTGATTTGAAATTAATGTTGTGTTTTCTTAGAAGTGGAAGATGAGGAGATCAACACCCTCATGAAAAAACATCGAACCAGCATCCGGACTTTTTACAAAAAAGGCAAAGTGCAATCCATATTTAATTTTTGTTACAATCAAAATTTAACAGTGTTAATTCCAAAAATTATTCATCAAATTTTAAATTTTCAATTCCACCGTTTCAAAATTAATTACAGTTTTGGTTATATTTTAAAAAATATTCATGATAACGAATTACGATACTACCACGCATCGTTCAACAACAGTGTGATGATGGAAACTGCGTGTTTAATTAGCAACCGCCAAGAATTAATCGAGTTTTTGAATACATTATCTGAAGAATCCTTTTTTGAAAAAATTAACCGCCCTGATAGCAAATGGAAAGTGGTAGACATCCCCAATATTACCTTTTATATCAATCACTTAAAAGATGCCCCTCTTGGTGCCCCAATTTTTCTTCCTGATTACATAAAAAATAACCACGGTTTACGAAATGTCAGTGCTGATGATCACTTATGTTTTTTTCGTTGTTTGGCAGTGCACCGAGGTGCAGACCCTCGCTGGTGTGAGAAGACTGCCAAAAATTTATTTCGTAAATATTGTATTCATTTTGGTGTCGTGCCTGCGCATTTTGCAGGCGTTCAACTTTTTGATTTTCTGCACTTAGAGGATTTTTTTGAACTGAATCTCATTGTATATGAGCTCGACGGTAAGGTTGCCAAACTGGTTCAACGGAGCCGCGAGTTCTACAAGGAGACAATGCGATTGAACGTTTACGAAAATCATCTAAGTGTCATTGTAGATTTCGAACACTATTGTGGTGTGTACCAATGCGTACACTGTGATAAGTTGTGGAATGACATCAGTCATTATTACCGTCATACCAAAAGTTGTACTACCACGGTGCGTGAGGTTTTTCCTGGTGGCATTCACAAAAATCTTGCCACTATTTTTGAGAAATTGGAGGAAATAGGGATTGTTGTGCCTCACTGTGATCGTTATTTTCCTTTCTTTGCGTGTTACGATTTCGAAGCCTATTTTTCCAAAAAACAGATTTCTAATAGTTCCATGTTAACTTTGGATGCTTGTCACATCCCTTTGAGCGTTGCAGTAGCGAGCAACATCCCTGGCTACGAATCGGGTGTTTGTTTTGTCACAGAGGGCAGTGAAGAAGAGTTGGTACAAAAGTTAGTCGATTACTTGGAGACCCTGTCAGAAGTTTCTTATAAATTTCTTTTAGAAAAATTCAATTACGTGTTTGAGCAGTTGGAAAGGAGTGAAAATGTCAGAAAAGAAAAAATTTTAAACGACTTTAACTGTTATTGTAAGGAATTGGTTGTGCTCGGTTTCAATTCGGCTTCCTATGATTTAAACCTCATTAAACCAACATTAATTCAAATTCTTTTAAAAGACATCCAATTTGTTATAAAAAGAACTAACAGTTATCTTTGTTTAAAAACATCCAAATTAAGGTTTTTAGACATCAAAAATTTTTTAGCCCCCGGTTTTAGTTACCGCAAATTTTTGGTAGCTTATGGGGCAGAGCTCAGAAAATTTTATTTTCCGTATGAATTTGTGACTGATCTCGATAAATTAAATAGTGGATTACCCGTACACAACGTTTTTTATTCTTCTCTTTCCAAATCGAACATCACCCAAGAAGAATACAATCTGGTGGTAAAAACTTGGACGGAAAAAGGATGGAGCTCCCTACGTGAGATGCTCATTTACTATAATATTCTGGATTGCGTCCCGTTTATTCAAGCCGTTCAAAACTTGCTCCGACCTTATCTTGAACAAGGTTTGGATATATTTAAAACCTCTTTTTCAGTTAGCGGAGTGGCCAAACTACAGATGATGAAAAAAATCGAAAAAAATGCTTTCTTTTGTTTGTTTCCCAAGCGGCATGGGGATTTGTACAAAACCCTTCGATCTCAATTGACAGGTGGGTTAAGTTTGATTTTCTGCCGCCTTGCAATTTCGGGAGAAACCAAAATCCGCTCCCACGAAATAGATAATCCTGAAACCGTCAAAAAGGTGCTTGGTTTGGACGCCAATTCTCTTTACCTTTACGCTATTGCTCAGAATAACCCTACTGGCTATTTTTGTCGTTACAAGGAAGAAGAAGATTTTCGGCCTGACCCCTGCTCCAAATTTGGTTTCCAATCTTATCAATGGTTAAGTTATGTAGCTTACAAAGAAAACACATTTTTGCAAACACGTTTCAATATGGGGGAAAGAAGAGTCAGCAAGTATAGTTTGCCAGTGGACGGTTATTCTGAGCAACAAAACACTGTATATCAATTTCTTGGTTGTTTCTTCCATTCTTGCGATCGATGCAATACCAATCGAAACTCTGACGGAAGTTTGGAAGAGACACACCCCCTGAAAAACATTCCTCATGAAGATATTCGGAAAGAAACAGAAGACAACAGAAAAAAGTTGGAAGAAGAAGGGTTTCGCGTGGTGGAGATGAGGGAGTGTGAGTGGTTGAAGATAAGAAAACAACCACAAGTTTCTCGTTTTCTAAAAACACTAAAATCGATAACACCCAAACGAAAATTAACTTTTGAAAAAATAATAGAAGGCATTCGAAACGAGAGCTTGTACGGTTTTCTTATCGTTGACATTCACACTCCCAACGAATTAAAAGAAAAATTCAAAGATTTCCCTTTAATCGTAAAGAACAGTTTTATTTCTCGAAAAGACATTGGTGACTATATGCAAAACGTGGCAGAGGAGCATAACCTTTTAAAAAAAGAACAAAAATATTTAATCAGTAGTTACTTTGCAGAAAAATTTTTAATTAACTCGGAAATGGCCAAATTTTATCTAGAAATGGGATTAAAAATTACCAAAATTTATGAATTCATCGAATTTTTTCCACAAAAATGTTTTGCTCCTCTGGCACAAGAAATTGTAAATTCCAGAAGATTGGCCGACACAGATAAATCCAAAGCGGTGATAGCTCTTACCAATAAACTAACTGGGAATTCTCTCTATTCCGCTAGTTTATTAAATAAAGAAAAGCATAGGAACATTACATACCATTCCGAGGAAACAGTCAACAAAACTATCAACGATCCTCGTTTTGTTCATTTAGATGAAATTAAAAAGAATGTTTATGAAGTGAAAAGTTTAAAAAATAAAATTGTTAATGATCTTCCAATCCAAATTGGTCTCAACGTCTATTTAAATTCCAAACTCCACATGTTAAAATTTTTTTATTTGTTTCTCAAAAAATATATTCCAGATCGTCATTTTGAGTTGTTAGAAACTGATACAGACTCCATTTATTTTAGCATTAGTAGAGAAAATCTAGATGACTGTGTTCCTTCGCATTTAAAACCTAATTATTTTCGTGACAAGTTAAAATGGTTGACCTCCGAAGTGTGCCCTAACCACGAAGAAGCCTTCATCCAATGTAAAATTGAAAACAAAGCGTGGGACGCGCAACCTTGTTGCTCTTCCTTTGAAGCCTTCGACAAAAGAACGTTAGGTAAAATGAAGGTGGAATATGAAGGAAAAAACCAAGTTTGCCTTGCTTCCAAATCTTATTTTTGCCAAGGAGAAACGAACAAACAAGTTTGTAAAGGGGTGTCTATTGCCCAAAACCCTCTCACCTTTGATGAATATTTGAATGTTTTAGAGACCAACAAACCGCTTCTTGTAGAAAACCGTGGCTTTCGAAGCAAAAATCATCAAATTTTTAGTTATGTACAAAAGAAAAAAGGTTTAAGTAATTTTTATCCCAAGAGGAAAGTGTTGAGTGACGGGGTTCACACCGAGCCGTTAGATTTGTAAAAAATTTTCCAAATTTTTAGTTAGCAAAAAGTCCTCACGCACCGTGGGTTTTTTTTTCCGTGAATTTTTCCTCCATGTATTTAATTATCGAAGTTTGTGTTTTCACCCATGTTTTTCTGTGTTTTCCGTGAATATTTCAACTATTGAAGTTTGTGTTTTCATCCATGTTTTTTCTGTCAATGTATTTAACTATCGAAGTTTGTGCATTCATTACAAAAGGGTTATGTTACAACGTTTGCTTTCATTTTGTTCCACGACCAGCTAGCGTAATGTCTTTGCGATTTCAAAATCCAACTAGTTTTTGACCTTCCGGAGTTGGAAAGTCTTATTGGGTCCTTAGACAGTCTTAAACAACTCTGCCCTAAAATCAAACAAGTTATTTATCATTACGAGGTATGGCAAGCAATGTTTGATCGTTATACGGATAAAATAAACTTTAAACAAGGCATGCCGAGTCTTGAAGATCTAAAAGAAAGTCGAGATGCCTTTTTAGTACTAGACGATTTGATGTTTGCCAATTCTGAATTTTTATCCAAAATCTATAGCGTCTACTCCCATCACTTTCATTTCAGTGTTCTCATGACCGTACAAAATTTGTTTCATAAAGGTTTGCGTGAAATAAGTCTCAACGCACAAATTATGGTACTCTTTAAAAGTTGTAGGGACGTAAACCAAATTGCACAATTTTTACGACAGATCTACCCCAAAACCTATAAAAACGCACTGGAAGCATATAAAAACGCTGTATCTTTCGAACGAGGTTATTTGGTGATTGACTTACGCTGCGAAACACACGATAACTAACGTCTGCGTTCAGGGATTTTTCCAGAAGACACGCATTATCTTTATCAATGAACCGCTTGCGAAAAAACGAACCCACCTTGCGTTTGCTACAAAAAGCCCCTGCACCTTTGCAAAAGTGTATTCTAGACAAAGCGTCGTCCGAGTTAATACGTTGTCTTTGTGACTGCACTCACAACGTGCTGCAAGGAAACGTCAACATATCGCGTCATCACAAACAGAAATTAAAACCGCACAAGACCAAACTTCGAAAGTTGGCGGATCGTAAGGTAGCGTTAAAAACAAAACAAAAAATTATACAAAAAGGTGGATTTTTACCCATCTTGTTGTCTGCACTCGCTCCAGTCATTAGTGGTGTGTTGGGGACTCTTATAAAATGAGAAAATTAATCGCGTTGGAACCTGAAGTGTACGAAAAACTCAAAAACAAACATCAAGTCACGGATAAAAAAGTACTTTCTGAACTGGATGCTAAAATGCAAGAAATCTTAACTTCCAACCGACCCGACAGCGAGAAAGTGACTCTATATAATGAGGCGTTGCAAAAATCAAAGTTATTTCTGAAAAAGTTTCAACCGAAAACACCAGTGAAAAAACCCTTGTCTGAAAGTGCAGTGCTAAAGCGTTTTAAAAAACGAACCAAAGCGAAAAAACTATTCAAAGCCGCCACTAGCAAAAAGAATTTAGATTGGAACGAAGACGGTCAAATGCTTTTAGACGATCGAGTGGTACCTGGATCCCATATCGACGATTTGTTTCAATCCAACCTAAAGAAACGAGACCCTACTTTACCCGGTGCACGCGAGTTTGAATCGATGCTATGGGAGAGCGTTTAAATTATTACAATCCTAAAAAAGAAGCTTCTTTCTCGGGAGCACATCGTTTTCCAAAAGCAACCCAACAATGGTTGCAATCACAAGACACTTATACGCTTCACAAACCCGTACGAAAAAATTTCAAGCGCAGAAAAACAATTGTACCTGGAGCCAACTTTCAAATGCAAGCCGATCTCATTGATTTTTCTTTGCTCAAGTCTTACAACGATCATTATAAATACATTTTGGTGGTTATTGA
Organism: Diplosoma virens; assembly: GCA_963680785.1. Lineage (NCBI taxonomy): Eukaryota > Metazoa > Chordata > Ascidiacea > Aplousobranchia > Didemnidae > Diplosoma > Diplosoma virens. The sequence goes on from OY796891.1 coordinate 7,231,225, forward strand.
TGTGTTTTCGAAAAAAGCTTTTACCGCTTACTTGAAAACCAAAACCAGCTCGGACATGATCCAGGCTTTTGAGCAGTTGATGCCTGAAATTGGCAAGTTTCAAAAATTGCAGACGGATATGGGACGTGAGTTTCTGAATCGACCCTTTCAAACCTGGTTAAAACAACATCACGTGGAGCACTTTTACACTCAAAATTTTGACACCAAAGCATCCATTGCTGAACGATTTATACGCACTTTAAAGGAGAAACTATGGCGTTATTTTACCTACACCAACAACCGAAGATACGTGGAAGTGCTGCCTGCTCTGGTTGAATCTTACAACAACACCTATCACCGATCCATTCGACGTGCTCCTAATTCAGTCAACTCTGAAAACCAAGAAACGGTTTGGCTCACACTCTATGCCGACCCCGAGTTAAGAAAACCAAAATTGAAAGTAGGTGATCAAGTCAGACTGTCCATGACTCGAATGCGGTTCCGCAAAGGTTACTTACCCGGTTGGACGGATGAGTTGTTTCAAGTTGCTCAAGTGTTTCGAGACAATCCTCCCTATTACAAGATCAAAGATTTACAAGACGAGTGGTTGGAGGGAACTTTTTACGAAGAAGAGTTGCAAAAAATCTATAAAAAGGATGACGTGTTTCGAATCGAGCGTATTCTCCAACAACGCAAGCGCAAGAAGGGTGTTGAGTTTTTAGTAAAGTGGTTTGGATATCCTACTTCTTTTAATTCTTGGGTGTCAGAAAAAGATATTGTATGTTTCCTTTAAAAAATCGTTTTGTTTGGTGCACAAGTTTTGGTGATTTACATTGTGGTTTCCATCAGTTTGTATAATTTATCACAAAGCAACGACAACAAAGAACTCTGGATTAGTCTGCTTAGTAGCTCTGTAGGTTATTTGCTCCCGTCACCCTTTCTCAGCAAAAATGTTCCTCACGCTCCCCAGTAACTCGTCCATGGACATCTATCCTGAAAACAAACTTTCGGATTACATGGTTCACTTGCCGAAAGAAATCAATTTGTCTGGATCGTGGGAGTTGGGTTTGTCCGAGATTCTGTACCCCAACACTTGGTACAACATTGACACCAACCAATTTTACATTTTCTACCAACGCGGTGATTTGGAATTTGTAGCAGTGCTTCCAGCAGGTTATTATCAACAACCTCAATATATCGTGCGTCAGATACTTCAAGAAATGAGACGAGAGTTTCAAAATAGAAACAAAACGTTGGTCAGCGAAGGAGTGTTGACGCAACCAATCGACTTTCTCTTTGATCTCACTTACAATCCTCAAACACAACTAACCACCATGTCCATCCAACACAAAAAAGGAGCACCTACGACCGACCGTAATGGTACCGCACAACCAGATGTGGTGGTGACGCTTTCGAATGAGTTGGCTTCTATTTTGGGTTTTCGAAAGGTTTGGTATCGGGAAATCGGAGAGTACACTTCGGCAAGCGTTGCCAACGTAGACACCGTGAACGCCATCTATGTCTATTGCGATGTTATTGAACACAGAACGGTTGGTCACACGCTCGCACCCTTGCTTGCTGTCCTTCCTGTAACAGGGAAGCCGGGTGCTTATGTCTCCAAAAGATACGACAAAATACAATACCATCCTGTCTTGAAGAAAAATCTTAGTGACATTCACATCTCGCTTCGTGACGATCAAGGAAAACGAATTCGTTTTCGCAAGGGAAAAGTGATTGTGACTTTGCATTTACGACCCAAAAAGCTAAATTCGTTATAAAAAACAGATACAAAGGAAAATGGGGTTATTCTAAGAAATCAACGGTAGCAGAAACATGCGTGTCAAATATTGTTGTGACGCAAAGGCTTACGAAAACTATTATTTGTCTCAAGTCGGTCATGGAATGCCTTATTTTGCGGGGGCACGAGTGCAACAAGGTTATGGACTAGGTAATCTGTTTAGCTCCATTGCCAAAAGTGTTCTTCCTTTGGTCAAAAAAGGTGCCAAAACCCTGGGAAAACAAGTTTTACAAAGCGGTGTCGAGTTTGCTTCCGATGTCTTACACGGTAAAAACGCCAAACAAGCTGCCATCGATCAAGCAAGAGCTGCTGGTTCCAATCTCTTACAAGTAGCTAAACAACAAGTAGGAAAGCGAAAAGCAGCTCAACAAAAAATAGTAAAACGAAAAGCAGCACCGAGAAAAGTACAAAAGAAGAAACGCAAGAGACATCACGACATTTTCTCGTAAACCATGGCGACGTTAGTACACCCCAGTTCGGCAGAATCCACCACCTCTCAACTGGATTTGTTTTCGGTGCCACCAAGTCAAACTAGTTTGGAGGAAGGAAGTTTCACCGAATACCATCCTGTATCTGTATTGACCTGCACAGGTCCTATTGAATTTACAATTAGTGCTGAAAACTCCAACTACATTGATCTTGCCAATAGCTTTCTTTATGTGCGTGCAAACGTAACTACTGCAGCCGGAGCTGATTTGGCAAAGAATGTGGAAATTGCACCTGAATGTAATTTTTTACATACACTATGGACACAAGTGGATGTTTATTTGAACGGTTCGCTTGTGACACAATCCAACAACAATTACCCTTATCGAGCTTATATTGAAAACTTGCTTAGTTTTGGACAAGATGCAAAAAATTCCCAACTTTCTGCTCTGTTGTGGCACCGCAACACGTCAGAACATTTCGATACTCGTGGGGCTACCAACCTAGGTTATACCAAACGAAAAGCTTTGGCTGCAGAAAGCAAAGAAATGGATATGATGGGGAAATTGCATCTTGATTTGTTCTTTCAAAATCGATATTTGTTGAATGGTGTCGAAGTACGTTTGCGATTGATTCGTTCCAACGATCTTTTTTGCTTGCATGGAAACGCAAACCAAGCAGATAACAAAGTGTCTTTGAAAGAAGTGACCTTGTTTGTTCGCAAAGTAAAACCCAATCCCGTTGTACAGCTTGCTCATGTCAAAGCCTTGCAACACGGCACTGCAAAATACCCGCTTCGACGTGTGGAAATCAAGAGCTTTACTGTGCCGACCGGGAATCGAAGCATCACCAAAGAAAATTTATTTTTGGGTCAATTGCCCACACGAATGGTGGTCGGTGTAGTGGATAATGACGCTTACAACGGTGTCATCACCAAATCTCCTTTTAATTTCAAACACAACAGCATCAATTTCATGACGATTTACCGTGACGGAGTTCAAATCCCTTCCAAACCACTGCAACCAGATTTCACCAACGATCGTTTTGTTCGAAGTTACGTTCGTTTGTTTACGCAAACGGGTCAATATTATCGTGACACAGGAAATGATATTTCGCGAGAACAGTACAAAGACGGTTGTGCTTTGTTTGCTTTTGATCTCACACCCCAAATGGATTCCAGCGAAGTTGGTTTTGAATTGATAAAGCATGGCAACATACGCATCGAAATTCATTTTGCTATTGCTACTGCACGTACTCTTACGGTTATTGTGTTTGCCGAACACGACAACCTGCTGGAGATTGATCAAGACAGAAACGTTGCTTTTGACTATACAGCATGAACACGTTGCAAATCGAACGCTTGCTCAAGAAGGATTTGAAAAGCAAAACCATCTTTAAAAAAGTCTGTGCTTTGGATCAGTTGGAAAAACCTACTTTTCCGTCTGCTTACGTCATCAACTCGGACCCGAGTAGTGAACCTGGAGAACATTGGGTTGCGGTTTATTTCGACAAACGCGGTCGAGGAGAATACTTTGATAGTTATGGACTACCCCCTACCTTGGTCGGTCTCGACTCTTACATGGATGCCTACTCCTTATCGGGATGGATTTACAATCGCAAAACCTTACAAGCGTACTTTTCCAGTTTTTGTGGTCATTATTGTGTCTATTTTATTTTATTTCGTTGTCGTGGCGTACCTTTGCATGCTATTGTATCTGATTTTACGTCAAACCTAACAGAAAACGATCGCTCTATTTCTCGCTTTATTCGTAATGTATCACAACATTGATTGTACAAATATCGTTTATTAAATACAAAAAAAAAAAAAAAAAATCATAATCTCTTTGGTTTAAAAGGTAGGGTTTTGTTGATAAAACTTGAGATTAAGCGCTAGCAACAATTCTTTTGAAAGACCATAAGGTCATGCTACCATTCAGAAAACGACGCGGTTTCAGGAAATACGTCGTAACTGTTTAGAACTTAAAATCGTTTTTAATAGAATTCATCTTTTCTTTTCGAACTTATTAATAATTTGAAGCTAAATTGATTTGAAACGTATAATAAATGAATGGTCTACAGCAACAATCAAAGTTGCCAAAAATTCAACAAAGGTACAGCAAAAATTAAGCTCGCCTAGAAAAAAATTGAAGATAGATACTTAAAAATCAAGATAAACTTTTAAAAATTCAACAAGGGTGTAATCAAACTTGTTTAGAAAAAAAAAAAAATTGAAGATAGATACTTAAAAATCAAGATAAACTTTTAAAAATTCAACAAAAAAGAATAATAAAAATCGTGGTTGTCGAGAAAAAAATCAAACAAAGGTTTAGCACAAATTAAGGTTACAGAGAAAAAATATCGTACAAATAAAAGTTAAGTATACCTAGAAAAATGTTTAAAGTTGATATTCATCTAAAATCTAAACTTGTCTAGAAAAACTTTTGACTATAGGTATCTAAAAATCAAGATTGTCTAGGGAACGCTTAAACGTGCACCAATATCAATTAAAAGTAAGCAACAATTGGTTCTTTTTAAAGATGATAAACTCAAATCGATAGCGTTCAGAACAGGAAATGACGCGGCTTCGTCGTAACTGTTTAGAACTTAAAATCGTTTTCAATAGAATTTATCTTTTCTTTTCGAACTTATTAATAATTTGAAGTTAAATTGATTTGAAACGTATAATAAATGAATGGTCTACAGCAACAATCAAAGTTGCCAAAAATTCAACAAGAGTGTAATCAAACTTGTTAAGAAAAAATTGAAGATAGATACTTAAAAATCAAGATAAACTTAAATAAAAGTTCAACAAAAGAATAATAAAAATCGTGGTTGTCAAAAATTCAACAAGAGTGTGATCAAGTTTGTATAGGAGAAAATTGAAGATAGATACTTAAAAATCAAGATAAACTTTTAAAAATTCAACAAATGAATAATAAAAATCGTGGTTGTCGAGAAAAAATCAAACAAAGGTCTAACACAAATTAAGGTTACAGAGAAAAAATATCGTATAAATAAAAGTTAAGTATACCTAGAAAAATGTTTAAAGTTGATATTCATCTAAAATCTAAACTTGTCTAGAAAAACTTTTTGACTATAGATATCTAAAAATCAAGATTGTCTAGGGAACGCTTAAACGTGCACCAATATCAATTAAAAGTAAGCAACAATTGGTTCTTTTTAAAGATGATAAACTCAAATCGATAGCGTTCAGAACAGGAAATGACGCGCTTCAGAAAATACGTCGTAACTGTCTAGAACTAAAAATCGTTTTCAATAGATCTTACAGCTGCATATCACTAAGACTAAAAATAATTTTTGAAGCTAAATTGATTTAAAACGTATAGTAAATGAATGATCTACTAGAAAGTAAAATGAATGGTGTTATAAACACTAGAAAGTAAAAATGAATGGTCTACAGCAACAATCAAAGTTGTTTAAAGAAAAATTCAACAAAAGTACAGCAAAAACCAAACTTGTTTAGAAAAAATTGAACATAAATAAAACAAGGTTGTCTAGAAAAAATTAAACATAAATAAAACAAGATTGCTAAAAATTCAACAAAAGTACAACAAAATCAAGCTTGCCGAAAATTAAACAAAAGTACAACAAAATCAAGGTTGTTAAGAAAAAAAATTGAACAAAGGTATCTAAAATTCAAGGTTGTCAAGAAAAATTGAGTTTAGGTATGACAAAAAGGTTGCCTAGAAAAAATTAAACATAAATAAAACAAGATTGTCAAAAATTCAACAAAAGTACAACAAAATCAAGCTTGCCGAAAATTAAACAAAGTTATAACAAACAATCAAGGTTGCTTAGAGAAATTGAACAAAGATATCTAAAATTCGAGACTGTCAAGAAAAATTGAGTTTAGGTATGATAAAAATTAAGGTTTTCAAGAAAAATTCAACAAAGGTCTAACAAAAATTAAAAAATTAATGCACCAATATTACCTTTGAGATTAAAATATATTAAATCGCTTTTTGGACTTAGAGTTTACTTAAGGTCAAATCGATACGATTCAGAACAGGAAATGACGCGCTTCGTCGTAACTGACTAGAACTTAAAATCGTTTTCAATAGAATTCATCTTACTTTTTCTTTTAGAATTTATTAATTTTATTTTTTCTTTTAGAATTTATTAATTTGAAACTAAATTGATTTGAAACATTAAAAGATAGGGTTTGGACCTTGGCTCATGGAGTCTAGGGTTCGGAACCGTAAGCGGGATGATGACGTCATCGCTGGAGTGCTCCATCGCGCTCCAGCGCTCCAGCTTTGATGACGTCAAAACGCAACACAAACCAGCCGTTACATACTACTACAGAACATAAAAGCCACAGAATTTTGATCTGTTATTATGGTAAATTTGCGAGGCAATAAATAGTTCGACCATCGCCGGACCGCTTCAACAATAGCTGCAGCTCCTTTTCAACGCTTGCACAACGTTTCTTGTTTGAATTGAGCGTTCTTGACCAAAAGGCGACGGGCCAATCATTTTGGTGAAGAACTGCAGATACAGCAACATCGGAAGCATCGGTTTCCAATGTAAACAGCGCATTTTCATCTACACTTGCTATTGTCGCATCAGCTAATTCACTTTTCAACTGATAAAAACAGCGTATAGCATTTTCGTTTAAAGGAAACGTTCGCGAACCTACTAGGGGTTTTACTTTACAAGAGAAGCGAGGCAGCCATTTTACATAATATGCGAAGAGGCCGATTGCCTGCTCAACTCTTTTTTTGATTTTGGCACCGGTATGTCCAACAAACTTTTCACACGCTCAGGGTCTGGGCGCAGTGCACGATCATGGATTTGGTACCCCGATACGAAATACAATCGGCCGAAAAAGTACATTTGTTGTTATCAAAAGGTAAGATTATGTTTCGCTGCTGCTTCAAGAAATTGCTGAAGATTTACATCGTGTTCTTTTTTAATCTCGCCACAAATAGTGATGTTATCGAGGTACGCAAACGTTTCTTTACAAATATTGCGTTCAATTATATCATTAATTATTTGTTGGAACCATGGAACTGCATCAGTCAGACCAAACGAAATTCTTTTACTCTGATAAAGCTTTCCATTAGCCTCAAAAGCTGTATACGGTTGGTCTTTTATTGGAATTTCCACCTGGTGGTAGGCACTTTTTAAATCTAAAGTGCTGAAATGGGAGTATTGTATTCTTATTTACCAAATTTTGCTATTTGGTAAATAATATTCCATAAATAATACTCCATAAAGTAATTTATTTACCAAATTTTGCATGTTAGGCAGTGTATAGCCATCTAATAGCGTATATTTATTAATGGTCTCACTATAATTAATCGCACATTTTTTTTATTATTGTCTCCAATCACGACAAGAACTTGTGCGCGTCAAGGGAAAGAGCTTGGTTCTATAATTCCTTTTTTCAAGTACTTTTTGATTGTTTCAGTAATAAACTTTTCATTTGCCAAAGAATGCTTAAGCGATTTCATGATTATAGGTTTACAGTCACTTGCTAAATGTTTGAACAATCGTGGCACAACATCAGGGGCGGATTAGCAAATCCAACCGGCCAAGGAATTTTGAAATAAAACCGGTCCATTTTTGACAACTAATTGCAAATCTTACTAAAACGTTACACAGTTCATCTTACAAACTACATGATATTTAGGCCATTTCAAAAAAGAATATTTCAAATTAACAAGCATTATCAAACACTATTTATAGAGCAACAATCTTCGCACTTTTGCGTTCATTTTTGCTAGTTCTTCGATGATCGTATGGTTCGAAATGTGTAACGAAACGTCTCGTTCGACGCACATCAAGAGAAGGGAATCCAAGCGATCTTCGCTTAGCTGATTTCTTAAACGGTTCTTTACATATCTCAGTTTGCTAAAGGTTCTTTCACAATCAACTTGTGTAACGGAAAGAGTAAGGATTACTTTGTATGCCTGATATAGAAGAGGATAACTTCTACAGTAAATTCTATATCTCCGAATTGCAGTATATCAGCATAGAAAACAATTTTGGCATCGATATTTTCGAATGTTGGGGCTTTCGTCCGATCTCACATCTTCGTCATCTGTTTTTTAAAAACAAATTAAAATTTAAGTTGCATAAAAGAAAATATATTAGTATCAGCACAGTTGACCTGCGAAAAGTGCTGGATGATAATACCAGAACAAAATTTTGATCAAATAATAACATTTCCATCGGTATGGAAAATAGGCATCAAGTAATTATAGGCTTGGGTTGTATCATACAGTGAGATAAACGATCAAAACAATAACCTGTAAATAGTTTATCAATAATAAAATCCAAAAAATGATCACCTGCTTCATCCAATTCAGTGCAGTGCTCAAGTAAGATCTTTTTTAATTTTGGCCATTCTGATGCGAAATCCAAGAGCTCTTGCCAAAGATCTTGCTGAACAGGAGAATCTGAACTTTTATTTGGAAAAAGATTGCATATCATATTCACAGCTGAGATAGGAATCCCATGAAGAACTGTTTCAGAAAAACGTTTCGGATCGAAGTAGCTTAAGTCAGCATATAACTTTTTTTGTGTAGCAAATCTTCTATGCAATCTTTGAACCACTTGATCTAGAATCTGTTATGTACATCGACCTCAAACTTTTTCATTGAGTCTGAAAGACATTTATCCAAGGGGTCATTTTTACTTTTTCGAACCCGTTTAGCAGGAAAGCTGCTTTCAATCAAAACATCACATCTGTTACGGACGATTTTCAATCCTATTAAGTTATTTGTGATCCTTTGATCCTATTCCGGATCGGCTTAAGCTTAAAAACGTGGTGGTGAAAGAAAATCGCTCTCTTTGTGTTAGTCCGTTGTATCGAGTGCACGTTAAAATAATAATTTTGAAAACTGTTGGTAATCTATTAATCAAGGCATCTCCGAGGCGAATTTCTCTATACTCGTGACTATTAATGGTGAGTGTTTAATTATTAAATACCTTTATTTGATTATTGCGTTGAGTGTTATTTGATTATTTTCTGATCTTTCTAGTTGGTGAATTCGTTTTCGCATCTCTGCGTATTTTAATAGAGCTAACGATTCTTCATATAATTAACGTTCACTATCGGTTACAACATAATTATTTTCAAAATTATTATTATCTACTTTGTGAGCTAGTTTGCTGTCGAGTTGGATAAGCCGTTGGTGCTTGTAGATTAGTAAATCCACTGTTTGGTTTATTTTAAAATAACTTTGTGAGGTGTATAAATAAGTGATTATTGAACTTATTGTAAGAAATTTATTTATTTACTTATTGCATGGTTGTTAAATTAAGTAGGTTTATTTAACCTTTACTAAGAGCTTCGTTTACTGAATAATTGTACGAGTATAACTTGTGCTATTGCATTTGTGGCAGTAATTGTTTGACTTTGGGATAATAAGTTTGTTGTTAGTTCTTTTTGCCTAGATGAGTAAAACAGAGTGTAATTATCATCTTAGATCTAAAGCTTTAAGTACTAATATGTTTAATGTGGCGCATTCTGGAAATTCCGCAGAATTGATTTCTTTAGAACCTGCAGATAATAAGATTGAAGATAACTTTAATCAGCAGTCTGAAGTCTGTGCAGTATCTAGCGCTTGTAGTGAAGCTGATGTAGTTCATTCAGAAAAGGCAATGAGTTTATCTCAGGAGCTGAGACTATTAATGAAAAGCTTTCTAATGGCTGAAAGAAGATTAAGCGAAATTAAGCAGGAAATGTGGGCATTAGTTAAAAATTCAGATACAGAAGAAGAGGATATATCAGACTTAATGGAACAGTGTAAAATTGTAATGAGTGATCCTGAATTTGCATATGAAAGCATTAAAACTAATTCAACCTTTGATAATACTGTTAAAACACGTGCTAAAAATCGCTTTGTTTGTCTTCAAAGATTAGTGGATCAGATTAATGAAGTAAGTGTAAAAGGTAGATCTAATTTTGTCTCTTTCGCTAGCCCAAAACTAATTAATGACTCTCAGCTTGCCAAGCCAGGGAACAAGCATGTCAAGGTGTCTAATAATAATCTTAGCAGTGCACACCATTCTTTGCACAATGATAATAATGATATGCAACCACAAGTTCCTGAGCAATTTTTAGGAGGTATGACTGACACTAACTTTTCGATGCAAAACAATATTAGTAACATGTCATATTTAGGTCAGCAGAATCCTACTTCTGGTTTTGTAGGTTTAAGGCCCCAAGGCAGTTATCCTCATCCTTCCTTTGCTATGGAAATGCAGCATGGAGTTTCACCTAACCATTATCCACCAATTAGACCACTTGGGTATGGTATATCCCCACCTGTTTCATTAGACAAATTCAGTGGTGATGTGATGGAGTATTTAGAGTTTAAGAGGAAATTCAAAAAGTTTATTGCGGAGGTTTATACTGATGATGATGTCAGAATGACGTATCTGCAGAATCTATGTGTGGGTGAGGCTGGTAGAGCTATCAGAGGTCTCGGTGGTCACACAGACAGGACCCTTGCCTATGAAACTGCTTGGAGAAGGTTAGATGAAAGGTTTGGTAATCATAATCTATTGGTTAGCCGTGTTCGAGAAGAGATGCTTAATGGACCCCCTATTCGAGATTTTAACTCATCGGCATTGAATTCTTTACGGGATAAGATGTTTGAGTGTGAACAGACTTATGTTTGCTTAGGCCGTTTACAGGAGCTTAATACCCCAGAGGTTATCAATAAATTATTTAACCGTCTGCCAGAGGCTTTAAAGCGAGAATTTATTCCTCTTTATCGTCGAGGTTGTGGTGGGTTTCGAGAGTTAAGACAGCTTGTTGATGAAGCTGCTGCTGATGCTGAGTGTTCTCTTGGCAAGAATATGTATGCCTGTATGAATGGTTCTTCCACTTCCGGTAGACAGAGGTCAGGCGGAATGTGCAGTAGGCAAAATCAACCTAGAAGTCATGTAAATATAAGTGCAGTGACGGAGAGTAGTGGTCCTCCCTCAAAACAAAACTTCAAGTGTACTTTATGCCAAGGCAAGCATCGGTTATGGAATTGTGACACATTTAAAGAGAAAACCGTTGAACAAAGGAGTGAATTTGTAAAAGGCTCAAATTTATGTTTTAACTGTTTGCAAGTGGGGCATAGAGTCAAGTACTGTCTATTTAAACAAAACTGTCGAGAATGTGGTAAAAGACACAATACATTGTTACACTTTTGTCACAATGCTGCTAAGTCTGAATTTAAGGTGGAAGAGTTGGCAAGCACACCATCATGTGATGTTCAAAGGGATAAAGTTCTAGTGTCTTGCAATGCATGCGTTAGGTCACCAAAGAATTGTGAGCGGAAATTACATAAAGTAGTTCCAATTAGAGTTTGGCTCAAGGATCCCGAGAAGAGTGTATTTACTTGGGCATATATGGACGATGGGTCAGAGACCAGTTTGTGCACAAGTTCATTTGCACAGAAATTAGGTGCCACCCTGACTAGGACCAATGTTCAGATGCATACTAACAATGCAATTACTAATATCCAGTGGAAAATTAATGATTTACACATTCAGGGCATCGATGAGTCCAAGATTTTTTGCCTGCAACATATGCTTGTGCAGGACTCCATGGTTGATGTAAGTGCTAGTATACCTAATGACAAGTTGGTAAGTATGTTTCCACATCTTCAAGATTTGTCATTTCCTAGTATAAAGTCAAACCAAGTGGAAATTTTGCTTGGACAGAACGTCCACAATGCCTTCCGGATTAGTGAGTTGAGGTATGGTGAGGAGCACCAGCCTTTTGGCCTGCACACTGCATTAGGTTGGACATTGTGGGGAGCTAACCATGCCAGCCACACAGATGGCACTGATTTAACTGTGTATGTAAATTTTGTGAGGGAGTCAGTGTCCTCTGAAGATTCTTGTCAAAAACTTTTAAAGGTGCTAAATCAAGATTTTACTGATATTAACCTACCGCAACATGCTTGCATGTCGATTGATGATAAACGGGCCTTAGACATAATGGAAAAATCAGCTGTTAAAGTCGGTAAGCATTATAAGGTTGCACTCCCTTGGAAGAACGATAAGGTTGAGTTTGAAAATAACAGGAAGATGGCTGAAATACGTCTGAAAGGTCTTGTTAAGAGGCTAAAGGCTGATCCGGAATTAGGTGCCAAATATTGCAAGAAAATGACCGAGATGGTGTCGAACGGATATTGTAGTCCAGTGCCAGCTGGGTCTTCTGAAAGACAGGATAAGATATGGTATGTACCGCATCATTGCACTTCAGCTTTAACAAAATTTAGAATAGTTTTTGACTGTAGTGCAAAATATAAGAGATTTTCACTTAATGATGCGCTTCTTCAAGGCCCAGATATGACAAATAACCTTGTTGGAGTTTTATTGCGTTTCAGGCAAGAAGCCTGTGCTGTGGTGGCGGACATAAAGAGCATGTTTTTCCAGGTCCTTGTGGATGAAAAGGATTGCGATGTGTTTAGGTTTCTCTGGTTTCCTAATAACGATATGAGCAGGTCGCCCATCGATTATAGAATGCGTGTTCATCTTTTTGGTGCCACTTCGTCGCCCAGCGTTGCAGCGTTTGCATTGCGCCGAACTGCGAGGGAGAATTTGACTGGCGCAAGTGATGAAACCGTCCAAACGGTATGTAAAAATTTTTATGTTGATGATCTGTGCAAGTCGTGTTCCACGGTAGATCAGACAATTAATCTTGTAAAGGAGTTGTGCAAGTTACTTGATAGTGGCGGTTTTAAGTTGACCAAGTTTCTTTCAAACAACAAGCAGGTATTAAGTTCCGTTCCTCAGAGTGATCGAGCGTCTGGTATCGTAGACCTTAATCAGCGGGAACTGCCTACGCAAAAGGCTTTGGGTGTCTTCTGGAACGCCAACACTGACCGGTTCGAGGTGAAAGTAAGCATACAAGAAAAGACCTGTACGCGACGAGGGCTTCTGTCGATGGTCGCACAAACTTATGATCCTTTAGGATTGTTGCAACCTTTCATTCTACCTGCTAAGAAAATTTTGCAAAAGGCATGTCAAATGGGGCTACCCTGGGATGAATTAATTTCGGTCACGGGAGGTTTGGGTAAACGTTGGATTCAATGGTTGCGAGCACTCCCTAATTTAGAAGCAATATCTTTCGCTAGAACCTTTAAATGTACGGACCGGGAAGTAAAATCAATCGAGTTGCATGTTTTTTGTGACGCATCCACTGATGGTTATGGCGCTTGTGCATATTTGCGTTTTATTTATTCCGATAATCATATAAGCTGTGCTTTAGTCATGGGAAAGTCTCGTGTTGCCCCAGTAAATATTATTAGTGTACCACGACTTGAACTAACTGCTGCAGTAATTGGCGCTAAACTTGCAGTAATGATTCGACGTGAGCTTGAATACCATTTAAATTGTGTTGTTTTATGGACTGATGCGACGGTTGTGCTGCGCTATATCCGGAATACGAGTACGCGATTTCAAACCTTTGTGGCTAATAGACTTGAAATGATACACACCTTGACATCAGTTGAACAATGGCGTTATGTGCCGACTCACTTAAATCCAGCAGATATCGCTTCGCGTGGTTTATCTCCTGAGGAAGCTACCTCAGCAGATTTGTGGTTTCATGGACCTAAGTTTTTACTCGGTGATAGAAGTGAGTGGCCCGAACAGCCAGCATTTGTAGAAGAGCTCCAAGAAGACGATCCTGAGATGAAGAAGACCAAGATTTGTTCGACGCACTTCGAGCCGACAAATGATAATATTTCATATTTGCTGAATTATTATTCGAAGTTTCGTACTCTGCAGCGCACGGTTGCTTGGCTGTTGCGATACAAACAGTTTTTGCGATCGAAGGTTTCTCAAAATTGCGATCCACCGTCGCGAGGTTTAATGACTGTTGAAGAATTAACTTCAGCTACTATGGCTATCGTGAAAGTCACGCAAAGAGAATCTTTCTCCGATGTGTTGTGTCTCTTGCATGATCATCCTGACTTCGATGCTAAAGTTGAACAATTGACGAAGGATCAATTGAGAAAATTTCCGTGCTTGAGACAGATTCAATCCTTAAGTCCATATTTGGTTAAGGGAGTGTTGCGTGTTGGTGGGCGTTTGCATAACGCGCCCGTCGAAGAGTCGGTCAAACATCCGATACTTTTGCCTTCTAAGCATGCAGTTACTAAATTATTGATCATGTTTTATCATGTCAAAGAAGGACACATGGGCACCTCCCACACCCTGAATGCCTTGAATCAAGAATACTGGATTCTGAAGGGAAGGTCGACTGTAAAGGAAATCTTGCGCTCATGTCTTAATTGCAAATTTTGGAAAGCGAAAGCGGGAGAGCAAAAGATGGGAGATCTGCCAGCTCACCGAATTACTCCAAGTCCCCCCTTTCAGAGTTGTGGAACCGATCTTATGGGTCCATTATATGTACGCATAGGAAGGAACAATGTCAAGCGTTATGTTTGTATCTTTAATTGTTTGGCTTCCAGAGCTGTGCATTTCGAGATTGTTCAGTCGCTTGAAGCTTCTGCCTTTATTCAAGCATTCCGAAGATTTGGTAATCGTCGTATTACGCGAGTACGTCACATATACAGCGACAACGGAGGGAATTTTATATCTAGCAACAAGGAACTGAAGTCCGCCGTTGATATTTGGCAGAGTAAACACTTTCAAGATGCAATGCTGCAAGAAAGAATTACGTGGCACTTTGGGCCACCATTAGCTTCACATCAAAACGGCTTTACTGAAGCATTTTTTCGTATTGTTCGAAAAGTTTTTCGATCATTGGTCGGAGAGGCAACGTTGGACGAGTTTGATTTATTAACTCTTATAACCGAGATAGAGAGAATTTTAAACGATCGTCCAATAACTTATTTACCTTCCAGCCCTGATGAACTTGCAGCGCTCACTCCCAGTATGATTCTAACTGGTTCTATTTCCCCTGGTGTAGCTCCTGGAGTATTTATGAAAGGTGACGCATATCGACGATCGTGGAAGAAGACTCAATACCTGGCGGATCAATTTTGGAGCAGATGGTTGAAGGAGTATTTACCTTTGCTTCAACCTCGCCAGAAGTGGTTTGGTACCTCCCGAAATCTAAAACCAGGTGATATGGTACTCATTATCGATGAGTCTGCTAGCCGCGGATGTTGGCCTAAAGGTATCGTAGAGGCTGTGATGCCCGACAGCAGCAACCTTGTGCGCAGAGTGAAAGTTCGAACTGCTCGTTCTACATTCGTCCGAGATGTGAGGAAGGTATGCCTACTTGAAGGCATTGAAGAACAATAACGCATTGTTTCGGATCGTCCGTGTCGATTTATCCTTATAATTTTTATCGCGTCATTTAATATTGTACATGCGTGTGTAAGTCTGTATTGTTGTGAAATTCGTCCGTTTGTATGAAAGTCGTCCGCTAGTAGCTTCCGGCTTTGTGGGGAGTAATGTTACGGACGATTTTCAATCCTATTAAGTTATTTGTGATCCTTTGATCCTATTCCGGATCGGCTTAAGCTTAAAAACGTGGTGGTGAAAGAAAATCGCTCTCTTTGTGTTAGTCCGTTGTATCGAGTGCACGTTAAAATAATAATTTTGAAAACTGTTGGTCATCTATTAATCAAGGCATCTCCGAGGCGAATTTCTCTATACTCGTGACTATTAATGGTGAGTGTTTAATTATTAAATACCTTTATTTGATTATTGCGTTGAGTGTTATTTGATTATTTTCTGATCTTTCTAGTTGGTGAATTCGTTTTCGCATCTCTGCGTATTTTAATAGAGCTAACGATTCTTCATATAATTAACGTTCACTATCGGTTACAACAACATCCACGTTCTTCCAAAATTTCATTGGCACGTTGAACAAAATGGTCAGTTTTGGTTACAATCGTTGCGAAATTGCAATGAATCTGTTGAATATCCGTTTTCGTAGCTTCCGCCATTTTAAAAACATTAATGAAATCCAATCCAGAGGTTTGCAAGTACTTTGAAAGTGCAGAGGTTATTTCCATGATTCATAGATAAGTAATGGCTGTCAAAACATGTTGGTATCGAATCATATTATCTAACATGACACTGGGATCAAACCGCGCTTTAACACTTAGCTTTTCAGAAGTAGAAACACAATACAGAACTTTAATTACATCGCAAAACATGCCGCTGGAACCATCTTCAAATGTGCCAAAAATTTTTGGAAGGCATTCGTTCTTAGACCACCATCTAGTTGCTCCAATCAAGTTTAACCTACTCTGAATATTATAATCATGTCTTTGGCTCATCTGCTCTTTCCACATGTCCATTAGCAAATATGATTCCCGAAAGAACACTCCAACCTTTTAAACTAATCCAAAAAGAGATATGGATGCATGATTAGTCGTAGTAACATCACAGAGAACCAAGTTGAAAACATGGGCATAGCATCATGTGTGAATGTGACCAGGAGATTCTTTTTCAAGAAAAGCTGTAAATGCATTATACTTATAAATACATAAATCCATAATTATTTTTAATAAGATTTTCCGAATGACACTTTAGAATGTTGTCGTACTTCGCAAGAGTACAGTCTCCAAAAATATTCCGTAATAAACTTTTTCATCACATAAAGTAGACACCGCTGCCGAACTCCCTGTTCCCCTATAGCTCGTTCCCCGTTATCCAATCATTTTCACAATGAAGACGACTCTGTTGAGAATTTGCCTTCTTTGCATGACCTCTTTTTTGTGTAATGATGTTTGAATGACAGTAAGTAGGTCTACCACTGTCTTATTACTGCTGAATTGTATGTGAGCTTCAACACGTGCCTTGTGTTTTTGAGAACATTTGTGTTCATCAATTCGTTGGTAAATCTGTTTCCACGAATTGAAACCTGTTAGAAAGTCGGCAGCGTGGTCGAGTGGTTAGAGCGCCGGGCTCGCGACCAACACGGTTTCGGTTCAAAACCCACTCGCGCCATTCTGTTGTGTCCTTAGGAAAGACACTTTATGGTACATTCCCCTGCTTGGTGGCTTTGGCAAGCAGTTCTAAATTACAATCATATCACTATTAAATTACAAGTGGACAGCAATATCTTGGTATATCCGGAAGCAGGTCGGGTTAATTGCCTACCCTATGTATTAGCATCTCCGTCGCTTTCCTGCGAGTCAGGAGGATAAATATAGAGATAAAATAAAAAATAATAATAATAAATAAGTTGTTAGGGTTCTGATTGCTACTAGTAGTAGTAGTACCATATGCAATGAAAAGATTGCAAAATAGAGCTTCTTTTTCTGCGCAATACTAGAGCCATAATCACTGCAAATATCCTCCAGATTCATCAGGTCGGAAGTATGCATTTGTAGCGTTGAATTTGGTTGTTTCTGGTTGATGTTGGTGAAACTCGAAATATTCGGTTAATTTATCTCGCTTTGGTTTTATTAAGCACGAGCGGTACGCTGTCACAGAAGGAATTACACACTGATCTCGTTGAATTTCTGGGCGAGCAGAACATACTTCAGGATTATCTTGGCTGAGGCTGTCTGGTCCTGGTTTATCAGTATATACAGTCTAGACTTCGCTTTCTGATACTGGCGGAGTAGATATGTCAGAGCAATTTTGATTTACTAAATCTGATGATGGTACATCACGATAACTTACAGACTGATGCTGATCTTGATGTTCTAATAGCAAAGCGGGTTTAAGGAAATAGAAATAAAATAACTTTTGATCTACCAGATATTGATTAGAAAAAAACAACTTTACTTGAAAACCTAACCTCGACTAAAATCGTGTCTTCATTAATACAAATTTATTTCTAAAATAAAAAATTTTTGACATAAGCAACTACCTTCTTATTGCTTTAGGGAATATAAAGTATTGCTATCAAAATTGAAATACCCAGTACTTATTTGCTTCAAAAAGGGTATGTTTACAAGTGAACAAAACGGTAATTCAAGAACGATAAATTCATAAAATATTTTAAAAAGGCATTTGAAAAAGCAGTTTAATTGCTATTGTAAGTTGCAAACTCGTTTAAAAAATATTTTTTAATTAGTTCCAGAGTAGAAGTTAAGCGGAACAATTTTATTGCAATTAACATTAAAACCCTGTTTCAGACCAATACGCGATAAAAAAAATTATTAAAAAGTAATTGTAAATTATGATTGTCTTATTTTAAATATTTTTTAGTTTTCGTCGACTACTGTTCAGTGGGTGTTAAGGACAGGAGAGTGACTGATTCTCAGATGACTGCATCCAGTGTAGTTAGTAGTCTTCATGCGGCACATCAGGGAAGATTAGATTATCAAGGAAGTTCTAATCCTTTCCGCAGCGGTTCATGGAGTGCAGCAAGTACGTTGAGTTTGTTGGTTGCTTGAAGCTTGATTAAATTATATCAGGAGTTTCCAAACTTTTCTTAGCATGACCCCATTTAGAAGTTTCAATTGTTTCATGAACCACAAGTCAATATGTATGTATGCATATGTCATGTTTTGTCTGGCTATGATTACATACACGTATGCAGGGATGCATGTATGCCTACTATCTGTCAACAACTTAGGCCTACCTAATATTCTAAAAATAAATTACTTTTATAATTGTATCATAGTATCTAGAAACCAATAAAATTGTAAAAATAAAATATTAATAAACCAAAAGCTTATATACAGTCACCCTCGGACATGTTATAATTATTTATTACATCTACTATTGATCAACTTAATCAGCATCAAAATACATTGCTTATTTCTTACAATAAAAATTCTAATCAAATTCTTGTACCGCGGTTGCTCATGAGAAATCACACAAGTCGCTGGTACATTAAGCTTGTTATTACGCGCTCTTCGCTCACAATGCAATGGGTCTATTACAACAGAGACCGTGTACAAAGCTAAACTAATTTATCTGCATACTGTATATTTACATCTACATAAATTGTATACATCAATCGCCTATAGCTCCATAGAGAATATATAATTATGTTTGACTATTTAAAATTGCAAAATGCACACAACGAAGTTCTAACTTACATGCGGTGTTGATTAAAAATCTATAAACAAATCTCTAAACAGTATACGCTATAGAAGTATAAATCTGTTTATATAGTATCGCCGCATGAGCGGGTGATTATAAAAATAATCTAAAATGTATATTATTCTGACAAATACAATAACATATGTATAATATAATGTATAAACAAAAACTATCACTAATATATTATAAAAACTGACCACACTAACGAGACGAATCTGTTCATCAAAAGCTTAGTCAACTGATAGTGATCAACAAAGCTTCATCGCAATAGCGCCGGTCAAATAACTGAACATATATTTTACGAGTATGGTTGTCGACTAATAAAGAGCGTCAAGTCTCCACCCAGAAGTACCGGTTTAATTAGATAGCTGGTATTAATACGAAATAAGTGAGCCTAACTTGGCAATAATACAGTACCTGTAATCATACGCATTCATTTTAATTATACCTTTTTTTAGTGACAGTACTAGTAACTATAGTTACTATACGAGCTCATGACCTATTAGCGACCACAGATATTAACCATTCCGACTCTATTTGGGAACCGGACTCCTGGTTTGGGAACCTATGGACTTTACTTTAAACTCGTATTTTTTAATTTACTTTCTGACTACGCTCTATCAAAGCGTGACCCAACAGTTGATCGAACGACGCTTGATCGAAACGACATCTAATTGAAGCGGCAATCCATCAAAACGATATTTGATTGAAACGACACTTGATCGAATAATGAAAGAGAAAATTTACAACAAAACATTGCAAAACCGTCTTAATTTTCATTGCGAAAAGAAATCTTCGTTTTGTAGTTTTCATAAATAGTTGCGACTGGAAAATTCAAATCTCTCTCGGACCAGCAAAAAAAAAGCGAGAGTACCGATGAAAATTTACAATTTACATATGAAGCAAGTTAACCGAAAAAAAAAAAAAACAACAACAAAATGCAAGAAAAAGAAAAAGTTACTAACATACAACCTGGAAGACCTTTGCATACTACTAGTGATACGTGTACCACAAGTTGGGAACCAATGCGCCGTAGACTGTCTTTATCAGGGGCACAACAAAATAACGAAAGCAGGAATCAAAATGACCACATTAATACAATGCTCATCTACAGCAGATGTGACGAACCTATTAGTTGTCTTGAGGTTATGTCAAAAGCAGCGATGCAAACTCAAACTTGAAAAACTTAAGTCTTTTTTTGTGAAACTTGCACTTGACTCGAAAATAAAATTACTGAACAAAAAAAATATATGATCAAATTTGAGTTCGTTAAATGTAGATTGTAAAAAAGAGAATAAATATCATTTCGATTTCACTTTTGATATTGTACATTTGCTTTTGATTGGACAAGTATGTTATCAATTAATATTCGTTCTTTGTTTAACTTGAACGGATTAAATGAATTTCTGTTATTTCGTTTATGACAACCAGTCATTACTTCTTTTATTTTTGTTTATCTCTTTGTTGTAGGGGTAAGTTATTTTGTAATTAAGCTTAATCAAGCTTTCAATTTTTATATCATAGAATAGAATTCGTACTCTTAATTAGAACAAAAATCTATCGAGTTTTCATCACTGGTTAAAATTGATAAGGCATAATATGAAATAAAACAGTCTTACTCTTTCCAGAGACTCTCAACACCCATGACTCCCTGCTTAAAATATTCTCCCAAAAGACTGTTGAAGACTAAATAAAAGGTATTCAGCAAAGGCTTTTGATCGTGGCCTCCTTGGGGATTGGTTTTGTGATCCCTTTGTAACAAAAAATTATAATCCTTTTTTTATTGTTCAGCCAGGTCACTGTCTCTTAATCAAATGATTCCATACTAATCCCCTACTTCAATGATCAAAATTAGAGCAGGATGTTTTGACGTGGCCAGCGACGCCAATGCGGAGGCAGTTAAGGCTGAACCAGGATGATCAATAGTTTGGGGTTGACGTCGAAGATGAAAATACTTTTTAGTTTTCATTACATTTTTGGGAGAATATTCTAAGCAGGGGGCCACAGGTGTTGAGAGTCTCTAAAAAAGAGCCAAGTACAATCTGCTAAAGTTTTTATTAAGCTTGTTTTTATTTTCTCTTATGCCTCGTTAATTTCGACTGCGAACTCGAATAGGCCTCCACGCGTTAAGTCCTGGTGTAACTGAAGTAATAAAATTTGTCAGGCAAACCATGACCTGGTGTAACTGAAGTAATAAAATTTGTCAGGTAAACCATGAATATGTAGGAGAGCTTCCGGGCTGGTAAAAAGACAGTACCTCTGCTCCGGAAACAAAAGAAAAGAAATTATTCAACAACAATAATAAACAAAAATAATAAAAAAAAAACAGTTTGCCACCTAAGGCCCGTTTCCACTACAAGCGTTGGTGCTATATGATAGAAACAAGCTTTTAATGTGCCACTTCACAAAGCATCTTTTTAAAATCAGACGGTTTTCTATAAATAAACGTAAACATTAATAAATAATGCAAAAAAAAGCAAATTCAAATTAAATGTCAAACTCCGTAATATACCCCCCGCAATTTACGAAAAGACTAAAACGAACGCCGTAAAATAATGCAGCGTTGTCAAATTAAATGTCAAAAAAAAATTTAGTATTTTGAGTGCAAACAAGGAGCTGTCGCACATCACCAAGCTCGTCCGGAAAAGTTTTTTCACTAACTAGGACCAAGTGGTCGACAGCAAAGTTCGGCTGAACGTCGTGCCACTTTTCTCCAACGTAACCAAAATTGATCGGCGAGGTAGTGGACCTGACGCCAACTTCTGCGCACGTAATTATCTCGATGATTGAACACTCCCATCGAATGGTCTTTTGCGCGAAGGAGCAAGAGATGGTTAGGTGACAACGGCACACCACCCTCATGATCCAGGACTACCGGATTTAATCTACGAAGTGCATTGATGAATGCATCCGTATCCAAAGAATAGCTCATTTCCAAATGAACAGCCCTTTTTCACCATGATACGGCGGATTACCGGGAGTTACTCGGCATGATGACAAGTTAGCCATATATTGTTTACCAAATGCACTGTTGCGACGTTGGCAAAAGATACACTTACGTGTTACCTGCGAGTTGGCGGGCATGATGATTGGGTGCTTGGCATCGAAGTCTAAAGGAGCATTGCGTAGCCTACCTCCGACTCGAAGCACAGCTGCGACGTATATAGGATTGAGTTGTAAAAGAAAGTTAAATCTTTTGTAATTCTTTGGAAAGGCTTCCCTCTGAACAGCAGCGATAACAGTCATCTCTGTTTGGTGCATCTCGTCAACTTTCAGAGGACCAGTAGCCACGGGCCTACGCAAAAGCCTACCTTTGAGTCGTAATATCCGTGCCACAGTACGTTTCAACCTGTACAAGGACGAAAATCGAGCAAAACGTTGTTCCATGTCACCATCTGACACGGCGACCTCGGTCCGGCCACCGTCCGCTTTACAATTTCAAATTCAGCTGGGAGGTCACAAAGAGAATGGGGTGGCTGAGGCCACAGCGATCCAGGCTCCTGCAAAAAATAAGGACCAGTTAGCCAACGACTCACTGAACTAGAAGAGCAAGTACCATCATCAGCTGGATTATCTGAGCTGGGAAGAAAGCGCCATGAATCAGTCCAAAAAACAGACTCCGACAAAGAGCTTCCAAAATTGTTCCTTAATGACACATCAACTTTAATGGCCATAATGGCAGCAACCAGTTCCATCTAGGAATGGAGATGGTCTTAAAATAAAAGTGCGAGCCTTGACTTCACTCTCAAGTAAGATGAAACAAAGTATCGAATTCTCCCATATCCTATCGTATCAAGCAACATGGGACGGACACAGCTGACAAGTTTCTTAAGCCCTCTGACCGCCGCCTCCAAACTTTGACACAGTCGTACTTCCTGCGACAAAGATCTTGAAGCAAAAGCTTAGCTGCTAGAATTTACGGAGCTAGAAATCCCAAAGGATCAAAAACTGAACTTAATCTGTTGTCTTAGACTTCGTTATTTGAAAAGAATTTTGTAAGTTTGAAGTCTCAGTCTTTTAGGAGACGAGACTTGTTTTCTCAAATAAATTGCCTGCTGGACCGTAGGTGCTGTGAACAAGCAGTCGTCCACGTGTTTAAAGAACATCCTGCATATTTAGCCGCGCAATCAAAATCAACACAAACGTTCTCCGGTTTATGTGGGTGTAAAACTACATAATGAGGTAAGTACCAACCTAAACAAGTAGATTGCTCCGGTTTAACAAGTTGGCAGTGACCCTGTGACAAATATGAAGCAATAACGTTTGGAAGTCCAACTTGGTAGTGGCCTCGAATCACGTTTTTGATTTGCTGCATTTGCTGCAAAGCATATCTATCCTTCCTAAACATAGAGGTAACATTGCCATTACATTTGGGAACTTCACCTACCGTCAAATTGCCGTGTGCATTTGTTCTTGGACCAACCTAGAACGCCTCAGACGGCGTAGGGTTTTTAGCGCTTCCACGACGCCTTGACCCAAAATGCTTCTGGAGTGTCTAAACCTATTAATAAAAGAACTTCCCCGTGCGCCGCTGGAAGATCAAGATCTCGTAGATGTGGCCACGCTTCAAACTCATGACGGGTAAGAGGTGGGTCAGGAACCACCGGTAACTGGTCCGACCTAGAGTACGTTCTGCAAATTTATTTCATCGCCAGTTGAAGAACCGACAGTATAAGATTTACCTTTTTGCCCTTGCGAAGCGACGAACAATCAGTAACAGTAGTGACAGAGAATTTGGTTGGTTCTCCTGAAATATCTAGAAGGTTTAAAAAACGATTAGCACGGAGAGAAGTGGTGGAACCCTGGTCTAAAAAGGCACAGGTTAATACAGACTTTGATTCCGTTTCTACATACACGGGAAAAACATTGAGAAAAACGTTACTGTCAACAGTAATGTTAGAAGCTGCTAAGAAATTTGTAGAATGCGGTTTGGTGTTGGTCGACGCAAACGTGCCTTCACAAAAATTTCTTCCAGAGCACATGCTTCAGGGAACGGCAAAATTTACATTCATAAGTGTTAGTAGCTTTAGTGAAATTTGAGGCAACGGTATAAATGCGTGTTCACCCCAGTACTAAGCCAGGTTTCGATTTACAATTAAGAGAATTCGCATAAGACTTAACTACATCAGCTTCCTTTAGTCTGGTTCGCGACCCTCTTCAACACCGGCAGAAATCCGCAGTCATCGAGATTGCAGCTCGAACGGTAACCGCCTAACAATTTTGGAATGTTCTCAATTTGGCCTTACCGGAACAATATTGAATTAAATAAAGCAGTTTTACCTTATTATCATGTTCGACCGCCTCAATTGTAGATTCAAATGCGAATATAAACTTCAGATACGTAAGAGGTTTCCATCAAACTTCAGAAGTTACAAGGCTGGTTTTCGTAAAAGGCGACTCGACGTGAGGTTTCATTTCTTCCCGCCTCGATAAGTCTAACTGAGTAGAACCTTGAAAGGTAACCTTTGGTTTCGTTTCCAAAGGAAGACTATGACCTGGTAATGTAACGGTTTGGGCCGCGGAGTTAACTGTGAAAGGTAAGTGTACCTGCTCTGTTTGCGATGTTACCACAGTGACGTCCGCTAAACGCAAACTACTGCGTGAACTACGCGAGGTACGCGGACTTCGCGAGCTACCGCTCGCAGTTTTGAGTTGCGAGCTATGAGAGGCCGATACAACACTTGCCGCGGTTGCTGACGTTTCAGGATCGAGGGGTAACTTTTTCTGGAGCCATTCCGAAACTTTCTTATCAAAGCAAGTCATTCCGGAGTGCAGGTTGCATAACTAAGTACTCAAAAACTTCCCTTTCAACGAGTTATCGTGCAGCCTGATTGCTTTTTCTAATTGTGAAGAGGCCTCGTTAAAATTATTTAACAGTGCTCTGACTGATTCAGGGTCGGAATCTTAAAACTCTCACCTTCAAGCTCCATCGAGACAGAAAAACTTCGAAATCGGACGATCGAACAATTTTCTATAAACAAACGTAAACACTAATAAATAATGCAAAAAAAAGACTTAAAAACTAACAATATCGAACAGTATCTCTAACAGTATTATAAACAGCTCAAAAGCCTCAACAGCACTCCCAAAGGCGTCGAACAGTATTCCGAACAGTGACTCTACCACCGCTATTCAGGCTGAAGCAGCTAACTGAGACGTCTCCTCACAATTTTACACCCAACTTATGGAAAAAGTCAGCTCAAGGTAACAAAAAAATCAGCAAAGTTCAGCTCAAGGCAACAAAAAATTAGCAAGCGAACGCCGTGAAATAATGAAGGTTTCAAATTAAATGTCAAACAAAAATTAAGCAAATTAAAGGCAGAAATAAACCCGGGTTTGAAACTCAAAGGATACTTGCCGTAACATTCCATTCTTTTTACATTAGTTAGTAGTGTATCTAGGAGAGCGGCATTGTGCCATGGCCCCACCTAGGAAACTCCTTAAAGAAATCAGAGGCAAATTAAAAGGAAAGAACTTTTTTTGGGATTACTACGTTTGTGGGACAAAAATTGACAAAAATGGGACAGATTCAAAGTGAAGATCTTTTTTTCTTCTTTTGCTACCACTTGAAAAAAATTTTCTACTAATCATATTTGATTTTGGTCATATGCCCCCCATTCAAAAGTCCTCGGTACGCCACTGATTATAATTATAAATATTTTAATGTTTTGATAGTAGTATAAAATAAATCATAGTTTTGTATAGCACATTAAGCAGTTTTTAATTAAACGTTTTCATTTTTTCGCTTTTTGTTGTTGTTTTTTTTTTTGGTTAACTTGCTTCATGTGTAAATTGTAAATTTTTATGGGCGCTATCGTTTTTTTCGCTGGTCCGAGAAAGATTTGAATTTTCCACTCGCAACTATTTATGAAAACTACAAAACGAAGATTCTTTTTTGCAAGAAAATCAAGACGGTTTTGCAATGTTTTGTTGTAAATTTTCTCTTTTATTATTTCATCAAGTTTCATTTCAACCAAGTTTTGTTTTAATCAAGTGTTGTTTCCATCAAATTTCGTTTCGATTAAGTGTTGTTTTGATCAAATGTCGTTTCGATCAACTATCGTTCCATCAATTGTCGGGTCAAATGTTCAGATACATCGCTTTCATCGTGTCATCACTCTGCAGTTTTATGATTTCAAATTTAAGTTCAGGGGTGGCAGAAGTGGGTATAAAATTGAAAGAGAGAAAAAAACATCAAACTCCAGCTGCTTGCTTTTAATATCCGGAAATATAGGGGGTTGATTTTGTCAAAACGTCTGGTGGGCCGCATGTTCGTCATCTCTGTTCTATAGGGCACCGTTTTTTAGAAAAAAGTAATATTTATATTAAACAGATTCAAATCTTTTTAATGATAAAAAGCTAGATTTTAAATCAATTAAAAGTGAAAATTTTTTATTTAGTAGTATTACATTACAATCATATTGCTTTTGCGTTCGCATTTTGTTTTAATTTGTGGATTGCTTCGTCATTGCACAATTTCGTTTGCAACTGTTCTGATAATAACGGGCTAGGTTGGTGGATTTGCAAGTTTTTCTGTAAGGATGCAAGATCAATAGATTCATTAATATAATGCTTTGCCCATTTTCCTAGAATAAATTTTAAAGAAATATATAACCTTTTTTTGTATTATATTTTTCCGTATGAGTTTATGGCATTTTCGAAACTCATAATTTTACAATACGTAATTTCATAAACTTTACTACAACTCGTTGGCGTTAAAATTCACTCAGTAACGCACCGGGCAGAGATGTGCATTCCTGACTTAAAGCAATGTTTATTGCCTGTTTCTTTAAAACTTCAGGAAGACGCGGCGAATGGTTACAAGTTGATTTGCGTCAACCAACCTTTGTCACGGGAATCATCACTCAAGGCAGAGCTGAAAATCAATGGAGAGAGCAACAAGTCAGGAGTTATAAAATTATGTTTGCAAATCAAACCAACGCTTTTCAGTATGTCACTGACAAGATGGGGCAAGATATGGTAAGAACAATTTAAAACCAGTGGTAAAATTATTTTTAAAATAATCTTTTTAACTTAAATTGCATCTCATAGTTTCAAAAACGCTAAACTATGATGATAAATAGTACGATATTGTCCCTTAACTTACAAAATTAATATAGCACAATAAAGTTGTCAGGTTTTTTATAACTAACATTATATCATATAGAGAATCAAATAAGAAATTTTGGGGAAAGAATAACACCGGGCTTAGTCATAAATCGCTTTTCTAGCAGCCTTAACTGTGTTTGTGTGTAGAGAAGAAGGAAAAAATTTAATAAATTTGACGTTTTACATAAAATATTAAAGTGTTTGAATGCAAGGCAGATTTTGGTATAATATTTAAAAACTTTAGCATTTTCTTGACTAAACAAAAATAAATGAAAAGGATTGTATTAAAACTTATAAATAGCAACTATAAGAAAACAAATTTTAGAACATTTTTGTCTATATTTTAACATTTAGTCTGCTTTTCTAAGGGTAAATCTAAAATAGAAAGTTCATAAGTAAGTTAAAATTGTACTATTAATAATATGGTTTTGGATTGCTTTCTTTCACTGTGGAACAAAACCATGAAATCTTAGACAAGTTTTATGCTTGGCAGATGCGGACGGTGAGCGTAAACTAAAATATATAATATTGTGGTAAATTCAAACCAAACAAAAAAACAGCATCTTTTTGTTCCACGCGCGATATTACCGTCGTAACAGTTATGTGGGTCAATCAACATTTTGGAATGAAAATTCGACAAGTAAAATCTTAGTTGCTAACACCTAGTTAAATAGGCTGAAACAAAAATTTTAAGATCGACCATGGCGCTCTGTAAAACAGGCCATGAAAATGGTGAGCTCTTCGCTCTAACTGAAGGCTTATTGAACATTACTCGTGTTCGAAAAAAAAAAAGTGAAAAAACCCAGTATAAAAATTTGGAACGCTTAACTAATTTCAGAATAAAAAGTAAGCCAATATATTTTGAAACATTGTTTTATTAAGGACGTTTCTGAATTATAATTCATTCCATTATGAACTGCGTAAAACTAAATTTATTTACTAAACTAAATCTATTACGGACGTTTCTGAATTATAACTCATTCCATTATCAACTGCCTAAAACTAAATCTATAGATAATACTAAATAGATTGAGTTTTACGCAGTTGATAATGAAATGATTTCTAATTCCGAAACGTCTTTAATAAAAACAATGTTTCAAAATATATTGGCTATACTTTTTGTTCCGAAAGCAATATACAAAGATAACATTTGATCAATTTCTTTAAAAAATACAAAGCCCTCAAGTAATAATATAGAATAGCAAATCGGATTAATTAAAATTTTAAGGTGAATATTAAATGTATTAAATGATCATTGCGGTCTCACAGAAAATAATGCAATTTTTGGTTTAACATTGAACAACTTATTTGATCTCAATTATGTTATACTTCTTATTATTTATTGCTTACTTCAGTTTTAAAACTCTAAAGATAATTTCTTATATCATAGGATAATTTTGTTAAAACTCTATGGACCCCAAATCTTAATTTTTTTCCGAAAGTCAAAAGAAGATAAAAAAAAGTCTATTCTTTATGTTAAATGAATAACGGTACCCGAATTTCAATCGATGACTTTTTTGGGTCTTCATAACTTTCGAAAAAAAATACTTCAACAACTAGTAGGTCTAATGACTTTTTTTGGATTATGCGCTTACCATGGGCAAGTTATTAAGATTATGTAAATGCTTGGAGATAAAGCAAAATTTAGAAAGTAAATTATTATTTTATAGAAAAATTCTGTGGACTCCTAGTATAAAAACCCTGTCCTAGATCTTGACTTCTTCTAAAGCAAGTAGCATATGAATTCGCTTTCAAGCGGAAAATAAACTTTTGGTAAAAGCGGTATAAAATAGTAATCAATCAGAAAAGCTTATCTATTTCTCTAAATCCAGGTTGCAGATTCTTATTAAAATTCCTAGTTTTAATAAAGAAGTAATATTTAGCTCTTGGTTATGCTTTTCAGCAAATTTATTGGATTGGTATTATTGCACAAAGGCCTACAGTTTATTTTTAAAGGAAACGCAATAAAAAAAACCTATTTGGTAACTCGGTTTATATTTTATATATTTAACGTGCCACAATAAACAAAAAAAGTTAAGTTTTGAAAGCGACGAATTTATGTTGCTTGTAATACTATAAAATAATTTGAAATCATTATATATTGCAAAAATTGATTTTTGCTTTTATAATTTTTTGCAAATTAATTTTGGTTTAGGTTTTTTAGCAGTTATTATTTTTATTTTTTTGATGTAAGTTCTTCTTGAAAATGTTATTTTTGTAATACTTTCAATTCTATTTCCATCAAACCACGTCTTTTAACCATTTAGCTAAATTATTATAGCCCAATAATTAAATGTCAGTACGAAATGAAAAGTTATTAAATTTTTATTGGATTTCTATAAATTTTTCTGCTATTTTGACGTTTAACTCGCAACTTCAAACATTAAGTCTTTTTTTACAAAAAAGAGAAAGCC